>CP142454.1:14250000-14850000 GCA_038049695.1 Cinnamomum chago
AATCGGAATAAAGCCCGCTTTAGCCCGGCCTGTTTGATTAAATGGGTGGGCTCGAGCCTAACTTTTACGGCCCGTGTCGAGCCTGGGCCACTATTTATAAGGTCGGGCTGGGCCTGGATATGCCTTAGCCCAGCCCAGGCCATGAACGGACAATAAAAGTACATATACTTCTCCATGCCTTCTAACGTCATTTCGACATTCGTCTTCTCATCTTTTAGTTTTGACTTGGAATTCCTAACAACAGGACCTGTTTGTCCTTCTAAAATCTTGAGTTCTCTGTATAAATAGGGACAACATTTGATGAATTCATGAAAACCCCAATAAGAATTCACAGAATTTTTCCTTTAGACAATGGCACCCAAAGGGAAGGGTCACAGAATATCACTGTCTTCTCATCTCCTCTTGTTTTTCCTACTTTCAGTCTAGCAAGATGAGGAAAGGGATTTGGGCAGTTTCCGGTAGGGTTTGGTACTGGTTGGAGTTAACCGAAACCCGACTCACCTTCTTATGGGTCATGTTGGGTTTGGTACTAAAATCTAAAACAAATGAGATTAAAGGGAGAAGAGCACACGACATCCTCTCACATGCTTTGCACCAATGCTCAGGATGAATTAAGCTATATATCCAAACCCACCAATTCCACATCCCCCTAAACCCTAGAAATCCACTACCAGCTTGTTGGGACATGTCCCCGTTTAAGCCCGACCCATTGCCATTCCTAACTTTGGGTGGGTTTGGCAAGGAATTGGAGGTAGCTAACCAAACTAGGGCTTTGGTTTTCTTAGTAGAGATATCAGGATTCTGTTTTTTTTTATTATTTTTTTATCAGTAACAAAAATCAACCATGCTACATGGACATACTCTGGGGACCGGGCCATATGTCTAAGTGGACTTACTCAACAAAAATATATATTAAAAAGGCAAAGGGGATTGGACTGTTTTGATTGGAGATGATATATGAAGGTGGGTGCACTCTGCTTGTGTGTGTTGCGGGGGCATCCTTTTTTTGTTAGTTATTTTAGTTAAGAATGAAGGAAGAGGATTATAAACCCAAATAAAACCTAGGATTGCAACCCTTTTGGCTTAATAAGGCGTTGTAATAGTTATCGTGGATCAAGTGAGCAATATCCATGTTGTAGTGTGAGGCCCACTTGGTTCAAACAACTACATCCCACACTCTCCCACTTGGTTGAAACAGCTACATCCTTTAGGTTTTTATTTTGGAAAATAATTGATTTTGAGAATAGATTTTAGAGACATTTACTTCAAAAATCCCCTTAAATAGTTTAATAATAGCTGAGGACTCTAAATTTTAATAATAACAGTCAAGGACCTCCAGCCCAAAATCCAATTTTTTCACTCCATTTTTGCCCTTGGTAAGTTGATGTCAACATAACCCTAAGAAAAGAAAATGGCATTCATCCCAAATCTATAGTGAAGAGAAGAAAGAGAGGAAGGAGAAGAAGAAGAAGATCGACACCCTACCCATTTTCTCTCAATCACAGTGAAAGGAGAGGAAGGAGAAGGAGAGGAAGGAGAAGAAAGAGATTGACCCCCTACCCATTTGTTCTCAATGATAGTGTAAGGAGAGGAAGGAGAAGAAGGCCCATCTCGCACTCCACATCACCATCTCTCCTGCTCGTCCCCCTCTTTCCTCTGCATTAAAATCCTCAAATCTCAAGGTAAGAAACCTCCAGCGGTTTCATTTCGTTGAACTTTACAATTCTGCATGGAGTTATTGATATGCATGTATTTTGCTTTCTTGGGTTTTGAGGGATTGCAAGTTTTTCCTAGTTTCCTTACATCTTTGATTGATATTTCTTCATCTGTTTGCGTTGATGCACTGAATCTTGGATTTTTAGTGTGTGATTGTCTTTCATCCATCTATTTTGTGATTGTTTTTCATCCATCTACTTCTATAATCTATTGCTTTGTTCTTTTAACCTAATTTTCTTTTTGGTTTTTCTTTAGTTTCCATTATCTAATTTCTCTTGTTGAATAATACCCTTCTAGACCACAACAACTTGCAACCCTCTTCTTTATGCACTTTTGTCGAATAGGTTCTGTGCGCGGGGGGTTTACTGAATAGGAAATTTGATATTTGATTGTTTTTTAAGGAGAAAAAGAAGACATTAGCATGTGAAATCATAGATTTAAAAAGAAGACATTAGCATGTGAAATCACAGATGAAATCGACAACTTGGTGGACATTAGCATGGTAGAGAAATTTGCACAGGTTTCAGCATATTCAACATAGTTCTATGACAAAAATAACACGGTTCAAGATAAGTCAAAACATGTTATTTTCCTTGAAATTTTTGGTAAACTAAACGTTGATAGTTTTACTTTGAAACCCTAGAATTTTGGCTAAGAACAATTTCGGGAAGCTGTGTTTCCAATAGCCTAAACATGGCTAATCAGTCACGCTATGCAGATTTTTTGCAGCAGAACATGGTCAGGTAGGCATTTCTAGACATGCATATCTTTTTCGTTAGCATGGATTTTTTCACTTCTTTTTTCTTTTTTGTGTTCATTCATCATCGAAGATTCAAATCCAGCTATGGGATTTAGAATTAGGTCATATTAGATCAGTCGTTCAAGTTTGAAAAGTTGGGCCTGTAACACAGTATTACTAACTTCAAAATTCTTGCATTCATTCTAAGAGTTTGATATTTTTAGGATTGCATTAGTTTAATTTTAGGATTGCATAATTCATTCATTCTTGCATCAATAAACAACTTCAATTTAGTGAATCTTTCTCAAATAAAGCACAAGTTATAGTTAAAGGAGCTTGCAGAAAGCTCATATAACTAGTTTAATGGATAATTGTAACTAATTGATTGAAATATACATATAAAAACTGTCATAAAAAATAAAATAAAAAAACTTTTAGCTCTATGGATTGTTTAATGTCTACATGACGTGGTTTTATTACTGATTTTCTAAAATAATGGCTTCAATTGCTTTTTTTATGACGTGGTTTTATTTTATTTTTTTCTTTTTGCAATGTCTACAGGATGTCAGAGGAAGACATTGAAGTCATTTTTTCCTTTTCGCCCGATCACTTGTCATCAAAAGATTTTTTGCGAGAGGTTGATAACGATGATCCTCCATTAGGGCAAAAAATGCAAGACGATTTGGGATCTCATGTGGAACGTCGATCGTTATTAAATATACTAACATGCCAAACACTCTTGTACCTATAGATGATTTCGACAATGAGTTGCTGGAGAGTACTGCGCATAAGTTGTGGAAAGGGCGAGTGTTTCCAGATCGTGATACATTTAGAAAAACTTTTGCAAAATTTGCAATGTACAAGAATTTCATGTTGAAGCATCTGAAGACTAACAACTACAAGGTTACTACACAATGTGGCGATGAAACATGTACGTGGCGTGTACATGCTTCTATTGTGGATTCAGGTCTACAATTTCAAATCCGGACATACAATCCAAATCATTCATGCTCAAAACCAACCATGTGTGAGAACCCGACCCCTAATCTCTTGGATTAGTGTTGTTTTATTTGTGGATTAGTTCTTTTAGTGGGATTAGTAGTTGTTGGGTTGAGTTTGTGAGCTAGAATGGGTTTTCTTCTAGTTTTGGGCTTTTGAGTGCTTTGGTAGCTTGTGGGGCCCTTTGGGGGTTCCCTTTTCGGCTTTGCTTCTCTTGTGAGATTTTTCCGATTTGTTTCGTATTGTGTTTTTGGCCCGTTGCATTCATCTTGAGGAATCCTACAACTTTCATGTTGATCTCGTATCCATTTGAGAACCCGAAAACCGATTTCCTGGCCTTGAGGGCAAAACAGTCTTTTCACACCAAATCTGTACCCAAAACTCGATATTCTCGAAATCCGTGAAACATATACTTTTTGGAAACTAGATATTTCGACGATCATTTCTTCCTTCTTCGTCGAATCCATCCGAGGTCCCGAATTAGATGATTTCAGCCACCCAAGTTCTTTAAGTTGTGGGACCCCTTCTCACTTGCTATAAGAGAACCCACCTCCCTTCTTCCCCATCTTCATTTCCAGCACAAATCAGCAACTATTGAGCCTAGGGTTCCTTGTGCTCTCTTCTTCTTCTTGCTTCTTCATCTCCAAGCCACACCAATAGTTCACCAAACTCGAAATGGAGACCGTCTTCTTCTTCCTCATCTTACAAGCTTTCCATTGGTACCATTTGTGAAGAGAACCCTCCATCACAAGACTTCCCTTGAGCTTGTTCTTCTCATTTGAAAGTCATCCAAGTAAGTGATTCTTCCCATCTTCTAGATTTGTAATCTTCTAGCCTTAGAGAAGCTCCACCTTGATTTTTGAAAGGTTTCATTGTCATTTCATTGTTTAACCCATTTTAGGGTTGTTTTGGGGGTTTTTGTAGAGATTGTGGATCTTGAGCTTGAGAGGTGATTAGGAGCTTGATTTGCTTGATTAGAGTCAAAGGCAAGTGGTTGATTGGATCGTTTTGATTATTAACATGTTTTGGTGAAAATCTTGATTTCATTGATGGTTTTGGTAATTTTAATAGTTGTTTTTTATATGATAAATATTGATTATGAGATGTGCTTATTGATGAGTTATTCTTTCTAGTTAAGTTCTTGAAAGTGCATGCATCCTATTGTCAAAATTTCAAATGGTTTCACATGAATGAGTTTTCTCCACTTTGAGTTTTATTGTGGATGGAATGGATGGAAAGAATGGAAATGGAGGAACTTGGAATGAGGAGCTCTTTAGCTCATTTTAATGTCTTGGAAACATGTGATTAAGTCCCCTTGTTTATAGTTTTATGTGATTGATTATATGTTGGAAGGAAAGGAAAGAAAAATGAAGAAAATCCAAGTCCCGGACCTGCACTGCGCCCAGGACCGATCGATCGGACGTGCAGACCGATCGATCGGTCTGTCAGTAACTGTAAGGGTTTTTGGACCGATCGATCGGGCCCTGTGTAGAAATTTCGACCGATCGATCGGTCCCTGTTCAGAAAATTTTGGCCGATCGATCGGACCGAAGGGTTTTGAGGTTTATTTTCTTCGTGGACCTTGGCTAACCTCATCGAACTCACTCGACCATATGTGGGAGCGTCTTGAGCCGATGCTCTTCACGGTTAGTTCGGTAGCATCGAAGTTCAATACATTTCAATCTTGAACGGGATGGAACGACGCGATATCTTCGTTATATCTAAACACAAGTCTTTCCCTTGGTTATCGCGAATTCTATTCCTTTCGGTGACTGAATAGGTTGCTCGATGTTTCCGAATTAATGTCATACCTAGGATGGACCGTTGATAATCTTGATTCTTGCTATTGTAACATCTAGAACTACCCATAAGCTCATGTTAAATTTTGGAAGTAGTAAAAGTGCATAAGGAGCCCGGAATGTCTTCTAACTCAAGGAGTACCAAGTAATTGTTATAATCGGCATACGGGACCCCTATTCACTTAAATAGATCTTGAAATTAATACTTTTCCCGAAATTGTCATAGTTCATTGTTTCACCTCTTGTCCCGAGATTTGCATTACATGACTTGTTTTCCCGAAAGCATTGAAGTTACATTAGTAACAGTTACTTGTCCCGAAATGTATTGCCCGATATGATATGACAGTGTGCCCTTGAGCACCCCCGTTTACCCGTTTATTTACGTGCCCTTGAGCACCCCCGTTTACCCGTTTATTTACTGTACTTGATTACTTGCATATGTCTCGATTGGTTTTAACCTATGAGTCGGCATCACTAAGCTTGGATACCTTGTCAGTCTGATCCACTGACTTGGAGATCCCTCTCCCGTCCCGCCAGCTGCAGTTTGGATCCCGATACCCGGTTATTGCCGTGGTCCCGTCCCGATACCCGGTTCGCTACCGTGGTCCCGTTCCCGTATATTTATTATTGTATATGATTTACGTTGAGTCTCCTCACCTTGTGTGACTGAGACCAACGTCCCGCTCTTGTCACTTCGGTGATAGAGGACTTAGCTTCTTGTGATTGCCATCTTGCCAGTTCCCGATTCCTTGGACACCCGACATGGTTTATATTGCTTACTTGTTTGCAGTTAAATGATTCATTGCTTTTATGAAAGTTGTTATTTAGATAAGTGTTAATGCTCTCTATTGTAAATTCAGTCACTATTATATTGTTTTATGTCCTTTGCACACGTACATGTTTTACAGGAATGCCGGTTGGGTAAATACCCGTGCTTTTACATATGTTTCAAACGATAAATGATTTTGCTAGATTTATATGATTACACGTGTTTTAAGGGAATACCCGAATTGTTAAATACCCGTGCCTTGTTTTAAAGGACATTTGGTTTGTCAGATATCTATATTTATACCTGTTTTTAAATGAATACCCGAATTGTTAAATACCCATGCTTTGAAATATGTTTGAAATGACACTTGTTTTGCCAGATCACTATGTTTATACCGGTTTCAAATGAATATCCGATTTGTTAAATATCCCTGCTTTGAGATATGTTTTAAATGAACACTAGTTTTGACAGATTGCTTTGGTTACACCGGTTTTAAATGAACACCCGATTTGTTAAATATCCGTCCTTTCACATATGTTTCAAATGGACATTGGTTTTGCTAGACCGTTATGGATACCTGATTTGTTGTATACTTGTGTTTTACTTGAGTTTCAAATGAACGTTTGTTTTGTCAAACTACTATATTTATACATGTTTTAGACGAATACCCGATTGTCAAATATCTATGATTACAGATGATATAAATGAATACATGTTTTATTAGATGTTCATGTTTTAACCGTGCTTGAAATGAATACAAGTTTTCCCCGAGATTCCCGACTTTGCACCCGTTTAATTATATGCAGTACTTGATCGATTAGCATGATTTATTATATGTTTTATTCTTTAGTATAATTGTGATCTTTTCATCCACCTGCCAGACCGTCGTGTCTGACCCACTACTTTTGGTACTCAGGTTCAGATTTCTTCGCCCCGAGTTGAGTGTTTTGTTGGCTTTGGAGCCATGCCTTGCAGGTTGTTTGTCGGCTATGTCATGTAGACATTGAGCTTGACATCGGAGCTACGTCACATTTGGGTAGTGGTTTATAGCTTCTTGTTGTATGGCTTTTGTTAGCCTTTTTCTTGGGATTCTTAATTAATGTACATTGATAATTGTAACTTGAACATATTTGGGAATGTAATATCCGGTTACCGTCAGCTCTGTAATTTATTGTGATGGTTACTCCAGTCTGATATGATTCTTGATATAATAGCTATGGGCTAAAGGTTGAGTGCGACGCGGAATCCGATGGCCACGGACTTCGGGTCGCAACGCCACAAATGCTTCCGCAAAATATTCAGGATGTGTTGTCTTCACACACGCGGATCTTGGGAGAAGTAAAATACATTTATGCTTAATCCCATTTCGCGCCCCCGATGTTCTTGTTTTGGGGGCGTGACACCATGGGAATGGCACACAAAGAAGCGACATCAGCCTTGATCACTGAATAACAAACTATGGCTCTGATCTTTTGGTAATAGCGGAGCCATTTCTTTTTGCAATGGTGGAGCAGATGTTTTCTTACTACTTATTGTAAAGGACTATCGAAGGACTTTTTGTGAATGTGGCACCATGTTTTTTTGTAATGGTGGAGTTGAAGTTCTTTTGCTACTTTTTGTAAAGGAGGGCCACTTGAAATTGTGAATGTGGCACCATGTTTTTTGTAATGGTGGAGTTAAAGTTCTTTTGGTCATTTTTGTAAAGGAGGGTCATTTGAAATTGTGAATGTGGCATCATGTTTTTTTGTAATGGTGGAGTTGAAGTTCTTTTGTTACTCTTTGTAAACGATGGCCAATTTGAAATTGTAAATGTGGCACCATGTCTTTTTGTAATGGTGGAGCATCATCTTATTTAGAACGTTGTAAAGGAGCAGAAATGTTCTCTTTTTGTTGTAAATCAATTTAGATACTAATGTCCTTCTTACTTTTATTTTTTTTGTCGATCATTGATTTTTGATAAATCTAGTTGCTGACCCCAAGTTTTAACAAAGAAGTGTATTATTAATGTATCTCTCAAATGCTTTTTATGATGATGGTCGGGTATGCAGTGTCTGACGTAGGAGTTTTGTCGTACCATCAAAATTATTAGTTCACAACATTGAAAATATCTTTGTACAGAACAGGTTTTAAAACTAGGATTTGTTGACGTCAACACAAAATTTGTCGACGTCAACAAAAACTTTAATTTGTTGACGTCGACACAAATGCCCAGTTAGCACTATAAGTCACCCTGTGAATTTGTTGACGTCAACAAAAGATTTGTCGACATCAATATAAACCGTTGTTGATGTCGACACAAACGCCCAGTTAGCACTATGAGTGACACTGAGTTTTTGTTGACGTCTACACAAAATTCGTTGATGTCAACATAAACTTGTGTTGACGTCAACAAAAACTCCCAGTTAGCACTAAGAGTGACCCTGTGTTTTTGTTGACGTCGACAAAATATTCGTCGACGTCAACATAAACTTGTGTTAACGTCAACAAAAACTCCCAATTAGCAATAAGAGTGACCCTGCATTTTTGTTGACGTCGACACAAGATTCGTTGACGTCAACATAAACTTTTGTTGACATCAACAAAAATGCCCAATTAGTACTATAAGTAACCTTGTGAATTTGTTGACGTCGATACAAGATTCGTCGACATCAACATAAAATAACTTGTTCGGAAATTTTCATCATGCAACATATACAACAAAAAATTAACTTGTTGAGTGAAAGCATTTAGAAGCTCCAAAATACACATTCACCACCCACATTTACAAGTTTTTCAAAACACCCTATCACATTGACCATCCTCACCTTCCAAAAACATTCATATCAACATCCATTTTTGTCAACATCAACCTAGCATTATAAGTTCTCATCTATTGAAGCTGTGCCACAATAGCATTGTATTTCTCATTAACAATTTTTTTAGCAATTTTCATCATTATTACAAAAAGAAAAAAGTAACTTTCAATTAGATTTAGCATTCAAAATCATATACATTAACAAAAATAGTTCTATCAAATCATTTAAATCACACAAGAGTCCTCAACGTTTTTACACCTTCTTCTCTACTCAAACAATGACTCAAAACACTTGACTCACACAGAAGATCTCAGTCTTTTCTCATACAATTCACGTTGCTTGATGTAGAGGTCGACAACTAATCTGCACCTGTACTACATCATGTCTTGTTGAGTGAAAGCAATCTTTCGATTAAGGACAACATGCTCTACAAATCCTATTACAAAAAATCAACAATCGTTTGAATTATCTTGTATTGGTGTGTCTTCAACATGGTGCCTTGTCCAACTTTTAGGGTTCTCTCATCCAAACTTAGCGAAGCAGTCGTTCAGCCAAATAGTCTACATGAAAAACAAGATACAGTTAGAAAAGTCTTAAGGAGAAATAAGTGTTTAAAGCATAAGAGATACATGATATGGTTAGAAAAGTCTTAATGAGATACAGTTACGAAAACTTTGAAGTATAAGATAGTGCCAGATGATCTCATACTATAATAGTTTTGACTCTTAAGTCTTAACCCCTTACATCTAAAATACATTACTTGTCGCTAATATTGTTTAGTCGTTTCATGAAAACAAACATTCCCTAAATGGGTACTTCACCTTTATTTCTCCCAGCTAGGGGTACTGTTCATGGGAGGGTTGGGCGAAGGTGAGTAATATCTAGGCCCGGCCTGGATTTTAAACCACAAGCCCAAGCCCTACTCGGGCCATAAGTACCTGGCCTAAGCCCGCCCACCTAAAATAGGTTAAGCCCCAGCCCGTCTGATTATTATATTTTAGAAAAAAAGGACAAACATTAACTGATCCAACTTGTAGCTCATCTAGTTAGGATGCTTGTTTGTGTGTGAGAGTACATGTGTTCATCTCCTCCTTCCAACAAGAAATTGTTGTTTTTGCTTGAATAGTGCCTCTCACTCGGTTCGGGCCAGGCTTCAGGCTTTCTACCACTCAATCCAAGTCCGGCCCATATATTTAATCCAAGTCCGGCATGGTACATGAGAACCTCTACTCCCATAAGCAAGAGAGCAGTGAAGGTTTAAAACCTTCCTTCCTTTTTTATAGAAAATGATTACTCACCTCGTTAAAATGAAACCTAGCACCCCTTCATGTAATCTACAGGTTAAAAGACTTCGAACTAAAAGTACTCCACATTTATTAATACCTAGGCAACTGGGCAAGTAAGCTTATAAAGCTGGGACATAATCACCAATAACAGCAAGGGCAATCAGTCCAAAAACCATAGAAAGCTAGATTATTCACGGAAGTTGAGCTTCTATATATACCCTGCATAAGGGAGTTGCCCCTTCAAGTGTGAAAAATCCCATTTCCAAGTATTTTCATGCATAAATTGTTGATGAAGAATCAATAGTTACAAAGGGAGTTAGTATACACTAATTCATAGCAGAAGAGATCAGGTAAAAAATAAGATAAACTGAAAGACACTCCTAGAATCATCCCCCAAAAAGCAATTTAGTGGCTAGATGCTAGCTATTAGCCGAAAAAGAAATAGTCAGACCAAGAAGATCAGCTAGAGTTATGGTAGGTGCGAGGAGCATTAGTCATCAGGGATAACTCCCAGATATTGGACTTCATGAAAATAGAAAATTCCCAAGAGGAATTCCAATTATATCATATTAAAGCAGAGGGTTGTTGCTTAGATTTTGAATGCCAGTTGCGATTTTGACTAGAAATGAAGTTAGATCCCCTGTCTTAAGAACATATTTAGCAAACATGGTCATGCACCAGTTGTCCAATGTGCAAGAAAATAGAGCAGGTTGTAATGGCAATGGAAAGGTGTAATAACCATGACTCATGCAAATTAACTCATCACAAACCGTTAATAAAGTCAGGAGTTAAAATGTTTGAACATATAAAACTTGTAGTCATTTGTAGCCTAAACAATGGTGCTCCCGCATAAATTTTGGTTAAAGCATGCTTAGCCATTTAACAAGAGTACAAACAATAGTCTATACTTGCTCCATCTAAACAAAGAGTGCAGATTAAAAAGAAAAAGAAACAATACATCTATCCCTTGAAATAAGTTATTCACAAAACATAATTACCAAAAAAAAAAAAAAGCCAAATGGTAAAACCAATGCAGCAATGGACGGAGGATATACTTTCGCACGCTAACCGTGCTCAACAGCACACACGAAGTAGAGAAAAAAAAATCTCCGACAATGGGGGTGGAGATCTCTGACTTAGACGATTGGGGTGGAGCCTTCTCCTCCTTCTTTTCTCTTCACTGTGATTGAAAAAAAATGAGTAGGGCGTCAATCTCATTTTCTCATTTCTCTCCTTTAGATGTGATTGAGAAAAAATGGGTAGGGCGTTGATCTCCTTCCTCTCCTTTTCACTGTGATTGAGAACAAATGGTTAGGGCGTCGATCTTGTTCTTCTCCTTCCTCTCCTTTCACTGTGATTAATAAAAAATGGGTGGGGCGTCGATCTTCTTCTTCTCCTTCCTCTCTTTCTTCTCTTCACTGTAATTTGTGATAAAGGACGTTTTCTTTTTTTAGGGATATGTTGACATCAACTTACCAAGGGAAAAAATGGAATGAAAAAATTGGATTTTGGGCTGAAGGTCCTTGGCTGTTATTATTAAAATTTAGGGTCTTCAACTGTTATTAACCTATTTAAGGGGATTTTTGAAGTAAATGTCCCTAAATTTTACTTTAAAAAGGACTTTCTTGGATTTCACTTAGACACCATCCACAAAATTCCAACAAGTACTTTCTAATCCCTGAGCTTCATTACTTGTTAGTGAGCAAACATAGATCCACCGAAGATCAAAAATATTATTTTACCAAGTCCTTTTAGCATTTTAAACTCTATGGATCGGTTGTTGTTTAATTGCAATTTTATTGTTACCTTTCAGAATATCGATACTCCTTGGAAGGAAATGAATAAGGAGTCATCAAACATTTGGGTATGGATCTTCAAGCATCTTTGGTGTTAATAATGAACTATAAATAAAAGATGACTCCAAACCAAATATTACTCGAATCATACATACTTTAATTGTACTCCGAGGAGAAAACTGTACGACATAGAGCCCTTTGGCATGGAATTCTTTAACAACATTTGAGATTAAGTGACACTAAAGCATTCCATGAAACTCATCTAAACAAAATCATACCAACCTCACATAGAAAGAAGTAAACTTCCTGGCATGCATCAGAGTACTATCCTACAAACTTGAATTTGGATAATCGATCACTTGATGGTTATTAGATAATTCATATGTACGTGAGCATATAGCATTTAGTCCTCTATAAAAAGCTTATGACCTTCTTAACAGCTTTCCAATGATCTATTCCAGGATATCACTAGATAGTCAAATGGTGGGCTAAAACTTGTTAGAATAAACATCACTCAGTCAAACAAAAGACCCGTCACTTATCAATTTAGCCTCTTAATTATGGGCCTGTTTCTTTCCAAGCATTTCTGACAAGAATTCAGGTTGTCTGTGGATTTCTGAATTCCTGCAGAAATTCAATGTTCTCTTGGTGGAATTCCCGGTATCCAAGGCAGTAAGAATTCTCAAATGACAGAAAAGTGGAATTCCAAAATGCTAGCTACTCCTAGAGCATTTTAAAATTCCGGAACTCCGGGAGGCTTGGTTGGAATTCTGGGGACCAAACGGTTGAGGCCCGTCTCAACATGGTGAGGAATTTTGAGATTCAAATCTCTGTTTTCCATCATCATCTTCGTTGGTTTTTTTTTTTTTTGTATACCATCGAAGAAAAACGAATCTATTGTAATCACCTTTGTTTGTGCTCCAATCGTCACTGCAACTGAGAATCGTTCATAACCAATGTTGGATTTGAAAATCTCTTCAAAATGCATCTTTCAAAACCAATACTGGGGATTCCTGATCTGGGCTTCTGGTATTCTTTCAAGCACAAATGGGTTCCTTGACTTCATCAAGGTCGCAGGTCGCCAATCGAATGCTCTTTTATTCTCTTTTCATCCTCGTCTTTTCTATTCATCCCGTCATCATGCCAAAAGTCGTCCACAAGTGCTCCCCCTTAAAAATAAGGGGAAGCTATGATATCAATGCAATTTAATTTCTTTTCTTTCTTTTTTATTTGCTTTCTATATTGAATTGATTCTGCTGGTATTATTAAACTGTTGTGTATTTGTGACAATTTGGACAACTTTGTAGTTCAGTTTTCCTTCACTTGGGCTTTTCCCACTCTTTTTTCTATTTTTTTGATTGGTTTTTAATGGAATTCTACTCAAGAATTTGAGTAGCTATGAAACATGGAATTTAGGAATTTGGGTTAGATGAAATTCTCAGATAGGAATTCCAGTAAGCAAGAAACAGAGAATTCACAAATGACAGAATTCCGCATCATTTCAAAATTCCAGTGTCTTGAATTCTGCAAATCCCAGCAAACATAAATTCTAGAAATTCTTGCAAACAAACAGGCCCTATGGGACAAACGGAATCATGTGGCCATGGTCTTCACTCAAAAGTTATACTATTTGTAACAAAATTAGAACTTAATTTAACATCAACTAATATTTAACTTTCTATGTTGATTTTAGGGCTTTTTAAGTAATTTGTGGTAATTGACAAAAGCCCGTAGCATAGTTGGAAGGTGCTCATTATTGTAATCCAGAGATTGTGGGTTTGAGTCATGTTGCTATTCCTCAAAAGAAAATAAGATAAAAAAAAACTCACAGCAATATAATTCTTAGCTGGTTTTAGGTAACCCTGCTTTACTTCAATTCAATGATGATTATAGTTTTTTGTGATATTGAAAGACAGATATATTTTTGTTCACTATCTTTCTACTGTCCTGTTTTGATGACTTGAGGCTCTTTGGGTGTTTTTCTTTTCTTCCTTTTTTTTTTCATAGCTCCTAGTTTCTCATAGGTTAAGTGAAGGACAAACCTAAATTCAATTAATTTACAAAGTTTATCACATGTATCTACGAAGATTGTGTTCATGAAGTTATCTATTAAAACAAAGATTTTCTTGGACCATGCCGACGATACCAAGTTTCTCAAGTTACTAAAACTATTGTTTTTCATTCAAAAAAGGTTAAGAAAAAATTAGCTTTAAAGAATGCCTATCTTCTTTATTTTGCTCTTTTGCAAATCCGCAATTTACTTTGACCCTCCATCAACCTTGAATACAACAACGTTTTCACATTTTCTATATGTTCATGACCAAGATTCTGAAGTCATTGGACAGTTATAAATTAACCAACAACATATCCAGATTTAGCAAGAATCACTTATAAATCATAAATATTGAGAGAGAGAGAGAGAGAGAGAGAGAGAGAGAGAGAGATAAATCATACATATTGAGAGAGAGAGTTTTAATCATTAGAACAAGTCTACTACAAGTACACTTAAATCGCACATTGAAATAATTACTGTAAGCTAATTTCACTGCTTCAGATGCTTTGCTTTGTATGTAAACATGAATAATTCAGTTCATTCTTGTAAAAGCCCATTTTACAAGGTACTATTTCTTCGGAGGGGGAGACTTGACGAGGTCTGTTGGAAAATCAAGTACTAAGTAATTTTCAACAGCTGCACGGAAAATGGCTCCGAATTCGACATGAGCTGGATGGCTCAAGTATGCATGAAACCCTTCTGAGCTCTCAAATGTCACTAACAAAGCATGTGTGAACCCTTTCCTCAGCGTCTCGTTACTTCCAAAATCTTCTCCCCTGCAGTGAAATAGAAGTAGTAAAAGATCATCAGCCCAACAAAACACACACACACACACATATATATATATATATATATATATATGCATTAAGAGACCATCTGTAACTCTCTTAGTGTTTTATGCATTTCTACTTTCTTTCTTGATCACCCTTAAATAAGTATGAACAAATTGTCAAATAGTTTGGATGCTTTCAGGTTTGGTTAAACTTGGAGTTGGAGCCCGTTTCAATGTTGAGAAAACAAGTGGAGAAAACTGATTACAGATCAAGTTTAGATTTAACCCTTAGAGGTAGCTCAGTTGGCTTAGGACCACGGTTTGCATCCGGAGGTTATGGGTTCGAAACTGCACTACCACACTGGGGCCACAGGGGAATTTTATCCGGCTTTCTCTCTTGAGCCCGTAGGAATTATTCTGGCCCAAAGGATTGCGAACCCTGTGTCATAAAAAATAAAAAAAAAAGTTCAAGTTTGGACTTCATATGTATAACTATAGTATTCACATCTTTATGGATCACTTAGGGCCTGTTTGGATAAATGAGAAGTGGAGTAAAATGAAGTGGATTTCACATATGAAGTGGAGTGAAGAGAAGTAGATTGAAATTAAAGTAGAGTACTTCACTTCACTCCATTTGGATGCTTAGTTTGAATTTAAGGTTTGAAGTAGAATCCACTTTTACTCAAGGAAATTGAAGTATTTTGAGTTGAAGTGAAATAGAATACATGTGGCTCACAACATTACTTCATCTATTGGGCCAGACTCATCCAAACAGGATAGAGTTGAAATTTTAGACTGTTAGGGCCCATTTAACTTAACTCTATTTTATTTTTTGGCTATCCAAACTGGCTCTTAGGCACCTGAGTTGAAGTTGAACTTGGGTATCCAAAGCCCAAACCAACCCGAATTCAATGCATGCATTTTAATCCGGGCCCGACCCTATATTCAGATTTCTTCAGGTCGGGCCATGCTAGTTCCAGTTTAGCCTTTAATTACATAGCCAGCCAATTTTCCTCACTTATGGTAGAGCAATTTCAAAATGACCATGTAAGATGAAACAAGAATAAGAAGCAGAAAGAAAGAGAGAGATTAAATTGAAAGGGGCGAATAAAACCACTCAAAAGACTTGATGCAATCGATCTGAGAAGCCATCTTTTCCACCCCTTTTTTTATATCTTCCATCACCACCCCTTCCTTGAACTTGGCCACTACCAAATGCGTCATGCTTCCCATCTCTGCACTCCAATAGAACTAACTGCCAAGTACCAAGTCCTTGTTATATAAATAACAAGCCTTCTCAAGACGTCTCACTGCGCCATTAATTTACTTGTCCTTCCACACCTAACACGCGAACCTAATTGGTCAATTATTGCGGAACCGTAGCTATAGAGAAAGGGACCTGACAAGTGGGTTGCCATATAATTTAGAAGTGAAAATGAAGGCTCATAAATCTCAAAATTTTTGACTTCTTTATCAAAGGAGGAGAGGGGTTGTTTCAGTTTTGATTATTCTGCAACCCCCTCTTAAATGGTTGGTATCATCACACGACTCCCTTTTTGTTCTGTTGTTTCGACTTGGCTCAGGCCTGCTACAGCTGCTGCATTATTGTCTGCAGGATGTCTATTGCTGGGTGGGGATTCACCTACTTCCCATGTGATCTCATGAGACCTTATTCAATGGAAAATGAAATATCAACATCGATATGCAATAATGCAAATAGCAGCTTGTCGACCCACCGACTTGGGAGTACTTGGAGGTCTTGAACCAGAAGTATGTATGGCTCATGTGGGAGACCGAATTACAGTTGAAGATGGGCCCCACCAGCCATAGCCTGGCCCAGCTCACTTTGGGCCGGGTTCGAGCTTAGGTTTATTTCTAATTGGGACGGTTTAGGGATCAGGCCTGATTTAGAGCTTGATTAGTAATCAGGCCAAGCAAGGAGTCAACAACTACACCAAAGAATTCGCATTTGGTACTAATGTTTCAAGGGATACGGCTAAGGAAGGTGGAGTTGGAAATCAATCCCGACTTGGATTGAATGTCGGTAAATCCAAAGCCAAACCCGATCGACTTAAAGCTTCCAACTTGAATTGAATAGTCTATACCCAAGTAAAATTTGGATTTGAGTCAAGTGGCATACTAAATTCTTTTGAAGTTGATGTACATAACGAGCCTATAATTTACGGGATAAATATAATTAGACACCCATTACAAGAAACGTTGAGATAGACTACGCAACACTTACTGACGCCACAAAAATGTATGTAACTTCTAATTTTACTGACGCTATCACCAAAAGATAGCGTCGGTAAATTTGTCGAGCAGCCTGGTAGGAAAAAGGGCGTGTGTTGTACAACTTCCCGATGCTGATGGCGTTGGTAAGTTTTGATATTTAATTTCCCGACGCACATGGCGTCGGGAAGTTCTAGGCACCAACTCTTTCCCGCTGCAATTTCGGTTCGCGCGTTTGACCCAAAAATTTCCCGACGCCCAAACTACTACCCCTTTGCAGCTTTTGCACAGCTTTTTCTGGAAAGAAACTTACCGACACCATACGGTGTCGACAAGTTAATTATATCTCCCCCTAGACCTTCCCCTTCTCCCCCCTCCTCACCACTCTCTACAACTCCGCCTCCCCCTCTTCTCTCTGCATCTTTTCTCTCTATCTTCCATTTCGAAAACTGAAGTGGGATTAAATCTTTTCTTTATTCATTGAATTTGATTGTAATTGTTCCTTTTCTTGGTACTTCAGCCAAGGCTGCTGGGACTCAAAAGTGAACCTGGGACTCAAGAGTGCACCTGCACACATAGGGAGAGATCGTCTTTGCACATGGGAAGAGCAGCATACTCAAAGATTGGGACTCGAGAGTGCACTTGCACACATGGGGGGAGAACGCCTTTGCACATGGGACGAGCAACATCCTCAAAGATTGACCCATAAGCAGCTTGGTGAGAGGCAGAGTTGTTTGTTGGCCATCTGAGGAACCCTCAATCTCAATTGTTGCTATTACTTAATGGTTGTATTCATCCCTACGCCTAATATGACCATCCGACAAAAGAAGAATCTACATCCATCCACTTGCACTAGTTTATTTGCATATCCTTTCACTTAATTTAGGCAGTCAAATCTATTTAAACGCTCTTTCTATCCTAGAACAATCCTCTCTCCCCAAATCAAATGGTTGGGATTTTTTCATTTGATGATCCAAATGATGGCATTGCGCAGATAGATTCTTCTCATAAAAGAAAAACAAACATTTTTTTTTTCTAACAACTTGTTACGATTAAGACTTGTTCTAATACATGATGCATGCAAGATCGTCCTTGCAACCTTAACCATTTCGATGCTTAAGCCCAAACCAATAAAATAAAACCAACTCCTCAAACAATAAAATATTGTTTCCTATTATTAAGAATGGAAAGCTTTGTTGTCCATACATTCCCTTATTATATAAAGTCATTTAATTGATTGATGACTTGGTAGTGAGCCTCAAGAAAGTCTCTCACATTTTGCATACCAAACAAGGTTTTGGGGCGATGTTCACATGAAACTTGCTTTCATCCTGATCTTTTCTAACCTTTTATTTATTTTGCTTGTTGGTGGGAGTCGGCCAAAGCGTGGGTTTCAAAACCTAAAAAAGCTCTTTCACGATTCAAGAAATCAGAGCTGTATTTTGTGGCGATAATCATGACATGGAATTTGCTTTCTTGTTACCATTTCCATCCATTCTTTTATTTTTCTCGTGTTTGTTCGTGGGGGAAAGGAAGGGTGGGTGTTAAAGCCAAAAGGTGCATTCCCAATTCAAGGAATCAGGAATTCAGGATACACGCAGGTTCTTTCTTCTTTCAAAATCATGATGTTCTTCTTTTCCTGGGATTCTGACGTGCGACACTTATCATCTACGGTTTGTATCAAAACACCCACCTACCATGCATGCATCTCACTTATTTATTTCATGTATAGCTTTTCCCATTATATATATTAACCAGTGACGGACCTACTAGAAGATGCCATGTCGAGTTTGAAATCGCTTGATATTTGAATGCAGTGGCCGTCCCAGTTTGAATATGAGAAAAAGCTAGAAGTCTTAAAGTGCAAAAGCCCATTCACATTTCACTCCCACATTTTTAAAACCTGCCGCCCTACTTCTTCCAATGACTTTCTCTCTGACATAGGCGCAACAGCTGGATTTCCCCCCAAAACCCCAACCACATTCTTCGTCTCCTAAATCTTAATACAAAAATCACATGGCAAATCTGAAAAAAATATAAAACATGTAAGCTGAAAACATAGTGAAAATAAAAAGCCCATGCACTCATTAGAATTAAGCTCACCCCCTTGTCTCAAATGACAAAAATAATGATGAATTTAATATTATAGTCATCGTTCGCCCCACCCAAATGAAAATCCAGGGTCAGCCACTGTTTGAATGGGCCTGGACCTATTCCATAGATATCTAATAAACAATTGCCCCACATAAAATTTTGTGATCACCCCATGCCACAAAGCCTTGGTGAGAGACTCTTGTTCTCTTTAGACATCTTCCCACTGACGGTACCAAATTCTCTTGGCCTCGTTTTCCTTTCTACATCTTCTTTCTACTGAGAATGCAAGATCTTCCTCGCGGTGATCAAGCTTCTCACCGCGGGTCATCTTGTGGTTAATATGTATATATATATATATATATATCTCCAAATAACCATAAATAAAACAATTTTCCTCTCTCCTCATTGGGGTGCATATGGGCGGTTCAGATCGGTTTAGAGGGGAACACCATCAATCAAACCGAACTCATCGGTTTTCTATTTTCTCAAACCTAACCGAATCGCCCATGGGGTCAAACCAAACCGAACCGGCTTTGGTTTGGTTTGGTTCGGTTGCGGTTTTTTTATTATTTTATTTTTATTTTCATAAAAAAATTACAGTTCAAACTTGGTTCATCAAATGGAATGATGAGAAGCTTTAATGAACACTAAAATATATTTCATAATTCATTTCAACCAACGAAGCATACACCAAACGATGGATGGATTCTTTCCATCCATCATCTGGTCGCGTGATTGAATGGACCAAGTCATGTTCGGCCAACTTTTTAGGCCAATGAGCTGAAGCAGTTCAAATCTTTTGGTAAAATACACCAACAAAATGGTCAGGCACGTACCTATTTTTGTGCATAAAACCTGAACTAGACTACATTGCTTGATCCAGACCAATGAATTCAACACAAAAGGAACTAGGTTTTTTTTTCCAACAAGATGGGTTCGAGTGGAATGTAACCCCAATTTTAAACTAATTGAGATGGGCCTCTTCATAGTTCACTTTCTCTTAGGTCAAACCACACTCCTAGGCAGCGCTACGTAAAAACTAATGATGCACACTTCTTGTAGAACTTTCATCAAACATGTAACATGCAAGTAGAATATAGAAGCACTTCTCCTAAGGCTAAAATAGTCAAAACTCAATACTCAAGTTAATACATACGGTCGGTTCGGTTTAAGCAGTTAATCGTGGATTCAAACCAATAACCGACCGATGTTTGGGAACCCAAATTGGGTAATTGGGTGCTCACTCAAATCATTGTTTCAGGCATCCAAACAAGTAGGAATAAAGGAAATGCTATCTTAGGCTATTTTGATGACGATTAATTGATGATCATCTAAATTTGGAAGAGGTAGTGGAAAGATCCTTTAATTGGGCAGGAGATCCGAGCATGAAAAAATATTTGTGTCTATTTAAATGCAATAAAAATTTTCATTCTGTATTGTTCACGTGAAAAAAGTTAGCAAAGTTGACAAAAATTTAGCCCCACCAAAATAAAAATCCTGAGCTGTAAATATTGTGTCTGGTTTTCTTTTTTTTTACTTTTTTTTTCTTTTTTTTTTAAAACTACTAAAACAAATGTTTACAGGGAAACCCTTGAAATTATGTCTGGTCGTGACAAGTTCGAAAGAAATCTTCAGCCCTATGGTACAAAAAGGTAAAGATTGGATGGATATAAGCATGCATGTCCCATCCCTGTGATTGGAACGTTCTTGCAGTGATGCCACACGTGGATGGCACATTGTTGAACGTTTGCCTTGGTCAACCTGAGGCATGCCAAACGGGCCGGCCCGGGCTGCTAGATGAAGAGGGTCGTGCTGGCTCGGCCCACCAGGCACCAGATGAAACGGGCCGTGCCGGCCGTGCTCGGCATGCCTCTTTCATTTTTTTTCAGATTAATTTATTTTTTATTTTCGGTATTAAAATTAAAAATTAGAACACAAGTACGGAGAATGAGAAAGATATTTAAGTGATTCGGTTAAACTCGACCTACTCATGTTCAAATAATTAATATTAATTCAACAAAAGATCATTTTAAAAAGTCTTATTCTCTCATCTAAATTTATATTTATTATGGCTAAAGCTGCATATAGATGGGTTGATTGGAATCTAATATCTGATTGGACACATTCCAAAGAGACACCTGTGAGTCCAAGACAAGATCCATGGTCTGAGGCACAAGTACTGAAGAGACCAAACTATACTTAGAGCTAATTATGTTTTAATGAGATAATATAATCATAATAAAAGTAAAAGTAACATTATATATATATATATATATTTTGGATTACTATTATAAGTTTATAACTATTAACTGGGCCAGAGAAGAATATTAGAAAGGGATGTAATTTGGGTCAATAAATTTAGGTTTGGCTCAATTTGACCCAAGTCCCCAACCTATTTTCCAAGCTTACTTGGCCAAACAAAGTCATCTAGTGATGTTTGATAGGTGCCAAAATAAAAAAAAATACATAGAAGAAGTCTGTGTTCTATTTGGGCACAATTTCCACAGTGATTTTGTCCCAAATAGGCCCACCTATTATATAATGATTGACATCCTTTGTATTTTTTTATTTTTTTTTGGTAAATAAAACTTTGATTAAAAGAAAACGAATGGGAGGGTTAGAGTATTTATAGACTTTGTAAAATTGAAAATGACACAAAATACCCCTTATATGATCGTTTCATGGCTGTTGAGGGGATTAAAATGGATATTTTTTTTTAAAAAATAGCCATTTTTGGGCAGGCTAGGCGGGACGTGCCTAGCAGGCCAGGCCTATCGTGCCTGGCACGTGGGCTGGCGGGCCGTGCCAAATGGGCTAACGGGCCCAGGCACCTCTGCCCAGCACGGCCCATGTCACTAGCCGTGCCTTGTGGGCTGTGCCGGGCCGCGGGCTGTTGGCTGGCGGGGGTTCGGGCCGGCCCAACCCATTTGACATGCCTAGTCAACCTTGAATGTAAAATAAAAATAAAAATAAAACGACCCATTGATGTTTGGTGTTGCTTATAAGATACTAAAGGGTGTCTGAGTAGAAAGTTCACTGGGCCTTTTGTTGTGGCTCGGGTTTCCGCTGTGATTGTATGGGTGTTCATTAGTAATGTTCACATTACTAATCTGGATCCTCGTAGGGGGTTTTCCTATGGTGATCGTGGCCTGCTCACGTGCATGGCAGGCTGCCCCACGATGATATGGCAAACTATGGTTGGTCCACTCACAATCACTGTTTTGAAAAACCTCACCACATCCAGACTCCAAATGTTTACAAGTACTCCAGCATGTTCAATTACCTTACCTTGGATAATTTCAAGCCTAAATGGCTGGATCCAGTGACGTGTCTGAAAATTCTGCCATTTGATTTGTTTGAAAATATACGTGCTCTTTGTGTTTTCAGGTGAGCACAGGCCTTCGGCATACAAAAGGGACGTGAATTTAACTAGTGGGCCAGAAAACCAGAACGATGCGGGCCTAAAAACACAAACCAAATCTCCATCCAACCTGTGAGGGTTGTGCGCGCTGTGCCCTGGCCTGGCAGGAGTGCTGTGCCACGTCATGCCACGGGCCTAGGCACCCTAGCCCACCATGCACCAGGCTGACACGGGCCATGCACATGCTGTGCTGGGCCAGTACACACAGGCCCATCCATATGTCGTACAAGCCCAATAGTCCATATGGGTTACGTCCTACCTCCTAATGGGGTGGAATTCGAATTGAAGGTTAGGTCATGAGGGGAGTGTATTTAGTGTAAAGTGGGCCATAGAAATGTTTATTCAATGTGCAATCGGTAATATGAGTGTTGGTTCTATCAATTCAAGCATCAATTTTATGGATTCAGGTCACAAAATTTGGTAGAATAATTTCATTTTCAGCCGCATGCTTGATTTGTCCCATGCTTGATTTGTTAAAGTCGTTCAAGCTTCAGCCTAGACAGACCCAGTCCATGAACAACCCTAATGACCCATGAAAGTTTCTTCTTAGGTGTTCCTAACTGAATTGGTTCTGTAATTTTTCTGGTGTTTGTTATTGTATTTTGGCTCCCATGCAGGCATAACAAAGAATAACAAGTCTCACTAGGTAAAGGGGCATGAACGGGGGAGGCAAAATCCCATCTCCAAGCCCTGATCGAAATGGAGAGTTTTCGGCCATCAGTGCTTTAACAATAAGGTAAATTAGCAGGCTAGATTAGGATAAATATTTATATATACAAGGATTTAGAAACTACAACAAACATTGCGACATTCATGATCATGATTTGAGAAAGATGACCATCCAATATATGTCCATTAATTGTGTCTGTTGAAAACCGATGGATCGTATTGTCTTAGAAGATGGAGAGATTATAAGTTTTTTAATCGTATTGGACTCAACTTGGAAGGTCACCGAGCTGACTGAGTTGGGCTCTAGTCTGGAGCCTGGGCAAAAAATGGGAGAGACTTATTTGGGTCAAGAAGACCTACAAATGCATGTCTCTTGTACGAAATTTGCATCAAACAGCATTACAAACCCAAGGCCCTAGAAAGCTTGAGATGTTTCTGTGTCCCCACTACCCCAAAAGCAACCATTAGGTACAAATGTACAATTCATCAGTGGAGATTATTTATCGTGGCCGTACCTTTTGATCCATTGGGTTAGTTGTTTCATGATTTTTATTTTTATTTTTATTTTTTTCTCTAACCCAGCCTATGGGCCTCAGCAGCAATTAAAAGTACACACATATGCGAAGACAGCCCACTTAAGTGCAAAAGGAACCAACATAGGCAGCAAAAATGCATACACACGCTAAAAGAGACAGCATACCAAGTAGGGCTGCACAGAACCGGACCACAGACCGGACCGGACCGGACCGGATTAATAAAAAAAAAATTTAATTAATTTTTTTAATACAAAACTTTAAGTATAAAAAATTTCCAAGTCAAATACCATAGTGAAATCGAAGATCTAGTTTCTTACATTTGAAAAAAGAGGCAGGAAATTGGCTGAAAATGAAAAAAAAAATAAAAACTTAAAAAAAAAAAAAACTAATGAAACCGGTCCGGACCACTTATCTCATTTAAGCCGAACCGGAAATCCGGTCCGACCGGATTCCGGTCCAAAAACCGGACCGGATTTCCGGTTGTGCAGCCCTAATATCAAGGGATCAAATCCTGGACAGCCAAGTGAGAACTGTCACTCCTTACAATTCCGGTAAGGAGTCATTCTAGTTCTTTCATGATGTTAATCAAGGTTGTAGACTTCCTGATATTCTAAAATTTTCTCCAATCAAAAATTTGCGTTTGAGGAACATGTCTAAATAGATATGAAAGTGCGAAAAGATACGTGCCTAGTGTTTTCTTTCTAGTCTTCTCAGAGTTGATTACTAAATGATATTCAGGAGCTCTTCTTCCTCATTCGAAGTTTTGATATCTAAAATCGCTTTCAGAATTGCGAAATGGGCTTTGATTAGAAATGAGTTCTTTGAGTTTTCTTTTGATGATATTATTTCTAATTGGGGAGCTTGCATGGGATGTTGCCCGCGTAAGGAGAAGAGATCTACTCCTTGGAGTCCCCCTCCTTATGGGGGTTTTAAAGTTTAATGAGGATGGTGCTTCAAGGGGTAAGCCAGGCCCAATGGGAATTGGAGGAGTGCTTCGCAATAGCAAAGGTGATGTCATTCTTATATTCTCCAAGCATGTTAGTGTGTGCGACTATAATGAAGCGGGGGTGCTAACAATTTTGAAAGGTCTCAGATTGTTCTCAAGAAGATATAGTGGTGCCCTTGTGTTAGAAATCAATTCTTCAAATGCGATTGCGAAGGTATCTAACCAAAAGTCTAACCCATGGAAATTTCAACTCCTCTTCAATGAAATAAGGGTTTCAGCTCGCATTAATGTCTCCTTCCGCCATGAGATTAGATCCGCCAACTCAACGGCGGATGTGCTAGCAAGGCAAGGGGTGGATAGGTTAATTCCTTGGGTGGGTGTCATCTTGTAATTGGCGTTGTGGCTGGTGGTTCTATCTTGCACCTTCCAACTTCTTTTTTTTTAAGTTTTGGTGTTCTTTTGTTCCTTCTTTTAATGAAATCTTTTTTACCCTTTTTTTTTTTTATAAAAAAAAGTTGATTACTATTATTACATTTATGTATTATTGTTTTCCTTTTCAAACTCCCAAATAGGTTATGTGGGTCAGATCGAGTGACACAATTAAGTAGGTCGGGTTGACCTGCTTATAAAAATATCAGGTTAGGGTTGACATTTCGAACTTGCTCAATAAATTGGTCTGAATTTAGGTTAGGCCCTAACCATCATTATCTTAGGAGTAGCTAGCATGACCCAAATTTAGAACTCATCCGTATTCATGTCAGATTGAGCATGTGAAATACACAGATCTGAGACTTCACGTAAATCCTAAAAATTGTTCAAAACTTTTGAGACAACTAGATCTCTGTCCTACTTAGGGTCTTTTGTTTGCACTAGTTCACATATGTAAATAATGCATGTGTAATTACTATGTATCATCACGTTTGTTTATGCTTAAGTGTGAAATTTTGTGTAAATGTAGTCATTTTTAGCCTCTCATTTACACCTAACACTTGAGAGGTGTAAATGACTACACCCCTCCTATAAAGTGGCAGTATAATTCCCACTTCATGTCCTTGTCCTCGTGATTAGGTAGTGGGTATAATAACCCTCAACCAACTTTCAGTTTTATTTTTTATTTCTAACATGAATCTTCTCCTATTAGTGGATGTTCCAATCCAAATGTCAACCCTATTTATAAAATCGGACCCTCTGAGTTTATGGCACCCACCATAACAACGTACGTGTGGAATGTCCAAGGAGAAGACTTCCTTGCACATCAGATGTAGAATTTATCGGGGTTGGAAAAGTGGTGACTCATTCTTGGCTCGTCCAATGCAAGAAAATTGAGTTTGATGAAGTCAATGTAGAGATTCGGAAGAGTCATGTTTCTTTTAAGATAAATTTAAAAATATTTAAAAAATACATTCACTACTCGTAAAATTCATAAATACGTATATTTACATGCATTCAGAAGAATCAATTAAAATTAATAAATTTATATATGCAAGAAAAGCACAACAAAAAAAATGAAAGAAAAGAAATTACATAATTTGTTAGTCCAAATATTGAATTTAAAATACGAAATATAGATTTCAAATTACATTCTAGTCATCATTTTTAAATTATTGACTTTAAACCTTATGCATAATTACTTATAAATAAAATTTAATTATTTAAAATTAGATCTGCCTATTAAATTAAATGGTTTAAGATGAAAATAATTTATAAAAATGAGATGACTTAACCGAATCCACCTATTTTTGACTCAGTTCTTTGCCAAAAATAAGATGATTTGAGAGAGTGATGAAGAATCAATTCGGGAAATTTTCTAATTATGAAATTTATCCATATAGTAGGCAGCAGAGCTCAATGCGGGCCCTCAACCCTCACGAGTTTCTCCTGAGCCCGATTACTAGAGGATCTGCACTCATTTAATAATTATAAAGGTCCTTAGTGCTGCCAAACTTATTGAAACCTGGCCCACATGCAGGCGGTACTCATCTTCGAGATAAATCCCGTCAACTGTAAAGAGGATGTGCTTCAATTTCAATACCAGCTGCTGTGAGTTGTAACCTGATTTGGAACCATACCAACACACCATTTGCCATAAATTCCCATTTAATGCTCCGGAACTATACCACCGGTATGGTGGAGACAGCTACAGTATCGTTGCGCAGCAAAAGGGTCAGTCTCCATGACATGCCATTTTCAAGAGAGAGAGAAATCCTATATTTATCCTCAACGCCCAGTCAAGGAAAATCATTTTCTTTTTTTTTCTTTTTTTAAATAGGAAAAATGAGTTACACCAAATGACGGAACATAAGATAAAAAAATAAAAGACAATTTTCTTCTCTACGGAGATTTCTTGACTTAGCTCTCTTAAAACAGCTTTTCAATATGACACGTGGCATGTGAGTCACGATGATCACCACATCATGCAAGCGAGATTCTTGAGATCAAACCATGTAGGCCAATGCCGAATTTTTTCCTACGGATATACCAAATCAGTCCGGTTCGTGAATACCTTCTTTTTGGTGTTGTGTTCTCTTTATTTTTGTTTTGAATGAAGTTTTTTTCTTTACAAAAGAAATAAAAAATAAATCAGCCCCGTCGTCCGTGTCGTCCGTGAATACCTGTATCCATAAACGGCAGGATACAACTTTAACATATAAAAAAATTGAGGTGAAAATCTCTTGTAACCATCTACTCGAAGGAAGTTGATACGGCCTCTTACGTTAAGAGATAAGAGGCGTCATCTCACAAAGACTGCTTATAATAGGGTTTAAATTTGGGCATGCCACGCCACTTTCTCTTTCCAGCTCCTTATATTTCACTACCAAAAAATTCTAATCAAAGGCAGTGATAGAAAGCTCGGCTAGTTTTATTTTATTTTCTATTTTTTAATATATTGTTTGCTTCGATTGTCTCAATCAGACGGCTATTAACATACAACGATAATAAATGTTCATTATGGATGACTGGGCTCCATATAAATGACACGTGGATTAAAAATAAAACTCGTTTTGTTGCTGACAAAAGAAGTTAATTAAACAACAAACTATGAGACATACGCACTTTTGAAATATAATATAATATAATAAAAGACGAGACGACAACCCCATCCCAACACCACTGGGATTCAGCAACCCTTCTTGTGGAGCCCACCTTGATGTATATAGATCACCTATTAATATCTGATGGAAGGCTCTCTTCCACATGGATTAGAACGTATGCTAACCATAACTCTGACGTGATCATATCATATTAACATGTTAATATGTGGCACACCTCTTGATTCATGGAAAGAGGGCTTTCAACCCCAACCTAATTAATCGGTGTAGTGTAACACTCAATTAAAGTGTACCCCACAGGGATACTTAGGGGCCCACATTGGTATTAGATCTTGGCCGTTTGTCCCCTATTCCTGGGCTTGATCGTGGCTTGGAGTGGGGTCTTCATCACGACCGTAAACTCAAGCTTCTCGCTCTTGTCTATCGTACGCCGGGACGGTGGGCATGCGAACCACTCGAATTCCTGCACCATCCTCGCTATCATGAGAGTGATGTGCAACGTGCCCATGCTCAGACCGGGACAAATCCTCCTCCCGACCCCAAACGGCATCATCTTCACCTCCGTAACGCCCGTTATATCGGCCTCCTCACCACCCGAGAGAAACCTCTCCGGATCAAACCGTTCCGGGTTGGTCCAAAGTTTCGGGTCCTCGGAAATGGACGGCAGATAGAACTCCACGTTGGCGTCATTCGGCACATCGTAGCCGCCCAACTTGGCACCGGGCTGTACGGCCGCGTGAGACAGCAAAAAGTACGTCGGCGGATGCTTCCGTAACAGTTCCTTGATGAAGGCATTCAGATACGCCATCTTCTCTACGTCTTTCTCCTCCACATTCCTCTCTCCCGTAACCGTTACGATATCTTTGTAGAGCTTCTCCTGCAAATCTGGGTCCTCGATCAGATGCACCATGGCCCACTCGATCGCGGTGGCGGTCGTATCTGTCCCACCGTTGAGGAACTCGGAGCAGAGCGTCACGAGCTCTATATCGCTTGGGGACGATTTCCGACCGTCGATCTGAAGGTCGAAGAGCGTGTCGAGATATGAGAAAGAAACGGTTTTTTTACCGTTGGGAGGGTCTTTAAGCTCCGACTTTCTCCGATGGATGAAGGGGACGAGGACCCGGATCTGCTCTTCTCGGGTCTGCATGGCTTCCTTGCGCTGTTTGGCGAAAAGCGGGCTGAGTAGAGGGAGGAAATCGTCGAGTCGCGGAGTCAACGCGATGAGGACCCGCTTCATGACTCGGTCGATGGTGATTATATCCTTCTCGTCCATCTGGACGCCGAAGCACATGGAGAGGAGGATGGTGAAGACGGCGAAGCGGACGTTCTTGAGGACCCAGACCGAGCCGTCCGGGTTAGACTCGGACTCGGAGCGGAGGCGATGGACGAGGCGGTCCAAGGCGAGATGGCGGAGGGGTTGGAACTCGCGGATGCGGGTGGAGTTTAGCATGTTGGAGACCATGTTGCGGCGGAGGGAGCGCCAGACGGGGCCGAGTTCGGAGGAGTTGACTGTGAACTTGTTGCAGGAGAAGATGGAGCGGGTGGGGTTCTCAGCGGGGCGGTTGGCGAAGGCTTGGCCCTGGGAGATGAGTGCATCGTGGGCGAGTTGGGCACTGGTGACGATGATGAGGGTGCGGGAGCCCATTCTCAAGGTGAAGATGGGGCCGTAGATTGGGTGGAGGTCGCGGATGTAGTGGATGAAGGACTTACCAGTGCGGGCGTATTGGAGGAGGTTTCCCACGATGGGCCAGCCGGGTGGTCCGGGTGGGAGGTTTAGGGATTTGGCTCCTGTTTTTTTGTTTTTCTGGGAGATGAGGACGACAAGAAGGAGAGATGTGAAGAGGAGAGAGAGGAAGGTGAAGAAGAGAGAAGCCATGAGCGTGAGCGTAGTGTGGGAACTGGGAAGGGAGAGAGAGAGAGGGGTCTGCAGATGTAGTGTCAGTAGGAGAGTCGTTTTATAAGATCAGTTGCCGTGCTGAGACGAGAGAGAGAGGGTATGAAGGTTGGTTTGATACTGACCGCTGCACTTCCCTGGCGGTGCATTAAAAAGGGCAGTGACCCGTGTTCCCGTGTTTGATCAGTTGCTGAGAAGAAATTACGAGTGAAATATTTAAATGACTTCACTTCGAGCATATGGAATGCAAGATTTATTTCGTCGGCATGGAAATGTAATTTCTTTTTCTTTTTTAACCCAGCCAAGGGGCTCGACCCAATTGAGAGCCCCGTGTGTCACAGCGCACTCAATTAGAAAAGTGTCACAGACTCAAATAGAGAAAAAGGAGTCAATAGACGTGATAAAAAAAAAAAAAAAAATTCACACAAATAAAGAGGTGACCTACATAAAATTCTGCTCCTAAGTAGCCACTTGGGTAAGAAGACGTTCTCACTAAAATATAAATTGATGGAAAGTATTAAAGTTGGAATGCCAATGGATCAAGTTATAAGTGAGTGAACTTCAAGTTGGTGGAAAGTATTGAGAAATAGGGATGTCAATTGGTCAGATTATAAGTGGGTGAATGTTCACTATTGGGTTTTATGGAGGGGAATTTTTTATATTTAAATATATAAATGTATAGATTTATAGATTTTGGCTTCTCCACTCCATCAATAATTACTTTATATTATATAATTTTGGCAGTTCAGTTAGCTTAGGGCATTTTAAAGACTTAAAAGCAAGGAGTCAATTTTGTTCAAATCTCTAAGAAAACATATAATTGAATTATCCATCTATCATTTTTATAGAGAAATGTCTGAATTTCTGAATGCGGCTCAATGACCACATGACCAATAATATGCAGAGCCCATTTATATAAGAGGCATATATGTTATGAAACTTGTGTGGGAACCATCCCGCGAACCAAATCCCCGTTCGGTTTCGGCGAAGCGCATCAATCTCGATCTCGGACATAAACCTTGCGTTACTTCGTTCTCGGCATCAACTGCTGATATCGGTAAGTGGTAACCAGGTCAGCCGCGCCACCCCACTCGGTCTCGGCTACATAGAGATGTAATCACATCCATTGGTCACAGCCCTATCCAGGGCCGGTCCTGAATTTTTCAGGGCCCAGGGCAAGAGTAAAAGTTAGGCCTCTTCAGCCATCATATATGATAATATCATTGGTGGGTCCCACTGATGTGAAAAATTGGCAATGGGTTGATGATGTCCAAGTATAACTATTTGAAAAAAAAGAGAAGAAAGAAAACTCATACCAGAATTTAAGCATCATATATGGGGAATTAAAAATCATTGGTGGGCCCCACTAACAAATGAGAAGAACGGGTGTAGGGCTGAAGGCTTGATGATCTATTTGTAAAAAAAAAGCCCTAAATCATCCCAACACTAGACCAGATTCTCCTAGAATTTCAGCCATCAAATATAAAATATCATTGGTGGGCCCCTCTGATGGATGCTCAAATAAGTGATGCAATAAGCACTCTCAGATGATTTGATGATTGGTCTATTGATGCCCAGGACGATGGAATCCATTGGATGAGCCCTGCCTTCACCAAATAATTGAAAAAAAAAAAAAGTAGGATTTTGGGGATTTTGGGCCCCCTAAAAAAATGGGCCCGGGGCAAGGGCACTTACAGCCCTTGCCCAGGGCCGGCCCTGGCCCTATCAGAGACAGGGCCCAAGAAAGGGATTCGATGGGACCTCAGCCGCCAACAGATCAGGCCCAATGTGACTGGCATTAAATGCAGTATGGGCTGATCGGACCCTCATTAAATGTAATGAGGGCTGTGATGGACCCTCATTAATGACTATATGGGCCGATGAGACTCTAGTCACATCATGAGGCCCACTGGCACAGGCACCAAAACATTTTCTCATATAAAGTATGGGACGAGCCAAAAATAAGGTATGCATTCCTAATACATGCAAGCAGAGACCTCCCTTTCTTCTCCGATCAACTACTAACTTAAGCATCGGAGAGCCCTGTGCTGCCCACAGCCAGGGTCTTCTGACCGCTCTCTTCTCCCCTTTCAGATTCACTAAATCGCAGCTACTTCTCCGGAACTTTGAGTAAGTCCTTGAAGGAATCATAATCTTGTGAGTATATTTTTGCACTTACAAAACTCATTAAGATTAAGTCTCTTTCGTGAGATCTTTCAATTCGAGAAGATTACTAAAAGAAGAGGGATTTGATAAAGCCCTAATCAAAATAAAATTTCTTGATGAAGGACATCATATTACAATAAAAGTTATGCGATTTGCCCCATCAAAAATCACGCTTAAAGAGTAGTAGGATGGTGCTAGAAATCTTAAAAAAAAGAAAAGAAAAAAGAAGTCGCATCTAATATTGATGGATCCAAGTACGCATCTCAAATTTTGTGTTATTCAAATATAATCCATAGATCATGCATGTATGTGCGATACTTATTTAGATGTCGTAAGAATAACCAACTATGGCATCAAAACCACAAGTCTTATGGATTCAAATCTGAATAATCATATTAAGTATACACACCTATTTGATCGTCTCTAATGGGCGAGGTTCTTCTTGAATTGACTGCACGCGTAATTGATTGATAACACGCGTAATTGATTGATGACCCAAGACTGAAACAACATATACACGTACTGGTTTTGGGATTGCTTTGTGTATATCCATACAAGTACACAAATAAAATAATCATCTTGGTGTGTGTAGAAATTCATGGAAAGGGCAAAAGTATTTTTGATATTTACTATATATATAGTGTGTATATGTTTATTCCCATCGTTTCTCATATACATGTATGTTGGGTGTGTATTGACATAAAGGTACTCTCTTAGATGTTGGAATGACTGATGTGATGAAATAAATAAAATAATGTAAAAGACCCAATAGTCAATGCCACATGATTATATCTGCCGACTGCAATGAATTCTGCAGTGAATTGTGGCTAAAAGTAAGCAGGCACCCAATTGGGCATGGGCGAGTCGAGTATGCAAGTTGGACAACCCCACCCACCTTTGGTTCGATTTCACTCGACTACAGTAGATTCTGTTTCTTGAGATAGAAAGGGTCCTCCCTATACGATTGCACGTCTTTTCTGTTTATAGGGCGATCCAACCCATGTAATTATGATCTGGAACGGTATTTCCATAAGATAAAGGCATACTGCTGATGACAGCAGTAATTCAGATCGGTCAGATTTGATGAGATCAACCATTGAAATAGTAATCTGGCAATTGTGGACACATCTGAACTCATATATTTTATCCGTTTACGCGTGGTCAGATCCATCTAATGGTAGGGTTGGATCATCCATAGAAGCCTACGAAATAACTTCCATAAATTTATTGTGGGTCCAAATTTTACTACAATAATTAAGCTTTATGATGCTTTCTTAGCACTTAGAATTTTTAAGAGAGGGACCCACTAATAAAATCTTAATCTTCCATAAAGCAATGCTGTAAATTTATTATGAGGCCAAGTTTTACTTAAATCAATTATAGGTGTTTTTTGCCTTTCTCTAATTCATTGGAGATTAAGAATAGTTTTTTTTTTTTTTTTTTACTTTTTTGTTATCAGAGGATTCTCAACCTTTTTGGCTGGACTAATTCCTTCTGGTCCAGAGGAAAGTTGGGTAAAGTTCCCTACAATGTGGTAGTGCAGTTTCTAATCTACAACATTCGGGTGCAAACCGTGGTCATATGCCAAGTAAGCTACCATTGTGGTTTACATTAAAAATAATAAACGTGTATGTAGAGCTTGGTCTGAAGAGGAACTGTTGCGTTTATTTTTTATTTAGGGCCCAAGTGATTTGGCGCTCAAAAAACCCTTATAATTATTGTGCAAAAGAAATGAAAATGTATCAGAGGAGGAAGGTCACATGAAGGAGGAGACCAAAGAGACACTTGGGAAGGAAAGTCATATTCCATTAAAGCTGATATAATAATTAGAGTACTTTTTCTTTTTAGTGTTGCATAAGGTACAGTTTCAAACCTTACAACCTTCATATGCAATACCTCCGCCTTTATGAGTGCAATACAGATTGAGCCACGTGAGGTCCTTGCAGCCTGCGGCACTAGTCCTTTCTAGTTTTTTTCTTTTTGGTTTTTTTTTTTTATGATAAAAAGTCCTTTCTAGTTAAGTGGGTCAATCGGGGTGACAATTTTGAGGACAAGTGATTTTGACTAGAGAGCCTGAACAATGTCAATTTAGTGACTTTTTTTTTTATCCATAGGTTTCGATTAGTTATTTAATGTTGCCTATGGCTTATGACTTTATGAGTGTCCCTGAATGGGAATTTGGATATGATGATATATTATTGGTTTTATTTTTTGTGTGTGTGTAAGAAATAATTGAAAATCGCATTAGACTGAAAAATAAAAATGCCTTTAAGGGCTTATTTGTGTAAAGATGAGACTTTTTTCTTTGCAGAAATTCATGAGAAATCACCCTTCTCCCTTTACTCACTAAAAATTTATATTATGGTCATATGATCATATAGTAAACAATAAAGAATCAGCTATTTGATTGAATTGGATATGAGTGAATGAATGATAACTTGGCTATATACAATAGAAAACCCATTTTTAATGACATCCAAGGATAAATGTAGAAGAAGTTCTCCTCGTTTCAAGAAAAAATAGGGTGTTGACGTACAAATATTTATCTATTTAGAACTCTTTAGTTTGTGTACATATTTTATTTATTTTGGACCTTAATTATCCTTTCTAATGAAATTTAATTGATACCTTACGTATAGAAAGAATTAACAAACCATTCATTATTAATGAATAAAGAAAACGGGAACTAACATATCATTCATTAATATTCATGAAAAAAGAAGTGCAATAAAGCAACACTACATTGTAGGTGGGCCATTGCTTGTCCTCTACAAGAAAATCCTGGCTCTGCAAGGCAAAACATTTGTTGGTAAGATGCTTAATGATTTAATGTTATCATCATTCCTTTTTTTCTCTATCTTCTGATTGTAGTATTCCTTATTCACAATTTCAGCAACTGGAAGGGTTTTCCTTCTTGTTGGAAAGTGTCCTTTCGGCTTGGTGCCCTACGAGGCTACGACAGGTTCTTAGGTTGACCTGCGACTTTTGCTTTCAGACTCACATCCCAACTGATCTCTGCAAGCTGGGGAGAAATAAAAAAGGAGACCTCCGCTTGAGTGGTAAAACAATAAATTCCTGAGAAACTCCACTTTGCCCGACTGGGGAGACCGGCTTCTGGCCCGGTCCCGGTCTCCCAGTGGGGCCATGTAGAACGTCTGTAAATTCCTTGTGCAACCCACTCAGATTCATGACAATTATGAGAAATTAGTGTGATGGAAGAATCTCATTATGAATATGATTTTGTGATAAGACCATATCAATCGCATCAATACAAACCATTAACTTAGGGGTCTTAAAGTTCCTTGTGACTTCCCCTTGAGAGGTGACCTCCCCTTGAGAGGTAAAACACTAAGTTCCTTGTGTGACCCACTCAGATTCATAACAATTATGAGAAAATAGTGTGATGGAAGAATCTCATTATGAATATGATTTTGTGATAAGACCATATCAATCACATCAATGCAAACCATTAACTTAGGGGTCTTAAAGTTCCTTGTGACTTCCCCTTGAGAGGTAAAACACTAAGTTCCTTGTGCGACCCACTCAGATTCATGACAATTATGAGGAAATAGTGTGATGGAAGAATCTCATTATGAATATGATTTTGTGATAAGACCATATCAATCACATCGACACAAACCATTAACTTAGGGGTCTTAAAGTTTAACAATTTGTTAAGTTACATCTTTATGAAATTTAATTCAAAGGGTAAGTACAATTCCGATTAGTGACAACGTCTAATTAAGTGGAGTGCTAATTCATGGTGGGGTTAGTGAGTGGGAGGATGTTGGATTTATCACAAGGTTCCATGTGGTGGTAAGAATATTACATCTCATGCAATTTGGGAAAGATAGGTTTTAGCATAAGGTGATATGCATCATAAAAATATAATGTATCATCACAGCAAAGCCACATTATTCTCAAACTCCCATTAATTAAGGTTTTTTAAGGGGTTTTTCAAAATATAGGGATTATCCTACCAAAAAATAATATATAGGGATTATATTTGTGAAAGTGATCTCATCTACATTAAAAAAAGAAAGAAAGAAAACAAATGAGAATTAAATGCCTTACCTAATGCATGACCACTTATACAAATCAGGTAAAGGCATCACATCAGGAACTTCATGAAGGAAACAGTTAGGGAAATTAATTTGTCTTTATTGTGGGCTTGAAGAGGTGGTTGCGACATATCCGTGCAATGACTCTGCACTGGCTAGTTGTTGTGGACCTGTGGCTTTAAAGGGAAGGCCAGGTTTGGTTATGATATTTATCTCTCGTGAATGTTGAAATGAGGGGATGGATCCATAAATATTATATATATATATATATATATATATGTGTGTGTGTTTTGGATATTTAGCATAGTAAAAAATAGGAAAAAGTTGAGTTCAGCAGTCAATGAGTCATACGTGCTGAATTATTGAGTGTGATTTATCCAAAAGGGAGTATTAAAAAATATTTATGTTGACTTTACAAAAGGTTAGCGAGAGAATTTAATTTGGTATCAAAGTCAATCGAAAAGTCAATTGCTAAATCCCATAAAAAATGACTCAGCTCTAAAATGAATGTGGAGTCTTAAGGAGTGAGCTCTATCCAAAGGGGAGTATTAAAAAGTATTTATGTTGCATCTACTAAAACTTGGCGGTAAAAAATTGCATGTTGTCAAAATGCACCGATCGGATTCCGCTTGATGGGGAGTGTTGAGGAGTGGCCTCTCCACCCATAAGAGAATATTGAAAACTATTTATAGTGCATCTACAAAAGCATCGAAGTTTTGATAAGAATGATTACTAGTCAAGAGTTTAAATTCCATGAAGAATGACTCAGTGCTAAAAAAATAAAAAAGTATTTATGCTCCCTATACTGATTTTGATAGGAATAATTACGCGAGGGAACTTAATTATATGAGCAAAGTGCCTTGATTTTGGGAAATCTTGTTTTATTTACCAAAAAGAGGGGTCAACGGTGAATGAAACAACCATTAGTTTTTTCCAGCAAAAGTCGCTAGCTAGACCCTTGAGAGAGTTGATGATGCAAGAGTGAACCGAGCAAACTTTTGGAAGAAACTCACCTACTGCGTAGAAAAGGTCGCTGCTTGGGAAAAGATCCATAGATTTAACTCTAGACAGTTGGTTAAAAACCGGACTCCCAACCACCTGGCTGTCCCCGACAGCCATGTTAAAATAAACCGTCCATGAGTGGCCTGATTTATGGATGGCTAAGAATGGTGAAGGGGCATTTAAAGTCTGCAGGAGTGTCATGGTGACACCAAAGGGGTCTTTAAGATTTCTTGTTATAGTTTTATGTTGACATAAGAAGAGAACAAAGAGAAATTCACATATGACATCAATCTACCACTTTTAATATTTTCAAACGACAATATCCATCTTTGATTTTTATGCATAGCCATTTACATTTTTTATGAGCACAATTTAGATTAGTTTCTTAGGGTGAATGTCAATATTCATGGTCGGTTGGATTGTTGATAGGTCGGTCCCATATGATGCTAAAAATTGATACTTGCTGCAAGTCGCGAGAGAAATATCTCAGCAGAAGGATTTGTCTCTTTTTTTCCAGTTTTCAAATAGGCCCGTACCTTTCATCAACCCAATCCCTCCTACACACTATTTCCCCTTGAATTAGCACTGAAGCTAATTCGCACTTTCTATTATATTTTTTTTAATTGATAACAAAGATTTCATTAAAAGGAAAAAAGCACATACAAACTACAAAGGAAGAGGCTCTAACTACACCCTGCTTAGCCAAGTAATCCACTAAAGCATTTGCCAACCGCCCAGCAAACTTAAACTCCACTTGCAACCTTGACCCAAAAAATTTGATCATATAATTCTTTTAAATAAACTTAATTTTGCACTGTTCTAAACACTGCATTCTTATATGACAGCCCACGAAGCAGGTGAGTGTGGGTGAGTCTGGTAATGATAGCAGACAGCCAATGAGGTTGGACATCCATTTTCCGGTTTGATTCTGTTACATCCCGACCCAAACTAATCATGATTAAGGCTAATTAATTAAGATTAATACTAATTAAGTATGGGTAAATGGGTTAATCAAGGTTAATGACCAAAGAGAGACAAATTAGTCTCAAATGATGCATTAAGCATAATGAAATGAAATTGAATAGGTTAAAATGAGTTTAGACTCAAACAAGGTAGACTAAGGACTTTTTCGTAAATACGGATTTTCACGTATTTCGTCAAATACGAAAATTCTTGATACCAACGCGTGTATCTCAAATAGTACGTTAACTTTCATAATAAATGCGATTCCATTTGACCTCGAATGGGTCAAATGAGGGTTCATTTGACTCAAAATGTAATAAAGAGTAATGGGAGGGGGCTTTAGTGTGAAGTATCCTTATATTAGAATGAAATGGTTCATTCATTCATTTTCACTTCAACAAAACCCTAGACACCTTTCTTTCCTTCTCCTTCCATTTTCTCTCCCTCTAGTGTGAAGATTAGAAGAGTTGCCAAGTGATTGGAGTGGAGTAGAACTACTTCATCTTCTTCCCCAAGTCATTTCCTCCATTTTTGAAGAGTTAGAGCTTGAAAGAGAACTCAAGATCTCTTTGCTTGGAGCCACAAGTAAGTAGTTGGTCTTACCTTAGGATTTTCAAGTTCTATTGAGTAGATAGAAGTAGTGTGTAGTACAAATAGCTCATAGATTTGTGTGTTTCATGTTTTCTTGGAATTTAGGGTTTCATTGGGGATTTCCATCTCTAAAACAAGCTAAGGAAAGAGGGATTTTGCTACTAAACTTCAAGAGAGGCAAGTATATACATTTCTAGTGATTTATGATCTTGTAGAACTTGTATGAACTCAAGGAGTTTAAAGATATGACTTTTTGTTCATAACTTCTAAAGCTCGAAAATGAGCTTCTGGGTGAATTGCAGCTAGCCGCAAGGCTAACCGCGGGGCTAACCGCCAAAAATCCCCAGTTTGGCGAGTTTCTGGAAAGCTGACCGCCAGCTAACCACCGAATTTCAGTTAGCCGAAATTTACCGCCGAGCTAACCGAAATTGGGTCATAAATTCCTGTCAGAAAAATCAGCTTCTGGAAAGCTGACTGTGAGCTAACCGAACTTGCTTCGGCTAGCTGCCAACAAAGTTTCGGCTAACCGCCAGTATTGTTTCGGCTAACTGCCAGGTAGCCGCCGAGGTAGCCGAACTTGACCAAATTGTTTATAGTAAGTGAAAATTTGGCCAATCGAGAGGACCCGAGTTTTGGATTTTTGCATGGATTAAGATCGCTTATGTGGTCATAGATACTCCTCATGTAGTGAAGACTAGTCGTGAGGTAAATTACGACTGATCTAAATGGAAAGCCTAGTCACTGAGACTAATATTAGCAATATTTAAACCTTCATAAGTGCTAGCTAAGGTTATCTAATGCACAATCTAATTAAAGTAATGTCATCCACAATAACACGTGCATTGATAACGAGCGTTTCACTCATTGTTGGTTTATATGATTGTTTAAAGAGCATTACATAGTGATTTCTTAAGCTCATTATTAAGCCACACCGAATTGACATTGAACTCGCACTGAATTGATAAATGATCACTAAATATGACACTGAATAATGATTAGTTACTAAAAGTAACAATGAGTAAATGACTAATCCTGCAGATGGTTTTAGGGGCGTTCCGGAGTTCCGTGGTGATGCTAGTTGTCCCTGGCCCGGACACTAGTAAGTCCCACATATTCCGATCATATCTATGAGTATTGATTGATGCATTCCGTTTGGAAGATGAATCATTCCTTTGAGGGAAGATGGTAAATTGAATGAATCCTTCATTTGAGGGAAGATGAGAAATGAAATGAATGAATGAAAACTATGATAGTGACTATCTTGTAAATGTCTAATGATCAACTCTTATATTTACCTATTGTCATTGTAGGAATTATCTAGATTTGTCTAGAATGGTATTTGTTACCAAATGGATTTAATGAATTCAGTATATGTATTATCATGTGCTATTGCTAGATCTGTTTATTGTTGAACCATCGTGTTCACTAGTGTTACTGATGACATTACAGGCCCGATTGCCCCTGCTGGTCCTACAGCGCCCCCGGCGCCAGCGGAGGAGACCGCTCCGGTTCCTCCAGGAGGTCTAATCGAATGAAACGGTTGAAATGCCATTTGATACGGACATCCGAGTGCGAAAAAGAACTCTAATATTTTGAGAAACGTTTGGAACCATTATTTTGTACATTCATTTATGGAATGTAATTAATCGTTATTGTATGGTGTTGAATATGCACCGATTGACAAACTATGATGGAAATGATACATGTATAAGGACTTTATTTTGTATACATGTAAATGGTAAATTGATTTTTGTCAAGTATAGATATTTCCGCAAAAATTGTGTAATTGATAGGTGTACTGAGAATGATATCCCTTGTGGATTCCGTTTTAACTTCGGTTAGTTCGGAGTTTACGGGAGTAAGTATGGGCTCACGGCTCGGAGTTACTGTAATTCGGGCCCGGGTCGTGACAGATTCTGAAGGAGATTGAATGTCACAAACTAGAAGCAACAGTTCTAAACTGCATCTTTTAAAGTTAATCTTAAAAATGGGAATGCGACTATGATTCGTGCGGTCTTTAGGTAACGATTTGTTCCCGGCGGTCACAAGGTCCATACCATGTATTTTAGATCCATGCTTCTAGAGTCTGGACACTCCTTTCCCAGTTTTCTTCCTCTTGTTTGTGTTTGGCCAAAGATATATAGACAAAGCTTGTCTGATTGAGAAATTTTAAAAGGCGGGTCAGAATCCTAAGGGTGAGCCTGATTTTAACTCTTGGGACCCTCTATTTGGTGACCTATTGGGGTGATAACATAGTCTCTTTTGGTGACCTATTGGGGGTGATAACAATAGTCTCTTTATGTTAAATGGGGTGGGTGCCTACTTCATTCACTATTGTTCACAGTTCCCTAGATTGCAACACCACCAAGCAATCTAGTCTAGGTCACAGCATTGTGGATTAATGGTCATTTTTTCAATGGAATTCAGATAATTCGTGTTGGGAAGAACTATAAATCCTCCAAATATGATCCCTTGGCCAGTTTTCCATATCTTCCTGTAAGCCTTAGTATTTAAGATGCTGGATTTGGAGAATCTGAAATGTCCAAAATGACTTTTCTAGGACTTGGTTTTTCAAATTTCACTAATCAAAAAGGAAATTCCATGTATTCCATAGCAACTAACATTGCATCACGTGCTCCTTATAGGTGCTTTTGAATGAGTTACAATATAAAAATTAGGGAAAGTTTGTACAATAAGAGGATTCTACAGTAGAGGGGGAAATTGTCCTAATTTTCCATACAATATACACTTTTGTCATCTGGTTCAACTTTTTGAGTGCAAAAAGGAAAGAATAATTGAATTAATTTTCTTCAATATAGTTATTTTGATTTCCTAGAAGAGGGCAGGCATAAAGATTTCTCTCTCCCATCAAACAGGAGCCTCGAATCATCTCATTCTCTCATTATACAAACATGCAATAAATCCACTTAATTTTGTTTTGACATTCAATTCATCAATGATTAGAGTTTTATCCTCTTGGCCCATCATATTCTAATATTGAGATTGTAGATAAATTAGGTTTAGAGCATGAGCCCATTAAATCAATGGCTTGAAATCATAAATATACACCTTTACATGGTTCAAAAATATGAAGACTTTATTATTAATTTCTTCATGTACCGCTCCGTTTTTTGCCTATTTCCTATGAAGTCTAATGCGGTGAAACTGCTTCCGGTTGCCAATATACTCGTGGAGTTACGGTTGAGTGGTGTTGGTACCTTATTATCACAGACATGCCCAACAATCGATCTCCGAGTCTCTAGATGGGTAGTATTACTCCTAACCAATGAGCCAACCTACAAAAGAGAGATCTCCGAGTCTCTAGATGGGTAGTATTACTCCTAACCAATGAGCCAACCTACAAAAGAGAGATCTCCGAGTCTCTAGATGGGTAGTATTACTCCTAACCAATGAGCCAACCTACAAAAGAGAGAGAGAGAGAGAGAGAGAGAAAAGAAAGAAAACAAAAGGGGGAATTTATCATAAAAAGTCCCTTGAGACTTAGTGAAGACCAACAAGACCCTTAAATTTCAATATCAACCAAAAAGGCCTTGAGAGGAGATATCACCACTAGTTTTTTTTCTCTCTTCTCCTTCTTTTTCTTTTTTTATTTTGTTGGATGGAGATATCGCAGCTCATGACAGGGTGATCACCATTCAACAAAAATAAAAATATAAAAAAGGGCAGTGATATCCCCGCTTAGAGCATTTTTTGTTGACATTGAAATTTGATAGCATCTTTTGTCTTACGAAGTCCAAGGGAATTTTTTTGGTTAAAAAAAAAAAAAAAAACTGTTTCATCTATTTCTGCCAACTTTTTTGTAAAAGAAAACTATATCATTTACTCTTTGAAAATGGTTTTTCATTTCACCACTTGAGTGTCCAAATCTTATTCTCCTCTATCATGTCACGCTAGGGCATGTTTCTGTATGGGTAGTTTTCCATGAAAAGTGGAAAAAGCCAGGTCTTCTGTGTTTATCTTTCTTCCTTTTTCATGTCACGCTTTCTTCGAATAAATTTTGATGTCCTTAGTGAACTCAACTGGGGAAATCAATTATAAGATCGAATATCTCATTCAACATCAGGTGGTATTCGGGTGGAATGGATAACCATCCTAATGACCTAGAATCCAACTAAATAAGCCCAAAATAAAGATTGAATGGAGCAATACTATTCCAAGTATTGCTCCATTCAATCTTTATTTTGTGGGGCACCCAACATGATGGAGAATCCTCGGATTATGCTGAGGCACAACTTCTAGTGTAGTTACTTTATTCTTTAGTATTAGTATTTATTCTTTCGTGAGATAAATAAAGAGAGAATATTTTGGCACCTTATCATCAAAGCTAGGTACACAATTCATTCGGTAGTTATATGGAATAAGAATCTACCCTGTTGAATGCCACATCTCCTCCCCATTTCCTCCTTGGATACATGTATTATATCAGGCGTTTAAGGTCTAAGGACAAGATTTCAACAATTGGACTATCTGCAAAGGCAGCAATATTATAAGACCGGGAAAAAAAATGGATTAATTGCAAATCCATTGTAGTTTCGTGACCAAAATAGAAAATGTTACCGATTGTTGTTCGTTCGAGTCATATTACAACCCACAGAGAGAGAGAGAGAGAGAACTAGTTTCTTGGTTTGAGAAATTTGGTTGGAAAGGCGCAAACAATGGAATGAAATTTGGTCTCCACTACTTAAGTGGTGCCAGGGGTTTGTGATGCTTAGGACTGCTAACAATGGAATGAAATATACAAAGTAAAGAAAACAACTCTCAATTGAAATAAGTAATGACATTGCCTTCACCGCTCATCTGAAGAGAGAATCCTCGCATGAATATATCCAGAGGAAATAAATCGCTATTCATGTTCAAGATTTTTCACGAAAATAAGCTTTGGATATATACATTTTCTTTTTCAGTTCAGGCAGGAACGAAAACAGGTAAAATCCCTGGTGAGCTCAATTCGTCTGCTCTACATTGTCAACTCGGGGAGGAGTTTTATCGTATTCAGCCCCAATCACAGATCAATTTCTTATCAAGTTATGAATACTGTATACACATCAATTCTGTTGAGAACACCTCTCTCTGTATGTAGATAGGTTTCTTTTTACTTTTTGTGGCTCACCAAAGCTTGCTAAAGCATTGACTGACCATGACAAGCTTCCTTTTAAGTTTGCAACCAAGACAAGCATTATCATAGTGTTTTATTTAAAGATATGTCCTACATTACACCTTCACTTTCCTCAATACAAATACACTTTGAAAACAAGTCCAAAAAATTTTAAACTAAATTTGGACTGAACTTGATCAATTCAAGTCATACAACTATCTGTGAATCAAACAATAAACTAAATTGCAGCACAAAACCCTGTATATAAATCTATGCACATGAAATAATTGCAAGAAACATTGACATCAGATGAAAAATAATTGTAATAAATTAATATTAACCAAGGCATTTGAAATATCAGTAAATGATTCTTCTCTCACTCGTGATTTATATGAACGCTGTCATCAGCATATCAAAGCCTTATTGCAAAATGGGTTCGGCAATGAACTCCAAGACTATAAGAAAAAACAAACCATGAATAAAATATACCTTAGAAAACATAATCAGTAGCATAATAGAAGTACAATAAGCAATATGACCTGAATGAACCTGTGTTAAAACAAGTAAACACATAAAGACAGACAAAAACCGAACTCGATGAAGAGCACAAAGACATCAATCGTGCCCCAAAATGCCATATCATCAATATAGCTTATTCTGTTACTAATGTCTAAACATAACGAAAATTTCTCTTGCACAAATAACACAAATTAGTACTTGTAATCCTTGACATGGAGACTCTCGGAAACACCTTCTCCCTTTGCAGCATCACCCTTGTAAGTTCCCAAAGTGGCCTCTGAGTTTGCCTTGCAGCGGGACAAGAAAGCAGCCCGAGCCTTCTTAACATTCTCCTCCTTCCCAGCCCACGTCTTGAGAGTGCTCTGCTGCAGTGCACGGCCAAAAGAGAATGACAGGCTCCAAGGCTTCTTTCCCTTTAGCTTGTTCATGGCATTCAAGTTCCGTGTTGCCTCCTCCTCACTCTGCCCACCTGACAAGAAGACAATGGCAGGCACTGCCGCAGGCGTGGTCCTCAGCAGCGCCCTCACCGTGTACTCAGCTATCACCTCCGGTGCAACCTTCTTTGCATCTGACCCGGGGGTCACCATGTTTGGCTTCAGCAATGTCCCTTCCAGCAAAACATGGTGGTCATTCAGTGCCTTGTAGCAGGCAGCTAGCACCCGCTCCGTCACATCCGCACATCGGTCAATGTCATGGGACCCATCAACCAGGATCTCTGGTTCAACAATCGGGACCAGTCCATTCTCCTGGCAGATGATGGCATAGCGCGCCAACCCATTGGCATTCTCATTAATTGCCAGCTGGGATGGCTCATTGGGGCCAATCTTGAGAACAGCCCTCCACTTTGCAAATCGGGCCCCAGCAGAATAGTACTGCTGGCAACGCTGTGCCAGGCCATCAAGACCCTGAGTGGTAGTCTCGCCGTTGGTGCCAGCTAGCTCAACAGTACCCTTGTCAACCTTGATGCCGGGCAGGACACCCCCTTCCTTGAGGACGTCGACAAAGGGCTTACCAGATGCAGTCTTCTGGTACAAAGTTTCCTCAAAAAGAATCACACCGCTGAGGCATTCAAGAGCACCAGGAGTACAGAACAGGAGCTCCCGGAGGGCCTGACGGTTGGATTCAACATTCTCTACATTAATGCTTGCCAGGCGCTTACCAATTGTGCCAGTGGACTCATCCGCTGCGAGGATTCCCTTTCCAGGAGTGCCAATGTAGGCAGCATTTGCAATGAGCTCATCTGAAGAACTACCAAGGTTACTAAATTTGGAAAAGAATCGTATCCATTAAGGGGGAAAAAAAAAGCTAGTAACCAACTCACATGATTTGACCAGACCAACAAAGTCCATATAGATTGGCACATGGGTAGTAATTGTACATGCTGGGCAGGGATTTCCAACAATGGAGAAGAGATGTTCGATTTTCTCTAACATCAGCTAGGAATAATCACAAAGGAAAGAGAAAGACACGAGTACGAGTATGATTGGAAGTGTTCCAGCAACTAAAGGCAGTCCTAACCTGTGATGCCCACATACTTCAAAATAGGCAACGTGTATCGTATAAGATGCTTCACTTTTTATGTATAAAATTCATGTCCCTGCCATATTTGGGAATTATAAGTCCTAACGTTCATATGATGGATGCAATCATGGATGTTCTCATCAGGTTTTCTTCTCTGATTCTCCTCAGATAAAATGTGGTCATTAACGGATGAGTTGATTCTGACTAAGGAACATGTTTCTGTATGGGAATACTAACACTACTTGTTTACCATTTCTTGCATTATATTTTGAGATCCCTGAATTCAAATGACAATGTAGTAGAATGAGATAATTCCCGTTTGTTCTCACATTGTTTCTTCTATTTCAGACTGGCAGCGAGCAAAGACCTCTTATAAAAGACAATGTCCAAGACATTATCAGATAGCATGGCCCTCTTAGTGACATAAAGGGCATGACCATTCCTGTGATATGGCCCACGATACGTACAGCGTAACGGCAAGGCTCATCACATGATAGAGCCCGCCAGATGAACAACATAGACTAGAAAGTTGGTCCCGTTCAAAACAAAGTTTCTTTTGATAAAGCATCATATACTCTTTTATTTAAAAAAGAAAATCATCCTAATTTAAGATCTTCAAATGAATTATAGTCAAGAATTACAAAATATGGTTTGAAAAATTCATGCAAGACTGAAGTGAATTAATTGCACGACAGGAAACCACAAAACTAGAAAATAGAGCCTTCACATTTAAGGGCCAGTTTGTTTGCATTAGAATATATAGGAATAGAGTACATAAAGTTAATTCCATAAGTGGTTAAAAATGGAGATAACAGGTGAATTCCAAAAAATGAGCATCAAATAAATAACATTTCCTTTTAAGGAAATATAATCAAGGGAAGATGGGAAATGAATACATCCTAGCAATTCAATAAATAGGAAACTAAAGGTCCTATCTACATCGCCATCTTATCCTTCATCCCTCACCTCATGTCATTGACCTCTCACCTCTTTAATAGTCCTTTGGTATAGTTCATTTCACCATGAATTCATATATATCTTAATGAAAACAAAAAGGCCCTAATAGTACTGATGACTGGGAATTAGAAAATGAAATCAACTTAAAGGGGTGAAAAATGCCGGACGCAATTGTCTGCTTCATGGTTGGAAAACTCAACGAGTTGACTCTTGACCCTCCCGAGTCATCTCATCTTGACAAAGGACCAAGTAAAAAATAGGGGAGACTCGGCTGAGTTATCTCATTTTAATAAGTTGTTTGCATTCTAAACCATTTAATAGGTAACTCTAATTTTAAACAATTTAAGTTTATTTATAAATAACTATGGATGAGGTTTGGAGTCAGTAATTTAAAGATGATGACCAGAATGTAATTTGAAACTTACAACATTTGATCCTTTACATTTGGTATTCGGACTAACAAATTATGTCACATGCAATATATCTTATTTTACTTTCCTTATTGTAGTACTTTTCTTGCATATTTAAATTTATTAATTTGAATTGATTGTAATGAATGCATGTACATAAATATATTTTTATATTTTATAAATAATGGAATCATTTTTTAAATTATTAAAAAAAAAAAAAACACAACTCACCCAAGTCTCCATGTTGATTATATCCAAGTATTTTTTTTTTTTTTTTTTTTTTTTGAGTCGAGTCTGAGTAACAAGTTTGCCAACTTTGGTTTTCTCGTCACTTGGCTGATATCTCCAAGATGTGAACCTATGTTACCCAAGAACCACGTTTGCACACATCCACAGTAGAGAGAATTTACTTTTTCATTGCTCATATCATTATGCATGAAGAAAAATATCATAATTATATATAGGAAGGGAGTGGTTGACCAGCCCAACTTTCCTTCGATGCAATACCTCTCATGGATCCTGGATTCTACCTTTAACCAATAACTCATAGTTTCTCTTGAGGAGAAAAACTCCTAAACAACTAGGATTATGTAACCTAAGAAACTAGGATTAGTGAACTTATTAAAACTTTCTAAAATATCTCTTAAAAGTTGGAAACAAAGCTAAGATTAAATTATATGAACTTATCTTGCTACCATGTGAGTTTGCATGCTTAAAAGAGGTGAATGGTTATTAACAATTAAAACATATAGTCCCACACTGACTCGTGTTCACAACCCACAACAGGGCTTAGAAGAGGCCCTCCTTTTGGTCCCTCCCATCACGTGAAAACCCAATGTGTTATGGACCTGTCAGGCCGGGACCAAATGGCCATTGGACTGGTCCATGGGCTGGCCCAGTGTAAGATGATCTGTCTTCCATTTAATAGTAAAAAAACAGCTTACTTTCAGAAGAAAACAAAGTAGACCAAAAAGAAAAAGAAGCTGTGTGCTTTACGACATGAGCATGTGCAGTTTAGTGCTGTGTATGTGTGAGGATGACAATGGGATGAGAAATGTAACAAGTTACATGATAAGAAACCATGCATAATAAATTGTGAACCCTTACTAGGCTTTTTTCCGGACATTTTATTCAGGGCCAGAATAGGGACTGTATTGAGAAGATAGATACAGCAAATAGCCTGCTGTAAAACTGAAAAATAGGCACGAGTTCTGAAAGTAAGAAGGAATATAATTTGACCCCATGATTGGAGAAATGAGGCCAATAAATGCGGCAGCTTGTACAACTTAGAAGAGCCAGTTGACTAAAATGAAGGACATCATATGGTTTTAGAAAAATTTTTTTTTCTTCCTCTCTTCTTTTTTGTTTGAATGGTTGGTTTTAGATAAGGACAAGGTTGAACTCTTACATGTTGTGTCTACGAGTTTTGGTCATGCCAGACTACCAATTACCAATTACCAATTACCAGTGGTGGCAGAATGAAGTAAATGTCTTTAAGTATCTTTATACTGTGTTATAGTGCATGAATATGGAAAAAAAAAAAAGAACAAATAAAAAAAAACTGTCCTAAATCCTATTCAGAATTAAATCTGCACTATGGACGCTCTCTATGCTCGGTAGGATATTGTAGCAGCAGTTAACAGAAATGTAAATCTGCAACTAGGTTGATTAGATACAAGCATTATGAGAATTAAGATGCAAGAGAAGAAAATATATGATCCTCTTCATGTTATGTAGTAATAGCTACTAAGGAAAATTAGAGATAAAAATGAGAAACATATAATGAGCGCTTAAAGATTTAAGAAATTTAAAAAAAAAAAAAAAAGAAAAAAAGAAAAGAGGAAAACCTCCTCCTTTTTATGTTTTTGCTTCAAAAAAAGAAAAAGAAAAAAGAAAAGAGCCCTTCTCCACAATATTAGGGTCTCCTTGTCAAAGAAAGTAAAGTTTCTTCTTTCAGATTTTCTGTATAATATAGTCAGCCATCACATATGAGAAAACTTCTTAATGAGACAAGTCAAAGATCTTCCCCCCAAAAAAACAAAAATAAAAAACCCATTCAGATCTAACTATACAAATCTTTCCATACAGATCTAACTATACAAATCTTTCCATACCGATCTAACTATTCAAATCTTTCTCCATCTTCTTATTTTTTTAATTATGTAGCAATCTGGTAGAAAAGATCAAATAGAAAGGCAATAAAAAGCTCTTAACCATCTAAGGATTATAACCAAAGAAAAACCCACAAGGCCATTCAAGATCTAGAAAGCTATCAACCGATCCAGAGCCTCAAGAAACATGAAAGCAATACAGGAAAAACATACAGAATCAATGGATTCTCATCAGATTCAGGAAAAGAGAATATTTTCAGAAACCCACAAAAAAATCAGAGGCCTCACAACAATCAAACAAAACCCATCTCAGATCTAATCTAGAAATAACAAACACAGATGAGAAAAATTCCAAATCTGGCCTTAAAAAACCGACAGACTAATGAAAAGGAAAGCAACCAACTTTCTAATTCTTCATCAAGGAAACAAACAAATCAATCGCATCACATAGATCTTTGAGGAAAATCAAATAGCAAGAGGGTTTTTACCATGATACTTTCCACAGAAGGCAGACATGATCGATGATAGTATTTGTGTTGAGAAGAAGAAGAGATTGCTGGTTTGATTGTTGTTTGGCCTTTTTTCTTTCGCACAAAGATATGAGGTTAGGTATTGGGGGTTTATATACTTTGATTTCTAGGGTTTACTTTACATGGTTCCTCCCTCTAGAAGATGAGATCTTTGAATAGATGCGATCAACTGTCCAAGACGGCACGGTGGGTCAATTTAAACCGTTGACGGTGGGTGGGCCACACACAAAAAGATGACCCAATCATCTACCGATTCAAAAGAGAGAAATTATAGGATCCAATCAACTGAAAAAAAGACAAATATGGTTCACGAGAAATCTTCCTCGAAAAATAAAAGTGTCGAGTTCTTTCTGGCGATATTTATGTGATCCACAAGGGAGATGTTCTCATTTGGGACGGGACTAATTTCACTCTTATCCTATCTTAGTTTCTCGAATTATCTATAGTTAAAAAGTTATTAGAAATTAATGCTATTAAATTAAAGGCTAGAATGATTCGACAAAATTAATGCTTTTTCTTGTTGGACCTTATCTGTAAGGTGACGATGTATCCTCACTTCCTTCCGCTAATAAGAAAGCTTCTCATTGGGCCCTACGTGCTCATTGGACAATTCCACGTGTATAAAATAAATGAATTACAATGAATGAATCAAGATTAAAATTTTTATATATATATATTATATTTTGTAGTGATTTTACTGCCACTCGGGACCATTTTCTTGAATAGGCTAATGGCCAGTGGTTGTGGAAGTAAAATCCCTTGTTAGAGCTATGTGATCCAGCGTGCCATAGACAGCAAATAAGCAATAGGCCTTGATTACAAATGCTTGTCATGCTTTATATACTTGTGACATTTATGAATACATTAATTTGTTCACGCTTTTGGTTACTTTAACTAGAATAACCAGAATACCTTGGTAAATGTGTGATGCCCCCTCAAACAGTTGACATTAGTTTGTTTACACTTATTTATGCATCATATTGCTATACTTTAGCAAGTATATACATGGTGCATGAATGGGAAAAGAATCTTACACACTTAACAGCTCAATAGAAGGGTGAATACACGGTGGTTTTGTTCGGCCCGTGGCCTTAAACCCTATTGATCGCCTTTTTATTTTAAATAGTCTCATGGGCTTCTAAATTATACTCCAACGGCCAACTCATAATTTTGAAAGAGCATTTTGTATATACTCACCTAAGGTTTGTGAGATTTGCATATAGGCTCATGAGGTTTTAGTTTTTGTAAATAGGCCCCTCATTTTCATTTTCATTTTAAATACCCTTCATGTCCCCAAAATCAATATTCCTAACAAGAATGGGCAGCCACCATGGGATTTGTATTGGATTTTTATATAAATGACAACTTTGCTTTTACATCCATAAAAAAAAATGAATATATAATTATTTACAAAAATATCATTATTTTATCTTAACTCCTACTGATTTCTCTCAATAACTCTCTCATATATATGACTAGGGGTGGACCCAGGTACAGGGACTAGAGCTCCACCCATATCTGAGAAAAGTTTCAACCCCCCTCCCCCCCTCGCAAAATCTAAAAAATATCTTTTTCTTTTCTGTTACATTTTCTCATTGCCCCAATATTTCTTTTATATAGAGCCAAATACAACACCCTCCCCCCCCCTCCCCACCAACCCCAAATCTTTTTTTTTTTTTTTTTTTTTTTTAACATTTGCCCGTTCCCCAATATTTCTTTTACACCCCTACAACATGAAGCATAATCATGTATTTTGAAATTTTCATCAATCAAATAATGGTGGGCCATAAATGAATTGGATAAATCATAACCGATTATAAGTACATGTGTTAATTGTTGTCATGACCAATTTGGATTTAATGAAATAAGCCTTGTATTGATAAGAAAAAATAAATTTATGTTGGGTTATTCTCTCCCACTAAGTGCAATTGTTAATGTTACATGTTTCATAAAAAAAATCGAGTCCTAGCTTTTGAAATTATGCACATAAGGATAAAAAAGAAGGACAAAAGTGTCATTTCACTTTAAAAACCTATGGCGATTCGAAGACTATTTATTTTAGGGACATAAAAGGTATTAAAATGAAGATGCAATGGCCTATTTGTAAATACTAAAACTTTAGGAGCCTATTTACAAATACTACAAACCTTAGGGGGTTATATACAAAAAGCTCATTTTGAAAATTTCCCTTATGGTCCTTTATATAAATCTCTTGAATGAAGTATCAGGGCAGAATGATGGAAATTTCCTTTTTATGCATATTGCAGATTTTCTTTTAAATTATGGGATATCACAAAAATGAACTTTTCCTTTTCTTTGAATTTCTTGTTTCTGTTCTGCATCTGCCTCCTAGAATACAAAATTATACCATGGAAATCTGGATTGATGTATGCATTCCCTTCGATATCTATTTATTTCCAAGTTAGTTCCTAGTTTGATGCTTGTGGTGATATTTCTTTTCTCCTCCTGATGCAGAGCATTATAGAGCTCTTCACCCTCTTGCCCTGCTATGCTATCCTGTTTTTGTATGGCACATCTAGAGGAAAAGGAACCATATAATTTTTCCTAATTCTTTGAAGACCAAGGACCAGGTGTTGATGGGTCTTTCCAAAGATGCTCTAAGGCGCTTCAACTTCATTTGTAAGCCTACTCACCAGAGGAAAGAAGCCCGGGATCCCTTGTGTGAGATGGGAGATCAGAACCAATAAGCAAATCCAGGCCCCCCCTAGGCCTAACAGTCTTTGTATCAACTTCTTCTTCAGAGCTAAAGAGCCCCCACATTTTAGGGCCCAGGATCACTAGGGGAAATTGGAGTCTATTCTTTCTTTTTGTCTTCCTTCTTGGCATCCTACCTACCGCATCTCAACAACATTCCTGCCTACAATTTGGCTATCGAAGGGCCTGCAAATTGCAATGCTTCTTGGATCAACAACCCCTCTTGCTCTGATTGGGACGATAGAAGTTTGGTTCGAAAATATTGCTCTCATCTAAAGATTGTTTTTTGGACTATTGGAACCATTACCAATACATCTATCAGGAAAATTAAAAACTTCTAAACCACTAACTCTACACTTTAATTTTTATTTTGTCCAGCTTGTGGGCTCCCCTAGTTTTCCTTAATCTTTTCTATTGTATCTAATTCCTTCTTCTTCTTCTTCATTAATATTAGTCCCTTTTTCCTGTGCTCACCTGCTGCAGGTTGCCATATGCCTCCGATAGGTTGCCTTCCTGGGGTGGTGAAGGAAGTGTGGGTGCCTTTTTTTTTTTTGCTTAGCTGAAGTTCTTCCCCTTTGGAAGTTAATCTAATTCCTACTTTCCTTCCAAAAGAGGAAAGTTTTTTTTTTTTTTTCTAAAAGCCCATCTCACATTGGGCCTAGTTTTAGTCCTATGGGCCGGGCCTGGGCCTGCTTTGTTGCTGGAGATTTAAACAGGAAGAGTTGGAGCTTTCCTGTCGGCAAGACTAGATAAGCATCAGATGGGCCATGCTGGAAATTCATGTGCTACGACGGACACGAGCTTTAAAATCAAAGCCACTATTGAAATGGGCAACGCATGGACCAAACTTTTCTCAGATTCAATAAGTTCAAGGCCTGAGTGCTGGCCCTGCCTGGATCATGTGCATGCCTCTGAGAGAGAGAGGGAGAGGGAGAGAGAGAGAGAGAGAGAGAGAGAGAGAGAGAGAGAGAGAGAGAGAGAGAACTACAACTCTCATCTCATGTAATCAAATCGAACATCGTATATTCTAAATTTTCTTCCCAAATAAGTCACTTGATGATTTGTGATTGCATTACAATTGGCAAGCTCTTGAAATGAAATCTAAATACTTTAGAAAAAAAGAACAAACATCCCATTTTTTTCACTAATCATTTTACAAACAAACATAAAAGAAAATAAAAATCAGTCCTTTCAATTAGAAGAAACAAAAGAGAAGAAGAAAAAGAAAGCCTTAATATAGACAGAGAGCAAAAGACCCAAACCAATCACCACCCAAATTATTCTTTCATGGACTCTTACAGGCATAGATCAACAGAGAAAACCCAACTTTCTCCTCTTTCTGTTGCATTATCTCTTCCAACCACAGCCTACTTTCCAATCCACTTCTAGTCCTGAACATAAAAACTCCATATCCAGAAGCAGATGAGTTGAAAAACCAGTCATGAACATCCCACATCATATCCACAGGCAATCCATCAATGAATAGTGTCTGATTCCCTCTGAACTTCCACTGCAAATTCTTCACATGAATCACCCTCCTTCGATCAATCGAAATCGACAGCTCTGAATCTTTCAAACCACCGTTTTCTCCCCTGCACTTGATCAAAATGTCATGGTCGACACCGTGATCACAGAACCGTGCCTTGGTCGAGTAGAGAGTCTTTCCAAAGACATGCTCCTTCCTTGCTACTAGGTAGAAATTGGCAATTTGAGCATTGGTATTGAACTTCTTGATGGCTGCTTCTTCACCCATGTCGCCGAGTAAGAGACCAAGCTCCGAATCAATGACCACCACAACATAGAATCCATCTGAAGGCTCGGGACCTGACTCGAATCGTGCGGAAGAGACGTCCCAAAATATGCTGATCTTGCTCTTGCCGGATTCAAATGACCGGGTGCCTTTCTTCTTTGTAAATGGCCGTGAATTGGTGTCAACCTTGCAGATGCATGATGGATCATCGTCGATATTGACGCTGAGGCCCTGACCCGTTAAGTTCTTGCACCAGGTGACTATGATCAGTAGCTCCTTTTGGGTGGACAGTTTGGTTTTGTAGAGATAGGAGACTATGTTCTGGGTTGAAGGAACTCGGTTCGATCCCGAACATGATGAATCAGAGACCTTTATTGCATGTTCGCTGAAGCAAGAAGCGAAATCTCGCATTTTGGAGAACCCAGATGGAGAAATGGATTTTTTTCTCAAAGAGTGGAAGGGATAAGGAGAGATCTGAATTTAATGAAGGGTCTTGTTTTCTGCAAGAGATGTGAAGGTTTCTATAAACTTAAGAGACGTGAAGCTCAAGATGAGATAGGCTGTCATTGTCTCCATACGAGTTTGCTAGATTGCTCCCATAGATAAAGGCAAAATGGCCATCATGGAGAGGGAAAAGGAGATAAAGTAGTGACAAGGAAGTGAGAAAAATCCATGACCCTGACATCCCCATCTGTAAATTAATCCGATTCTAACGCTGAGAAGCCTGAGATGTTGAAGCTTCTATTGTACGTACGTGTAAACTGGAAGAGAATAAAGAAAGAGTTTGCAATTTTGTTATTCTTTCTTTCTCTAGTTCGAATTTGCCAGACTAGTTGATGGATTAAAAAAAATGGAATGGCCTGACTGAGTTTTGGAATCGGTCTGGTGCTAATCTATGTTATCTAGGTTGAATATAGAATTTGGATTTAAAGGCTGTTATATCTAAGTTGAAACCAAATGATGTATATGATAATGGGAAAAGAGATGTATGAATGATCCATGTTTGCAGAATTCAGATCTTTGACTTTACCTTTAATGCGTTAAACCAAATGGTAATTGGCCAGATGGGGGATGCCCTAGAAGAGTCATCCATCCTAAGTCAAATAGTTCTAGTTGAGAGATTCGACACATCAGCACCGGACGCATTCAATAGACCTGACCCATTGCCCTATTTAACAGAGTCATTTGGGCTATTATATGTGGTTCTGCTGTTATGAATTAATTATGGGGGTGCCCACCCGAAAACAACACCACCCAAGAGAACGTTTCTGCCGAAAATGTGAGCCAACGATAATTTGGTTTGTGTGGGGGAGAAAATGGGAGTGATTTTGGTGGGTCAGACGGGTTAAGTGGGTCAACCCATTTAACTAAGGGTTAAGATTTCTTGATCAGTGACCAACCCATACATGGTGGGGTAGATCAAGTTTTGTCACCCTTGCTCCAAAGAGTGGTAGAAAGAGAAAGGGCTCAATTTTAACGCCGTCTCACTCTCATCCAAAGCGTTAGGATCGATCCCTGGTGCTGTGGGAACATGAACAAAGGGCCATCTTGTGGCCGAGCATGGATTATAAGCACTCTATGGCAAAAGCACAACACGGAATACACTCTCGGAGCACAGATGCCAGAGCACCCAGGAGCGATCCTAGGATTCTAGACTATGCCAGTTCAAGAATAGAATAGTTTACCATTGCCTCCCATGTACAAGCAAGCAAGAAAACAATACCAGACGTCTACTATTGGATGGTTAGGACTTGGGATCTTCTATAGTTGTTGATGGACCAGGATCTTACCCAGATCAAATAAGGTCTCATCAATTTATTGCTTCATTTGCATATTATCTGTTTTTCAGGTTGGATCAGGGCCTTGTCTCGATCTGACCTACAATTTAATCCAGATTGGATATTGGATTTGCACTTCGTTCGTACATTTCCTTCTTCCAGTGAAAAATGTCTGTAGGGTCTACATTCTTCAAAGAGTAAATTAATAATAAGCCAAATGTCAGGATCTTTGCTGATATGCTCAGCAAAGAGGTGTGGAATATAATTCTGTGGAGATAATAATCATAATATGTTCTTTGGTGTGGTTCATTTTGGGATATTGATGTTGGGGTCCCCAAATTTAAACCTTTCAGGAGACCACCAAACCTACCAGATCCATAAATGAAGGCCTAGGAATGATTCTGTCTTGAAACGCTGCTGTCCCATTTACCTCTCAAGTGTCATCATGTATCAGAGGGTTCTTTTTGGTACCACGCTCCCATGGACCACGCCATAAATGGAAAACTAACGTTGGAAACTTATGGCAGAGGGCATGTTGATGTATACATTAAAATTATGATAAAGACCATGCATGTTAATATATACATTGTATTAATATCAGAACATACAGTTAGAAGTCATGCGCCCGGAGGATTAAAAATGGAGGAATTTTAAGACTTGCACTTTCAAAATGGATTAAAAATGGAGAATCAAAGGTGAGCATCTAAAAATGACCATCCAATGGTTTTCTCTTTAATACCCAGCCACCATTATAGTAATTTAAATCTTAGAAAAGTTTCAATTCCATCTACATCACCACTTTAATTCTTTACTTTTAACCTCTTTAATAATCTTTTGTTGGAGTCCCTCTAACGATAAATTCTTATATCTTCCATTCCATGCAAACAAGCAAGGCATAAAAGTTTTGGACAAAAGATTCAGAAATTTATCTTTGTGCCTTTAAGGTCACGTTTGGCAATCAAACTTTAGGGGAAAAGATTTTTTATTTCCTTAAAGTTTCGTAAATCCATATTTGACAATTGTAAATTTCTGAGGATTTGGACGAATGGAAATCTTCATTTGTTAGGATTTTTAGATTCGACCACCCCTCATAAGATTTGAAAACCCCCACTTAAGTGAATCTGCACATTGAACCTTATGTTTCTCAGCTATATGCATCGATACACACCAATTTCAATGTGAAATCATCAACTATACAAATCCCCAATGAGGAATCATTATTCCAATGATACTGAAGAATCATTGGATCTATGGATTCCTCACCCGTTACCAAACATGCTCTAAGTTTTTGGTAAATATGATATTTTATAAGGTAAAGTTTCTAACAAGATTATATATATATATATTATTCAAAGCTTTTATTTAAAGTTTTTTATAAAAGCTTAAGCTTTCTTGAAAAAGAAATAGCAACATTATCGATGTTGCTCGTATAGACATCATTTTGGTCCACGGAAACCTGTTGCATCTATTTGTTAGTATTTAAATGCAGGCAGTGATGTCGTGCAATGGTGTGATGCACTCAGCACTATGTGGGGCCTCTTGTTTGCGAAAGTAACAATAATAGGTGGAATGTGTAGGGCCCACATAGCTCAACTATAAAGCTGTAAATGGTCTAGATCCGGTCAAATCCATGCTCTACTCAAACTCAGACGGACCCGACTACTAATTTTACACAATTATTACTAAATATATAATTAAAAACATTAATATAATATACAATGGACTGTGCATACATCTAATATATCATACTCAACCAGTTAGGAACTTGGACTTGGTTCATACAAAATCTAACTTAGACCAAATTATTATTCAGGACCATAAAATGCTATGTACCTGGATTTACATGGTCAGGTTAGTCAGGACACCTGGTCATTCGGAGCCTGTTACAGCTAATTGGTGTTTAGATTTTGTTTACCATCCCTTCTTCTTCTTCTTCTTCTTCTTCTTCTTCTTAATTATAAATGGTTGATTTTTGTGAGGCCTTCAAAACTATATACCCCAACCATTCAACGCCAATATGTCATTGAATAAGAGGAAAAATATTAAAATCCAAAGTATCTTTAGACCAAAGGAAGAAAACCAATAATGGAATGTAACTTGTACAGAAAGATGATGAGATCATCAGATTGATATCATCTTTACCTATTAAAGAACATAAAAGAGGAGACCAAGAGAGGCTTTGGCATAATGTTGTGAAAGCCATCTTATTAAGACATGGAAAAGTTTCAATTGTTGGTATTCCAGCTATGAACCTCTTTTTTCGTTGAGCATGATCAGAAAAAAAAAAAAAAGCCCAAATGGGATTTCCTTTAATATATACTATATTCATTACCAAAAATATGAGGAAACTGCCAAAGCAAAAGAATTGTCAGTAGATTTTCAGTTCAAGAATCCCAATTGTTTCTCTTGAAAAGCAGATAGGGATGTCAAATTGATTTTAATTTATAGGAGCCTAGATCCTACTCAGATCTTGTGTGTTAAATCTTGGTTATATATCAACTTAAAAAAATTAAATCTTGTTCTGATTTTGCACCAAGATTGGAGGCAAGAAGTGGGCTCACATCTACTTGCACCAACCGGCTTAAAATGGAAAGTCTTGCTCATTAAAGGACATAGGTGTGACTGCGTGAGTTCAAATCCTCCATATAGAACAAAATAATAATAATAATAATAATAGTAAGATGATGAAATAATGTGATGTGCTAATGGTGTAGGGTGTTTCAGAAATCGAACCAGCCATAAAACAGAGGTTTCATTAAATACTTTTCTACCAATGGTTTATTCAGGTCAAACTGTGTCACCAGCATGACATCGTAATGATATAATAAATACACTGATAAAAATAAAAGAAAGTCACAAACAAATCTAAAAATGCAAGGTTGTCATGAAAAGAATGTGAATTTTGGGAAATTATACATTTCAAGTTGCACTTTAAAAGTTAGTGAAATGAAACTGATTAATAAAAATCTAAAGTCTAAGATTTAGTTCTACATTGTTTCTTCAAATTCAATGATAGACTCGTACTTCGGAGTTCGGAGGAGTCCAGATCCCCTGTTTTGCTCAAACAGAGAGATATTGTTTCATCGTATCAAATCATGCCAACTATGTAAAATCTTTTCTTTTCTTTTTTTCATTTAAGGAAGGTGCATTGGTTGGCATGTCATCAATATTGATAGAAAAGTTTTATAAAATATCGATAAAATCAGTTTTGACCTATGGAGTAGAATATTATCCAAAAAAAAAAACAGCACATGCATAAAATGAATACATTAGAGATGAAAATATTGAGATAAGTGTTTGGTGTATAACTCTAACTAAGAAAAAAGGATAGGCCATACAAATATCGGAAGGAAGTATTAAGGATTCTTTGAAGAAGTGCAATCTATCTGAAAATGACTCAAGATATATCAAAAGTCTAAAATAATACGATTCATATAGCCGACCCAACATAAGTGGGACAATGCTGATAATGATGTTGCCGCGTGAGACTATACCCCTGCCAGGAATGGTTCACATATTTGTGGTTGGAACATCTTATCAACTACCTTTATATTTGCAAGTCAAGATTTGAATAGCAGGATATTTGAATCAAGACCATTTTTTTTAGGCCCTTATGTATATTCGGGATTAAAGTATCATCAATGGGCCAATAATACCTCTTGAGTAAAGCAGGATTATTTAAACTTCTTAGTCCATAACCTCTAATTTAGATTTATATAACCATAAGTGCATAATGGTGCAACTAACCAAATATTGTGGCAATTCCTTTCTCAACCTAATCGATAATTGACAGAGATGAGTAAAACCTAAGAAAATGCTGACCCATTGTTTTCTTTAGTCATTCCAAGACAACAAACATATAGATATATATTCAATGGGCTCACAAGTGAGATAACATTGATTAAAGAACGAATTCTAGACAACCAAGCAAACCTGAGAGCATCTCTCACATGCAACAGTGGCTTTTATGGAAACCTTAATTTAAGTTGTTGCAATTAAACTAAGACCCACTTGTTATGGCCAACCATAAAAGAGAATGTAGTGAAAGACTTGAACTTTCTATATTATATTTTTGACATCTAACTTGTAAAGTGGTTTTTTAATAAAAATAATCATACTAATAATAAATTGCAAAGTTATAATATTCTCTTGTTGCTTTGTTCAACACTTCAATTTTGTTAAATAAACTTGTTAGGTGGTGTGCCCAATTCTGATGAACTGTGGGTTTAGGTAAACTTAGTGTTAGTCTTGCATACAATAAAAAATTGTAATGACACATGAGCTAGGGTGCGACTTTGGACGCGCCAGGTTGGGCATTGACCTAGCCATGCATTTCCTATAAACATGGATGAAGCTCGAGTTGAATGTAACATTTATGAGTAAGTCAACCTGGAAATACTCTGGGGACCGGACCACCTGGGATCCTACGGTCCTCATGGGGCCCGGGCCAGAGTATGTCCAGGTAGCTTGTCCCAACATTTATTATGTTGACATATATATATATATATATATATATATATATATATATATATGCATGTTCACAAATTTTAGGAATGGTAAGCATATGGGGCTATGGGCTCATCACCTACCATATCTACCCCTTTTGAGTTGGTACCAACCTATATTTGACACTTGCTGAGTTGTGCTGGCCTTCTAATTGAATGCAAATTTTGGCATTCATCCCATTTTATCAAACAACTAGGTTTTAAACAATATTGAACCTCCTCGAATAGTTTGGTGATTAGATGACTTTTTTTTTTTTTCACACGTAAAATGTCATGGGGAGACTTTTTAAATCCATTAAAAAAAAAAAAACACCCAACCCTGATGGCCATGATTCTAAGTTGGACCCATAGGGTGGACAATTACTTAGCTAGGAAGGACAAGCTTGACAACAAATTATGAATTTATATATATTGGTGCCTATGTGTATGAGGGGCGCTGCACAACACCAAGAAATGTGGTGAGGACTATTATTTTTGTATTTAATCTGTCTAACAAACTTTTAAGAAATTATGTCCTAAAAAATATTGAGGTGTATTCAAGTTTGGGATTTTCTTTTGAATATTCACTAAAAGAATCTAAAAACAAATAAAAGTTGTCTTAAAGCAATTAGTAAAAATCAATAAATGCAAATTACTATATGTACCCTAATGATCAACCGAAGGGGGTCGGCGGACCCAATTCACAATCCATCCAAACCTAGCAACCAATAGAAAAGCCCTTAATAGTCACTAATCCCAAAAATTGGCACAAATCCGAATAAACTGAACGGTTTGATCGATGGTTGAATATTTTTTTGAATATGGAGCCATTAAACTTGTGGACCACAAATGAAGGTGTTAAGGGCATGGGTTTGGGGCCAAATTTGATACTTAGGGTGGTCTCACATAGATCTTTCTATTCCCCTGGTCTCATCCGCAAATGGGGCCCCACAATTAGACCCACAAAAAAGTTCTTATATAATATGTGGGAATTAGTTCTCACCTGAATATTACCAATATATATATATATAGACACATACACTAAAAAGAAGATCTTGCCACTGCCATTATATTGGTGCGTATGCGGATTATTGATTGCTCCCCTTTAAAGAAAATCCAGATTTAGGCACTGCTCGTGATTGATCTATACAAATTGCGGGTCAGGTTGTGCAGGTCAGGTATGTGTGGGGTCACATTTGCCAATGCCACCCATACATTTCTTAGAAAGGGCCAAAGGCTCATTTTTACAATCCACAGGTAGCTTCACTCAACACGGGCCCGGACAGCAATGGTTATGGTTTTGTTTTATGCTTTGATGATTCTTTCTTATATGTGTAGACTGTAGAGGCGGCAAGCGCTTTTGTCTCCAATTTATTTAAAAATACTTAAACGCTTGCAATCTTTTCTGCACTAAAATATATTGCGGCTAAAGGGCTCCCAAGGATTCAGGTTTTTTGTGATGCAGTGCATCAACGGAATGAAGAATTGATCTTTATTTATTCCCATCAATTACATTATGAACATTGTGACGTCTTTTGACTCTGTTTTCCCGTCTCTAAAGAATCTCATTCTTTAGCCCAGATTAGTTCCTTGCGAGCAACGATTACTTTTGGGGCAGTTCTTTTCCGCCTTGGCTCCTACCCATTGTAGTTTTAATTGAATTCTGCTCTAACCCAAGAAAAAAAAAAGCGCTCTACCCTTCTTACCAAAAAATGAGAGAGAGAGAGAGAGAGAACAAATTCGACCTATACCCACCAAAGGAATGGTTCAATCGAACCCCACCAATTGCCATGCTGAAGAACCATACTCGAATTGAGTCCCGGTTACAGGACCCCGACACCGCCCCAGCACTAGGTGCTGCCATCACTATTACCCGTACTTGAATCGGGTCCAAGTTACAGGACTTGGACCAAATCTACCCATCCAGACCCGAATAGAGCCCAAATAAATATTTTTCTTATTGAAGACACTAATTATGCTCTGTCTTTACACGAATACATAAATTATGGTCGTCACAATCATTACTGGGTCATTGGGTTATTAGAGTCCATGGAGAGGATCCGGACTTAGATCCAAATTAAAACGGCTTCAGATTTTGTTTGGGCATATGATGAGCTTTTCTGTGGACCCATTTTTATCCGTCCACCGCCCTTATTTGGACAACTGATGCTTACAAAAATTGAAAGGTACCCAAATTAATGATGAAGCAATGAATACTTGGGGTGCTTACAGGGCCAGCTGTTTTGGGCCGCAGGTCTTACTACTTGGATTTAAAATTTTGGGCTCATTTGGTTTTTGGACAGGCTTGAATTAAGTGATAGAAACTCCTAAGCCTGGCCAGCCTTGACCTGAACAAGATTGATTCAAAACTTAGTGCTTATAATTTAGCCCTTATAGCTTCCTGCTTACAGCTAAGTGCTTGTAGTTTAGTGAAGTTTAGCCCAGTTTGGGCTGATTGACTAAATAGGTGGGTTCACGCTAACATGTTGCAGCCCAGGTACAGATTTCAGGGACTGAAGGCCCCCCCCCCCCCAAAAAAAAATCTTAAAAAGTTAAGAATTAATATATATATATATATATATATATATATAGGTTCTGAGAATTATTGTGTAGTTTTCTTTTACATTGCCCCTTTCCCCCATTGAATTTCCTGGGTCCACCCATGCATGTTTGAAGCAAACTGTGCTTTGGCCGGTAACTTTCTGACCCGAGATATGGGCTGGTGTTTCTAAAGCTGTGTTGGGCCTCAAATGGGTTAGCCATGCCTGACCAAGGCCATGAACACTGCTTCCAAAAGTCATGAATCAGAAAAGTGTGCAGTTTGAATAGGCCCCATAGGCCTCAACGTGACCAATGAAATGGCATTCCTGGTACTTGCTACCAAATAAGTACTTAGAATGTAACATTTTCTCACAAGTTTTTAATATATATATATATATATATATATATGGGGAATGTTCATATGCATCCACCCCTCACCATAGGGTGAAGGATGCTTCCATAAATGGGGGGTTTCAAGTACACCCCATGTACTTAAAATCCCCTTTTTGTACTTGAAACCCCCCATTTAAGGAAGCATCCCTCACCCTATGGTGAGGGATAGATGCATATGAACATTCTCATATATATATAAAAGGAAGTTTCAAGTGCATCTACCCTTCACCATAGGGTGAGAGACACTTCCCTTTTTGCACATGAAGAGAAGGAAGTGTACCTCACCCTATGTACTTGAAAAGTAACTTTTGTACATGAAAATTTTTAATTATAGAAGTGTCCATCACTCTATGGTGAGGGATAAATGCACTTGAAACTTCCCATATATATATAGGCTTTGATCTGTGAATTCCTCTCATTACGATAGAGCAAGTTTCTTTTCCCATAACTGGGTTCTCTTATGATCCCCCTCCCGGCTGGGTATCAAAATAACAATAAAACAAACACTTTTTATGGTGTGTGTGTGGGTGGGTTGTGCTAGCCTACTATAGCTTGGCCCAGGTCTTGATTCCTTGGCCCATTGTGATGGGTCAATTTATAAATTCAAGCTTAATTGTAAATTGAGGTGAATCACACTTAAAATGTTCGTGTGGTTAGGAAGTTTAGTTTTAACCCATGGATGTCATGCCTTCAAATTCTTTAAAGCCTAACCCTATACATAAGGTTAGTGAGTGGTTATATGTATCCGTGAGTTTACCAATAATCAACAAAACTACAGAAGGGGCGGGTTCCCATGTTATCAAAAAAAAAAAAAGTTAATAATATTAGTCCAATGGATCCATGGGCCTAGTAAAATGGCCTAACTCATACTCGGACAACCACAACTCTTCAAAAACCTTGCTACCGAAATAATAATAATAATAATAAACAACCTGGCGTACATGATCTGCTGTGGATTTTGACCTTGACATTTAATCTTGGCAAAGGACTAAGGATATAAACCTTCCTACCACCCATTATACCCAAAACGATCCACTTGTCTTGCCTTCATAACCTCATCCCAAACGCCGCCCCACGCCACAATCTATCACACCACGACCCAAAAGGATCAACCTGTCCTTCTGCCTTCAAAATCCCATCTCAAACACCCTTCACCATCTCATGTGATGCTATAGCACCCCCGAAACCAGGAATCCTTCGTGGGCATGCCCCCTTCCCATACGTGTACGCTTCTCTTCCCACATTGTGTGGGCTCTCCTTCCCATGCACTACTTTTATTACCTTTGTGGCATTTCTTTCCACTTGGTGGACTTCTCTTCTCACCGTGCTGGCATATCTTCCCACCTACGTGGGCCCCCTTGTCCCAACCACATATGCTGGGTTTATTAAAAACTAGAAGAAAAACTCGAGTGGTTGTGGATTTTGCCAATGCACCGTGTTGAAGTAGAAAGGAGAAGGCATAAATGAAAGATCATCTTTCTTTTCGTCCTTTTTCCTTAATCACTCCTTTGGCATAAGAAACAAAACACTCTCCCTCCACATTTCCGGCTCCACCCAGGATCAACGGTGGCCACTGGTTCTGGCCTCGACCCCCGCCCCCGCCCCCGCCCCCCCAAACTCTCATAGGGAGGGAGGGGAGGGAGAGGGACGTGGTCCCCGTCGGTCCAGGCTAGAGGCGGAGACCGGGAGGGAGAGAAAGGGAGAAAGGAGAGAGAAAACAATGGGAAAGGGGAAGGGGAAGAGAGGGACCCACCATCATCTTGGGACGGGCCCGTGGACACCGCCGGTCCAGGCTAGCGCTAGAGGTGAAGGCAAGGTGGGGGAGAGGAAGGAGGATGGCGGGCAAAAATGTAACTTCATAATTTTCATTTTTTTTAAATGTATGTGTGGGAAGAGAGATTTCTTGTGTGCCATAAGCATATCCCATTTTAGTGTTCTTTCCATTTGCGGTCGTTCTGGAGTCTAAGGATTATTTTTCAATTAAAAAAGATCCAATTTGAAACGTTTATTGAGAAGATCTGAATTTTGAGCCCCATGCTGTTTCAACTCTAAGTATTAGATTTTCTTAGTACAATTGTATAAAGTTTGCTAGCAATAGCCAACTCAATCCTCTTTCCAAGGGAAACATAGGGAGGATTCCTATGGGAGAGAATGTGAATTCAATTTTGACGGCTACCATTAATTTTAATTAACTCTAGAACCTATACTTAATGGTTCCTTTGAAAGTGAAATTTACAATTAATCTTAAACGACTTTCATTCCTTTTTCCAACGAACTTAAAGGGCTCTCCTTTTGAAATTATTCAATTATATGTTTTTCTACTAGGCCTAAGCTTAGCACGGGCTCATTTTGTTAGTCAGCTCGTTTTGCTAGTCAATAATAAAACCTAATCAAGTGCTAAATCTACATTTACACTCACTGTAATTGCCTTTATTTGTCTTTCTGAAATCATTTACTATCATGTTTCCAGTTTTATTTTTTATTTTTACTTTTTTTCTCATGGCGAATCAAAAGTAGTTTTTATGTTTTTTTAAAATGAAGGTGCATGTTCTTTATGGTAGGGGATGTTAATTCTTATGGCTTGAATAATTATAAAAGAGATTTCATTCTTTTATGTTTATATTGGATTCGGATTTAAAGTATATCAACTAATCCACTGTTGGATCATTGACAAAGCATCTACCCCATCACAAATGATTAAAGAGAGAAAAAAAACACAAGATCATATTTATTTTTATATATGATTTAAATTTTTTATTTTCTCAAATAAGAAGTGTCTTATATAATCTGAATTTCTTAATTCTTATGAATTAAGGGTGGTAATTTCTTTTTCAGAGTAGAGGTGTCCTTTCACACACAAACATACACTTTCTCACACCCATATTGGAACTAATGGTTAAAGCCCTTTCCTTTTATATAAACATTATTTACCTGAGCTTGAGCCTTGCCATTTTCAAGTGGGCCGGGCTAAGCACTATATTACTAAATCAAAACATCTGCTATCATTGATACCCTCTGTTCAAATAGTACAATAAATCTTCAATGTAAAAAACATTACAAACTCTAAATGATATTATTTTATTTTTATTGTTCAGGCACATTTTAAGTATTTGGTTTATATTTTTATTAGTTGTGTGCTTAGTTTGCAACTGATAATTAACTAAAGTTTTTTTTTTCTATTTTTTTAATTGCACGAGTGTTTAATTTTTAATTTATGATGTTTATTATTTTTATGTATAATTTTTTAAATGACAAGTCAACTCAAGGCTGGTCTTCAACATGAAGAAATCATATCTCATTTCCCCCCCACTACTCCACTACTTCACCAAACCCTATGGAGTAGTGTTGAAAATACAAAACTTGATTCGACGACTATCACCTAAAACTTAAACAAACAGAGACTGAAGCTGCTTGACCATCTCAAGCCAGGCAAGGCAACTCACCCAACACTGTGGGCAACTCAAAACAATTTAAAAAACCAATGCTATTGAAGGAACTTGGACCCCCAAACACTATTAATTAAATGGTGTTGGCACTTTGGTTTTACATACAACTGGGTGGACCATCCGCCAAACAAGTGGCCCAATCTTGATAAGAGGCATCAAAAAAGAAAAGGCCTTATATCCAACTTTGGACATACCTGACTTCAGCCCGCAATGCTCATCCGACTGGAATCAGACTCATTTAGATTCAACATAACCAAATTCAGGATTGATTCATCCAATCAAGAGAGAAAATTTACAAATATAACTATTTTCCTCTGATATTTACTTGAATTTTCATTCCTATTCTGAATTCTCCCATTTTCAGTATCCTCAGGCTTACAAAGGGAATGTTTCAAACATTGCAAAGAACTCACTAGTTTTTATCCTTCGCTTTTTTAAATTTCTTTCAATCTAGAGCTATGAACACTTGCTACGTTAAAACATATGAAAAATTTGCCCAAAAAATAACATATGAAAAAAAAAAGACTGACTGTTTGTGGGACAAAAAGGAAGAAAACAAAAGGAAGAGGGAAAAACTTTTTCTCCCTCACATCTTGCAGAGCTCCAACGACCTCGAGCTCTCCGATCTCAAGCTTTCCTTCAAATCTCTATAAGGCCCAGGTGCAAGTCCATCTCCTTCCACAAATCCAACTTTCCCTTCTTTTACCATCCTCTTCTTCCACCACCAAACCCCAACCCCTATCAAACCCCCCAAAACCCCCATCCCCACAACCACCAAACCCACTACCCCTCCAAAACCTACCTCCCATTTCCCTTCCTTTTCCCCTCTCTTCCTCACCTTGAAAACCCCCACCTTTGTCCCGTCCCCAAACGCCACCAACGTCTGTACCGGGTACCCGATACGGTAGCAGAACCCCGAAACGTTACTAAAAACCACACCCCAGCAGCTACAGTTCCTCATACAATCTCCCTCGCATTCCTCCAAAGAACCCATCTTCTCAAACCCCACCAGCTCCTTATACGGAAACTCCACCCCAGCTCTCCTCAATACCCAGAAACCCTCCTCCCCTCCGCCGCAGAAATCGCCGGATTCCGCCCGGGAACACCCCCCGGAGCCGGAGAACTCCGTCTTGTTATCCAAACACGTGCACCCCTTCCCGGCCCTGCAGAGGCCGTACGGACCGCACGCGCTGGGCAGCTCGCACGAGTCCTGGATAGCCTCGAACTCGGTGACCCAGATGGTGGAATTCCAGAAATACCCCCGGAGGTTGCCGTCGGGCTCCAGGCGGAGGCGGCGTAGCCCTGCCACCCCGCGGTGGAAGCTGGCGAAGGCCATGACGTCGACGGGAGCGGCCTCCGTCTGGTACATGCCCAGGAACCCGTCCGAGTCGAGTCGGGCGTAGACCGGTCCGAGTCCGCCCTCGACCTGGGCCTTCGCTTCCATGGCCTTGTGCCTCCAGTAAAGCGGATTCGAATCCCCTTTGAAGTCCGCGTACAGTGCGAGGAAGTCGCGCCCGACCCGCATCGAGTAGGGTCCGTTTCGCAGGGCCATGGCAGAAGTGAAATTCTGGCTCTCGACGAGGGTATCCGAGGGAAAGTCGAAGCTCTGCCAGAGGACGGTAACGGCAACGGAGTCCACGATCTGGAGGTTGGAGTTGTTGAGTAGACGGAGACCGTCACCCCCGTTAGTACCTGTTGACCAAAATACCCCCGAGTGGGGATCGCTCAGGACAAGGCTACCGTTGAAGAGGAGGCGAGTTGACTCGGACCAGCGCGCCGAGTTGGGGATTTGGGCAAGCCAGACTGGGTCGGAGGAGGGCACGTGGATGATGGAGAGGGCGAGTTGGGACGATTTGACTCGGAGGAACCCGAGTGAGAAAGTGGATGTGGGATCGGTGAGGAGTGGCTGGAAGGAAGAAGGGTTGGATGGGTCTGGGGTGGCTGAGAAGCCTCTGAGGACTTCATGAGTAGTAGTGGTATTGGTGGATGATGAGGATCTGACCCATGTTGTTAGGAAGAGAGTTAGAGAGAGGAAGAGCTTTGAGACAAAGGTGGGTTTTGTCATGGTTTGGAGAGACTGGGGAGATTGAGAAGAGATTTCAGTGTGATATACAAGAGACTTGATATGGACTAATTAGTGGAAGGCTGTGCAGTTTATTTATTTTAGTTTTGTCTCAGAAGATATGTGAGAGATCATGAGAGCAGCCATTGGAAAGCAGAAGGAATTATTTTATAATATCAGATTTTTTAATGGAGCCGCAATCATGGACTTTGGGAGGTGAGTGTGCCGACCAGCAATATGCAGCTTGTGAGACCCACCAGCAATATTGCTTGATATATTAGGGTAGGACAAAGAGCACTACCATCTGAAGACTTAGAAGATGAGAGTTTTAACTGTGCACTTATCATGAATCGGGATTAGATTTCACAGAAAGTATGTAGTTTGGATGAGAATCAAATGATAGCTATCTGCTGCTTGGTCTGGAATCTGGATGCAGTGGGCGGAACGCTGTTGAGTTAGAAAAGCCATGTCAGCAAGACTTATATCACCATCTTAGCAATCCTTTTGATTTGCTAATGTGAATGTCGGGCCAATGTTTTGGCAATCCAGATTGTTGATCTGATAGTCCAGCAAGGCAGCAAATAATCTAGGATTCCTTAGTAGTATTCTTCAACTCTCTAGCCTTTACTATTCTGATGGGCCTCATCTGGGGGTGGCCCAGTCACTTTCAGAATCTTCTTTCCTTGTTGGGGCTTATCAAATTAATTAGCCATCTGGATCACAAATAAGAATTACAATCTAACCCGTCGCCACATTTACACTCATCCAATTTATCCGGAAAGGTTAAAAATGTTCACGTCTTGCTCAAGAATTAACTTTTTTTTTCCTGCTAGATCGATGGGTGAGTAGTAGTGTAGTACACAACCAGTGAGACAATTTACCTGCCCAGGATTCCACATGTGGGCAGTTGTGTGAGATGAAACACCCTTCTACTTGGTTGTCTCACATTTGTATAAGTTAGCATGGATTACAACAAGAGTGTTATTTTTTTTATAGCCTTTATTTAATTCATTATCTTGGGCAAGGTCATGAGGTTCTGGACGAACACTGTCATCTAATATGTTTGTTTTTTTTACCTTATTGAGTAAAATAGGGGTGAAGGGGCCCAAGAAAGTCAGTAGTCAACTCTTTCCATAATCTGCATAAGCCATGGCACTTCAGGCCTAGATTAGCCACGGGCAGCTCTGTTTTTACTCTCATGTGAGTGATCTTCTGTCGCCTAATCACATTTAATTGCCTAATTTCATAGTTTAAAATTCTATCTCGAGTAGGAAGTTCAGTGTAAGGTTCACAGTTCACACACAGCTATCTTCCATGTAGATTTCCACTGTTTTTTTTTAGATATAGACTAGTTGAGAGAGGTCCAAAATTAAAACTAATAATACTGTATTTTATAGAGCAGATGGAACTTGCAAACAGAGCAGCAAGTGGTGTTTTGGATCCTAATAAGCATCGGCGTCCTTCTGATGGGGTGGCTTGTCTTGTGTCTGTTTGTTTGTTTTTTTAAAGACAATATGTGTTTGTGTTTTTGCTTTGGGTGGATGTCCCTATTACCTGTAGAGTTCCCAAGTACAGTTTTTAGCTTTCAGAGATGTTATAATGGGGATTGAAGATTTAAATGATGGGAGTAATCTGTTTTCATTTATATCCTCATGGGTTTGGTGTAAAGAATGCAAGTTGCTAACCAGCAGTCGTTGACCAAAGGCATGGGGATTTAAATCTCTTCACGGTGTCTGCATCTACCAGATGGCGCCCATGATTTGACTTATAAGAGCCAGCCAACCAACCCACCCATTCTCTCTCTCTCTCTCTCCCTACTGTTAAAGTGTTGGGTTTGACCATCTGCCACATTTATAAATCTATAAGTTCTCTTCTCGTTTTCGTTTACTTTTATTGTTTGACTGTGAGCTAATACTATTAAATATTCCCTCTATGTGTAAATAGTAGGAATGATAAGAGTCCTCATGTATTTTTACTATAAGTTCTCTTCTCGTTTTCGTTTACTTTTATTGTTTGACTATGAGCTAATACTATTAAATATTCCCTCTATGTGAGGTAAATAGTAGGAATGATAATAGTCCTCATGTATTTTTATTGGAGATTGATGGTTAATTTTTGATAGAATATAGTGCTCGAACCTTCCATGAAATGTAATACAGCCTGTGAGTTTTAACTTTAAATCATGCTGGTGGGCTATTTATTTACCTAATTTTGCAGAAATCGTCGACGTAAGTGCTGAGCTAATTAGGGTGATCGAGTGGTTAGGACCACGGTTTCTCTCTCTTTCGGAACTAGAGGTCCTGGTATCGATCTCCGATTTCTTGTCTTCATAAATCGAATGTTGAGTCTACTAGTACTACCACGTAGGGGTCACAAGGGTTTTATCTGTCTTCTCTCTAAATTCGAAGAGATTAGTTCAGCTCAAAGGGTTGGGAACCTTCCGTTAGCAAAAAAAAAAGTGATAGTGTGGTCAGATGTAAAACATCCATCTTTGGAAGAAAATAAAACTCCGCCCTTTCTCGAATGAAAATGAATTTGACCCACGTACTCTCTCAGCCCTATCCTCCTTTATGGTTCTCTCCTCTAGTCAACCATGGCCTGTGGTCCATGTCCAAATCAGTTGTGGCAACATTAAATGTTATTTTTGTCTTTTAATAGTAATTAACTAAATCTCATGTGTCAAAAGATATTAGAGTGATATGAAAAAGAATGAAGATTAGGGATAGTTTTACAGTTTTCTTCTATTTATTATATTTGGATGGCTAGGACTTGGCTTATATTTATTGCAGGTCTAGATTAACTATTCTTTTAGTTATAAAAATGCATGCAAAAACATTACTTAATGAGGAGATGTAATAAGATTATATATGTTATATATGAGAATATGTTGCTTTGGGCCATTTCAAGAATATGAATGAGATGAGCAAAGTTAAACTTGACCTTGGCTTGATTATTTTTTCATTATTAGCATAAAAATCCCCATATCTAATATTACATGTGCATTTATCATAGGTAAGACCACACTAAAAAGTAATACTATACATATAGTTGTGCCATACAATATACTTGAAGTTATAGAAAATAAATGCATCACATAGAAATTGATGTAGCGGAAGCTTATAGGAAAGATCAAGAATCTCACAAAGAACTCCAACTTGTTGATTCGTTTGTGAATACCAAGAAAGAGGAAAAAAAAACGAGCCCTAAAACTCCACAGAAAAGTTATTCTGTTTCTTCTCCAAAAAAAAAAAAACCCCTGGCCACAAAGGCTTACAAAGCTTTAAATAATTTAAATTCAGAAAAAAAAATTGAGATAATGACAGAAATTGAAAGTAAAAAAAAAATTGAGATAATGACAGAAATTGAAAGTCCTAATCTTCTGGATCGCTCCGCAAAAAACGGGATTCAATTCTGAACTTTAAAAACACTTATTTGAAGGCTTGTGCTGGTCCCACTTTGCCATAAAGTCTAATTCCTTTTGCACCGCATCATTCCCCCCCTGGTTGAAGAAAATTCGCCCTCGAATTTTGCGGGGAAGTCACATCACCATCAGCATTATCACCATGAAACCGCACAAGGTGCTTGACATTAAAAATGTCGGATGTACGAATATGACTAGGTAGCTTCAAACGATATGCGTTGGGATTAATCTTCTCAATAATCTCAAATGGACCAATCGTCCTTGCGGCAAGCTTATTATATTCATGAGAAGGAATACGATCCTTTGTTAATACCGCCCAAACAAAATCACCCACCTCAAACTCGACATGGCGACGTTTAATATCTGCATCATGTTTATACTTAGCAGCGGCAGCCTGCAAATGCTCATAAGTCTGTAAATGAATCTGCTGCAGTTGCTGAACAAAATCCTCTGCTTTACCATGCACTTTAACAGTATTAGACATTGGAACCAAATCAAGAGGACTACGAGGAACAAGACCATACACCACCTGAAAAGGACTAAAGCTTGTACTTCGATTAACTGCATGGTTGTGAGCGAATTCAGCCTGACACAACTTTTGATCCCAGGACTTTATGAAATCATCGGATAAACAACGAAGTAAGTCACCCAAGGAACGATTGACAACCTCAGTCTGACCATCCGTTTGAGGGTGATAGGCACTGCTAAAATCCAACTTTCTATTGACCAAACGCCATAAACTGGCCCAAAAGTGACTAAGAAAGCGAGTATCCCGATCAGACACAATGGAAACAGGAAGTCCATGTAGATGATAGACCTCACGAAAATATAACAATGCCACGTTTATAGCATCCGTAGTTTTCTTGCAGGGAATGAAATGGACCATCTTGGAAAAATGATCAACCACTACAAAAATAGAATCAAACCCGCGCTGAGTCCGGGGAAGTCCCAAGACGAAATCCATACTAACGTCTGTCCAGGGTTGGGTCGGAATAGGCAGGGGCATATACAAGCTAGCATTTGTAGCCTTGCCTTTAGCAAGATGACATATTCGACAACGCTCCACAAATTTACCTACATCTCTACGTAATGACGGCCAAAAATAAGAAGCAGCAACTAGCTGTAATGTTCGATCACGACCCACATGGCCTTCGTTATATAAGTCCTGTATTATCTTAAGTCGCAAACTGCTCTCAGGAATACATAACCGATTGCCCCGAAAAAGAAAACCATCGACCAACACAAACTCCAAATGCACACCCTCCTGCAACTTCTGCATAATTCTTGAAAAATATGGATCAGTAACATATAAATCACAGATAGTGTCAAAACCGGTGACCTCCACTCGTAACTCTGTCAGAAGTGTTCGTCGCCTACTCAACGCATCCGCCACCTTGTTAAGGGCACCTGATTTGTGCTTAATCACAAAAGTAAATTGTTGTAAATAAGCAATCCAAGTAGCATGCCGAGTGGATACCTTATCTTGAGTACCAAGATGTCTAAGGGCGTCATGGTCAGTATATAAAATGAACTCTTTATGGAACAGGTAATGACGCCAATGCCGAATCGCCTGGACTATTGCGTAGAACTCCACATCATAAGCACTATAACGAGACTTAGGACTAGATAACTTCTCGCTGAAATACGCAATAGGACGGCTATTTTGGCTCAGTTTACCACCAATACCCACATTTGAAGCATCACAATGCAACTCGAAAGGCTAAGTAAAATCACGCAACACCAAAACTGGGGCGGTTGTCAATTTTCGCTTAATCAACTGAAAAGATGCCTCTGTTTCAAGACTCCACTAGAACTTGTCGTCCTTCATACAATCTGTAATTGAGGCCATAATACTACTAAAATATGGTATAAACCTACGGTAAAAGGAAGCAAGGCCATGAAAACTTCGCACTTCTGTGATGGTCTTAGGCTGTGGCCACTGATTTATTGCTTCAACCTTGGAGGCATCAACTGCTAATCCCTCCTTCCACACAACATATCCCAGAAATACAACACGGTCAGTTAGAAAAGTACACTTCTTGACCGCAGCATAAAATTTATCCCTACGAAGGACTGAAAGAACTTCCTGAAGATGCTGGACATGATCCTCATTGTTAGCACTATAAATCAAAATATCATCAAAGTAAACTACAACAAATTTATCGATGAATGGACGAAGAGCTTGATTCATAACCCGGATGAAAGTGCTAGGAGCATTGGAAAGGCCGAATGGCATAACTAACCACTCAAACAAACCTTCTCTCATCTTAAAGGTTGTTTTCCACTCTTCCCCAGGCCTGATGCGAATCTGATGGTACCCACTCTTCAAATCAAGTTTACTGAACACGCAAGCACCGGTAAGCTGATCCAACAAATCATCCAAACGAGGAATAGGAAAACGGTAACGTACCGTAATCTTGTTTATCGCTCTACTGTCCACGCACATACGCCACGTGCCATCTTTCTTTTGCGTAAGGAGAGCAGGAACAGCACAAGGACTAAGGCTTTCCTTGATGTGTCCCTTCGCCAAAAGCTCTTCCACTTGTCTGCGCAACTCCTCATGTTCAGTAGGGCTCATTCTGTAATGCGCCCGATTAGGAAGAGTAGCATCAGGCACTAAATCAATCTGATGCTGAATATCTCGTAGTGGTGGCAACCCATCTGGAAGCTCTGCTGGGAAGACATCGTGAAATTCTTCTAGCAACGGACGAATTCTGTTAGGAATCTCCTGCCCAGTGTTGACTGACTTGCCTACTACACCAGATTCTGCCATCTCTGTCTCAAACTCTGCTCTGGTTAATAAATTGGTACTGTCCCCAACTGCTTTTGTTGAGCCCTTGCTGGGTAGTAACACAATTTTCTTGCCCCCAAACATAAAATTGTATGTGTTAGTATATCCATCATGCAACGAATGTCGATCAAATTGCCAAGGTCTTCCTAATAACAAATGACATGCATCCATCTCCACCACATCACACAAAACTTGGTCTTTGTAGGTAGGTCCAACAGAAAAACTGATTAAGGCACGCTGGGATACTTCAACGTAGTTACCGCTCTTCAACCAGGCCAATTTATATGGCTTGGGATCTTTTTCTGTCTGCAAACCCAACTTCGTGACGACCTCCTCAGCCACTACATTTTCGCAACTCCCAGAATCAATAATAAACTTGCAGACTATTCCCCCAACTGTACATGTAGAATGGAAAATATTATTACGCAACCAGTCACTCTGATTCTCCAGCGGAGTCAAAAAACTCCGTCTCACCACCAACGCTTGACCCACATCTCCAGCAACAAACTCCTCTTCCTATGTTGCTTCTTTAGTGTCTCCACTATCAAAGAAAGGTTCCCCTTCTAAATCCCCGTACACCTCATCAACGAAGAGACCCTTACGAGTAATCTTGGGACATTCAGATTGTCTATGACCTATACCTCCGCAAACTAAAACAACGAATACCACCTCCAGGACGTGTCGACTGTTGATTAGAATTTGTTGTAGAAGAACCAGCCTGGGTAGGATTACTAGGACGTATTGTTTGCTGCTGTGGATTACTGGAAGAACTCCCGACAGTTAAAGGACCTATATTTCGTCGGAACTGTTGTTTCTCTATATGTATTGCCCTTTGATGCGCCTCGGAAACCGACACAGGATCAAACATATTCAGAGTGTCCTGTATTTGGGGACGAAGACCGCCCACATAACGCGACACTAGCTGCTCTTCCGTTTCCATTACCTCATTCCTAGTAATCAACATATAAAATTCTGTTGTATAATCAGAAACAGTCCTCATACCTTGACGCAAATTCTGCAACTGCTGGTACATAGTCCGAATATAATTATAGGGTAGAAATTGCTTCTTCATGTGCTTCTTTAATTTATCCCAAGACGCAATCTTGATTTTCCCTAATCTAGATCTCGTCACTTTGGTCTGCTGCCACCACGCCGCTGCCCGTCCACGAAATCTCGTCGTAACGAGGGGTACGCGTTTACCGGCAGGAACCTCCTTAAATTCCAAGATTTCCTCCACTGCAGTCATCCAATCCAAGAATTCTTCTGGGTTTAATCCACCATGGAATTCAGGAATATCAACTTTAAATCCTGATTCCCAGCGCCTGTTTTCTTCCTGGCCACCTCCCCTCCGTCGGGCTGGCGAATCTATTGGTTGATCAAACGGCGCAAATGGATTTTCATCTTCAGAATCCTCAAAAGGTTGGGTCACAGGCACATGTTGCTGTGGCGCGAGTGCAGCGATTTGCTGTGTCAGCAACTCCACTTGTTGACGCAGCTGTGCGATCTCATCACGTCTATTCACCTCCTCTAGTTGGGCTTCACGGGCATCTGGACGTCTCCTTGGCGGCATGGTGAAGGAACGAACCCGGTCTCTGATACCAACTGATGTAGCGGAAGCTTATAGGAAAGATCAAGAATCTCACAAAGAACTCCAACTTGTTGATTCGTTTGTGAATGAATACCAAGAAAGAGGAAAAAAAACGAGCCCTAAAACTCCAGAGAAAAGTTATTCTGTTTCTTCTCAAAAAAAAAAAAAACCCCTGGCCACAAAGGCTTACAAAGCTTTAAATAATTTAAATTTAGAAAAAAAAATTGAGATAATGACAGAAATTGAAAGTAAAAAAAAAATTGAGATAATGACAGAAATTGAAAGTCCTAATCTTCTGGATCGCTCCGCAAAAAACAGGATTCAATTCTGAACTTTAAAAAAGCTTATTTGGAGGCTTGCGCTGTTCCCACTTTGCCATAAAGTCTAATTCCTTTTGCACCGCATCAGAAATCAAACAAATTGAGCTGAGCTTAAGCAGAGAAAAGTCAAATTAAGCTAGCTTGAACTCGGCTTGATTAGCTGTTAATTAGCATACGAACAAAGCAGCTTGAGCGTCAGCCAATCGGTCAGAGTGAAGCTCTCCCTCCGGATTTCAAAGTCTTTGAAATTGTCATTGGCACATTTCTTTGATATCGGGCCCAAGACTCAATTATTCCAATTTCCCTCTTTTTCCCACTTTGTCTCGTGTGCTATTTTTCATTCAAATGAATAATGCCAACGATCTTTAAAACATATTCAATGTGGATCTCTGCTTTTCAATTATTTTGGTGTAAATATATCTTTGTTTTTTGCGTCTCAAATTTAAATCCTGCACATGAAAAGGGGAAAAAAGATGAAGCAAAAAGGGTAGGACCTCCATTCAAACCATGCCACATAGGTATCCAGCTCTATCTTTTCATAAAATGGAGAGTTTAGTTTGGTCATCGCATATTAGGGGTGCTCATGTGTCGTGCCAGCCTGAGCCCGACCCGGGCCCAGCCTGCTTTCGGCTGGGCCTAGGTGTCGAGTTCTATTTAGAATTTGGGCCTATTTGATATTTGGGCTAGACTTGGATTTAGTGAAAAGAGACCAAAAGCCTGATCACCCAGCCCCATTTAAATTTTTGCCTTCATTGCAACGACCTATTTCCCTTAAATCCCAACCTTTTTAAAGTCCCTCCAAATAGAGAGAGAGGTTAAAGATGAGGGATTCCATAAAATAGAGAGATATGAGAGAAAAGGAAGAGAAATTGCATGAGAAAGGAAAGGGAGATGAAAAAAGGGAGAAATTACAAAACAGAGAGAAGAGAGGAGAGAGATCTAAGAGAGAATATAGGTAGATGAGATGAGAGGAGTGGAAGAAGAAAGAGAGGGAGACAACTCAGAATAGGGAGGAAATGTTAAAAGGGTTAGAAACCGGCCCAAGCTCAGGCTTCACGTTTTTAAGGCGGGTCAGGCTGGGCTAATTGCTTACGGCCCGAGTCGGGCTCGGCCGGATATGCGCTTATGCCTACAAGGTCAGTTGGGCCTGGATATGCCTCATCCAGTCCATGAACATCCCTATGTATTAAGAAATGATGAATTATTTCTTCTTGTTTAGTTTATATAAAAAATTCTACAAAGTAATTTTAAAGTAAAGTGGGTAGAGGGGTGGTTGGTTAGGTTTCCCTGTTCACTTACTAACTCCAATTAATGCCAAGCAAAGTGCAACTAAACACCTGTTTTTTTTAACTTAAACACCAACGGAAACCAAAGTGATATACTATTATATTTTACAGAGGATTTTACCGAAAGGTCCCCTTCCATATTACATGTCTGCAATGTCCTAACAATTTCACTTTAATTGGCATGATATCATCCTACTGTAAAATTAAAACTGATTGTTCAATTAAAAACGTGATTTACACATTCTTATACATATACATTAATCACATTTTATCAAGTGATCAATTTTATGGTGAGGCCAATTCTTTTGAGGTAAAATATAGAGATACTTCATAAATTGGAAAGATATATATCTTATAGTGTTTGAATTTTTAATAGGTGAATTCCACGATATAACGCAACTTTTTACGCTAAGGATTTCCCTGGGTCCAAGCTTCAAGGATCTTGATTGGGATCCTTCCTGAGCAGGTGAGCCCAAACTCCTAATTGCATGTACATATATATCTTCACTGACTTTAACGGTTAAACTTGGTGGCAAGTGATCTTAACTTAAAACAAAATGAGGCCTCTTTCGTTCTCTTTCCTACGCTTAGAAACAATAAAAAAAAAGAAGAAATGATTAAGGAGATTCAAGAACAGAACAAAACATGGCACTTCAAAAGCAAGAGATCCAACAAGAAAACAATGTACGGCATCTTAATTTATTTCACACTTTCAATTCTTTCTCTTTCTACTTTAACAATAAAAAAAAAAGAAAAAGAAAATAAACCTCTCTCATTCTTACTGTCTTTCGCAACCTTACTCTGCTTGAAATAATAAAAAATATTGATATGAAATTATGAGATAACGCCGGCTGAATTTAGTTGTACATGTGTCTGAATTTTTTAGCTACAGATTGAATTATTGGTCCCATCACAGATAATATAATGAGTCCTACAAAACCATACATGTGGGGAGTTTGCTTTGCTCTTCACGTTTGTTCATTCAATTTTAGAGAAGTCTCACGAATTTTATAAAGTTAGAAAACAAGCGCCATACATTGTTACAACATATGACTTCTCTTTTACTTCTCCGGCAGAACTTCTCAAATCAACTCAAACACATGAAATAAGGATAAGATAATGATTGAAACCGTTGAAGATTAGAATGAGACCCACTAATATATTAGATGACATTATCACCCATTTGTACATTTCCCTCACGTAGGGACGCATGTCGGTATCTCAGGATGCATATTTGTATCGTTTGTATCGTTCAATAATTGGTAGGTGGGACGCACCATGTATATATATACAAACATACCCCATGAATTACTAAGCATACAAGTAGGTAGGAGAGAGAGAGAGAGAGAGAGAGAGAGAGAGAGAGAGAGAGAGAGAGAGAGAGAGAGAGAGAGAGAGAGAGAGAGAGAGAAATGGTGGGCATTGTGAGCATTGTGAGTCGTGTATTGATAGTGGGTGGGACGGGTCACATGGGCCGGAGACTAGTCCGAGCAAGCCTGAAGCTGGGACACCCAACCTATGTGTTGTTCCGGGATGAGAACATCAACGACATGGAGAAGGTGGAGCTCCTCCTGGACTTTAAGAGGGCCGGAGCTCACCTTGTCTCCGGCTCCTTCAACGATCGTGAAAGCCTCATGCGTGCGGTCAAGGCCGTCGATGTCGTAGTGTCCGCCGTCGCTGGCAACCACATCCAAGACGCCATTCTGGAGCAGCTTAAGCTAGTGGATGTAATCAAAGAAGCTGGCCATATCAAGGTGACTAGTAATTACAACTCTTCTTCTGCTGCTTCTTCTTCTTCTTCTTCTTGTCTCATATTATGGGTTGGGTGGTGACAGAGGTTCATACCATCTGAGTATGGAATGGACCCAGATCGAATGTTGATGGCGAATGCTCTCCCACCAGGCAACCAACTGTTCAAGGATAAGAGCAAGGTCAGACGCGCCATCGAGGAAGCAGGCATCCCTCACACCTATGTCTCCGGAAACTGTTATGCTGCTTATTTCCTAGGGGGTCTCGGCCAGATTGCAATGGGCCATGTCCCACCTCGTCAACATGTCACTCTCTATGGTGATGGCAATGTCAAAGGTAGAAAACCAACTCCACTAGCAAAATCCAAGCTTCAATGCCATCTTCTTCTTTTTCTACTTTATTTGATAAATACTCACTTTTTTTTTAAACAGCCGTGTGGAACGATGAGAAGGACATTGCAATGTATGTTATAAAAACAGTTGATGATCCACGTATGGTGAACAGGGCCATATTTGTTAGACCTCCTAAGAATATTTTGTCTCAGAGAGAGGTGGTGCAAATATGGGAGAAATTGATCGGCCATGAGCTTCAAAAGACGCAAATTTCTGCAGAAGATTGGTTGAAAACTGCCCAAGGTCTCTCTCTCTCTCTCTCTCTCTCTCTCTCTCTCTCTCTCCACACGTGGACTCTTATCCTCACTAGGATAGTGATCCATATCAGACCAAATGTATGGAATTGAGCAGAGATTTCTCTCACACACAAATTCATCTGGTCCCTTGCCCATCACACCCTCATAGCTAGTTGGCCATGTAAAACTGTGCGCATTCATATGATGGACTAGTTCATCTCACCACTTCATTTCTCCTAAATTTTGCGAAAAAAAATCTGTATCCCATTATTGTTTTGTAAACTAGACCTACATTTGGTCAATACAAAACCTCAGACACCTACCTCAGTTTTTACAAATCAAGGTCAAATCTAGGTTCAGATGTGGATGCTTTTCCAAATCGGCTATACTCGTGCAAACTTTTTATGCTAAATTCATTGGAGATTAATATCAGGAACAATTTCAAGCTAGGCAGTAGGGGTTCCGGCAAATTTCCCCGGGGGGGTGGGTTTGGTTATGTAAAAAAATGGTTGCCAGTAAAAAAAAAAAAAAAAAAAAAGAAAGAATCTTCCTTAACATTTTTTAAGGCTTTTCCAGAATTTCTGGGGGGGGCCTTGCCCCACCAGGTCAGGCTCTGAAGCTAGGACCCACACACTCACACTGTGTATAGGCCATGTTCAACATATTCAATACAAAAGGGCATAATAGTTTGGATGGGGTCTAGTGGGCCCTATCTTTCAGGTGTACCTGCTCGATTTGGGTCCACATCAGAATTTTTATCTAAACTGTGGCTCAAACTGGCCAGGGGCCCAGGAACATCACTATTCACATGCATATCTCGTTTGTTCATGCACATTTGTCTGTGTACTTAAATGTCCTTTGGATTAGAATGCAGTATAACTTGGATATATTTGTTGACAGGAAAGCCAATAGGGTTGGAAGTAGCAATTGTCCACAACATACACCTGTTCTATGAAGGGTGCTTGGCAAATTTCGAGCTAACCAATGACGAAGAAGCGTCGAAGCTCTACCCAGATGTGGAGTACACAACTGTTGAAGAATACTTGAAGCTCTACGTATAAGCAAGCAGTCAAACAATCCATTTCCAATATATATCCCTTGTTGAAGATTGGACCTTAGACTTTATCAAACTTTATGCTTGAAGAAGAATATCTCCATCCCTACTAGCCGTAGCATGTCTTGTGGACCCATGTCGTAGGCTTCTTTGCTTAAATTGACCTTTGTCCTTCTCTTTCTTTTTTGTTTTGGTAAAACTTACTGTCTTTTGTGTCATTTATATATCTACTTGAAAGGTACGTCTATTTCAGAGGCACGTTTCTTAGTGGCGTATCAACATTTGGGCCCAAACTGCTAGACCCTTTATCCTAAATTATCACATGCAACCCATTGGGGGCAAAACTACGAGCCTTTATGAACTAATTAACCTAATGTGCTACACCTTGGCAAAAGTAAGAAAATTGATGTAGGGAGAAATTATAAATCCTCTGAAGTTGTCTCCTAGTTAGAATTCTTAAATCCTCCCGTTGCGTGGAGGATTTACAAATGTTAAGGAGGTTAAAATTATGAAATCCCCTAGACAATTTGATAATTTTAGCTTATTAAAATTTAAAATTCTAAAAAAGAGACATAACGTTTTCAAATGCCAATTGCACAAGTCATCACATAATATCTATGAATTGTCAATATCACATATTCCCATCAATAAATTTATAAAAGATATAGGCCCGCTTGGCTTCTATCCCATCATTATTTGAAAGGGATTCACTCTTCAATACCCACACTGCCCACCAAGGCACCCTACCTATCATGGTCTCTCAGGACAATGTAGAACAATTATTACATGCTACTAATATGTCTACTATTGAATTGAATGGAAGGCTCTGTGCTTTAGATCATGGTTTAAAATCTCGGTCTCGGTCGCGGTATCGGCCGGGCCGAAAAACCGATATGATATCGGTATCGGTCGCGGATATCGGTCCGTCTCAGTCATCGCGGTGTGAATTTTTTTTTTAATCCAAAAAAATTTGCAAAAATATCCAAAAAATCCAGAATATTAGAAAATGCTGGAAAACTATATTTGTTTCCATTAGTAACAACAATAAATCAAAATCTCGGTCACCTTAAGTTATGAGTCCTGTCTGTGTCGCAGACTCGCAGTTCACTGTCTTTTTTCCAGTATTTCATATAATGCAAACATTATTGATGCTCTACTCATGATCAATTCATTAGTGTCAAATATAAGAAGATAAAAATAACATATCAATCATCATTTAATACTAACTTAATCATCAAATAAAGACTAGAGAGACTGGAGAGTACTAGTAGAGACTAGTGGAGACTGGAGAGTACTAGTAGAGACTAGAGAGAGACTGATGAGTATGAGACTATGAGTGTATGACAGATTGACAGCCTAATACCAAGTGGAGTGTCGCCCTGGCTCGATATCATCATCATTATCATTTCTTCGGTATTGGCTAAAAAGATATGCTCCATACTGCTGTGCAGCACTAGCACCTGCACTACCATATCCATAACCATATTCAGATTGTTCTTGATAAGATGATGAACTATCTTGATCCCCTGTGTCTGTGGATTGAGATGGTTGGTTGTAATCATATGGCATGAAATAGTTATGAGGGGCATAAATAGGTCGTCGAGAAATTGGTGGGGGAAGCCTCCCTTGCTCAATTAACATCTGTTCAATAGAAATAATTGGTGTTGGTGAAGGGGGTACCCAATTAGGGTCATATGAATAACCCTCATGCTGTCCATACATAGCACCTTGTTGGCCAACATAATCCCCATGTTGTCCATACATGGCACGTTGGCCAACATAACTTCCATGATGACCATGAGTAGCGGCGCCGGCGCTACTACTACGTACCCCCTGCCCCAGTCTGTCCAACATGTCTGACATAGCCACGGCGAGGATCTAACTCAGTAGCATGAGGAAAATGCTCAACTGTCTCATAAGTGACAGGCTCATCATCTCTGTAATGACCCTCATCCCCGGGAGAGTCAGGTGGAATTCCTGCTGATGATGAAGAAGTAGAAATACTTGACTCACTCTCTTCATCCACCTCCTTTCCCCTTGGCTCACTTGTATTAGGTGCACGCCCCTGCTGCATTGTCAAGTTTATTTCTTCTATCCTTTCTGCAGCCCTCACTGGCTCAGGCCTTTCCCCAGTCAATTCCTCTATCAACTGCTCAAACTCTGGGTCTTGGTCTAACACCGGTTCTTCTTGTTCCTCCAACCATTGACCTAACACAGTATCCTCTTCTGAAAAGATATAGTCCAAATTAATTGGACAGAAATCATCCCGGTGATCCTCAAACTGTCTTCTCCTTCTATTTCTACTCCGGAGTTTGAGGTTGTAGTGAATGTAGACCAATTTATTTAGCTTTTGCATTGTCAATCTATTTCTTGGTCTTGTGTGGATAAATGAGAATGTGCTCCAGTTTCTTTCACAATTGGAAGACGATGTAGTTTGACTAAAGACTTTAATAGCAATCGTCCTTAGTGCAGGAGCACTCTCTCCATAATTCAACCACCATTCAGCTGAAAAAAATAGAAATGATATTAAAGTCAATAAAAAAATAATAAGTCCTTAAATAATATAGAGATGACATTACAATCAATACCAGGATTGGTCTGTGTCACAGCTCTCCGTGCAGTCGTCGTTCCAAAGCTTCCAGCCCGTACATTGTATATGTCAATCTGAAGATATTAACGTAGAAAAATAAATTAGAGAAATTACAATGTTATATACTTTTTTCCTTAATTATCCTACATTCCTACCTGATTAGTAGCCCAAATTGCTTCATCTGTACTCTCTGCCAATCTTTCAATTACATTTTTTAGTCCCAAACGGATTTCATTAGATATGTGTCCATCTATAAATTGGGGATTAAAGAAGTATCCTGTAACAGTAAAACCAATGAATTTTAGTCATTGATAAATTAATGTAGTAAGGATTGAGGACTGAGGAGAGAATGGAGAGTTGAATACAGCAATTCAAGTGTTAAAGACTTAAAGGATATTCTTCACTTACCGGCAATGTGTAAATCATGTTTTAATTGTCGTCCCCATCGATCGTCGATGATCTTCCAAAACTTTTTGTAATATTTACAATCTCCTTGAATAGCCAGCTTTGATCTCTCCATGGCCTCATGTAAGAAGCCCATTGTTGGCTTATCATCGCCATCAACCAATCGAAGAACCTTTATTAAGGGTTCAAAAACATTTAAAACACCCTTCACATGAGGCCAAAACTTGTTGGACTCAATTGTTTTACATACTTCAACAGTAATGGGACTTGGCCTTTTTCCCCATTTTGAATTCATGAATTCATTTGATTTTATCAATCGGAGAAGTCCTTCTCTATACTTGTAAACACTTTCGATAGCAATGAAGTTGGTGGCAAATCTAGTGATGCCAGGCCGTAGTAATTCATGGTTGTCTGTATGTATTTTCATCATGGAAATGAGTCTATATGATTGATAAAAAAAATTGGTGATCTTCTTTATCTTACCAATCACAAACTTCATGACTTTTCCTTTTGCAATATCTTCAAGCATTAAATCCAAACAATGTGCTGCACATGGAGACCAAAAAATCCTTGGCCTTTGTTTCATAAGCATCGTTCCTGCAGCCTTCATGTTTGCAGCATTGTTGGTAACAACCTGAACTACACAATCTGCCCCAACTTCTTCAATCACCTCATTCAATAACTTATTAATATATTTTGCATCTTGAATGTAATCAGTTGCATCAACTGATTTGATAAACACTGTGCCCATAGACGAGTAGACTAGAAAATTCAAGAGATGACGGTGTGTGATGGTCGTCCACCCATCGCACATTAGTGTACAACCTCTTTCCTTCCATGCCCATTTGAAAGTTTGCACCCAAGCCTGCAACTCTTCATACTCTTTCTCAACACATACATGCCCAATCTCATAAGGGGTAGGTGCCTTTATACCTGGACCATGTTCTGCAGCTGCATCTAACATGGTGGTGAAATAAGGAGATGATGCCTTGTTGGGAGGAATGCCTCCGTCCAAAAAAAACTTCCCAGCGGCTCTCACTAGATGTTCTCTTGCTTTAAAAAGCCTACCCGTTAATGCTTTTATAATGCCGGGCTGCTTTGATATTGGTTTTCTATAAGAATATGGGTCAGTTGACCCCACTTGCTGAGGTGCACGTGTAGGAGTTCTTTCAATCTCCTCAATGTCTGGATCTCGACGGGGTTGTTTTTGACTAAATGCCCGACGCAAACTTGCTCCCCCAGGTTCGGATGACCCACCCTGCTCATATTGGCTACCTCTAGAGGCTGCTTCATATTGCATTTTTCTTCTCTCTTCCTCCTCTTGAAGTGACCTAATACTTTCTCTCCTAGCCTTCCTCATTTCCAGGTCTTCATCGTCATCATTATCGGAGGAACTGAATACTTCTTCTCTACATGCATCAAATTCCTCAGTTCTTCTTTTTTGTTGTAACTCTTTTTTTTTTGTTGATGCATTTAGGAGCTCCCTCATTTCAGCAGTTACATTTGGTGGCACTTTATGACATTTTATCACCTGTCCTGTTACATGCCCCAAATGTTGTTTCAATCGAGTAATCCCGCCATTGAACACTCTTCCACAATAATTACATTTCACTCTACTTTTGCTTCCAGCTGGTTCACCATGGTTCCATGCCGGATCTATTGAACGCACCATCTTGTTCCTATAAAATAAGAAATCCATGCAATACAGCAATAGTAATACACTAATACTCTTAAGAACAATTATTTTTAGGAAAATTCAAGATTTAATAAAATCATTTTCAATATCCTAAATATATAGATCTAACATAAAAGTATGTAGATCTATCATTTACACACCATACAATAAACATTAATCATTAAAAGAACATATTTATGATGAAATCCCCAAAAAATGATATATTATAATTCAAATATTAAAAAATCCGAAAATAAAATAATTAAAATAAAAATCTAAATCATGTTTATGACTATGAGTAGATGTAGATCTATCATCTACACACTATTAATAAGCCTTTGGTTTCACAAATATCCTAACAAGTAATAACAATTAATTTTTGAAAAAAAAATTAATAAAATCATTTTCAAAATCCTAAATATATAGATCTAAGTTCTAACATGAAAGTATGTAGATCAATCATTGACACATCATACAATGATCATTAATCATTAAAAGAACATATTTATGATGAAATCCCCAAAAAATGATATATTATAATTCAAATATTAAAAAATCCGAAAATAAAATAATTAAAATAAAAATCTAAATCATGTTTATGACTATGAGTAGATGTAGATCTATCATCTACACACTATTAATAAGCCTTTGGTTTCACAAATATCCTAACAAGTAACAAAAATTATTTTTTGGAAAACAAAAATTAATAAAATCATTTTCAAAATCCTAAATATATAGATCTAACATAAAAGTATGTAGATCTATCATTTACACACCATACAATGATCATGAATCATTAAAACAACATATTTATGATGAAATACCCAAAAAATGATATATTATAATTCAAATATTAAAAAATCCGAAAATAAAAAAAATTGAAAAAAAAAGTTCAAAATCATGTGTATGAGTAGATCAAGCATGAAAGTATATAAATATAACTTCTAAATGAAGAAAACAACACAATTACACAAGTGAGTAAGTGACATACATCTATGTTTCATCTATATAAAAAAAATAATAAACACATAACATGCTTGAAGAGTTTAAGTTGATTTCCTCTTACCTTAAATAATATTTTCTTCAAAAAATATAAGTGAGATTTGGAAATATGGAAGAGAGAAGGTGGCTGCTGCTATGGGGCTTTGAGAAGAGAGGAGAAGAAGATGAAGATGGGAGAAAGAATAAAAAAAAAAATTAGGGTTGGAAGGGCTTTATATTCATCTCGGCCGAGATGAAAAAATGCCCGAGATGGCCGATATTTTGAAGAATCTGGGCCGGATCCGATATCTGCGCGAGATATCGGACCGGTCCAGGCCGAGACCGGTTCATCTCGGCCGAGATGAACCGGTCTCGGCCGATTTTTTCATCCATGCTTTAGATGCGCAGCTTACTCGATTGAGAATCAGCTAGCAAAACCTAGGTTGTCAGACGGTGGCCAAGGCCCCCAAAAAATTTCATAAAACCCCTTGTATTTTTTAGAAAACTCTATGCAGGCTTGCACTTCACATATACATATATATATATGACACCAATACTTAAAACAGAGACCTTTTTCTGTGCTGGGGAACCACCGAACCAGTCATCAACAATCAACCAAGGCTGCAATGACCACCGAGATCATTGCCGACTTTTGTGGGCTTCTTTATCTTTTTGGATCTTTAGATGTGTCATGTGACTTTTACTTCCTAATGCAAATCACACTTTAGCAAAAATAAAAGGTTTATGTTCACTTTATGGTTGTGAAAACTGTCAATAGGTCTAGACGATTTGTATACTTTGACCGACACCAACTCAACTCAGGCTTTCTCAACTTTAACCCAGTAAATGACGTAGGCTTTCTGTAACTGTGTTTAAAAAACATAGGCCTTACACCTTTTATGTAACTTGAATTCAGCCCCTGTAGTCTCCGAAATTTGACATGAAGTCCCTCTCATACTCTTAACAATTACACAATCCTCTTGTCTGCCAATCACTGATCATATCCGGTTAAAAAGCTGTCCCTGACTCCCTGTCGTTCAAGTGAAAGTTAACTTTTTTATTCTAACCTTCCACTTATAGATTACCCTGTTTAAGGAGAGCATCAATATCGAAAAAAGAAAAAAACCAATGTTCAGGGTGTCTTTGTTTGACAAAAGGATTATGTGATAATAAGGAAAATTATACAGATTCTTCTCGCAATATACTGTTCTATTGTTTGGGGCGCTAAATTTTTTAGGTAAAAAAAATAAAGATATACTGAATTTTTTATAAATAGGATTTTAATTTCCTAGAAAAACTACGGGAATACTAAACTCCACTCTCCCGTAAAAAAAACAAAATCTATATAGTTGAGAATCCTTTTATTGTACAAACAAATTCTAAAGAGAGAACATCACCCACGTTATAAAACACAAAACCAGAACCTCCAATCATAAATGAAATTCTGAAGCAGATGTTGTAACTGAGGTACCCTCGACAAGGGACTACGTCCGTTGCCTCGGCACAACAATGCTTCCCACCTCTCTTTTCTGTTATGTTATAAAGCCTGAGAAATATAAAATAGTGAGGCACACTTGTCATGATTTTATAAGCTTGGGCTGTGGAGAACAGCAGCAGATGATGTGGAATGGTTTTTTTCTTTTATACTATCGTTTCTTTTCCATGAGTTGATGCAACATATTTTTCTCTAGAAGAAATTTGTAAGAAGTTGTTAGGTTTCCCCCATGCCACATATGGAGAACCTATTTTACGGGAGGAACAAGAAAGGCCTTGTTGGAGAAAGCTTAGAGAAAAAGAAGAAGAAGAAGAATGCTCTGAGATTTCTTATTGCTGAAGATAACTATTACAAATACATTACATGATTTATATAGACAAAACGGAGAATCATTTCCTAACAGAATAACAGAACACTACAACTTGCACAATGAAGGTTAGTTAGGAAGGATCAAGTTGTTTCTTGAAGTAACTGAATTGCATTTGTCTTCAGCTGGACTGAGTGATTGAGTGACTTGGTTAACAGTTGGATCTTATACCACATTGAGTTACCACTTATCACAAAATTAATTGGTGATAGGAAATGGTACAACAATAATTTTATGGTGAAGACGAGGGCTCGATCACAATTATAACCGTTCAGGAGCGAGGCTGGACGTTGACCTCAACAAACCTTTTTTTTTTCCATGAAAAGTGAGAAGTTCACAAAACATCCTTTCCGTGAGAGTTAGGCAAATGTGCCCGAAGGCCCTTCGTGTGTATGAAATTGAATATATAGGAATCATGGCAAAGTGGACTTAATGAAGGTATATCATACATGGAGGAGTGAAGGAAATAAGGTAGAAATGTTCATTGGACTTTGACTTTCTTTGGATATGAATTCGATAGAGTGGTGGCTGGGTTTCATTTCCCAACATCCCTGGAGTCATTTCCACTAAAGAAGAAGCTAAGAGGATTTGTAACTGAAAACTGTTAATAGGTATAGCGTACCGGGCAGTCATCCATATTCCTAATAAATACACTGGACTTGGGTTGAATCGGTTGTTAATAATCGATCACAAGCTAACAGGAACCTAACCCATGACTAATTGCATTATTACTATCAATCCAACCCTTACCTAACATATTAATTAAGGATTCAGGTTGATTCTTTTAGCGTGTGGATCGTGTTTAGTTTGACATGTGCAACCAGATAGATCAAGTGGCTTGAGATCTTGTTGCACCTTTACATGTTATCCATAGAAACAATTCCTTCCCACCCAGGCCATTAGTGCTCATAAATCCAATCTCGCTCAAATTAGATAATTGCATCAGGCTGATGTTGGGTTGGGCCGTGTCGTTAAGATATTTTGGCTCAATTTTTGTCAGACTCAAAATCAAATTCTGAAATTGGCAATTGGAAACAGTGGCAATCAGATATATGAATGGAAAATGTCAATCTGAATCCAATCGAAACTTAGAAGTCAACCCAATCTCTTAATTATCAGGTCATGTTTAGCCGTTTCTGTGGGATTGGGTGTTTATTGGTAGGTCATGCAAAAACTACAAAAGCTATGTGACTGACTAAGGGAAAGTAATATAAACAACCAACAATCTAGATACCATACCATACAACATCATCCGGGTTTGAGCCAAAAAGGCAGAGGTAGGGAATCTCATGTACCCTTCCATAACATGAACATTAAACAGCTGTACTCAAAAAGAGAACATCCAGATTGGCATGGAACCGTACATATCTGCAACATGTTTTCTGGTTACAGAGACAAAACAACACCACACCTCCTCTCTGAAACTTGAGTGTCCCCACTAATACTCCCTCGTTGGCCTATGAAAATGTGGCAGATATAGCAATATCCACACAAGTCTAGAACAATCAACGACCCACCAGTTCAATGCAGCAAAAAAATACAGTGCAGATCATTTTGGCCATCGAAACCGTTTGGACAAAAGGACCTTATGGCTGGATTGTTTGGATAGAATAGGTAGAAATTGATTACTTAAATTCAAGATTCAAGGTGAATATTAAGAAAGTCTTTATATTCATAAATTTTAATGTATTCAATTCTTATGTATTCTAATTCAAACAAATCCAATGGACAATTAGAATGGGCTTAACTGATTACCCTGTCTTGGCTTGAAATCTCTTAATACCATCTTAATATACTCTAAAAGTACATCTTGAGATACGATATGATGTAGAGAATGGCGAGATAACAATGTAATCTTCTTCATTGGTAACATGTTAAAATGAAAGTAATCTTACTAACAATGTAATGGGGGCTTTAAATTAATGATAAGTAATAAGAGAATTAGTATTAATAGATACTGTAGATGAGGTCGTTATATATGGACAACGGCGCTAAAATGAAAGTGTTTATTTTTAATAAAGAACTATTTTATTACTTAAATGTGATGATAATGGTCCAGGAAAGTGGAATTCAAAAGATGATATAAGTATAATGCAAAACCGAATCAAGAATAACAATTTTAATATTAATGTGTTTTGATGGGCCAGGCCCAAATGACTCGATCCGCAGTGACGAGTTAGGCCAGAACGGCTCGGTCCACTATAGCAGGTCAAGACCAACTGACCCAAGTCCATGATAAGCCCGGGTCGTCATCGGCCGGATCCGGATCCACTAAAGGACAAAGTCAGCGCACGTCGTTCCGTCTACCTGCTCTTACTAGTTCCCGCGGAGGATATCTTATCTCCTCATCTGTTGAGGACAGTTCGGAAGACTCCACCAGACTGGAGCGTACATCATTGGAGATCCCTGGAGAATCTCCCCACCCGTTGGAGAAAGAGTATAAAAGGAGGAGTCCTATCAAAGGAAAGGGATCTCTCGAATTCTACACCTCATTATTGTATCTGACTACTTTGTAATCTCCTCCCCAGAGCAATAAAGCAATCATTTAAAGTGGACGTAGGTCATACTGACCGAACCACTATAAATCCCCTCTTTCTTTCTCTCTCTCTCCATCCATTTTTCCATTAATTATTTATCACTTGACCGGTGGTGCCCGAAACCATTTTTTGGCATCATCAGTTTGGCGCCGTCTGTGGGAACGAAAAGAATTCCCTTTTTTCAAAAAGCCATGCCGATCACCAGGTCAACAAGGCGACAAGATGGTAACCCCTCGCGCGAGGGCGAGGGTAATCCTCCACCGACCAATCCTGCACCAAATGCTCCCGCTCCCTCTCCCCAGCAGATGCTGGAGACCATGCAGCAGTTGGTAACTCAAAACCAACAAATACTGCAGCTCATGCTGGCGAGTCAGGGAGGAGCGCTGGGTGCAGGACCGCAAGAAGCACCACTCTCGGAGCAACTGGTAGCTCCACGCAGAGGGGCACCTCACCCGGGCGCCCGTCCACACGGTGCCCGGGGCCGAGGCGCCAACCGAGGCCGCCATCACCTGGGCGCCCAACCCCCGGGCGCCCAGGGTCGAGGACTGCAGCTGGGCGCCCAAGCCCTGGGCGCCCAGACCCAGGGCGCCCATCCTCATGGCGCCCTGGGCGCCCGTCATCATGATGCCCACGCCCATGGGACATCTGCTGGAGCTCCGCTGGTCGTCCCACACGGAAGACTACTGGTTGATCCTGAAGGCCGCGCTCATCTCGACGTACCCCCTCCCCCGGGCGGGTCGAATCGCGGTGGACTTCCACCTCCTCCCTCTGCTTCCAATCATGAGGATCCTAATTTCCAGGAGATGGGAAGTGGAAATTACAGCTTGGAAGACGAGAGCCAGTTCCAAGGTCAATCCAGAGAAGCTCCCAACCTTTGGGATGAGAAGTTCAAAAAGATGCAAAATCAGATTGGCAAGGTCTTCAATGCCATAAAGGCACAGGTACCAGAATCCATTGACTACCTGGTGCAACGAACGGACACACCGTTCAAACCCTCCGTGGCGAACTACCCACTCCCCAAAAAATTCAAAATGCCGACCATGGAGACCTTTGATGGAACCAAGGACCCGCTGGATCACTTGGAAACTTATAAAACTCTAATGCAACTCCACAACATCTCTGATGAGATCATGTGTAGAGCATTTCCAACCACCCTAAAGGGCTCTGCACGGCAATGGTTCTCCAGTCTGACCCCAGCCTCCATCTCCACCTTTGCAGAGCTAAGCAAGTCCTTCGTGTCGCACTTCATTGAAGGACGCCGCCCCCAGAAGCCTGCCGCCCACCTGCTCAGCATAAAACAGGACCGAGATGAGAGTCTGAGGAGTTACCTCACTCGTTTTAACGAGGAGGTCCTCCAAGTCGAGGAGCCCAATGACAAAGTCGCCATGACCGCCTTTCTGGGAGGCCTCCGTTCATCCAGATTCCTTTTTTCAGTAATGAAGCGACCACCAAAGAGCATGCCAGAACTATTGGCAAAAGCTCAAAAATATATGAACGCTGAGGAAATCAACAGGTCTAGGCGAGGTGAATCATCTCGTGGGTCGCCCAAAAAAGCGTGACCTGCCTCTACACTGTTTTCAAACAGGCAGCCTATCTCCAGCTTAGCGGCTCTCTCGCGGGTCGTCAAAAAAGCTTGGCCTACCTCTGCACTGTTCTCAAACAGGCAGCCTATCTCCAGCTTAGCGGCTCTCTCGCGGGTCGCCAAAAAAGCTTGGCCTACCTCTGCACTGTTCTCAAACAGGCAGCCTATCTCCAGCTTAGCAGCTCTCTCACGGGTCGCCAAAAAAGCTTAGCCTACCTCTACTCTGTTCTCAAACAAGTAGCCTTTCTCCAGCTTAGCAGCTCTTTCCTGGGGCGCCAAAAGCACGGTCTCAAGCTCTCTCACGAGCAATCTCCAGACTCTGTTTTTGCTCTCACGCAAGCAGTCTACTTCATTCACCAGATCATCTGCAACTCGAGGACTACGTTGAATTAGCGTACCCAGTTGTCTGACCGCCCAGATGAGCCAAATGAGCCAAATGACCGCCTGGATCAGCATCCCTTGGTGCCTGATGGACTAGAGTAGCCTGCTCACCCATGTGCTCGAACACATTGGCACACAGCAGCTTGGCGCCCAGTCCCTCCTCTGCGTAGACCGCGGGCACCACCCGTCCAGGAGCATGAGCACCTCGGGCGCCCAGCACCTTGGCCGCCCAGCACCTCGGGAGTCGCGCCCAGCACCTCGGGCGCCCACCAGCAGCCCTTGGGCGCCCAGCACCCCTTGGGCGCCCAGCACCTCGGGCGCCCACCAGCAGCTCGCCCAGGCTGCCTCGTCGTCCGTGCCAGGGGCGCCCCAGCCTCGCCAACCAGCACGCCGCCCGCCTAGCTCATCCCCACGCTCGCCACGGCCACGGGCGCCTGCTCTCCCTGCTCGCCCACATGGGTGCGTGCCTCGCCCGCAGTGGGGGCGCCCCAGCCTTGCTCGCCCACCTGGGTACGTGCTCGCCCACACAGAAAAAAAAAAAAAAAAAAAAAAAAAAAGGGCAGCGCCCCGTCACTCGATTGTCGCAGCAGAGGCGCAGGGCGCCCCGCTTCATCCAAGTGCTCACCTGAAGAAAAAAAAAAAAAAAGAAGCGTGCTCGCCACATGAAAAGTTAGGCGGCGCCCCGTCATTCCATCTCCCTACGCCTGCCTGTGGTGCTCGCCCATCAACATAAAAAGAAAAAAAAAATGATGACACATTTGAATTGATTAGTGGTCCACAGATCTTTTCAAGATGGGAGAAGATGACAACACATTTTTGAATTAATTATTTGTCCAAAGATTTCTACAAGCTTCAGAAGCAATTCCAAGGAGATAGTTATGTGCCCACCACCTAGCTCTTGTACCAAACAGCTAGCAACATCGCCCCTTCCAAGTGCTGGGCGCCCATCACAGTGCTGGGCGTCCCTGCCTCTTGCTCCCATCATAAAGAACATAAAAAAAAAAAAAAAGGCGTCCCCATATTCATGGGCATGCTCGCCCAACATGTGTCATTAATAATCCTTGGTTGACTTTGTTGATGTTGTCCACCTGATCAGCACCCCAAAGTTAATGGAGAGAGTCTGCCATCTAGAAAGTAAAGGCAGTGGGGCCCACTTGCCTATTTGCTCATCAAATCTTGACATGATGATAAATCTGCACTTGTTTTGGCCCACAAAAGTTTCCCACATTAAAAAAAAAAAAAAAAAAAAGAAAAAAGAAAAAGAGGAGGCAGCTCGCCCACTCCAGCAACAGGGCCGGCTGGGCGCCCAGCAGCCACATGGGCGCCCGTTGCCGTGGTTCGTCCACGTGATCGCCGACCAACAGAAAAAAAAAATAAAATAAAAAAAAATATATCAATCACTTGGGCGCCCCTTCCAAGTGCTGGGCGCCCATCTTGTGTTGGGCGTCCCTGCCACCACCAATAAAAAAAAAAGTGCATGGTGCTTATGTTGGATAGTTAAGGAAATGACACATGTCAATATGGTATTAAATAATGTGCAAAAGCTCTTACACTCCTGATCACATCAATCATGTGCATGTAAGCATTGTTTGGCACCATTTATACTTGATAGTTGAAAAAATAAGAAACAAATATGCTCGCCCAAACAGCTCCTCGCCCGCTCCCCGCGCGCGCTCCTCGCCAGTGCTCCGCGCCCGTGCCTCCCGAGTGCCAAGCAGCACCCTGGGCGCCCATTTCCTCCATGCTCCTCGCCCAGGCTAGGCGCCAAGCTCCTTCGGCTCCTCGCCAGCACCCCCAGTGCTCTCCGCGCCCGTGCCCTGGCTGGCGCCCCTGCCCGGGTTCAGTGTTCAGAAAATCTACAAATTGTTTGGCATGAAGAAGTTTGGATTTTACTAATGTCTCCCTTTCAAAGCCTTCTTTGACGCGAGACATTGAGGGGCAAATGATGGGCCAGGCCCAAATGACTCGATCCGCAGTGACGAGTTAGGCCAGAACGGCTCGGTCCACTATAGCAGGTCAAGACCAACTGACCCAAGTCCATGATAAGCCCGGGTCGTCATCGGCCGGATCCGGATCCACTAAAGGACAAAGTCAGCGCACGTCGTTCCGTCTACCTGCTCTTACTAGTTCCCGCGGAGGATATCTTATCTCCTCATCTGTTGAGGACAGTTCGGAAGACTCCACCAGACTGGAGCGTACATCATTGGAGATCCCTGGAGAATCTCCCCACCCGTTGGAGAAAGAGTATAAAAGGAGGAGTCCTATCAAAGGAAAGGGATCTCTCGAATTCTACACCTCATTATTGTATCTGACTACTTTGTAATCTCCTCCCCAGAGCAATAAAGCAATCATTTAAAGTGGACGTAGGTCATACTGACCGAACCACTATAAATCCCCTCTTTCTTTCTCTCTCTCTCCATCCATTTTTCCATTAATTATTTATCACTTGACCGGTGGTGCCCGAAACCATTTTTTGGCATCATCATGTTTCATACATGATCAAGTTAAGTTCATTTTTAGCGGCTAAGTGGTTTCCGGATTTGTCTTAATCAAAGCCTCATAGAATATGGACTCTTTGCAAAGTCTCGATTATTTTATTTGCTCGATATTGTTAGTACGTGTTGAGAGGGCATGATAAAAAAGTGGTTGGTCATAGAAGGTGTCTAATGCGTGACTCATTTGAGGTAGAAAAATGTCGATAATAAGTTACGATGGTTCATATATATGAGGAAATTGGTGTGGTTCATGTATGTCCTAAGCCAACTTTTTCTCATTTTAAACTTCATTTGTTTTAGACTTTAAATATAAAATGATGTTCATGTAATCTTAGGGCCCGTTTGTTTTTAATGAAATTGATACAAAGTGTGAAGAGTCATTTGTTTACACTTATTTCCACATGTGTAGAGGTCGTTTTTACACCTTAAACCTGAATAGAGGCGCAAGCACAAGATAGACTCCATTCCGCTTGCAACAGGATGCGGGGTGAAATAGGACCTTTTACCTTCAAAATCCTCCGAGGTTGAGAAATATATATTAAAACAAAACAACACCAGCAATAACAAGAAGTCACAGGTTCATATCCAATTCAACTGCCTTTTAGAAAAAAGAAAAAAAAAAAAAAAAGGAAAGAAAAAGGCGTACGAATTGGTTTTTTTGCACGTTTTTGGACCCCAATTCATGACCTCAACCGTTCAACGTCTTCATATAAATGATAAACCTCAGGCCGTGATGTTCATGTCTTATATCCTCATGGATACTCAAAAACATGCAAAAACAAAAAAACTAAATCTCACTTTTTAATTGTGTCACTTTTTAACTGTCCACAATTTTTTAGGCCCCCAATGCAAGTCCAGACCACTCAATATTCTCGTAAATATGATAAACCCTATGTTTATAGTCTTAGGTCTTAGATCCTCACAAATTATGAGTACGTAAAAAAAATACACAAAAAAAAATACACTTATCCTACTTTATAATTTTTTGCACCTTTGTGAGCCCCTAATTCATAAGCCAAGTTGTTCATTGTATATGAGACTCACTTTTTTTTATTATATACAAAAGTTTGGAGGCCTGGAGCCCACTAAATTGTATATAAAGTAATATACATCCTTTTTTTGCTCTCACTTCTCACCCCCATGTCATTTACTTAAGTCAAAATTGTACTTGCAAACAAATCTAGACATATATTTTAAATATGTATATGAGTCTGGTAAGGAAAAACCACACGATGACCGTCAGTGGTTCACTCAATGTCTGTCACGTCACCGCGGGCAACCTCCCGTGCATCCGAGCAGGGACTGCCGGCTGTGACTTGGCGGACCCTCCACTCAAGGCCACAGTGCCTAGACACACTCATAGGATCCCAGTTCGTAAACTTATTATCCTATGTGTAAAACACAAATAACCCTTAAGAAATGTATACACAAATCCAAACCTATCACCATGGATTTTCTATGCACATAAGAGATCACATACAAGATCCTAGCCGCCCAAACGCTGGCATTCCCTGTTGAATATATATAGTTCGTGAATTTTTTTACAAATAACACTTTCTGGACACAACAAAAGGATTTTCGGCATTTGTGGATTTTCTGTTAATGAGAAACCGGTAGCATATCAACATCAGCTCTGCTATCTACAGTTACAAACATTGAAATTGTGACCTGCTTTTGCAAAGTTACAAACATCAAACCAACCCGAGAAAACTCTGCTTCTCTGCCTTCAATACATAAAAAGGGAAAGTGCCGATTTCTTTATGGGATCGACCATCATCAACCCCCAGATCTCGTCAGTTGAACACGGATCATCAGGAATTCCAGCTGTTTTCTATCTATTGTCACCAAATCAACTATAATCGGATTTATATAGAATTTGTAAATCAGCTCCCAGGATTTTAGTACTGGTAAATAGGTCCCTTAATTTTTATTTGAATACCTTGTATCTCCCCAATATCAATGGCCTTCCAACCAACATAAGTCTTTATAGTGAAATGACATTTCTGTCCGGCTCTTTATTTATCTATGCATAATTTCAAAGGCTTGCACTTATTTTTCTCCAAAGCTTATAACAATAACAATTACATTAAGTGAGACAGAATAACTCTCCATAAATTCATTTTTACCATTACAAAGTCAATTTTATGAAATCCGGGTCAAACAAAATGACAATCAACGCTTGTACTTATAATTGGTTATAATTTATCAAATCCGTGCATAACCCACAATAGGATTGATGAAGACCTTTGGGACTTGGGATAAAATAATAGTATTTATTGTAAATAATAATATTCTCATTTTTTTTAATTGATGCAAGGGCAAAATTATCATTTTCACAAAAATTCAACACAATCCTTATAGTGGGGCCAATCTCATTAGGGATAGTAATTTGAGGATATAGAAGGTATTAAAATAAAAAAGCAGGGGTCTATTTATAAATACTAAAATCACAGGGCCCTATTTACAAATCTTACAAATCTCAAGGGTATATACAGAAACCTCAAAAAGAGTCTCTATCATTCTACCTCGATTATCTATTTCGTGGCTTTAAAATTAAACTCATCCATTGCAACTAAAAACTAGCAAAGCATGCCCGCACTAAGCCCGGAAATAAAAACATGTTCAATTTGTGGCTATTTTATGAGATATTAATTAATGAGAAAATAAATATAAAAATAAATAAATATATCATTTATTACGGTTCGAAGCATGACCCAACCCGACATTTATACAAAGTAAATATTATTTTTTTATATAAATGAGTATGAAACTTCAAGTCTTATGTAAATTAACATCAATGTTTATGTATTTATTTTAGTAATTTCAACTTTATTTTAAGTTGAAAACCCTAAAAGCCCATAGAGTCTCTTTTAATTTATATAAGCAAATTTAAAAATAAAATATTAGGATGGGCATGTGGGCTAGTTCGTGGGTGACACTACCTAGCCTAATTGGAGCATAGCACGGCTAGGCCAATATGAAAGTGGGTCATGCTTCTTTGACAAAAGCTCAAATCTTATCTTTATTTGAAAATTACTAAATGTCATTATATCTTCTTGTAAGAATCCCTTTTGTTTTTATATTTTCTTAAAAATAACTTTGAAACATTTTACTTTCAGCGGAATGGGCCAAAATCCCATTTGGACACCTATTTAAATGAATCTCTTTATATGAAAAATCCTAATAGATAAGATATATCTCTATTTTTTTAGAAAGAATGTAAAATAAAGTCAATATTAAACTCGAAATCAAACAATCAATTGCAAAATTGCATGTGACCCTGTCTTTAGGAATTAGAATATGAGACTCACTTTAAAAAAAATTATTGTATGTGGAGCTCATATGTATAAATCACTATTAAGGATCCACTTTTAAAAATCACAAACATTAAGGATTTTCTAACCATAATAGATATATTAAAATTCTAAGTCTACCTAAAGAAGACTCATTTTAATTTAGTTGGATAGAGTTATTTAGTAAGGTGGATTTTTTAATTTGGACTCTTTAATCACCTATCCATAATATATATATATATATTAAAATTTGAATTCACATAAAGAAGCTTATCAAAAGTGGACTCTGAATTGATTGATGGAGCTTATCTCTTGAAATTGATTTAAGATTAGAGTTCAATTTTGCAATCGATTAGCAAATCGGACTCCAATTTCGAAATCGATGCCTATCTATATAATATATAATAACTAGCAAAGCATGCCCGCGTTAAGTCCAAGCCCAGAAATAAAAATACGTCCCATTTGTAGCAATTTTATGAAATATTAATTAATAAGAAAATAAATATAAATATAAATATAAAAACAAACAAATATACCATTTATTATAGTTCGAAGTATGGCCTAGCCCGACATTTATACAAAAATATATTACTTTTTATATAAATGAGTATGAAACTTCAAGTCTTATGTAAATTAACATTTGCAAATTTGCATGTGGCTTCATTTTTAAGAATTAGAATATGAGACCCACTTTAAAAAGTTTATTGTACGTGGAGCCCATAAGTATAAATCACTATCAATGATCCACTTTTCAGAATCACAAACATTAAGGATTTTCTAACCATAATAGATATATTAAAAGAAAAAGTCTCTGTGGCCCGAATTTGGGGACCGACCCATGGCCCGGTCCCCATGAGGGCCACAGGATCCCAGGGGCTGCTTGGGATCCTGTGGCCCTCATGGGGACCGGGCCATGGGTCGGTCCCCAAATTCGGGCCACGTAGCACCCCTGATATTAAAATTCTAAATCCACCTAAAGAATACTTATTTTAACTTGGTTGGATAAGGTTATTGAGTAAGGTGAATTTTTTCATCTTGACTCTTTAATCACCTATTCATAATAGATATATATATATATATATATATATTAAAACTTGAATTCACATAAAGAAGTTTAACAAAAGTGGACTCTAAATTGATTGATAGAGCTTATCTATTGAAATTGATTTGAGATCTAATTTCTCAAATTGGTTTTTGATTTGAGATTAGAGTCCAATTTTGCAATCGATTGTGAAATCGGACTCCAATTTTGAAATCGATGCCTTCATCTTTAATATATATTAAATAGCAAAGCATGCCCGTGCTAAGCCCGGGCCCAGAAATAAAAACACGTCCAATTTGTGGCTATTTTATGAGATATTAATAAATGAGAAAATAAATATAAAATAAACAAATATACCATTTATTACGGTTCGAAGTATGACCCAACCCTACATTTATTCAAAATAAATATTACTTTTTATATAAATTAGTATGAAACTTCAAGTCATATGTAAATTAACATTTATAAAATTGCATGTGGCCCCGTCTTTAGGAATTAGAATTTGAGGCCCACTTTAAAAAGATTTATAGTATGTAGAGCCCATATGTATAATTTGGTGGGATAGAGTTTTGGAGCAAGTTGGATTTTTTTATTTGGACTCGTTAAACACCTATCCATAATAGATATATATTAAAATTTGAATTCACATAAAGAGGCTTAACAAAAGTGGACTTTCAATTGATTGATAGAGCTTATCTCTTGAAATTGATTTGAGATCCAATTTTTCAAATTGATTTGAGAATAGAATCCAATTTTGCAATCGATTGTGTAATTAAGCTCCAATTTCGAAATCGAATTCTACGTCTATAATATAAATTAATTATTTTTAGATCTTAATCCACAAATGCCTCTTGGATCCTCTAACAAACTTTGCCTCATGGCCCTTAAAATAAGGAAGAGAGGTGCCCTTTTCAAACTGCAGACGATCTACATCCATATGAGTTTCATGATAAAAAGATTTTTTATATTATAACCGTCGAGTTATCCTAACTCTCGGTTAAAGAGCCTCAAAAAGCTAAGAGTTTTTTTTTTCTTTTAATTCCATCCAAAGGTGAATTAGGAAAACGAATGAGAGTCAGATCTATGAGGGTAGTTTATCCTAAAACTTTATAGATAAATAATTAATGTAGAGGGGTTGCATCCAAATAAATAGTTCATGGCCCCAATGGCACTACCATGCTAAAGGGGTTTCAAGAATTATTTATCTATAAAATTTAGGTCAATTTGATACTGTCATCTATCTAAGTACAACCATAAAATACACAATAATAATAAGCAAATAAAAAGGTCAATCATAGATTGCAAATACAGCAATTAATCCAAAACCTGCAATGGGTCCTAATTCATAAATTTTGTTCTTTCACCGGGAAGGGGACTAACAGAATTCAATCACTATAGATCCATCACATGCCCGCGTTTTACATCCAAACCTGTCAAATTTTCTGTCCGACCTTGTTCTACTGCTAAAGAGAAATTCACTTCAATTAAAGCTATTCCCATAGTCGTAAGTTTGGAAATGTGAAAATGTGTGCTTGGTGGAGCCTTGACCAAGTTTTGTTTTCTCGTTCTAGTCACTTGTTCTATTTATATAATCAATCTTATATTGTATGGTGGAATAACTCTACTTCAAGTAAATTTTCTCAACAGCTGAACAGTGTGGGCAACTGATCCGAGTAGCATGGGCCCCACAAACGGATTTATACCAATGGTTCTCCAACGAGTGTAAACCACCACCACCACCCGAAAAGAGAATCCGGACTTGAATCCGAACCCTTTTTAAACGGTGTCCGTAGCCAAAAGCAATGGCTCCGATCCTTATTTTGAAGCGGCATTTTAGGTCTCTTGGTCCCATCTCTGAAACTCGCTGTCGATCAATGCCTTATGCCTAGCATCCACAGGTGACAGGAGTGGACCATAAAATTTTGTACATACATACACATACAGGCACGGCAATTATAACGCCTCAAAGGCTCAAACCTACATGTACTTACTTCCTTGTGAGAAAAAAAAAATGTACTAAAAAAGCCTGCAAATCGTGACTACAGTATCAACGTAGCCACTGTTTTTTTTTTTCTTTTCATCAAGCAAAAGAAGCTGCTATGCTATAAATTTTAAATACCATTATAGAAGATATGTTAATCAACCTCATCATCAACATTAACAACAAACTAACGGTCTAATTATAGAATATAATAAAGTTTATAATTTATACCTTGAGATAAGCTCATGGGAGCATGCCAAAGGCACATTGTACGCACCGCGGTCTACGCAGACCTCTGTCGTCCCGCTGACCACTGAATGGACGTACCTGTCTCGGCGGTCGGAAGAGAGAGAGAGGAGAAAACCAGCAACCGCCCCTGCTCGCGGCGATTCTATACTCCCGGGTTGAAAAGGGGAACTCAACTCATCAGGACTTGTGCCGAGTGAGTCGTTTCCAGGGCTCGAGAACCGAGTCACGATAGCGGGAAGGCAGCACCTGGTTTCGACCGCGTTTGGACCGGACGACGGGAGCTGTGTCTTCGAATCCGCCATAGAAATCGTTCATCCAACAGCAGCAGTCCTTCTTCTTCGACCCGCAGCGGCACCGAACCGGCTCCGGTTTCTGCTTCGGCTCCGGCTCCGGCTCTGGCTCCGGCTTTTTTCCTAACGGCTCGTCGTCGTCCTCGAAATTGCCGGAAATTTGACGCACTGCTTCGAGAAGGAGATGCAAGTAGCCTTCGTTCTTCTTCTCGCTCTGTTCCTGTTCTACTGCCGCTTTGGTTGAAATGACGGGACTCGAATCGCTCACTTCTTCGATTTGGTTTTCCTCTTCCAAGACACGATTCGCTTTCCCTCGATGATCTGCTTCTTCTTCCTCGTCGTCGTCTTCTTCGATGTTCTCCAGCTTCGGGAAGCATTCTCCTTGAGAGCTCTTCTCGACCGTCGTAACCTCGCCGGATTCAGGAAACGAATTACAGCCGTCGGATTTTCCTATGCCGCTACAAGCGCCGCTAGAATCTCTCTCCTCCGCCGTCGCATCCTCCAACAGAGGACCTAACCTCAGGTTCAAGTCGATCGCGATTCGATCGGATGAGCATCTCTCCGCCACTTCCCCACCGACAGCTTCCGCCTCCGACTGCTGAGATCGCCGATTCTTCGAGTCAATCGGATCGTTCGAGGAATCGCTACGACGAAATGAGATGATCTGTAAGATCTTCTCCAAACACATCTGAGCTGTGGAGCGTTTGATGATTTTGACGGAAGGAATAGGATGAGATGGAGATGAAGAAGAACTTACTCGATTCGAGGAGGTGTGGAGAGGAAGCGACGCCATTGCTGTTGATCGAAAGTTTCTTTTTTTTGCTACCATCAGAGTCAGAGACAGTTCTGTTCTGTCCTTCGGTTTTGTTCTTACGGACTGCGGAGAGATTTTCTCGAATAGCAAGGGGCATAACGTAAACGAGAGAGAGAGAGAGAGGAAAAAGGTTGACAGGAGAGAGAGGTTTGAGAGAGAGAGAGAGAGGAAAAAAAGAAATGCGAATGAGACTATGAGAGAGAAAAATGAGCGATTCTCTCTTTTTACTCGAGTCAGGATCGTCTCCCATCACCTGCAGGACGGAAGCAGACACGTGGCATGAGGATAGGCCTGTATGGCCCAGCAAAGATTGTATTATCCAACAACCAAAATAGCACTCAACTGATCAAGGATGACAAAATTGATGGACTGTAAAAAAAAACATCTAAAATAGATTTTAAAAAGTGTAAATTAAAAATAAATCTAATGGATTAGGAGTGTTTTTTTTTTACATCAAATCAACTCTGATTTGTGTGCAATATGTTTTATGATTTGGAACGAAGGAATGAAGATGGCGATGCTTCTCGTTGGTTAGCGGCAGCATTTGGGTACAACCAAAAGTGGAACCATCGACAATCCACACTTGGCATGGCATGGTGTCCTGCGGAATTCCTACTCGGTGCCAAGCTATAAAGATAAGGTTTACTACTTAGTTTCTTGTATTTGTATTTAACTGTGAATTAGAGGTTTTCTCCTCTCTTTTTTTTTTAATAAAGAAATTTTCATTATGAAAAAAAAAATAGTATTCATATGAACCAACTCAAATCCAATGATCACGTAGAAAATGATGAAGAAAAAAAAGGTCCATATAATGCTTTTCCCCTATTTCAGGTCGATGACAAATAAAAAAATTGAACATCATCGAAATGTATTTAAATTCAATAGTGCCAGAAGAGCTAAGAAGTTTTTTCAAGTGCCCAGAATCACTACATAAATATCTTATATATGATCCCCATTGAAAGCCTTAATAACATTCAGAGTATAAGGCGAAATATAGATTTTGAAGAAATCTTTTGCTTAGCTGGCTTTATCGGAGAGGGGATCGCTTCAGTTTCAAGAAAAAGGCTATCGGTCCCTTGGAGGCACCTATACCATAAATACAGTCAATATAAACCCTAATCCAACCATAAGCAGTCACACTATTAAAAGGGTTAAAGGCTATACAAACATGAACCACATAGATGTAACCCTTCAAATTAGACCAAGATTCAAAATATTCAGAATTATATTTTGGGAAAATATAAACATAACATATATCTAGAAAAATAAAAATAATAAATAATAAATAATGAAGCTAAGTAGACTCTCAAAAGTAAAGGTAACTCAAGAAATGTACGCACTTAAAAGCTATATATATTTTTAGTATGTGAATACAATTGTCTTAGTTTTGGATCCTTGGTCGGAATATACAAAATCTGATTTCATACCCTGTATACATGGACTCGAATTTGGATCTAAATTTCTCTTGGATTTATATGGTCCAACTCTACTTCATTAATCACCCTAGAAAAATGATCAAAACATAAAAGGTTCATATTAAACTTCTCACCTATGTTAGTTGAATGATCTGCAAAACCATGGAACATCCTACAAACGTATTTAAATTCAATAGAGACAAAAGATCTAGGAAAATTAGAAATGTCCAAAATCACTATACATCAATATCTTACAAGTTACAACCTATCGTCGTTGATAGCCTTAATAACGTCCAACGTATCTGACATAACATAGATTTTGGAAAAGCTCTCTTTCTGTAGCTAGCTTTATCCCAAATAGGATCACTTCAACTTAATGGAAAAAAAGTCATTGGTCCCTTGGGGCAACCTGTACTACAAGTGCACCCATTATAAATCATAACACAACCATAAGTAGCCGCACTATAAGAAAGGTTAAAGGGGGCACAAAGAAAATATAAATCAGACCCCTTCAATCCTTCAAATCAGACAAAGAAATAAAATGGAAGTGCTTGGGAGCGAACATTTTCTCCAATTTTTGAGCTCCTAAGTTACTCGTAGCTAGGAATGTTTTGCAAATTGCGCTATCTAAAAGAAGTTAAGTATCTAATAAGATTGGGTCCACGAAATCTGACACATCAATCACACTAACAAACCGGTTCTCATCCACAAGCACAGCTTTTACGAGTAAACTAGAGGGTACGTCCATCCTCTTCACATTATGCGTTATTAGTACCTCTGCAATTCTACTTCTGGGCCCAATGGCCAGTGGACTCACAAAAGTGCAGATAAAGCTAACATTTTTTTATAGCTATTCTGCAGATAGAAGTTTTGCCAAAAAACTGAAAACGAGTCTCTAGTGAGAATTGACGACTCTGTCTATTGCCAAAGGTGAGGCCCACTGCAAAAGAGAGCAGTTGGTAGGTGCTGTTGATTTGCAGTCCATTTCATTCAGTGGGTTTCTATATATATTTTACATCCATTTGATCGACAATTGGCTTGATCAGATGGTTGGTAATATTTTATGGGGCTGATAAACAGGGCTTTCTTTATTTCTGATGATCCTTGGTCCCACAAATATCCCACATATGGACTTTATCATCTTTGTAAGAATCCTGAGAAGATCATGGAACTAGTATGAAGTTTGAGGAAACAATGAACTTACCTACATAAAAGGCTCACACCCAACTACCATTTGGGTGTAATGGACTTCGCCATGTTAATCCCAAGAACCTGATTGATCATAAAATCGATTTGGTAGACGAAAAGCAATGTGCAATGATGGAAATGTAGTGGGCAGAGGTACAGTGATTGTCGTTCAAATAATCCACTTTTTCTTGCCTTTCAGATACTGTAGTTAGTGACTGGCTAAAAATTAAAAAAAAGAGGCCCCCACTGTAATTTCCTAAAATAACATCCACATTTATTGCGGCCCACCTGAATCCATGACAATCAGTGGATCAAAGGGTTAGATGGATTTGAACTCGCATTAAAGGAATGCACAATACCCCCAATCAAATGGTCTTAACCTTCAATTTTAGGACCTGATAGTTTGATGCCTATACATTTTTTACAAACTAACTGCCATAAATTTGTTGGTGATCAATGCTGGAACAAGGGTTAAATTAAGAGCAATTCCAATTCAAGGGATCAGTGTTTTGCGCAGCTGAAATCATGAAACGTGGAGCCCATACATAATAACATAAAAGGTTGCACTTTAGAGAATTTGAGCATCTTTCTTAAGAGAGTAACATGGCAGTAGGATGCCATGACGGACTCCAATCCTCTGATGCTTTGACTTAGAGATATCCTGTGGTAAAGGATGGCTATCATGCAGTGAGATTTACCTATTGAAAGTGGAAACTCGACTCCAGAGGACAGCTCAAGTGGTTTAGGAGCGTACCGTCAAACTTAAGGTCCCCAGTTCAACCTTTACCCCCACATAATTTTCAGGCTATTGTGGGAGCCGTAGGGATCAATTTGGCTGTAAGACTAAAATACTCTATTTTCAAAATAAACGCCCTCCCACTATAAACAATAATATTGAATCTTTGATATAAAAAAGTGATTAATGAATATTGATAACATTATGTTAATTACATTTTTATTCAAATAATCAATCATTTATTGGGATCAATTTCTATTGAAGTAAAATATGAAAGATATTTTTAAAATTGAAAAGAAAATTATTTATTTTTGAAGGCTCCAATTTCCTATAGGTAAATCCGATCGTATTGTTCCATTCTTTTAATGTAGGATTATTCAAGAGTTCAAGCCTCATTTCAAAGGAAGGGAATTTAACTCCAGAAAAAAACAAGAGAAAAATCAAGTTTGGTAAGTAATTGATGTTGCTGATTTGTAATACTGGCTTCTACCTGTCCATGTACCCTTCTCTTTGGAAAAGTACCATGTCCCACACCTTTGACATGGACGTGAGAAGTAAGAACGGTCGCGCAAAACGAGCTCAGACTAGCGAGTCCTATGTAGTTATGGCCACGTGTAGGATAAGTTCGGTAGGTCACCGTGTTGTGTGAAAGGTTAGAGCATCTCCGGAGTGATTTTAAATTTAAAAATACTTTTTTAAAAACGAAGGCTCATGTGGCAAATTGATCATTTACGATTTGACATTTTTATTGAAGTATACTCCACATCATATTTCAAATATAATATTTTATTATTATTTTTTATTTTTATTTTTTTATATATTAAACTCAATTCATTGATAATAATCCATTTAGAATAAAATAATGTAAAATATTATTTGGCATTTCACTTTTTCACATGCTAAATTTGGCATCTCACTCCCATATGTCAAATGTCACCTTATTTTTGACATAGTTGTTGGAGTGAAAATTCATGCTAAAAATCCCATGTGGCATGTCCACCTTGAATTTGGTATGTCTTTTGGAGATGCTCTTAGAACGGCCACTTTGCGAGTACGTCACAATGACAATGTTATTCATCCCGCTGCGCACAGTAAGGATAGAATTACATGTAATTTAGATTTTTTAGTCTCACTTTTTGATAAATCTCATTATGTTCGGTTCCAAGTGGGGTAATTTATATAAACTCTCTTGTAATGTTATCTTCTCTATAATATATTTTTATCTTTCTAAGCAAACAGGGAAAAAAAAAAAAAAAAAAAGTGGGGGTAATTTTAGATTTCAATGGGAAGAATTGATGTGATAGGTCTCTCTTCAAATCATGTTCTTTTTGTCATTTCCACCTACAATACTTTTGAGTGCATATTATGAGGACCATGATTTCCCTCGACCTTGAACCAAAATAAAAATATGCCAACTGAGCTAAAACGCACCATTTATCATTGGATCATTCGCTAAGCCGTCAGGTGAAAATATCACTTTTAGAACAGTAGCCCAATACACACCAACCCTCAATTCAGGGCATTTGAATAAAGGGATAATACGATCTTGTCTCCAACCACCATGGTTAGTTTTTAGGTCCTCCCCTCTCTTGTACAGTGGTGGTCTTCTCCCCAATGTGTGATGGGATTTACTTCCCTAGTTTGTCAAGTTTGTTAGGTGTGTTAAGGCCCGGACTGCCTTGGTTGGGAAAAAGATTTTAGAGGATTTTATGAAAAAAAAAAAACCACTTTACAATGTGGATTAAAATAAGTACTTTAGCAAATCATGTACCAAATAAGACATTTCGCCAAAGAACCTTTTCTGTTTACCATTTTTTTTTTAAATGTTGATATCAACCCTTATTTTATATGTTGAGGGTCGATATCAACCCTAAGTAGATTTTTTTTAATGATGGAGAACTAAATAGATAGTGAGGACTGCATTCTCCAACACTATTAATCTGGAAAGGATTTTATTCCCGATGGCCTTACAGCTGTTTAAGTGCCTAAGACTTTTTTTTTATCATAATTCTTATAGATTGAGTTCTGCTTTTTGTGATATTCATTCCTTTACTTTTGATTTTGAATGGTATTAAAGAGACATGAGAATTTTGCGTCCCAAGAAAATCCAAGAATTGGTATGTGAGTCATGCAAAAGTTCTTTTCGTACCACCCATCAAAGGTTGTTTCAAGTAAAAATGAATTGTTTTAGGTATTTTTTAGACAAATGTGGATATGTTTGTTTGAGAAAGGGAAATGGTGTCTACAATTCCACAGTTAAAATGAGCTCTGCAAGTGGAGATTACCAAAGGTGAGGGGTGGAGGGCTTTTCTAGGTGGAAAACTGGGCACTAATCTCAACGGGATTGTCTTTCTGTATTTGATGAAGATTATTTTAAGATATTCACCTTTGCTTCTTCCCTTTAAACCAATTGTAGGGATATTTAGTCTTGAAGTTCCTGGGAATTCAAGTGCATACAACAAATGAGCTCTGTGAATTTTTCGAATATTAGTTGAGGTGTCATGTCTATGTCCTTGAACGCCACAGCTTTTGCAGGGCATTTCCTTCCTTCAAGTCGTGGATTATGGATTTGCAGGCTGGGGCAAAGTAGGCAGCATTGTATTCTCCAACGAGCATCCAAGCCCTCCTTGTTCCACTCACTAATCATCTGCCAATTGCTTAAACCAAACTAGCCCTGATTCTGAAATGCAGTGAAAGAACAAAGAAACTTGTTGTGATGAAGTTGTGATGATCTATTCAAAGGCCTTTTAGATATTTTAGATGTTGAGAGACCAAGCAGGTCAGATACCAGGAGAGAGAGCCTTAGGCAAAAATACCATGAAAATTCTAAAACAAGGGTCTCTAACTACTTGAGAGTGTAGACATTAAAAATGAATAGAGAAGATAGGACTCATCATAAGATGAATGGTTGTTAATTGAATTTCAATAACTTTTAGACTAATTGAATAATAGACAAATGGTTGATGGATCTTGAATGTTAGACTATTTATTTGTAGCATGAGAAACCCACAAGGGAAGGTCGACGTCGATCCTGGTATTCACATTCTACCAAGACATGATGTCAGTACCTACATCATTATTGACCCTCAACACAACGTCACTATTGACCCTCAATACATAAAACGATGGTCGATATCGACCCCAGAAAAATAGTTAAAAAAAGTATTTTTTGGGCAAAATGCCCTATTTGGTGCATGGTTCGCTAAAGGATTTGTCTCGGTCCATTGGCCACATAAAGTATTTTTCATGTAAAATCTTCAAAATTTTAAAAACATTATCTAAATAAAAAAGATCAAATATCGTAGGTAAAGTTCATGAATGCTATCATGAAACATGGAAAGCTTCTCTAATGCAAGTGCTAAGAACGCGCATCTAGATCAACACCTCAGTCTTTGCCGCGGTGACCCTCCCAAATTTTACCGGTTCTTGTTGTGATCTAGGGCCTACGAAAAGAGATCAATCATGCATAAAGAACACAGAGATTTACGTGATTCGGCTTTTGGCCTATTTCCACAGGGAAGACGGGAGAATTCACTATGTAGAATAGAGGTGTATATCGTAAAGATTCTGGGTCTCTATTTATAATATCAACCCCAAACCATACTTCTAATCACAGTAGACCTACTATAATAAACTTGTTTCTAATCACAGTACAACTTGGGTAATCTAGGAGCCCAATTAACCAAGACTTACTAATTACTAGTGAGTCATACTAATTAACAGTTCCCATGTGATGAACAACACTAATAATGGGCGCAAGAGAAAATCGTCCAATCAAACAATCAATTAATAGTCAAGGTAGCTTGAAGGGGCAACCCTCTCTTATTTGGGGTGGAGCCAAAGGATGGGAATGATCCCTAGAAATTTTGAAAACCCAGCTATGTTATTACCCATTTGATAAGGTTAAGGTGGATCCTCAGAAGATAATCTTTTAACTTGTTGGCTCCCATGAAACAATTAATAGCCCCAATTCTGACGTAGATCTACACACCTTTCACAATCTTCTAAACCAGAACTCTTATGACTATAAAATGGCCTCATGACCTCTGATATAGATCTACACCGCTCACACTTTATTCTAAACCAAAACTCAATTATGATGTGCTCAAATGTCAATACAGAATTACAAAATGAATCCCTATTAAAGAAATAGATTTATGTGCAACATCATATCTCAGGCAATTATCTAAGTGGCCCACCAATTCCATTCACAAGGCCATTAGTATTAAAAAAAAAATCACACGGCCAAGATAGATTTGGCATCGACCTGGGCTTTGACAATGGTGGATAGGATTAGGAAGATATTTTAATTAGCACAAAATACACAACTCGTGAGGAGAGTTTAGGAACAAAATACACAAGTCCAGGGGCGGACTTACATGTAGGCCCAGGGGGGCATGGTTTTCAAAATGTTATTTTTAACCACTACAGTTTTCATTTTCCCCCTAAAATGTTTAAACTTTTTTTTTACTAATTTCCATTTAGCCGCCCACCCTAATTCCATTTTCTGGGCCCACCCCTGCACAAGTCATAAAGGGCCATTCGCTTGCTGCCACATGCACAGCACATACGCATGATCACAATTGTTTCTGCTTATTTATGTCTGAGATCTCTAAATGAGGTGTGAAAATAGTGTGTCAATGAGGTCATTCTCAACACCTCATTTACATATAGGAAGTGGTAAATATTTACACATGTAATTAAGGGGAAAGTGGTGGTACAGAATACAATAGGCCTTTCACTTGAGGTTTGTAGTTTGAAATAGATTTGATTTTCTACACTTTTATTTGTCTCCAATTCATTATCCAAACCATACAATATTGTCATGCACCTAAATCTTTAATTTCATATTGATAGATTTTGAGAAATATGCGAAAACACATATACATGTTAACACATCTAAAGTCATTGAAATACTCATTTACTTATATAAAAATGGTGATATGATAGATGTGGTAATGTGTTTCACAATGAAGCCTTTACACATGTAAAATCCTTTTTCACATCTTATGCATAAAAGGCTAAGAACCTCTAAGGTAAGGAATATATTAAGGAGTTATCTGTCTTTCATGCATGTCATGATATGATGACGGGGTTTACATATGTGGGACACATTGTCATATTTGTTTGGAAGCGCCATTATCACCCGAGTAAATAATATGGTTTGGAAAGAAAACAGGAAGAAAGGATCTTTATTAGTATGGATACAACTTAGTGGGCTCTGGGGCCATGAAACTTATCTATAGAGGAAATTGTGGGTCACAAACACAGTGAACAATTCGTAACATGAATTGGAGTACACAAAGTGCAACAAAATTAGTAAGTGGGATTAAGGTTTTTTTTTTTTCTATTTTCACATATTTCTCAATATCAATGACAACCTAAGATATGAGACATTGGACTTTATTTTATTCATGATAATATTGAACAATGACTTAGGGGCCCACAAAAGTGTAAATATCAGAAAGTTGGATTTTGTTTCTTTTTATGTCTTTAAATGTTTCTCAAATTTGTGTGGATCTTAAGGTATAAAACTTCACGTCTTGAGGTTTAATATTTATGTAAGAATATGATATGAGATGGATGGCCCAAAAATAGTGAAGAAAGTCCTATAATATTTATTAATTTTTTCTTTTTGTTTTTTTTTTCACGTATTTCTCAAAATTTGTGATGGCTTAAGTTATGAAATTAAAATTCTTGGGGTTTATCAGTTCAGTAAAATGCTTGAACAGTTCCGATAGAAAACTTAGAGCATACAAAAAGAAAAAAAAAAAAAAAAAAAAAAAGAGGGCACTAAATGGGATTTGATCAAATGACCATTGTAAGTGGAAATGAGGTGGGACTTATATTTGCGCTTTTGGTTGTGAGGCCGTGCTTTTGGGTGAGAGGCGTGAAAAGTTGTCACACTTATTGCCGAGTAAATTGGTTGGGTTGAAAATGATGCCATTTAATTATTATTTCGTTTTCGCACCTTCTTTATGTATGTCATACAAAATTAAGCTCAAAACAACCGTATGCGTACGTAAATGTCACACCTGTAACATTATATAGATAAATGGGTGCAAACAAACTACCATCTTGCCAGATTTATCTCCTTTCTAGTGTGGAAGAAGAGAAAAGCCACTAATGCAAAATAATAATAATAATAATTGAAGTCTTTCATTTTGGTTGTTTTAAAAACACATAAACCCAACAAAGCCTTCCATATGATTCACAGGTAAATGCATCTTGGTGGTATCACTGCTAAAGAGGTGAGACTCTATAAATCTTGATTAAGGAGAAAGGCTTGTGAAGCAATCGTCCTTGCCATAATAGGGCGGTGCTTAGGTAAAGATTAGGCCATCATCTTGAGGATTCACTCGCCAATTTCAAGCATGGTTGTTCAAATCCTTGTATTTTTTTGCTTTACAATAGACTCTTACTCACACGCCCATGCAAACTAAACAATGTCCTCATCCAACTAAGCAACAGATAAGGATGTCTAAATCATTGTTTAGTTTGATTAGGCTGCTATAATTATTCTACCATCATATAATTCCATCATCCAACTATGACAACTAAAAGATCACATGACAAAGCACGCAACATGTTATATTAGAGTTTCTAGGTTAATGAGCTATCATCACACAAAAAGTTTTCTACGCAAATTAATTTTCAAAGCATGACTTTAATTTGATTAGTTTTCCATGGTAGATGCAGGGTTTTTATGTTGTATGAATCCAACTGCCAACATAAAAACCGGTTCTCACACGTCACGGATTTAAACCGCTATATGATATGGTTTTCCATGCTATCTTAGCATAGTTATAACAAGATTAGAGGACAAGGCCAATTAGAAAAACACCATTTTCCATTACCCCACCATGACTACTTCATAACCCACTAAAGGTTCTGTTAGACTTTTGGAGTGGCCAATCATCCCAGGTATGGGGCCCCTTCATAGCTTCCCTTTTCAACGAGAGTTTGGATAAGATCCAATTGGATATGTTTTTTTGTAGCAAGTGGAGTTCCATTTCTAATCGAATGAGGTTAATCACTTGGTGTGATTGGATCCGACAAAGGGACTTCAAGAATCTCTATAAATAGAAATTGTTAATTAGCTGAGATCACCTCAGTCCAAAAGACAACAAAATGGATCACACATAGGTGTAGGTCTACTGCGGGGAAAACTCATCTTCAGCTAGAATAGGTGATTGGCGAACCCTGGCACGCCACTTCTTCCTGCTTGTGCGGGCTCCCTTTCCATTTGCCTGGGCTTTCTTCTCACTTGTGCGGGGCTCCTTTCCCCTTTGAATCGGATATCTTCCCAAGTGTGTATGGGCACTCTCTTTGGTCCAGCCCGTTTAAAACAAAAAAAGATTAGGTGATAGGAGTCATCCACAAGATGTATTTTTCCACACATCCTGTATTTCTTTTACAGATTCAAGCCGGGCTTCACAGTGAACAACGTGGACTTGCCATGATGCACAGTGGTGCACATTGGATTCAATAGTTTATGGTCTGCTCATTGCAAGTTAATTGGGGTGACATGATTTTGTTTCCTCCAGGATACAGAGGAGTAGTAGATCCCTATGCATCCTTCCAGCGTTCATCTGGACGTTAAATATGCACACAGCCAAATCCGACCCCTGTCTTTTTTATTTTTAGGCCTAAAAAAGTATACCTAGCTAGGCTAGCCCATGCATGGTCAAAGCACAAGCATATACTTTTCTAGTCAAATCAAAACTTAAAAAGACTAATAAAACCAAGTGCACCCCCAAGTTGAAAGTTCATGTCTTTTTAGGCACTATCCCATGGACACATTTTAAGCACAATATGAGACCAGACTTGACCATTTACAGTTCAAATCCAAATTCAATAGCCTAGATTTGAGCTGGAGAAAAATCAAGGTTTGATTAGAGAGCATTGTCGTGAGTCTGGGGGATCTCTAGCATCTCAAATTTCTATAGATCCATTGCCATAACTTTCTCCATATCTAGAACACAGGGATAGAGTTGAAATTATCAGGAATGTAGTTGCTTTAATGTCAGCGAAAATGGCTCCCAATCAATACTAAAAAAAAAGGAGAGAATCTAAGGGATGATTACAGAACACAGATATATTGACCAAGCGACCGTTATAGTTGATTCAACAGAGCTATTGAGGATCTTTAATTTGTTGCCACTTTTATGGGCCAAAATGGTTCACATGCCAACAGAAACCCATTAGTTTTTTTTTTTTTTTTTTTTTTTTTTTAAAAGAAACCCATTAGTTTGTCGTTCAGGCTCTGGTAGGTACGTGCTAGGTCCTAAATGGAGATGAATCCAGATGCAAGGCCAAATCTTGAACCGGGTTCTGTTTCTTTCCATCATCTCCTGAAAAAATATTGTCGCCATGGAGGCAAAAAGTTTTTGGCTTGCTACAGGTTACCAATCAGGAATTTTGATGAAAAATGGATGGAGGATTTATGTCATGATTCTTTCCCTCCAAGGAAATTACAGCATGAAAAGCACATTTTCACATTTTATTTGTTCTTACAATATAAAGTTTGAAATTATATGTGCCTATATAGCATCTGCCTGAATTGTGTAATATTGATTAAGTACTATGGCTAATGTCACGCCTGTGGCCCCTGTAGAAGGGCGTTGGATCTAGCAAGCATTCACAGAGGGCAGGGAAATCTCCAAAGGACTGAATATGTAGTGGTGAAAAAATACCACATCGGAAACATACAAATCCTGATCCCGAATATATATATATATACATATATATATATGGGGAAAGCTCACATAGGCTGCAGCTATTCTTATTACAAGCTGGAGCCTGTGTGAGGCCCAACGGATCTGCCTGGCCTCACACAGGCTCCAGCTTGTAATAAGAATAGCTGCAGCCTGTGTGAGTTTTTCTAAGTATATATATATATATGTGTGTGTGTGTGTGTGTGTGTGTGTGTCATGTCCTTAACCTTGCAAGAGACTTTTTAAAAAGGCACGAAAAAATCAAACACACCTAATGGATAATGCAGATTTATGAAAAATAACTATAGATCCTAAACAATGCTTGACTCAATTTAAGGCCCGACCCAATTATTGAGAATTAAGGCCCAAGCCCAATTTAAACCATTGGTTCAAACTGTTCACCTATGACTAGGGTTGTAAATGGGTCCCCGATTACCCGAAGGTTCCGACCCGTTAGGTTCCGGGTCTGGGTCCTTATTTTGGAACAGATACCTAAACGGTTCCAGTTTCGGATCCACAATGGCTCAGACCCATGGACCCGGGACCCGACCCAATATACACTAACATAAGGTAACTTTAGTATGTGAAAACAGAATCATTTTTACTTTTCTACATTAAGGTTTCTACTTTACTACATCTCATACCCGGAACCGGAACCAGACCCGCCTCACAAATGATTCCAGTTTCGGTTCCGGAACCAGTTTTCTTGTTCCGAATCGGGTCCGGTTCCGGTTCCTCCTCTTAGAAAACGGTTCCGGTTCCACCCTGAAACCGGACAGGAACCGACCCGTTTACAAACCTACCCATGACTCAGATGATCATTGAATAACACAAGAAGGTCCCTAAAGCAGTATCTTTCATTTGTGGAAGATACTTGATGTCGCAATTATCATTATCGAGACGACATAGGCGGGAAATATTCTTGGTTATTTCAGATTTCATGTCTTTATCAAGAAAAAATGTTTAAAATGCGACAATTTTAAATAAATAAGATAAACAAATAATGTACAAATAATTTGAATACATAGGGGACAAAAACAGAAAATGAAGGTCTGCAGATGGGCGGTTCGGATCGGTTTAACACTAAAACTAATAACCAAACCGAACTTGTCGGTTTTTTAATTAACCGATCCGATCCGACCCGATAGAGAGGGCTTAAACCGAACCGAACCAAACCGAACGGTTCAGTCGGTTAAACCGTTTTTTTTTTTTTTTTTTTTTTTTTTTTTTTTTTTTGAAAATTAGACATTGGAAATTTCAAAATGATGATACACCGTCCTTTGCATTTGTTCCAATGTTTGGTACAAACATTAAAATCCAACAATTCATACTGAACTAAACGCATATAAAAAATAATTCTACTAAAAAAAAAAGAATTTGGACCAAACACAAGCACAAAAAAAAAAAAAAGTAATCAACTTGCAATGAAACATTCACTCCACATGATACCCTCTAAGGTAGTGCTAACAATTGAGTTTATGTGAGAATAGAGTTGTCGACTCTAACTATGAAAGAAGTAAAAAGCGAAACCCTAAGGTTAAAATAGTAAAAAAGCAAAACTTAAGTTACCGCATACGGTCGGTTCGATTTAAGCGGTTAACCGTGGGTTCACATCAATAACTGACCAATGTAAGCGGTTTTTATGATTTTCAAACCGTTAACCGAACCAATCTACTATAAACCAATCTGAACCGCCCAGTTCGGTTCGGTTCGGTTTTGCGGCGATACCGGATTTTTTATACAACCATAATCACGATAGAAAAACAAAAAAAAAAAAACCAAAGGGATGAATTGAATTGTATATCATCAAACCCTTGCGCCAACTATTTTGGAAATAATTCTACTTCGTCATTTCAGTCTCTCTAGAGCCAAGTTAAATTTCTCCTAATAATATTACGATAAGATAAAAAAAATTTCAAAATTTTATATTAATTTGATGAATTTAAATTGTCGACAATATTTGCAACATTTCTACCAAAAAAAATCAATAGCTTATAGAAAATTATTTGAAATTTGCACCATGTCCCCATGGTGATGGTGAACTAGGCCTAACTTAGAATTTGGCTTGCCATTGGATTGGGCTGGACAGAGGATTTGATCCTGAAATGAGCTTCGCTGGGCTACAGCCTTCATGTTAAGGTTAACAGGTTGGGCCCTATCTAAATCCTAGCCCAACTTCTTAACAGGTTGATTTTAACCTTCGTCTCCCTAAGCATGTGATATATTGAAACTACCATGACCTGATATTAAACAAGCATAGATGTGGGCCCAAAGTTTAAACGAAACATTGATGTCCTGCAGTTTTGCCTTGGGCATCACAATCTTGGTCGGCCTGGGATAAATAATTTGGGCCCATATAATAACTGGGCCAAACTTGGATATGTGATAAAAAAAACAAAGCCCAAATTTCATCCCAGCCCTGCTCAAATAACGAATGCTGATCATTTGTCCAAACAATTGCTAGAAAGCCAGTAAAACTAATGAGAGGCCAGTTTGGGCAGGCCCAATTGACTAAATGGTGGCTTGGACCTGACATTTATAGTCCAGTCGGGCTTGGGCAGTTTGGACCTGTGTTTACGAAGTCTGGCTCGGCCTAGATATGCTTCAGCCTGGCCTGGCCTAAGAATACCCCTAGTTTTGCCCCCGCATCCATGTGGCTGCCATCTTTAATATTTTGCAGCCTACATGTGTGCCCAGTAAAATTGTGGCATGGAGTAGGAGTTCCTCCAGGGCCTTCGGCATGTACTAGGTCCGGGCCAAATTTCACGTTTCACTTATACTATGGCACCATTGGCTAGGTAAGGGTGACAAAGGGACTGGATCTGGCCTGGGTTGAGTCATTTACTGCGGCTTTGGACATAGTTATCTCTGATTCGATGACCTGGGACAATAACTTGGTCCCATTTTGTAAACCGCACAGACTGGGCCTATGCTATTTGCTGTAGCCCATTATTATATAGAAAATCACATTGTGTCTCATCTTTTATAAACCGGTCTTTTTCATATGCAGTTTTGTTTTGTTTATGTAAATTAATGTCGTTTAATTGTTCTTCAACAAAGGAACGCGGTTAGAATGACTGATAGGTAGGGTTGCAAATGGGTATCCGATTATCCGATTACCCAGAAGTTCCAACCCGCAAAAAAACTGGTCTGGAACCTATTTTAGGTTCCGATTCATAAACGAGTCCGGGTCCATAACCTAATTTAGGTTCCGGTTGATAAACGGATCCGGTTCCGGGTCCATATAGGTTCCGACCCGTGAACCCGGTACCCGGCATATGAGCCTTTGATATTGCTATTTGTACTTTAAAACCAACTCTTTTTGGGCATTCTTATGTATAATACTGGACGTTGAAGACTTGATGCACTGTTATAAGTTGAATTGATTTTGGAACTAGATTCGAGTCCTCTATGTGGACCCGGTTCCGAAACCGGATCCAGAACCAACAAAACAAGTTCCAATTCAAATCTAGAACCAGAACTGTTATTTAAAAACAGGTCCGGGTCCACTATGGTTCCGATCCGAAACCATGCCGTTTGCAACCCTACTGATGGGCTAACGGTGGGCTAACTACGAATCTAGATATAAAATGGACTGTTGGGCACGTTTAGTTAATGTTATTTTTTTTTAAAGGTCCAACTTAGACTAAGCCTGTTGGAACCACTGAGCCTGGGCAATACAAAAATTAATTACTTGGGTGAAGATATGGGCCGTCCCATTACCACCCTTATGAACAGATGGCCTGGGCCTAAGGCTGATTGAGTCAGCAGGAACACATTGAGAAGTGGGTTTTAAAAATCCAGACCCATAACTCAGGGAGGACTAAGGAGTTTCAATAGAACCGAGCCAGAGTGGTTATGGTTCATTGGTTCAATGCTGTAGGACCGGCCAGTCCAGGTTTTAAAACATCAATTGAGATAGATGGATTGCCCTACTAGATTTAGGCTTTGAATGTCAAGTGTAAAGCTGTTTCCAATTCATTTGTGCACTCAATATCCCCAGACTCGTGACTCTTTTCAGGAGGCCATTGATTACACAGATGAATTTAAAGTTCTTAGCTTTGTCTAATGCTCATGGAAGATGGTTTGAAAAGATGAAACCTCTAGAAGACAATATTGTAGAACCATTGATGACGTCTGCTCTTAGTTAGTATACCTAAAGTTTAGGAGATTTACTGTTAAAATCAAGTAAGAGAAACTTTCAAAACAAGATTAACAGACAAACTCCCTCGATTGGTTGTTCCCTAAGAAGAAATCAATAACTTCCAAGAAAATAAATAATTAGTAGTGGCCATCATCCCCTTGTTAGTTGTTATTAATTATGAGGGACGCCGTGCCTAGCTTTCTTGAATTGAAACCGTTTAATTAGAAAAATAAAACTAGAACACACCATATGTGTCTAAAATGCATATACAACTTCAATTCATATATGAGAACGGAGTAAGTGGCAGCAATTCTCACCTCGCTACCCAAACCCTAGGCATGCCATCTTCCCTCACTAGAGGGCTCTGATATCTCTCCCGAGGTCTACTTCCCTCGCCCGAGGGGGTCCCAGGCCCATATAGCTGAGTACCCCAAAAAAACCTCAATTCATATATAATTACATACAGTCGTATAAGGTCTACCAGGCTAATATTTTGATTTTTGAGGGTTGCTAATTCATGGGGCAAGCATGATATCTTATAAATGGGAGCACCTCAGTTGAAACTTAATAATAATGATGATAAGAACAACAACAATCACTGTTCGTGGAGATCTTGAAATCTTTTCTGCAGTAGTAAGGTGATCCACATCAAGAATTAAAAGAATTGAATTAACAATGCTTCATATCATCATCTTGATACGGGTGCCATACATATTTCTATAGACCACTAATCTGATTCTGGGGCTTCCAACCCCGGACCTATCCGTCTATCACACACCCCTATCCTCTGTAAATTAGCAAACAATCAGAATTACAATAATCTAACCATTACAAACTGGGGGTAACTTTTTTTTTAATTGGGGGTACACTAATGGTAATGGAACTTTCTATGGGGTCACAACTCACAAGAATGAAGTCCCGTGGCCTCATCCACCTGCTAAGGGGTACACTAATGGTAATGAGATGTTTTTACTACTGCCCCTGTTTCCAAAAATGACAACATTCTCAAAATATCGATGTATTTGTGATGGATTGTTTTCATCTAATGGTAAGAATTACTGATCTAATTCATAACCTCAGGAGATTCAATATGGGAACAATATTGGGTCATCTGCTTGATCACGTTTGACAAATCACAGGCAGGTTCCACCACAACAGATCTCACATGAACCAATTTGCCCTCTGACTAATGACTCTATCCATCTGATGATGGCATGCAAGGGACCATGTCTGTTGGACAGCTATGCATGCTGGACCAACCAGGAAAGCTCTCCAGCGTCCAGCCATTTGCGCTCATCACCTTGGGCCTTTACTATTCAATACCAACCTCATTAGTTGGCCCAACTTTGCTCCACATGCAATTTCACATCCAGATCATTCCACTGTTCCTTCTATCAAAATGTTATTAACTTATTATTATTATTTTGTAGAAACTTCTAATCTGAAGATCATTTAGACCATCAAAGTGGTCCTTCTTTGGCTTCTACACCTCCACTTTTGATGTAGGATGGTAGTTTAGCTAGTTTGGAAGTAGGTTCTTGGATGTTTTGGTTTTCTGTTGCTGTATGTGCTGAACGTACGCTATGATCTGTTTGTGCTTGTTAATATAAATCTCACTATTAGCATAAAAAAAGTTGAAGACCCATTTGCCTAATTTTAATGGAAGATAATGGATAGGGTCAGAACACATGCCCTCCTTGCCCCATGAGATAGAGGTCGGGTCAGGTTTGATTTGCTTGTCCCATGTTCCTTTTGTTTTAAGAAGGAACAGCTGAAACTCCTAAAGGGGTTTAATCCTATTTTCATTATTTATGTCCGTACAAATTCCTATTAATACTGCGGGTAGAGAATGGAAAGAGTGAAAGGGTGAAGTTCCAGTGGGCCCAACATATTCTTACATGCAGGGTGGAGGATGAGAAGTTGCTTTCAGCTGAGGAGATATTTTGATAGTCACTTGTAGATCTGCAATCTTTTTACTCTTCAGCCCTGTTTGTTTGTATTAGAATAAATTAAATGCGTAGGAATTTATGACCAAATGAACTCTATCCTAAGAGGTCACTGATTATGATGCAAGATGAGATGAGGGGTAAAGGATAAAAAGTAGCACTATAGATGAGACTTCGACTTTTTAGAATTTGAATTATTAAGATGCATGATGGCTGGATATATATTCATTTTCCATCTTCTATTCCTCCCTTAATTCACTTTTCAAGGAAGTTATTTTATATATAGTCATTTTGGATATTACTTTTGGTTCTTCATTTTTAATCATTTATGGGATGAACTCATGTGTATTCTATGTGAAAAAACAGGCCATAAGTTTTGGCAGCTAAAGAATCATTTTGTTTTATCTAAACAAATCAAGCAGATGAAAAATGAAGTAGATTCATATACATCCACGGTTTTAGAGAAATTAGGCCCGGAGAGTTACTTGCTCTCATCCCTTCTTTCTTCCTCTAATGGCATCAATTGATTAAGAAATAAAGGCCATATAGATGAAAGTTCCATATATGGTAGTATGAGTATTACACTGAATGGTCATAAATTCCAACCAAGAAGGTAATATTTTCTAATGAAAGCTTCTACAATAGAAATTGATAATACAGAGATACTAAACTTTTTTTGCCCATGAACACTAAAATCTAGGAATTGTTTATGAATTACTTCAATAACCTTAGGACTTAAATTAAGACCTTTTCTTTCCCATAAATATGGCTAGAGAAGTCATCAGATTAATCATGTTACATAGTTTGATAGACGTTATCTAAGGCTTATGATGCTGTGTGTAGATGTAGTCCAAGTGAGCATCTGCAAGCATTCTTCTCTTCAAGCATTCCACATCTCCATCCTCACACTTCTCCATCCCCATCACCTGCAAAAATAAAGAAAAGCCAATGCTCAAGACACATAAAATAAACAACAAAAACAAAGGAACTCTTGAAAGGACTAGAGAATATAAAGACCAAAGAGAACCATCTTACATTCCATACATCATCCCCTTCTTCTTGTCCTCCTGAATGACCTTGAGAAGCCTCATGAATCCTCACCTCCTCATTTCCTATATGAAAATACACACAAAGATATGAAATAGATGAATAAGAGGAAGTAGAGAAATATGAAGAACGCCCACTTTCCTTACCTTCTTTGGGTTGCAAGAGACGAGCTGCTCTTGTAGTATGGGAGAAAAGAAGGAAAATAAGGAGAAGGGAGAGAACAAGGCCTTGAGAATGAAAAGCTTGCCTCATAGTTGCGGGGAGAGGGAAAGGGAGAGAGAAGCAAGGTAGGAAGTGGGGGAGGTGGAGGGGTTGTGAGATCTATATAAATACAAGCACACACAGGGGGAGGGGGGGGGGGGGGAGCACTGGAAGTCACATGATGACACCAAAGCAGGCCATGATCATAAACACCTAAGCTTTGTGAGGGACCCTCCACTATTGCTATAGAACGCCTCTCCCACTATCTCTATCTCTACTCTATTATCATCATAACTATTTTTTTTTTCCCTCCCTCCCTCCCTCTCTCTCTCTCTCTCTCTCTCTCTCTCTCTCTCTCTCTCATGTCTCATGTATTCCATCTGTTTTCATATCATGGGAAGACAAAAATGATCATATCACATGTATTCCATCTGTTTTCATATCATGGGAAGACAAAAATGATCATATCATGCATTTTTTTCTCACTTGGAAAATAGGGAAGAGACAGACCACACGGTCCACACGTCTCTCATCTCTCATCTCTCATCTCTCATCTCTCATCTCTCTCTCTTGCTTTTATCTACTAGCGGACGGAAGACCTGCAGCAACAACAGTCAGGAAGTCAACCATTTGGACTGTAAGGCCTTTCAGTTTCAGGACTGCCTTTGGCCTCTAATGCCCCTTCTTTCCCCAATACAGCTGGCTGCCATCACGTGATTCTCATATTCCTTCTCCACTTCCGATCTTTGCACGTGCGACTAGAATACGTGTTGGTTGATGCGGGCTCAATTGTACCTGTACCTGACTGACCCACAAATTACTTCAAATTGAATATGGACTATGGAGGGAGCTCTCTTTTGATGAGCTTGGCAGCAGATGGGCCAGGTCAAAGCATGGGAGAAGTAGCGGACGGTAACATCCGAGCTATTACGTGTGCAAAACATCAATCTTATTAGATCATTATAAGGGGTAGCACAGTTGGTTGGGTACTCCATTGCTCACCTAACTCTTCAGATTTAATTTTGGTTTCCTCCTTTTAGCACCCTCCTCGCTATAAGAGCAGGCTTTTTCCCCGCATGACTATAGTCTCTCATGCATTCCAATCCCCTATACTGGGTAACAAAAGAAAAGGAGAACATCATTTATTCTAATTTAAATATAAACTCTATATAGATTGGGCAAATATATGAGTAATTTCTTGTGTCTCTACTTCACTTGTAAGTCATGTTGAAAAGTATTTCCATTGCCTCTGCAAAGCCTCGAGATTTTGGTGGAATTTGTATCTAAGTCAACTAGTCGTGAGTTTGAATTCCAAAAGGAATGTCTCAGAATTGAAATGTGCGTGTTGCCAAAAGTGTACTAAAAGTATTTCTAATTGAAGTTCACTTAACAGGATGGTTAGAACCCCTTTTAGTAGTGATTAAAATACAAGAATTGTGAATCTTCATTTTAATTTCTTTAAGGTATTTAGGTGTAAATAAAATAATAATGAGAATCAAGTTTCAAAAAGCTTTATGTTTTGGGTCCATTTGTTTGCATGTAATTGAATTCCTCAAAATTCATGGTAAAATGAGTTCTTACGAAGGATTATTAAAAGTGAGAAGTAAATGATATAAGTTCGAGAAGAAAATAGCACCGTGACTATTTTAGAATTTGATTTACTATTATGAACGTTGGGTATTCATTAAACGGATATTCTTTGACACCCATTCCTAGATGTTGCTTCAATTTTACCTATTTTTAATAATACAATTTCATGCGAACAGCCTTTAAGATGATCACACAGTAATACATTTACATTTCAAATGACATGACTTAGATTTCAACTAGTTTGAAGACCACGACCATGATATTAAGAGATTAAAAAGTAACATGAATAATAAAATAACCAATAACAAAAAGGCATGAGAAGAAACTATTGTTTATATGAGCCTGTATAATATAACATATACAATTCATCTATCAAATGCTAAAAAGCTACTGTATTGACATTTGCCTAACCAAAAGCACCAGAAACAAGCCATGTAAATTGCATTTTTCACGCATTCCAATTCCATTGTGCGGTGACTAATTATATTCCATCTCATATAATAGAGAGAAGTATGCCATACATCCTTTTATTAAAATACATTCTGGACCACTAATGTAGGATTCCATGCAAATCCCTTTGTTGGGTACTGTGAATTATGTTAGTGCCAATAATGAAATCAACTGATAGGATTCGAGACGTGTCTTTTGACTTTAGGTATCGATCAGATAAATAGTAGTCAGCAGTCCACCAATTCAGCACAGAGAAACGAAATGATATTATTAGTGATAGTGTTGCCGATCGATGCATGGAAGAAGAAGAAGATACGACGTTTGATTCTGATCAGATCGTTGGCCCACCCACCACTAACAAAGAAATGCGACACCTGACCTGGCTCATCAAGTAGGTCCAGACCTTTTAGCTAGTGGTCGACCCATCTGTCTAGTAATTGCAGAACAAGCATACGGATGCATGCTCCACTCCTGTCAATTATTATAAATAATTGATATTTGGAGTGGGATTGGTTCAGTGATTGCTGGGACCACCAATAATATATAATAGTTCTCCACCTTAGGTAGGGTCAACTTTGGAACCGTGGGTCTCTTTGGGGACTTTACTAATGGAGTTGAGTCAAGTATAGATTATTTTGAAGAAAGAATAAAATATAAGTGGGTTATAATGATATTTTATTTTTAGTTATTTATTATGAAAAAAAATTAACGTTTTGTATTGATTGTGGAGTCTTTTTTGCCTTTCAGTAGAACAATGAAGTTACTTTTTGACTTTCTTTAAAAAAAATATATGGTGGGAAATTTGTATTAAAGTGTTTTTTATAAGACTTTCTTTTGTGAAATGAGGACTTTACCTTACTTGACTTTATTAGTAGAATTGCCAAAAGTGAATCAAAACCGTCCCCAAGTTGCCACCAAAAGAACAGAGGGAGTGCATGCAACCTGGTGGAGTGTACGGTTTTATTTAACCTTTTTTTTTCCATGAATTCTCTTTTAGTGTAAAACAGAATTAGATATTTCTTTTTAAAGCAATTATTAATATGTGTTTAACTGCAAGATTTTGCCAATATCATTGGCAACCAAATTTTACCGGATTTTTCATTTTTATCTAACCAAACTAGTTGTGAGGATACGAGTTCCGATGAAACCCGGCTTGACCAGCTGGTTTGATTCGGTATTAATTTACCTAGACTAGATCTGGACTTGATACTAAATTAAAGACTTTCAACTAAGATCGTGGGTGTGTATGAGAGTGCGTGAGTTTCAATCCTTCATGTAGCTAAAAAAGAAAGGTTCTACATTGGAAAAATTGGCACTGCTTTAGCTTCTGATAATGCTGCTAGGTGCCATGAACTCTATGAGTGTCATATTTTCAAAAGATGAATTACTTATATATATTTTGCAATGAAGTATCTGGAAAACATTTTTCTGCAAACTATTCGCATTAGAACCGCAAATTGCTGCTGCATCAGATGAATTTTTTAGGTGGTTTTTCAACCTTTGGAACTGACCGGATGCATAGTTCTCATGCGAGCAGTTCGCTGGTGGACATTTTCATGAAATATCCTGCTTTTGATGGAACAGTTGATTTTCTTGTTTTAAGAAAAGATCAGATCGAGAATTAAGGAATAGCTCAGGGCTTTAGAGTTAGTGTCAGGTCCCTATGTCCTTGCCCGTGGGTGTGGATCAAGCCAATAACCTAACTGGTCGGGTTAGAACAGAACTGGGGCACTGCAAAAAACCAATTTGAAAAATAGGCAGTGGTAGAATTCACCTATTAGTAATTTGGAAACACTTTTTTATTTTTAATTTGTGTCAGGGTTAAGTAGGATTAAGTTAAACGATCTAACCAGCTTAAAATGAACCACCCACCCCCACTGGCTTACCGTTCCATCACAAATGTTTCATGGAGTCCAAGTACAAGATCATGTATCATATAAGATGCCAATTATTGATACTATATCCATGTCCTTTGTTGTGTTTGTTCAAAGATCTCAACCTTAACCCATCAAGATCTCTCTTGAAAAAGAGCAGCCAGATCACATTATAATATTAGCAATGGTACCTTGATGCGCATGCATATAAATTTTTCTTAGGCACATATAATTGAGAAATATGTTTAAAAGAATAAGGCTTAGCTAGAGCATTGTCCAGTCCAATCAATTGATTGAGAGGGCTCTTCAAAGAGTCCAACTTTCTTTTGATAAGCCATGTTGCCAAAATAAAGGATATCAGTCCATCCATCCATTCCTTCTTTAATTGTAAGCATGAAAGAGGATTCTTCATGGATAGGTATTGTCTACTCTTCTTGGAAAAAGACTTCTCGGTGTGTATGTCTATCTAATTTGGAACCTTGCCTCTTATGTCTCTGGCCAATTGAGCTAAGGAGAAGAACACTTAAAAATCCTACTTATTTTAGATTTCAAAAAGAGAGATTGCACATGAGATCTCTCACGCAGTGGAGTACGTTTCAAAGTTGAAGATGCTGCCTCTGATTATGAACATCCAAAGAGCTATGTCGGGAGGCTGGTGATCTCAAACAAGTTTTTCTTTTTTCTTTTTCTTTTTTTCTAGTTCAAATTTTAGATTATTTCATTTATACAATTTATCCCAAATGAAATTGTACATATATAGGGTGTTTACAACCAAATATTCATATTATCTCCATCTTTTGGAGTATCAATTTGCAACTTATCTACTTATTGGCTTAATCAAAAGAGCCGTTGAAGCCCTTCTGAGGCAGCATATGTGGGCCTAGATGGGCCCACATCCCAATAGGAGAAAAGGAAACTATAGGGAGTGCATCCGTCCCATCATTTGATGAGATATTATGCCGTTGTTATGAGTGGGGAAGGCAGGGCAGCAGGAGGAGGATGAAGAACCTCTCTTTACAACTACTCACCTTTGCTTTTGTTTTGCTTTTTATTATATAGAGTCCTTTGTGATGTGTGCACATTACAAACATTACTTTGTACAGTCTGTTTAAAAGCATGGCATATCGAGAAAGAGGCTGTTCTTCCTTTTCTCCTCAAAAAAACAAAAAAAAAAAAGGAAACCCAAGTGGCACAAATGCTTTTTGTTCCACTTTCTTACAACCACACTACTCTCTCTCTCTCAAAATGGTCAACTTAGGGTCATTAATGCTATAATAATTAAACTACTTGCGGGCAGCAATGGAAAAGCTTAAAGATTAGCATCCAACAAGGCCATCAAAGCACCAAACGTGTGATTTGGGTTAATTGAATTGGTTGGAAGCACTATCCATATCAAAAGTTGGAAAAGAAATGGTGGTATCTTGTCCAATACAAGCATCTTTGTGGGCACTAAAAGCACTGCTTAGGACAAGCCAAGATAATTGTATCACACAGCACAGCTGATGTGTGGTTTTAGTGTATTGTTTGAGAATAATATTATATTGGATATAATCTCACTTTGATTTGACACTTCTCTTTTTGGGTTCGGTTTGATTTATGCTTGGATCTCACAGAAGAGGTGCCACCATCTGGCGTCATGTGTTGAATCTAGGGTTCTACTTGGCCCAAGTCCAGCATGCAATGGCTGGATTTGGACTGTTTAGGCCCAAGAAATTGGCCCATGTTGGATTTGTGGCCTGACACTAATTGGGTGGGACCAGATATCCGACATTGATAACACAAATAGCGCATTAAACGAGTTGGTCTATGGTAGATCCCTGAAGACATTAATAACATCCTATTACTTTCTGGGTTCATATACCATGGCCCACCCCAAAATAAGATATATACACAATTGTGAGGGTCATTGATCCTGTGCAATGGTAAAATTCTACGGTGACATGCGTGGTAACACAGATTCAAGACCTGCACACAATTACTATGTGCAGAATTGTCAAAAATTAGTCTGTCTCTAGTCTGAATCTTTTCAAGACCCTGCTTCCGCGAGACCACACTAGGCGATTTCTTTTTACACAATTATTTGAGTTATGTCTTCATGTAGTTGGGTATGCCCCATCACTTGTATAACCATAACCACATATCCATATGGGTGTTCAGGCAAACAGGTACGGAACAAACTGGACCCGGAGGAACCCATTGAAGAAGAGGCTTATAATATTCTTAAGCTGGGTACTTACACCAGGCTTGAATCTCTGACTTGCATGTCACAAGCTAATAGGCCCGATTCTGTACAGGCTCTAATTGCAGCTGCTTTGCTCGGCCCATTTGCAAACCCTAGCTGCATCTAGTAGCATTTGGGTTAGTGGCCTTGATAGCAAATCAGGCAAAATTACTCACTAGCCATCACTATGTTATTGTTACAAGGTACTTTTTGAGAACTTTCTAATTGTCAAGTTGTTGTAGAGAGACAGAAAAAGGTGAAAGGAAATTTCATCCAGCCTTCTTTTTTCCTAGTCGGCAACCAAAACCCTAGTTATGCATGCATTTTCAATGCCATTCAACAAAGCCTTTTAGCTAGGTCCTATTGGGAGTTGGGAATCATCTACATGAGTTTTCCCTGCTAAGTGAACATATTGAAGTAAAGATATTGCTCAAATACCAGTCCAAAAATTACATATATGCTAATTTCTGCTTTACAGTCGGACCAAACGACATGAATGTAAATGATCACTGTTAAAAAATGTTGTTTTCTTATATTATTTTTTACTTTCTTCCCACTTTATTTTGATAATCTGCTGATATTATTTTAAAAAATAATATAATATTCTGGAGAATATTGGCATCTTCTTACAACATCATGTGTCACTGAGTTACATTACACGGCAAATAATGGACATGAGATAAGTTTTTGTCAAAACAAGTCGGCTTGCGAATCGAAAAAAAATTCCTGGCCAGGTTAGGTAGTCAAACACAAAGGAGAACAGCTTGACCAATGAGACTTGGCCATAAGTACTCAACTAGACCTTCTCTAACTATTTTCTTTCGTGTTATCATGCGTAGTTGGAAGCTTTTTTGGTTATTGTGGGTGTCATTCTCTGGGTGGGGCACACCATGTAAGATGCTTTGACCTAAAACTTGGTAGGACGCAGGGACTAACAGCATCTTACTAACTTTTAGTACAAGAAGCAAAAGAGGCAGATGAAATGTATACATGTGAAATTGCATGATGCGTGGACATATTTTTTTCCCTTTTTTTTTTTAATCAAAGGGTTACAATCCTTTGCGTTGGACTAATCTCTCTTAGCCAAGAGGGAACCCAAATAAACATCATGTGGCTTCAAGGTGGTAGCACTAGTGGACTCAACCTTCGATTCGTGAAGAAGGAGGAATCGAGGGTCGATATCTAGACCTCTAAATCCAGAAGAGAAATGAATCGTGGTCCTGACATATATCATATGGGCCAAGTCAAATTGACCCAATTGAGCACCCGGTGAGGGTCCGTTGAACTCGAAACGAGTTTTCGGTTTAAATCCATTGGCACGGGACTCGCATGACTTGTTTAAATCAAGCCAAATAGGTCAAGTCAAACTCTCTTCTCAAATATTGAATAAATAAATGATCGTCATATTAAATGAGAAACAAAACCTAAAATTACAATTCATATGAAATTAATGCGACTTCTTTAAGAAGAAATTATGTATTTTACAAAATCAAAGTTATTATAGATATATCTACATGCTAAAAAATAAAAAATTATATATTGACCAGTTTGGCCGATCCAATTCTTATGAACCTACTTAGTGACAAAAGCTATGGGTACAGTAACTCTTTCTGGATTCCACTTATGAGGCCGTGTTGACATCATCCTCATGCATAAGCACTAAGCAGAAAAGGGTTTTTCGTTTTTCCTTAACATGAAATGAAAAAAAGACATTGAGTGGCCTGTATTAATTATCATCTTACCAAACAAACAGCAAGGAAAGTGGATATGTATTCACTCATTGCAAGTTGATGTTAACCTAACCTGCTCTAATACCTCCCCTTCGAGGAAAATGGCCGACTTCTTCATTAAAATGTCTTACTAGAGACTTCCAAATGAAACCCACTTAACTTTCATGTCATTATTAGGCATTTAGTGCATTTGGACCTCTTACCATTCATTCCCTTTTGTCTCTTACCATGCATATCTATAGGAGGCCATTTTCTTTTCTAACCCGGGGGCAGGTGACACGGATATTTCTATGGACAATTGATTGGACTTCGTACAGGTTTTACACTCATTCGACAAAATAGAGAAAAATGAATTAAAATTTTAAAAAAAAATACCAAAACATTCCCCTTCAGTAGAAAATCATAATGTCCACTTAAGAATTGACAAATTTCGAACCTTAGACCTCAGAAATGCAGAGCCACACAAGATTGCTGGTGGTGTTCCACTAAGAAAGACTTTGTGGCTAATACATCCACAACTGAGAATCTAGCGGGCACAAGAAAAAAAACTTAGCCGTGAATTAGGTCAGCCCACTGTTCAAGAATTTAGAGCATTGATGACGTTCATAACTAGTGCATCTGATGGTCATACAATGATGTGGCTAAGATAACCTGATCTATTTGTACAACTTGGAGAATAGATTATTCCCTCAGCAGTTCATCTGATGGGCCACAACTATGTAATGATGAGATAATCCAAAATCAACAATAACCATTTTCAAATCCTTAAATAGTTACTATACATACACAAACCCCACCCATTCCTTTATAAGAAAAATTCCTGCACTGAGAAACAGTAACAGGCCATTGAAGTGGCTGACGTGATTCTTACATTGGAGCTAGCTACATACACTTCAGAATTTAGCGTTACAACACCATCTGCCTACCCAGGCATCAGCCATCCTCAAATATGAGCTATTGCACACACAGACTCGTCCCAAAGAAACACAGCGCCTCCCAATGCCCACAAGCACTCAACGAAAAAAAAGAACCGTCTCTGATGGCCTTTTCCTATGACTCAAAAACAACTTACACTTGATATAATTAACAATTACAACACTGATGGTCTTCCCATGCATGGCCAACCATAGACAATCAGAGGGTAGGTAACACATCCAGTAGCACTTGCCTCATAGACCAACCCATTTCACCCATCTGAAGAATCTCCCTACTCGGAAAGGCAGGCCATAATCTTTAGTAACAGCTGGCTCTCTCCTTGCAATCTCTGATTCTGTCCAGACATAGACGCCGCGTTCTTGTCGGCTGCCTGGTACGGTGTTGTCAAGGATCACAGCCACAAGAAACGCAACGACCATGTGAAATGATAGCAATGTATTCAAGACATAGTTCAGCTGCAAAATGGAAAAAACACCATATATATAAGCAGATTACCTCCTATATTGACATCAACAAACTTCCACCTATTGTATGCATCCTTTTGATCAGGCTGGCACTATCCAAACAATAGCCCCATCATAAAAAATATATATTATGATAAAAAATAAATAAATAAAGTACAATCTAAACAAATCTCTACATTAAAAGGGAACCCTCCATACACCAAACAGATGAAGCACATATCTAATATTTTTCAGCCATGCTCAAACCAAAGCATTGCTAAAAAATATGTATGCATATTCATCTATGCAGCTTTCTTCAGTAGGTTTTACATGCCTAAGTTAAAAGGCGTAAGGGGAAGAACTAGCTTGCTCAAGTTAAAAACTGATTATTTCGAGTGGTTTGAATTCAATATAGTGAGCCCTATGGTTCCCGTATTTTAACAGCCTCACAAAGTTTTGAGAAATTATGACTTAGAAAAATCGTTGGGGTATTTTCAAATTTAGGATTTTTCTTATGATATTATTAATATAAAAAATAATTAATAATAATTAATAATAAATCAATAAATATAAAATATTATCGATCTGGCTGTCGCTTGTCCCCCTACAAGAAGATCTATGATCCACCACTGCTTCTGAATGCCTCATTTCTAATTTTATCTTTATTAGTTTTACCACACATCCATCTTAACATTTTCATCTCTAGTACATGCATTTTTTGCGTGTTTTGTTCCCTAATAGTAATAGGTCAACATGCGACATCATAAATCATAACCGATCTAATGATTGTCTTCTAAATTTTTTTCTTTAATCTTTGTTCATATGCGCCAATCGCAAAGCACTCCAAAAGCAAGCCTTCTAATACAGGACAAACCCATGGTCCCCATGGTCGACATGCCTTTGGCCCAACCCATCTATCTCGACCAAGCTCTTTGGGCCCAATCCATTTATTTTTATGTTTTAGATCATTAGAGTTATATTTTATGCTATTTACGGTTTATGTTGGATATTTTAATCCTGGCCATCAATGTGTTTAGATGGTCCAAATTAGTTTTAGATTTTATTATTTTCCTATATAAGTGATGTAAAGCCTCTTGGCTTAGAGATAGATGATTAATGAAAAGTTTGTCGAGTGATTTTGGGTCTTCCCAATTTATCTCTTCTTCCTCGCCCGCGATGGGGAGTCTAGCATGAGGCCAATTTTCATGTGAAAGCCGGACAAATCCCTTCCACCCTCCATCTCTGATCTTTCCATCTCTACCCGTCCCGCATTTGGTAACCCGCTCCGTATCACCTCCACTTCAACCATCCAGCTTTTTACCCATTGTCCAACATCCACCTCAATCTCTCCATCCTTACTAATCATAGAACCAAGGTGTCAAAAGGAACTCTTTGTGGTAGGGCTGCCCAACCGGAAATCCGGTCCGGTTTTTGGACCGGAATCCGGTCGGACCGGATTTCCGGTCCGGCTTAAATTAGAGGACCGGACCGGACCACTTATAAGTGGTCCGGTCCGGTCCGGTCCGGTCTGGACCACTTAAGTGGTTCGGACCGGTTTCATTAGCTTTTTTTTTTTTTTTTAAGTTTTTATTTTATTTTTTCATTTTCAGCCAATTTCCTGCCTCTTTTTCCAAATGTAAGAAACTAGATCTTCGATTTCACTATGGTATTTGACTTGGGAATTTTTTATACATAAAGTTTTGTATTAAAAAAATTAAAAAAAAAAATTATTATTAATCCGGTCCGGTTCGGTCCGGACCGGTTTTTAAAAGGTCCGGACCGGACCGGACCGGATATAACCGGTTTTTCAAAACCGGTCCGGTCCGGTCCGGATTTGTGGTCTTAGACCACAAATCCGGTCCGGTCCGGTCCGGTTTTGCGGTCCGGTCCGGTCTGCGGTCCGGTTTTGTGCAGCCCTACTTTGTGGGATCTCATGAGGTTCAAATTCTCACATAAGTTACATATGTTCTCACATCTCCACTGAAGTTGCAATTTGTATATTCCGCTTTTATACTAATTTCTTTTGAAACCCTTAGAATCTAAAGCCTCCCACAATCTCAGAAATTTCGCATCACGCCAACTCTCAATTCATCCATCAACATTGCATCATTTGTAAATAACATGTACCAAGGTACCTTCTCTTGAATTTGAGCAATTAACTATTTCAAAATAAATAAAAAAATAATAATAAGGGCTTAAAGCTAACCCCTAATGCAAACCTATGGTCAATGGAAGAGTCAATCAGACATCCCTCAAAAGCACCAATCCAGTTTCCTTGTCAAGACAGTGAAAATTGGGTTGTAAATTCCACTGGAAACTTTTGCCAAACTAGATTTATAACATCTTTTTTGACAAATCGTTCTCCCTCCAAGAGTGCAACTCAGGCAGTGCAACTCTTCAAGGCTGACATGGTACAAAAATAAGAACCTAAAGGTTCTTGATTTATGATTTAAGACTTGTGTTAAGATGGTTTGGTTGATGCGTACATACACTACTAGGCTTTTGATGGTAGAATGGTTCACATCATCATGGCTGCCTTCCCCCATTTTCTGGGAGATGGACTAGGCACAAGGAGTCAATTGCCTATTTTAAGGGGCCTTGTCTATTTTCTTGGTATTATTGGCGTATGGCAATCAAGGATTCAAGGTTCAAAACAGTGATTGTGATAGGTGTATCGGGGTCAAAACGATATGTAGGGGATACTATGTAGAAGTTGCAATGATATGGATCCGGGTAACAAAGTAAATAAAAAATGAGCTAAAAAATCCGGAATATTCAAAAATGTTAGAATTTTTTTCCCCCTCTCGATTAGTAACTAAGATGGGGAGGCATAAAGGACCCTTCATTGCATAGTAGTATGGTATCACTATGTTATTATAAAATAACAATATTGATCTATTTGTCCTCATATATTCATGTTGGCCAGCTATATTAAGTTAGAAACAAATAAAATAGTAATAATCAAACATTGTCATAAAAAGTTCATCACTACTATGCATTTTTAAATTCCAAATTCAAATAAGCAATTTAGGATAGCTGCACATAACAAAGGATATCTAAAGTAATGTATAAATAAAGTTTAAAGTTCAAACACTGAAACACAAATGAAAATATCTTTCATGTGGAACAATGTAATTTTGTCGAGAATTAAAAAAATACAAATTTACAAGTTAGAATGCATTTAGATGTAATTTTGTTGGGACACATTGAAAAAATCATTTTAAAAAAAAATCCAAAGTCAGAAAATAAATAGCGAAGAAATTAGGAAAAAATATCCTCAAACCATTTGGAATTGATATGCAAGAAACATAGATCTACAAGTTAGAATGCACTAGGATGTAATTTGGTTGGCCCAGTTTGAGGGGGGAAAAAAGGGACGTGACAGAGACTTTAGCCCTAAATGGGGATGAATGATTGGGACGAACTCGCATAAGCCACCAGCAGGCAAATGGGACAGGCTTCTATAAAGCTGGTGATGATGATCCATTAGTTTTTAGCGAAGCAAGTCAGTGTCCATCATTTACCATGGAAGTTTTGGTAGTTTTTTTTTCAACCAGCAAACAACCTTACGAGGTAACCATAAAAATTAAGAAGCAATTGATTATATGAGGAAGAAAAGTGATGCATACCCCATGATATTTACTACGGAATGGCCCATGAGACGCCACTATATACGGCTGGAAATAGATTGGCACAGGCGAGTTGGTATTTGGAGCAATGCCATATTGCTGGAAATAAGCAGGTATCGACAGGGAAAAAAATAGGGAAAGCCCAACTATAATAATGTTTCTGGAGCTTCCTGCCTCACTATACCTCATGTTTGACAAGCCCAGTGCTGCAAGCATTGCCCACATAAAGCAAAGGAGAGCAGCAACCATGACATCAGGAACCGAAGCAAGAAAGCCCCCAACTTTACCTGTGACAAGAACAGTTTTAAGGAATTAAGGGAGAACAGTGACTAAATAAGAATGAATATGAGAATGTACGCATGACTAATGTGACAATTTCTAGTGAGTTGTAGAGGAAGAAAGTTCCTAAGTATTTTATTTTTTTCATGTTGTTCAATGACTAATGTTCCAACAAGGAATGGCATATTGGACCTATTGAAATGTAGACATGATTATTAGAAATGTTATTTATTTGTGCTTTAATCCATTATTTCTATAGTAACTTGGTTGTTCCAGTGCAAACCTATTTATTAGCATGCATAATAACATTCCATATGTAAATGAACTGCTGATACAGTCTGGATCCTCAGGCTTCAACTGCATGTAGAGGCCTAGAAGTCATCAATGGATCCATCACCACTGAGAGTGCTTGGAGTTTTACCAATTACCACATGTTCCTTTATGAGTAAGAAGCAATTGAGATTTAGTTGAATTGAATGGCAGCCACACATGTATTAAAGACACTCTTGGCCTCTGCCTCGAGTCATGACAAACCCTAACTATAATAGAATTCCAATTATTCCTTCTCTTAACAGTTATATCAAGTCTCTTCTAAGTGAAATAGGACTCTCACCAACTCAAAAACTAAAAAAAAAAACTAGGATTTTAAACCAAGGTTTTAAAAATCAGACTCATCATCCTGAGTCAACCTCGCCGTGTCTGACCGAGTCACGCCCTAGGCACCAATTACCTTTAAAAAATATGGAGAAAATATCCAAAAGAAAATTTAATCAACAGAACATATAGTTCGATATATCTAGAATTTTAAGTTCTATGTATCTAGAATTTTAAGGCTCATGTTTTATTTACTAATAATGAATTTAAGCTGTTAGAGGTGCCCACATTTTTTTTCTTTTGGATTAGTACATTTACAGATGAATGGAACCACCGAGCTTCAAGTTCTCAGATCTTTAATAGAACAAAAGGTGTTTTCATCTTCTAGGATCAGTGAAAAATGTCCCTTGGAACCTTCCACGTCTTACTCCAATAGTAGGAATAGAAATAAGTGTGTTTAGGGCCCAAAATGAAAAACCACAAAACTTGGCCAACTAAGTGACTAGGGGGTTGATTTCACTCAGACTGCCAATTTTTAAAGTCATGCTTTAAACAGAACATTACTAGACTATACCTTATTTGTAAATGGTCATAATTCCTCAATATTAGTCAACATGCACAATCTTGGGCTCGTCAGATTGGTAATTGAATAACCATCTAATACATACGAACTACATAAGATCCGCCTGGATCAGATGACATCTACAGCATTACTTGATCTTGCAGTTGATAACAGTTGAATGCGTGATTTGGGGTGCAGGCATTAGTGAATTGCAGTATCAATAGGGGCCAAATGGCCCAGGTCACCGTAGGTTTTCCATTAAACTGTTGACCCTGCATCAAATTGCAATGATCATCTCCAAAAGACAAAATCAATATCATATTCAGACTCTTAATTGTTTCTCAAAGGTAGAACCTTGTTGTATGCCATCTGATCCGACTTTGAGTCATCAAGATGTAAATTCTTTAAGTATTGGTACTTATTATAGTCTTCAAGATGCTATTCAACTCGTGTTCCTGTGACAAGATGTTAAACTGGTTCTTCCTTGACATGATCAATGACAAAATCAGAGACATATGTATTGACTCTTACTTGACAAAATGAATAAAATCATGGACATATGATGGAAAGGGGATCGGTAGGGGAAGTTGTGATAGTTTTCCTTGTACTTCTTGTTTTATCATAATGTTTTCTTTCACAATTTCTTTTATTGCAGTGCAGTAGAATCTTGCCTACAAGTTCTTTATTCAAATACTTCTCATCCGACCGCATAGTGATTCCTCTTCAATAAATTTTCGGCTCGGACACTTTCTTTCATCACATTCCTCACTAGACATTCCTTTCACCCCTGACATGTCTTCTTCATTCACCATAACAGGGATTTGGATTAACTTATTCAGCACATACATTTAACATCTAACATTGTTGACTTTGTAGATATACAAAGTTGTACAAATTATCAAAGACAAGCAATGAATACAATCTCTCTCCTAGACCCCTCCATAATGCAGCCCCTCTCGCTATATGTATTTTGACCAACCAAACATCAAATTATACAAAACACAGTTAACTTGATGTAAGCAATAAAATCTTTGTATCAAGTAGCTAGCAGCTGTAATGAGACAAAAAAGACTTATGTAAATACAGTGGAGTAGGGGCTTGTTTGTAATTTTAGGAGTAGGGGTTCCTTGTAATTTTAAAATTTGGAAATAATATAAACTTATTATGATGGTCTGCAAAACAGTCCCTACTTTTCTGAATTTACTTGAGCCCCTTTTTGTCACATAAGCAGCAACATGATGCATGAACAGTTATGACAAGGCCCATTCTATTAACACTTTAACAGTATGGACTCATCCACAATGAAGCCCCCCTCTCACTGTGATTATATGAACAACAAAACTAAAAGTTTTACAAAATACAGTTGAGTTTGAAAGCAATTAATGTTATCAAAAAAAAAAAAAAAAATTTGAAAGCAATTAAGTCTTGGAAGGAAGAAGTTAGAAGCAACATAGAAGGCTGTGGGTGACTTTGGAGTTTGGACCTACCAAGCTAGCCCTAAGAAGGGATGATCGAGGAAGAACACTCAAAGCTAACCACAAATAGATGGGATAAGGTCTCAATGATAACAATGGCAATAAATGATGTAAACAACATAACCACCAAAATATCAGCAAGGTAAAATGCAAGGGAAGAAATTCAACATCATCATCATCATCATCATATCAAAGCATTATCCCATCTATCCAGAGTGGATTTGTTTATACTAATTTTTCAGGCAGCCCTATTCTAAGCCATGTTCTCTGTAACACCACAATCTAATATATCTACAAAGCAGTCGCCACTCATTGAAACGTGCAACAAAGTAACCACACAGCCACTGTGTAGATATCGACAAACATGTTCATATCCAGATTTAACAGCAAACAATAAAATCAAGGGAAAAAAGAAACTTACCTACAAGAGACAAGAGTATTAAAATACAAGCACCAAACTCAACTGCCCTCCTACTACCCATTTTGGTAACAGCAATTGTGTGAACATTTTCAGTAAGTGTCGTTGACCCAGCTCCTGTGCCCCAAAGCCCAGCCAAAACACTAGAAAGGCCTTCAAGACCAATTCCTCTACTGAGAACACCAGAAGTTGGAGGTCTAGATGCCACCAACAAAGACGATGCATGGTATGATCCAACCTACAGCAAGAGTTTGTGCCAAACAATAAGAAAAACAGAAAAGCATTAAGATGCAAAAATGTAGCATCAAACATTTCATGTTCCAAATTTCTCAAGTATCTTAATACTGCTGCTCAATAATGCATGTAAAATCCTGTTAAGAACTACAACACATGACATTGGATAAAATAAGCAAAAACTATGCTTTTTTATTTATTTTTTTAATGATAACTATCAATTAATAACAATCCATTTGGATTTTTGCTTGCCTAAAAAAACAGTTTGTAGAAAATAGAGTGCATACTGCTAGAATTTGAAGTGGAATTTTTTTGTAAATATGAAGAATATTTATTAATATAATATATGGGAATGATCACCCAACCCTAATAGGACGGCCATCCAGCACTTACTCTCATATTCTTCTTATTTCTTTTATTTTTCCCTCTTCTTCTCTTCTTCAATTTTAAGCAATTTTTCAGACCGTTGCGCCTTTAAATCCAAATAAATTAGGATCAACGGATCCAACTTAATATCAGAGCATACCATTTCGAAGCAAACTAGAAGGCAAACAAGGAAGGGCTTCTTAATCATTTCGTGCAAAGTTTATAGGGTTTTAGGACTGACATCAGCCAACCCTTGCGGACACCAGCCTGTTGTTGCAGCAGGTTAAGGTTCAGTTTTCTGGTGGCTTGAAGGAGCAGATGCAGATAGTATAATCCTCATTTAAGGTCAGCTATTTAAGCTGTTTTGGGGGCATTTTCAAGTTGTAAGCACATGTTTTAAGGGCCTGAAGACCTGCTGATTGGTGAGCAGTTTTTGAACACTGCTTTATGTCAGTAAAGTTCTGTTACAACTTACAACAGCAGATACAGATGCTTTCTGTGTTTTTAGGACTATTTTTTGCCATAAGTTTTTTAGAAGAAAGCAGTTCTTTGAGTTTGTGATTGGATGTTTGTGAGGATTTTTCAAATTGGGTTGATTGGATAAGTGTTTGTCCGTATTTGTATGAAGGATTGTTGCTCTAAGAGGGCTGTTTTTCATTACATGGCAATTATAAGCAAACTTTAGGGTTTCCAATGTAGCCTAAAACAAAGGGAGAAAGTTCTGTGAATACTCCCCCAATACCCTAAATCTGTCAGTCCAAATTTAATTGATGGAAATAATTATAAAGAATGGCCAAATGAGTTTTATTGGCTAAGATGGCTATTTAAGGAGCCAAAAGAATTGGATATATAGATGTGTCATTCGCCAAATCCAGCACACCCACTCCACTTTCCCTTAGCATGGCCCACGGATTCCCAAAGGCCTCAACACAATCAAATGGCTCAAGAAAACTCGGTCAACTTTCAAAGGTCTTGGTATTCAGATCCTAAAAACCCAGTCTAAGGCCTTCACAGCACATATGGTATGGCTCTTCATTCAACAGGCTGAATCTTATTGGGTCAGACTTCTCAGTCAGCGGTGTCTCTGTGTTAAAATTTTCAAAGAACGTAAGCATGAAGCCACTGATTCATCATTTTGGAGGCGTCTCTTGAGCTCCAGGCTCATGGGACCCAACTTGATTGAGGTCGAATAGGGCAAGTTGACTTGGACTTGACCAAGTTTTTAATCCTTGCTACACAGCTCAAATTCGATGGGTGATCTAAACCCTTCAAAGCAGGAGCCCACAAGGTCAGAAACCACTGAAAAGTGACTTCAATGTCTTGACAACATAAGAAATATAGAAATATTATGGGCTGAATTATCTGTCTAAAAGAGAAGTCTACAGGTTTTCATTATACATGTTCCCTTTTGCTATAGCTAAATTGCAGTACTAATCACATCATTCTAATCCAATCACAATCTCTTGGGATACAATACAATTATGTTAGTTTGTAGAGTATTGTATAAATGTGGCCTTTTCTTTCTTTTAGTCCAAAGGACTATTACACTTCACAATCGTGCCCTAGGGAAAATATTCCAAACTGGAAATGACTATGCCTATTGCATTGTAGTAATAAGATGAGATTAGCCAACTGATTCTTTCTCCATTTGTTTGAAAATGGAAATAAAGCTGACCTAATCTGTTCATCCTAGGATTAGCAAATCCAAACAAAATCAGAATTTTTTCTCGTCACACTTCAACTCAAACTACACAAGAACCCCAGGTTAGCCGACCACATTACATATTTATTGATAAAAGCATTAATGGCATGGAAGCATATTGCAATTGGCAAAATGAAAAGCACAGAATTACGATGAGTGACTGAAACATGTCACCCATAAAAACAAGAACATCTTCACTGGTATGAAAGGAAAGGTAAAATAAGAACACTTTGAAAGAAGAACAATCCGGATGTACTGAACACAGAGTACAGAAACTCACTGAATCAACTGATGTGATTAAGGATACTGCACACATCACCAGAGCCATTTTCCAGTGGAAGACAGGTGTTCCCCATTGTAAAGGATAAGGAAATCTAAACCATGGGGAAGACTTCAATGCATGAGAAGTGTCTACACGACAATGTTTCATCCTTGATACATGCTTTCGGCAGGAATCAGATATAATATTTGATGTGGGTACATTGATATCACAGCCTTTGTAGCTATAAGCTCCAGCTTCAGTAAGGAGGAAAGCAATGGCCCATGTAATACCCAGACCCAACGGAACCTACAAAATTATTTGCATAACAGTCATCAGTCAATGAGAAGTGTTTCTTACCATAAGTCAAAATTTTCATTTAATACCATAATAATGTATCAGAAATTATGCAGATGCTGAACAGAATTAAAACAGTTATGATTCTTGTACTATAGCTTACCGCATAGATTAGAAATATGCGATGACCCAATATAGATATCTTACGAAGATACTGCAGCCAAAATGAAGATGGTAAACAAATTAGATATGTTAGCATACAATTGTGGATGTTCACAAGTATTTGAAGGTAGTCACTACCAACAATATAGTTAGATCATTAACATGGAAGTACACTCCCAAAGTAAGACAGAGAAGCATCAGAGCCATGAAACTCACAAGTGAAAAAACAATGACCAGCAATATCTGCACTACACCAATCTCTAAGCAGGTACCCACTTGAGGAAAACCATAACTGAAGAAGGAAAGTCCAACTGCCGCAATAGTTGGAGATACAACCACCGGATTAATCAACCTGGGACAAACATTTATTGCAGAAGCATGAGTTCTGAGAATCATAAATATGTTTTGATAATGCCAACTCAGTTATTCAGAGAATTGGCAAACAGTACAATTCCATCTTATCATTTTTCAAGGAACAGTATTTCCTCCATGGAACATGCATGTAAGCATGCAAAGATAATAACTAATGGCCATATTCACGACCTGTATTGCACTCATGTAAATGACAATAAGAAAACGTTCTGGTGTGGAATCACTATCTGTTAAACAAGGACATTATCTTAAATAAATAAAATTTAGGAGAAAAATAGTAAAATCATGGTCAATCTAATTGCATTCTTGCCCAGAAACCTGATCAAGAGAAGGTACAGGAACATTCAAATCTCAGGTTGGGCTGTGAGGCACAAACTACAGGGCACACATTTAATTTTGCTAGGCGCATGTTTAAGGGAAGAAAATGTAAGAACACATAGTGTGTATGCGCGCACACACACAGAGAGAGAGAGAGAGACATAACCCCCCCCCCCCCCCCCCCCCCAACAACAAAACCACCACCACCCAAAAAAAAAAAAAGAGAAAGTAAAAATAGAATATAAATTAAAGAGTTGTCAGAAGCCCTTCATGATAATTGAGATAAACCAAACAAAAATAAGATTTCATTGCAACACATATATATATATACAGAGAGAGAGAGAGGGGAAATAAATAAAATTTTATTAGAATAATAAAATAGGGTTGTCTGAAACACTTGACTACTTAACATACCTGGATTTGACCAATGAACAGCTTGTTTCACTTCCTTCTTCCCTCTTCCGTTCCACTCTCCTACCGTCGAAAATAATAGGTAAATCCCACTTTCTTCATTTTACAGTCGATCCCTTAATGCTTAAATTCCATATTTCCACCCTCTGAATAAGTATTTAGCATGGCAAGCCTGAGGGCACACTGTGTGTCTCTGTCTAGCCCTAAGAGCACCCAGGCACACAACTTAGCACACAAAATCCACCATAGGGGGTGTCTAGAGGCAACAAGCCCGCCTTAGGCAAGACTTGTGCCTCGGAGCACCATTGACAACTATAGCAAAACACTAATTGGCTCTCATCCAAATGACCCAAAATACTACAGCCAAACCCCCACTTGCTATCTAGAACCTGCACAACCTAATCCACAGCAGAAACCAGTTGTAAGTTCCTCAGTTTGGCCCAAATCTGTAATCCGAACCCAAACTGAAGCCCCGAAGCCCGATGTAAATCCGACAATGACCATCTAGGAAAACTTTCATCCCAACTGTCTTGAAATCCAAAACCAGACTGCACAGCATCTGCCCATTTTATGCATGTGTCACAACTCACAATCCCCAAATATGAACACTATACCATTCAGAACAGTCCATCTTTGACAATCCCCCTTAAACCCAATTTTCCACATCCTAAACCTACATAGATTATAGTAAGCGTACCCTAGTCCTTTCAAAAACCTTATCTAGTCAGTCATAAACCAATTAGATTCCAAGTCTAACCAGAATCAGCCCCTGTTCTACACTCACACCTTGACTCCAATTGCCAATTCCTAATTACCTCAAAAACCACCATCCAACAGTCACAACTCACAAACCAATGCAAACTTGTTGGATGAGATTGACAATTTGGCCCTCAACTACATAGCCCATTACAAACAGACCAAGGGCCCAAAACCCCAAAACTAATTAACTACTAAAAATTAATGTGGCAGGTGTTGATCTAGCCACCAGGCCCATCACTAGACCCAGCCAACCAAAGCCAGGCCCAAAAGCATGCTTGGCTGGTCAGAGCAGGCCTTCTCAACAGGCCCAGCAGCACTTCCAGCCCAATAGGTACCTGTGCCCAACCACAGGGATCCAGTGGTACTAGTGGGGCTTACCTGTTATAACTGCACAGGTTTGCCCAATGCGCATACTGCACAGCAACCTTTCCCCTTAAGTCTTATATGCTTCCTACTTTGAGACTTTATATTTAATGGCTAGTATTTGTGTTACTTTGAGAAAATTATTGTTCGAATTGATTAAAGATTAACCCTTTATTATGTTAGAAGGATATAATTTTCTGTGATAAAAAAAGACTGCATAGGCCTTTTGGTTTATTTTCCCTATTATCTTCTTGCAATAACTCTTCCCTACAGATTAGCGCTTGATGTATTGGTTGGGCATGTTATTTCTGTCGATTAGTGAATGATTACATGTTATTTATGATAATTTTCCCTTGAGTTTCTGTGCATTTGTAATCTTTGGGAGGATTAGAAAATAAAAGCACTGTCTAGATCAAGTGAGAGTGCCTTTCTACGTGTACATCTGGCCAAATATGCCGATCTACATTACAAACCAATCTAATTACAGTCTCTAAGCCTCATCAGTCCAACTCTCAAATAATTAGCAAAATCTCAACCCAACCTAGCTCATTATCCCATATTACAGATTTGTTCAACAGTCCCCACCTGAGCGTTAACTTACCCATAAACTGAACCAAACCAACTCCATATGATCTGACATTGTCCCTGAACCCTAACATGCTTCTAAGTTCTAACCAATACAGCACTCAGCCACTCACAACAGCACCGAACAGCACTTTATCAGTTGTGTCCCCAAGCCCAAATAGTCCAAATCCTGTCTACAATCAGTACCCTAGACATCACTGATCGACATTTGATGCTAATAACATATATCTGAATTGCAAAACCCAAGGATATGACATGTGTCTTCAAGTTACTACATACACTACACATTCAGGTCCAAGTGGGATGCAGACAAAATCAATTAATTTCAGGAGCAGATGAAATTTCATGCCCGGGCAATAAGAGATTAGCATCACAAATATAAAGTACAAATAGATTTAAAGATGTTGAGAAGCATACCTCAAAAAAATTGACATCAACCCACTATACCCCATAAATGCTTGGAATGCAGAAGATATAATTATAGCCCCCTGTAGCTCCTTCATTATGTGCTTAAAATTCTGCAAAAAAATAAAATAAAAATAAGTAAATAAATCTACTTTACATTTAGAATTAATTCTAGATTCTACTCAAAAATAAGAAACAGAAAGAACATTTTCAGCATTCTTAAATTTAAAAACAGAATAACATGATAGCAATTATATCCAGGGAGTCAAAATCTGCTGTATCAACTCATTCTAAGAACAATCATTCACAAAGAAATTACAAATTTGAGTTAGTCCAATGATCCTCAATGAGAGAGATGCTCTCTTTATATATGGAATCCTTTCCCCGTTTACAGCAATTACAATCCCTTACATTGGGTATTTTACAGCAATTGTCATCTTAACAGATTTTATATAGTATGGTACACTAAAGGTGAATTTTACACCATGATACTCTCATATAGTCTTCAACATTATCTTTAACACCCCCACTCAAATTGATACTGTGGAGTCAACAAGCAGCGCAAAAAAAATGATGCCGATTCCGCATAAAAGCTTTAGTGAGGACTGAGGATGTCAGCAGAGATTTGGGGGTATGTAAGGAGTGTAAAGGTGTTGTATAATCAAGGTAGGAAAACTCAGTGAGTTGACTCTTGACTCGGCCCAGTCATCTCATTTGACTTAGGACCAAGTCAAATATAGGGGAAACTCAGCAAAGTCACCTCATTTCGATAAGTTGAATGCCTTCTAAACCTTTTTTTTTTTTTGGTAAAAGCCTTCTAAACCATTTGATAGCTATATTTGATTTTAAACAATTGATGTTTTTTAAGTAATTAATGCTTGAAATTTGGAATTAGCAATTTAAAATTAATTAATGAAATGTAATTTGAGACTTATATTTGATCTTTTGCATTCAATGTTTGGACTTAAAATTATGTAACATATAATATTATTTCCATTTTTTTTTTATTGTTATAGTATTTTTCTGGCATATATAAATCTATAAATTTGAATTGATCGTCATTGATACTTATAAATAAATAAATATATATATATTTGAATTTTAAAGTATTTATCTATTTTTAAACAAAAATGACTCTTCCGAGTCGTCACATTGACTCTCTCCGCTTCAATTCTTTAGAGCTAGATGAATCGATCCAAGTCACGAGTTTTCGGACCTTGATTATAACCAAGTGACAATCAACCTCAGCATGTTTTACTCTTTAATCAAAGACCGGGTTGGCTGCAATTTGAATAGTGTTGGTATTATCTGCATGAAGAGGAGCAGCATCATTATCAGGAAAGCCAAGCTATGGTAGAAGCCTTCGAAGCCAAATGATCTCAAAGCAGGTAGAGGACAGTGTTTTATTCAGCTTCTGTGGAGATTTTGAGACTGTCCTATATCTGATATTTTCTTGAAATCAAGGCAGGGCCAAGACAGATGCACCATCCTGTCTAAGGGGTGTTCATAGGCCAGGCCAAGCCAGGCTCAGGCATATGCAAGCCCGACCCGCCTTTAGAAACATAGGTCCATATCTAGCCTAGCCCAAGCACGACACGGGCCTTAAGTGCCTGGCCCAAGCATGCCCATTTAGTCAATCAGGCCGGTCCGGGCCAAGCTAGCCTTTCTACCACTTTTTAGCTTTCTAATTGAGTAAATCAATAACTAATTACATGTATTACATAGGCCAGGTTTTGGGCTTTCAATCACTTAATCCAAGCCCGAACCATATATTAAACATGCCAAAAATCTAGATCCAAGCCTCGCCAAAGCAAGCTGGGACAGTGGGACCTGGTTGGGCTTGAGCACCCCTAATACTATCGTAGAGCACTAAGTGTCTAGATAGCCACCTCAATCAGCATCACACTATGCAGTGTGGCAAAGGTTGGAATAAAATTAACTAGTTCATTCAGAAGTGCTTTGAACTCTGAATAGTTCTATTCAAACTATTCACAACTATTAACAAACTACTCTCTCGTAGTTCTCTAAGTGGTGACTATCTAAAAATACAAGCCACTCAAAGGCACTATGCTCTATGTATTGTGTTAATCCAGATCTAACTTTATTTGGAGTTAGCCCCACCTTAAGGTTGATCAACAGTAAATCATGGAATTTTACTTGTGATTTTCATTTTAACCATGTTTTACATGTAATCCATCTAATTGTGGGCCCAGCCCTATTGAAGTTAAGTTTCACCTAGTGTGAATGTAAAGACAACAATTATTCTAAGTGGTTTGGATTTTAGATGTCAGCCTTAGTGATGGGCTTAAAAGCATGGGCATGGATGAACCAGTTCATTGAATTTGCCGAGCTTGAACTTTGAATCAGACAAATTAAAAAGCGAATCAAATGGCCCTACTTTATCAAATTCCCAGATCAATCTAAGTCTCAAATTACAAATTGTGGACTTGAATGAGAATTAATCGAAATGCGAACTAGGTAACTATGGATTGGATTTAGTAGGAAAAAATAAAACAAATTCTGGAGCCCAAGAAGATAACAAATTATCCATTTAACGGCGGTTAAGTGGAGATGCCAGGGTTTCATCATAAATTGGCACACTATGTTAGGAACATGTGAAATGTCAGGAAAAGTTTAAGTCAAGTAGATAAGGCCGCCCACAAGCTCTCAATATAGTGTGGGATCAGAAAGTTCTCCATCATCTTGTCGATACTCAATGAAGCAGAGCTATAGTGGTGACTTTGGTAGGATCAAGCAGCAGTAGGTTGCATCTTCCAAGCCAAGTCGTTGGCATGGATTCCATGCATTCAAGCTGAGCTAAGTAGGAAGTAACTGTCCATTCAAATATTAGCAAACTCCATGCGGGAAATCATTTATTGGAGTTGGCAGTCTCATTTCATCAGACAGTGGGAGACTAACGCCCTCAAAATAACAAGGTGACTTCAGGACTCTTTATTGATGGATCTTGATTGTTTGACAGATGAAGAGTCAAGAGTGCAGCTTGCTTTGCTTGGGCTTATGTGCTGTCCTGGCTGTGGTTTACGCCTCAGAGTCTAATTATGCTTTTTTCTCTCACTGTTCTCAAGGCAGAATTAGATGTGAATGAGGGTTGTTGGATCCTCTTATTTACCAATGCCGCTCTTCTCTTGCATTTTTTGGCATTTTCTCTTATATCGTACAGATGTCCTCCTTTTCCATTAATCAAACCCAATTGTTGTCTTTCAAAAATAATAAGAAGAGCATAACTATTACATCCTCTTTTAATGTATTTTAAACCAAAATGATCCATGGAATTAGCATGCCTCTTCTGATAAAGATGTTTTTACAGTATGAAGCACCCTTAATAAGGTCATTCTTATGTATTGTGCACAAAAACATCGACATGCAAATTCAGCAAGAATTGAAAGAGAGAGAGAGAGAGAGAGAGAGAGAGAATTACAAAAGGTCCAAATAATGCAGAACCTTCTCAAACCACTTTGTGAACTGGACCGAATTGGTATCAAACATCAAGTCAATCATGTTGAAAACTATTTAGAACTGTTTTGTAGTTCAACTAGGTGGGTATGGACTTGATCGAATTGAGAGAGAGAGAGAGAGAATTACAATAGGTCCAGATAATGCAGAACCTTCTCAAACCACTTTGTGAACTAGACCGAATTGGTATCAAACATCAAGTCAATCATGTTGAAAACTATTTAGAACTGTTTTGTAGTTCAACTAGGTAGGAATGGACTTGATCACATGGGTTTTGTTATGTTCATCTGGGGACAGGTGGCTTGCTTCTGGATGCTTGAGATTAACCGCCGGGGCTGCATTCGCAAGATCGCTCTCTTAACACGGTCTTGGCATTCCGCTGTTTGGAGTTTTGCTAGTGTCTCAATTGTTTCTGCAGCTGTCTTTTCCTTTGTTGGTGATCTTTTTGTTTTGCCTTTTGGATTTATGCTTGTCCAGTATATATCTCATCTACTGCTAAGCCCTTGATTAATACAAGTTACCATTCAGAAAAAAAAAAACTATGGACTTGATCCAGTGAACTGGCTGTAATAGCATCCATTTAGGCAAAGGACGATCTAGATGGATACATAAAATAAAACAGATTCTTTCAATAATCCCTCTAAAAGTTGCAATCCCTCTAAAAGTTGCCAATGTAATCAGATAAAACTACAGCCCTTGAAACTCATACGCAAACTTAATATGCCGTTTGAAGATTCATTTCTGCATCAATCTTTTAATAACCATGGAATAATAGGCAAGTTTTATCAATAATAACGAACCATCACCATCATCAAATCCTCGTCCTAGCTATGTTGGGGTCAGCTATATGAATTTGCTTTCTCCATTCCGATATATCATGAGCAAATCCTTGGATGGGTTGCACTTCTTCGGATCTATTGTTACTACTTGCATCCACATCCTCTTCAACCTACCCCTACCCCTTCCCCTTTGTCGGCCATCAACCTACATAATAAAAAACTTTTCCTCATTAACATTGTTGTTGACCTGCATTGGACATGTCCAAATCATCTCAAAATTGTTTCTCTTACTTTATCATCGATTGGTGCTGCCCCTAAATGCTCTCAAAAGCGCTTATTTCTCATTTTTATCCTTCCTAGTTTTACCACACGTCCACATCAACATTATCTCACTGCTTTTTTCTTCTTTTTTTTTTTTTTTGAAATACAACATCTTCTCACTACTACACTCATTTCATGCATGTATTGCTTCTTGATTGACTAGCATTCTACTTCATATGTCATAGCTAGTCTAATCGTTGTCATGTAAAGTTTTTCCTTCAATCGTGTTGGTATGCGCCGATCACAAAGCACTCCAAAAGCAAGTCTCCACTTCAACCATCCTGCTTTTATCCTATATCCGACATCTTCCTCAATCTCTCCATCCTCAGTAATTATCGAACCAATGTATCGGAATAAATCCCTATCTTTATAGTATCTCTTGAGCTTCAATTTTTATAGTAGTTTCAGCTCTTCGTACATGCCCACTGAAACTGCAATTCTAGAATATCGACTAAAAATATTCTCAATCCTCGTATCCAAAAGATTGGCATGATGGCAGCTCTCATTGCAAGTTTTCAAGGCATCAGACTGTTTCATTGTTGGCAAAGAGTTTACAATCTAAACATTCTACTATTATAATTTCAAGGAAAATGTATTACTAAACTAATTAAAGCACCAGAATGGCTTTGAAAGTTTTACAATATATCACAAGATTGCATCTCTCAGATATTGGGGGAAAATTTGTAAGGCTTTGAACGACAATAACCAAAGCTGATAAGATCAACAATTACACCTGCATTAAATACATTAACTGGAATAAGTCACGAAATGGCACGACTTCTTAGAAAAAAAATGGGTGTAAATAAATGCAAGATGCTTTTGAGTTCCCCTCTTCTTAACATTTTTTTCAGGGGAAAAGAGGGGGGTGTCCGTTCTTATAGTCTCAGATTTTTTATGCTTCACAATATACATCTCTAATACAATATAGACATATATATATCACAAATCATTTCAGAAAAGGAAAAAAAAAAACAGTTAGCTGAACATCAAAAGTTGGGTGGCGAAAGAACATACATTCCCACTCAAACCCTGAAACTCGGTAGAATTGATTATCGCAAGCACCGGAGCCAAATAAACAAATGATGGTCCTTGTATGAGCGGCAACCTCGTACCAAAGGAGGTGTGTAAAAGAGTTGTAATCCCTGACACAAAAAGCACAGTCGATACCACCATTGCAGTATCTTCCTGCCCTCTTATCAATTCAGTTAAAGATCTACAGTTCTGGAAAAAAAAAAAACATAATGCAAAATCGAAGCTTTAAGAAAGAGATCCTCACACGAGTGCCGCCCATTGCAGGAACTATAACCAGCGGAATGAGAATCAAAGAGCCCAAAATGGAAAGATAATGCTGGAATCCATATAACCCGATCGGCACTGAAAAGTTACAAAACCCACAAAAGTCACCTTTTTTACTGAAACTAACAATTTATAGAGGGCCTATTTGAATAGTCCATGTCCAAAAACTCGCCCTAAAAATGAGAATCGATTCCCCATAGGCCATAGCATTGTACTGCTTAAACTTTAAACACGCACAGATACTTTTCTGCGATAATCAATTTAGCAAGGTGAGCTTTTGGATGCAGCTCGTCTGTTGAAGTCACATCCAAACAAACCCTTACATAAAAATGAGAGAACTCATAATCTCACCGAGGCCTGGAGTGTCTCTGAGCTCATACTTCATATGCGAATGCCGACCTACAAACCCTTCATCGTCATTCGAATGCGGCAAGACGTCGGATTCCCCTGCTCTGCTAGGTTTCGGCTGCTGCTGTGGCGGGGGTGGCGCCGCCGGTGGTGGTGTTGGGTCGAACCGAACCTGGCCATTCTGTCCGGCGGTCTTCCCCGCAGCGGCACCGCCATCCGACTCCCTCCGATTCTTCGCAGCCCGCTCTCGATCCGCCGGCGCCGGCGGCATCCGATTGCTGGCGTGCTCTCCATTCAAGGGTCGACCAGATTCCAGATCCGGTTGCATCACGGCCTCTTTGGGTCTCGCCGGAGCGACGGCGACGATCTGACCGGAATCGCTGGCGTTCGTCTCGCCGGAGAGCTTGGCTTTGAAGCCTGTTCTCTTTGCCCATGAGGATGCCGGTATTTGCGACGGAGGCTGCGCGGGGTTCGGAGCTGGTGGCCATGGGCCGGGACGGGGGCGCTTCGGGGCGTCGGAGCTCGCCATTTTCTCCGGCAAGCTACAGCTGCATTGCTTGGAAGAGATGCAGTGCAGATCCGATCTCTCCCTATCTCGATCTCTGATCAGATGTCCGGAGAGTTTAGGATTTTTAGGGTTTCTCTCTGCACATTTCTAGGGTTTTGGCAGAAAGACGAGTGTATCAGTGTAGGGAAGAGAGGGAGTGAACTGGGGATTTCGGTGGGAGAAACGCCAAAAGGAGACAACTAATAAGAAGGATGAGAGAGAGAGGACTGAGGAGTCCAAATGGAAAAGACTGATTGCTTTTGTAAACGATCGAGTATGGATGGAAAGAGATGTGTCAATCTGGTGGGCCACACAGCTAGTGGGACTCTTAGACATTCAAATGATAGCCATTTTTCCCTTGTGCCTGGATCAGATTGTAGCCCCATTTTTTTCCATTACGATGATTATTAGACTACCTTTACCCAATCCACATCCATACCGTTGGATTAATCCGTGAGGTATGCAAAAAATCTATTTGGATGGTGGATATGGCCAATCAATAATTTCCATATGGATGTGAATGAGCTGTCTAATAAGTCCGGTTTCAATTTTTTGGGCCCAATAAAAGAAAGTGTTTTAATATTAGAACACGTCTGTATAGCACCACCGAAACTAAATCTATATACCCACGTAAAAGTAATTCCGACTAAAATTAAAATAATAATTTTTTTATAGATTTTATAAATAATTCATTTTTATTAATTTTTTGACAAAAGAGCCGCCGCACCAAATTACAAAAAAATCACACAATGGAATGCCGAATCATTTTTGCCAACTTCAACATTAGTCTAAGCCGACTGACATAGTGGACGGTTGCTTAGACTGACATAGTGGACGGTTATAGCTTATAGTTTAGTTCGTTTGAGACGTATGTGGTAAGTTAAAATGTGTGTTTTAGTCTCCTATATAGCAAAGAAAAAATTTAGAATATTAAATGAAAAATGTATCATATATACTAACTGATATTTAAATTAAATTATACAATGAAAATATTTTATAAACTTAATTATGGGTTTTAAATGTGATCAATCCAATCGGCAGATATTTAATGAAATTATTTTGGGAGTGCCTACTAAGTAATGGTAGTTAATATTTATCTAATGGTTTCAATATATTAAAAGCAGTACCATCGGATCACTGGATCAATACTCATTGGAATGCATACCCAATTACCTGAGTTACCCGGCCCGATATCTGGATTGCTAGGTGAATGATATTTGTATTTTCAGGATCTCAAATCTCAATATGTGTGACCACTTATGGATGAAACCGATGACAGTGAACTCATCAAGTCAGCATTTTATAAACTTAATTATGGATTTCAAAACATTTGACACTAGGATATAAATGGGTCTCCGATTCTCCGATTGTTCGAAGGTTCCGACCCATTAAAAATCGAATTTCAATCCTTATTTAGGCCCCGATAAGTAAATGGGTCAGGTCCGATTCCATCTTGGTTCAGACCCGTAGATCCAAGATCCGACATATTGCCTCAATTTTCAAAAATATATCCAATAAATTATTTTTTTTTCTAATATCATCATCTACCTACCCAGACCTGGATCCAAATTCGTCCCATAAATGATTCTGGTTCCGGAGTCAAGAAATCGGTTCCGAAACAATTCATGATCCGGATCTAGCTCCACTTTCCCCTTAACAGTTCATTTGACCCGGATCGAAATTAACTTGTTTACAACCCTACTACTAACCTATATGGACATGTATATGTCTGTGTGGCAACAATTTAAAAGCGATGCACCGAAAATATATTTTTTCAATCAAAACCCAAAATATATTAGCCCATTGGTCTCTGAAACTATTAATTGGGTCCAAGAGAGCCGAGCCCTACTTGTTTGCATCTGTTCGGTAGCTAGGTGGAATTTGCACTGCCACTCTAGCAAGGATTTCTTATGAGGATCTGTACTAGTTAAGATCTCTCATTGACATGCTTGTCCATGAGTGTAGCTGAGAAAAAATTATATTGAGTGCATAAATCTATAAAATTAGTGATTTTCAAATCTAAAAATTATTAAAAATGAGGATTTCCAGTGGCCCAAATTCTTGGTAGTTTACCATCGCCAAACATGGGATTTTCACTGAAAACTAGTCAGAAATTCTCGAGGAATTTAGAGAGAGAGAGAGAGAGAGAGAGAGAGGGGCGCTAAACTGTAAGGCCCTGCATGGCTGCATCAGAATTCAGAGCTCAAGTGTATAAATGGTTCTCCCATTCTCTGTTTCATGTCTGGGATCCAATAAACATAGTGCAGATAACGACTTTGGTCCAAACTCCAAACAACGCGTTTCTTGCTTAATATTACTGAAGATGAGGAAAGTTAGACAAAGAACCATTGACACGGTAATAAAACATGTTGCTGTCTGTGATTTGATTCTAATTACCCTACATATCCTACTTAACAATTAATTAATGGGTGGCCCTCTTTTTACAAATTGTAACTAGGGGAACACTACAGGCATGTTTTGTCACATGTGTATGTACAGTAGTAACATTGAAGTAAAAGTATAGGGCACCCCATATTAAGCACCATTTATCAGGACCCAGTGCACGTCCCACCATTGCATTGTCCATGGCCAAAAATTGCTCTGATTTGGTTGGATTGGATGATTCTTATTGCCTGATCAGGGATTGACGAATGGATGGTCAAACACAAATGAAAATTGGTTTAATGCAATATTATAGTTTTGGATGTTTCTGATCATGCGATTTTAGATGTTAGATCTAAACAGTTAGAGTATGTTTGGTAACAGGTGAAGAATCCATAGATCTGATGATTCTTCACTACCACTAGAATAAGGATTCCTTACTGGAGATTTATATAGACAATGATTTCACATTGATATTGGTGTGTATCGATGCATATAAGTGAGAAAAATAAGGTTTTGTGTGTAAATCCATTTAAGTGGAGATTCTCAAATCTTATGGGATGGTTGGATATGAAAATCATAACAAATGAAGATTTTCATTTATCCAAATCCCCAATGATTTACAATTGTCAAATATGAATTTACCACAAATTTAAAAAAACCAATCCCCAAAAATTTATTTGCCAAAGGTGACAAAGTGAACCAAAAACGTTCCTTCTCCACCAAAATAACTTAGGACGTAACGGACCTACATTTTTCAAAATCTTCAATTCCCAAACGCATTGCGTGTTACGCGTGGTATTGGAAATTCACGGTTGTCATCCTCTTTGATTTTTTTATTATTTTTTTCCTTGGTGTAGGGGTTACGACACTTTATTTCTCTTTGGTGGTGTTTGGGTGCGAGGAATGTGAAACTTAGGATTCTCCACGGGATGGAGAAATCAAAGTAAATATCAGCCAATGCGTTACTCAGTTACTCTTATTTTCGCTTGTGAGTTCCTCTTAGTCATTACCAATTTCTCAAAGGGAAAATTTAAAAAAATGACATAAGTTATTTACTTAATTCAAAGAATGACATAAGTTTCAAAAATTTTCAAAATAGTCCCATTAATTAAGGACATCAATCAACTTAAAACTATTTTTCATCAAAAAAAAATTATTTTTTTTAAATAGTTAAATTATCCTTTTTTGAAATAAAACTCTCATTTACTTCCTTTCTATCTCCTCATTTCTTTCACGGGCGTCTTCACAGTGATCAAGGACATCTAGTGTTCCCATAGCAATCAACTACATGTAGTGGTTGTTAAAACCATGTCATGGTTTTAAATAAAGGGTCATTTTGGTATTTTCAAAATATTAAGAAAAACGGTCACCATAAAATACCTTTAAATAACTAGATGTTCTTAATTGAAAGCTTAATGAAAAATTTAGGGACTAATTTGAATTTTTTTAGAACTTATGTCCTTTTTTGAAATAAGACAATAACTTAAGTCCTTATTTGATTTTTTTTCTTTTCCAAATAAATGAAAAAAAAAAAAAAAAACAAACTAGGAATATGATACTTTATTTTGAGCTACAAGGTTCAACCCATTTTCAAAGCCCAATATAGATTTCAAAGTTTCATATGCCATCAACTCCATTCCTACAAATGGTCATGAATATCTAAGAAGGTTGTTGAATGTCACTGAAGCAAGAAGACCACTGTAATTCCTCGTGTGACTACTACAAAGTTGAAACCACCTTACCCGGGTCTCATTTTTTCCCCAACCACTCTTGAAGTTTTCTTTTATAAAGTCGCAAATCACATCAATCAAACGATCAAAATAGATTAAATGGCCACCTCTTAGCCTACTAAAATATGATCAGCTAAACTTTTCCTTCTCATTTGTTATTTTATTAGGAGCCCATTTGCACGTGAGTGCAAAACTCAGATGATCATCTACATTTGTGGATGTTCTAGTGTGGTCCCTTTTATCGATTTGATTGATTTATTTATTTTTTTGCCAAAAGTAGTCAAGTGGAGTTCGAGGCCCAACGAATTTTATTTTATCAATTCAAAGCAAGTAACGCAAAAGAGAATATGGCCCCTTACCAGTATTCATTTAGTTTACTTGCCTTGTATTCATTTAGCTTACGGAGAAGCTTATTCGTTCAAAGATCCTCTGAAGTGATGTCAATTCTCTTGTATGTTGTCAGCTTGGGCCTGTTTGGGGGCTTTACTAATAGAGTTGAGTGGTGTAAATATTATTTTAAATAAATAATAAAATATAAGTGAGTTATGATAGTATTTTATTTTTAATTTTTTTTGTTGGAATTTTTTTACTTTTTTTTATTGAAAAGTAAAGTTTTTTTTTCTTTTAGTGGAGAAATGATGCTACTTTTTATTTTTTTTTAAAAAATATGGTGGGAAATTTGAATTAAAGTGCTTTTGGTGGGATTTTTTTTTGAGAAATGGGGCTTTACTTTACTTCACTATTAACGATAATGACAAAGTGATATTCTCTTTTACCGGATCAGTATAGTGACAAAGTGATGTTCTCTTTTACCAACTCCGGAAAATATTCGGCATGCCAATAATAGCTCTAAAAGGTCAGCGCACTTTTGACGACATACATTTTTTTAGCGTCGAGTCGTTCCTCTTGATATATTAATTCGTGACTGGTTGGCTCTGATATTATTTTAAATTTCGTTAATTAATCGTTACTACTAAAACCTCGAAGTGTTAGTATAAGCTGCGTAAATACTTTTCAATGCTTTATATTGTGTGAAGCACACTCCTCAACACTATCATCTCTCTTATTTTAATGGGAGATGCTTCTATGATAGTAATTCTTACAGTACTATAAGAGTATGGGAGAATACATTTAAATAATAATAATAATAATAATAAATACATTGGTTTTGCTGCTCTTAACAACTTTTCTTTTTATTTTTTTAATTCCAAGCATCCATCATTCTATGGTTCGAATAGTTAAAGCAATAAATATTGAGCAAATCATATGTACACATGTACGTTGGCTCTAGTCGAGGCTGAAACTGAAAACGGGTTCACTAGGCACATCCCGGACGCCATCATACAATTTTCAGGTAGAGGTGTAAATCCTTGACCAGTGGGGGTCACTTTTTCTAATGTAATCAATCACTAGTTCCTTAATTGAAATGGTCCTATGATTGCAGGAGTAAGTTAGATATATGATATAACTAGAAAAAAAAATTTAATTATATTTTGTCAAAAGACTTTATATATAGGGCAATATTTGAGTGAGGGAATCCCTCACCATTTCAAACTTCATTTTGGAAGAGATTTCAAGTACAAAAGGGTTATTGTACTTGAAGGGAGTACACCATTTTGTATTTGAAACCTTCTAAAAAAAAGAGTCACTCACCACACATGGTGCGAGAATCCCTCACTTGAATACCCCCTTTTATATATATATATATATATATATATATATCCCAAGTTGAGAAGCATCAAAAGCTTATATAAGACATAAAGTTACAAGAGCCTAAAAATCAAATCCACACAATACCCAACTTCAAACTTGAGTCACCTACGTAATTGACTCTTTTGCAGCAACAACAACAGGATTGAAAGGTATTATATATCTCGTCCCTCATAGGTATACGCTCGAATAATCACGTCATTGACAATGAACTCCTAGGTTCGCTGCAATAAACATGCACTTTGACAATACGCTCTTTTAGGTACGCTCCAATAAACAAGGACTTTGACAACGCACACCGTAATGTCACATGCATTAGCCCCACATGCTCTGTTAACTAGAAACCAATAGAGATGTGCAACAACTAACAAGGGATATCAACGGTGCAGAAGGCCATATTAATGGGAAGATAGAAAATCTGGAGGTTTGGGTAATCAGATGTACCGGGAGTTGCTGAGGGTAACATCGGAGGTGACCCAAAGATAGACAACATCGATTATGTGAGGACAGGGGAAGAAGATGGTTTTGAAGGAAGAAGTGGGTTTTCTCAAGAATGCACGAGATATGGACTTGCTAGAGACGATAAGCAAATTGATTAGGGGAGTAAAGTGGACGAAAATGGGTGTGTAGGTTATTAAATTTCCTCAACTAACCGTTCCAACCTTTAGTCGAGGAAATTTAATATAGGATGAGTGGCTGAAACAGATGCAGTAATGAACAAAACAAGAGGTCTTGGGAGGCGGTGAAGATCGGTGGTTGTTCAATGGCGTGATCAGTAGGCATAAAGTTTAATATGGATTGTCGCAGCAAGAGACCAAGGACCTGTTGTTTAATGTAATTGAATTCTTAAGAATATCCTAAGACTCAAATTTTTGGAAGTGGTTGAAAAATAAAGAATTAAATGTGAATATCCCGAAATGATAATTAAAAAAAAAAACCTTCTAGTTTAATTAGAATTTGAATAAACGACGAAATGAAAAACGAATACCGAACTATCACTTTAGTAATTTAAATTTCAGGAATGTCAAGGTCGTATCTATATATTGTTGGAGTTATTACTTTTGATATTTTAGTATGAAAATCAAGAAAATCTCTTAGGAAATTCAAAGGGCATTTTGGAAAGTTTAAAGGCCATCTAAAAAAGCTAAACATCATGGAGATTTTATTGTTGTCTTATTATATGTAAAGCGACCGATGTCTTTTAGAAGTGTCTTTTAGTATACCATATAAGATTGTGTCGTAGTTGTTTTGCAAAGTGTAGAACAAGAGAGTGTGCTCTTAATGTCTACAAGAATGTCCAGGTATTTTGGTGTAGATAAATCTCTTATTTTCTTAAGATTTGAATAATATACAAGTATTTTGTTCATTTCGTACAACCCCACATACACAAACACACTCCACACCTTCATGTTTCTATAAACTGGCATTAGAGCATTTATTCAAAGTGGTATTAGATCATCTATTCTACATATATCACCACTACTTTATATCCTTCACGCAACGCTTATTTAATAATCCTTGGGTCAAGACCATTTGATTGTAATTTTTTATATATATTCAATTCCTATGTTTTTTTAACAAACTAGTTTACACCCCTTGAGCGACAACAGTGGAAATTGATGAAAATGTAATGTTGAGCAACTGTCTAGTAAATCCACAGAGATAAAAGGTCAAATAGATGATTGATCCATTTTCTATTGATGAATCCACATGGAGGGTAACAGTCAATTCTGCAATGTAGGGACGCACAGGAGAGAAATTCATGTCTGGAGGGTTCAATGGAAACATGCATTACAGGTGGCCTTGAACAATGACTACTGGCTTAATTTTATGATTTATATTATTACGTACGTGGTTTGTCATGTAATCCCGGACAGATCGAATCTAAATGTGTCAATACTAACAAAAATGAGTCCTTGTTCTCTTAATATATCCCAATATTCTGAATCATCATCTCAGATCAAATACAATTAAGTGCTTGTCATTCATTTGTCTAGAAGAACTACTCCAATGAGAGAAGAATGATTTTCTCTTCTTTTTTTTTTTAACCCAAAAAGAAACAGACATGAATGTTTGGACACCTTAGATTTATAAGTCATTTTGTAGCATTAAGACGATGCATTTGTTTCTGTGCTTCCAAGAGAAAATCCACTTCTATTTGTGAGCACTGCTTGCCTTTGAGGGGCCAAGATCCACACAAAAAGACGAGCCTGAGGATGAGTGTGCCTCAAGAAATGTGTTGGAATACTTAAATGTGAATTAGATACTGATGTAGGAGAATGAACAGGAGATCATAGCATCACAAGGACAAAAGTCACATCCACGGAAGAAAAGAAGCTTTTCGTGAATTATTAGGTTGATTCTATTGAACCAAAGACAGTGTTGAAGTCCCTACTTGTATATGAATGTGGCCACTTGTGAAGTCTGTGTCAACCTTTACAGATTGAATAAAAGATCAAACCTTCTTTTCTCTATTTCAAAACGTTCAGATATTACAAAATTACAAACAACCTACCATGTTTTAACAATTTAGTTGCCCCTCCTCTAATCTTTACATGGGGAATGAATGATAATGGAGAAATGGTTCGCAGGACTACTCAAGTTCTGGGCCATCCCAGTGATATCCACTCTACATTTGTGGTAATTGATCTTTGAGAATTCAACAACCAGATCATTCAAACTGTCCGGATAATGATACCCATTCATATGATGTGGATCTTTTTCGTCTTTCAGAATATATTATAGTTATCCTCCGGAGTAGAGAAACAGACGGGGAGGTAAAATGTCATTTTCAAACGTGAGTTTGGAGTAATTAAAGTTTTGTGATCTTCATACAAATAAAGTAAGATACGCAGTCTAGAGAAGAACAAATTTGGGGTTGATCTCTTTGAGGCTGGTGAGGGAAGTAGACCTCGGGTGCGGAAATGTCACTACATAGGTTCAAACCCTTGACAAAGACAGGTAAGAATCGCCACCTCTTACCATTGGAGCCAGAGACACCAATTCATGTTTCTAATTGTTGTATCATTCAAATGGTGAAGGAGGTTTGCCTCTTCAGCAAGACTGATTTTTATGTCCAATGGCAAAATCTGACTAGACTGATGTGCAAGTCAGATAAATTTGATGGACTGGGTTAGGGTTGACCGTTGACCTGCATAACCCAACGTGTATCACATATGGGTTGATTGCAAGCCAGATAAATCTGAGCTGACCCGCAAATGTGACCCATCCAACTCACATTTGACTCTCGTAACTCAACCTGCATCCTATAAAAAAAAAGGATTGATCACAGGCTAGATAAATCTAACCCATATAATAAAAGGAGGACAGGTTAGGGCTGACCGCTAACCTAACTTGCACCTATACAAGTTGAACACATTTTAGATAAATTTGACCCTATAAAAAGTGGGTCGGGTAAGCGTTTACCTGCTTAACCCATTTAAATGTGTCGGGTTAGTGTTGACCCTACATGTCTAGACCTATTTAAAAGTTTTAGTGGTTTAAAGTTATTGTGTTTTAGGCTTCTTTGGCCTCCAGTGAAATTCAAATGTAGCCTTATACTTTTAAATGGCTTCTGCTGGGGGCAAACACCTGTGTGTTAGGTTGGATTAAATGGATTGACCTATGTTGGAAACCAGGTTATGCAGGTTGGTTCAGGTTAGCTCGCATCATATGCGGGATGAGATAACTCGAGGGGTTTTAAAAATGAGCTGGACACAGGTTGAACTTCAACCTGTAAACAATAATTCAGGTCAACCCGATCCATTTTCCACTCCATTTTTTTTTTTTTTTTTTTGTAATGGACTTTAATCCTCTGACTGCTTCTACACAATAAACTCTTTGGGACTTTCGAATTAGACATATGAGAGAGCTCGTCAGGCCCAGTGGATGTAACAGATACAATTGGACGTGGAGTGGCCCTCTATGCCATGCGTGGGGGGCCATGTGGGATGGCTTAATATGGTCAAAGTTAAAATACTATCCAACTGAGTGAACCCTGGTGCTAACGAACGTATTCTTGTAGGGTGAGGACTGAGGAGAATTCATGTGGCATGCTCGTATTAACGAGAGAGACTCTCTAAGGTGGTGTTTGTGTAGCGCAGTCGTTGAATAAGAAACCTACATTTTCTCTTTCGTGGTACTTGATTTTCGACTGGAGACCCGGATGCTTGCTGAAAAGGGAAAATGCTGACTCAATAACGCACCTGGAAATCTTAGAAGGGTGGAATCCTCCCTGCACCACATAGGTCGAAGAAAGCACTGAATGCCGTCTCCCTTTTCTATGGCAACTCACTACTGCACAAATGCAACCTATAACTTAACAAGTGGCGGATCCAGAATTTTCATTTAGGTGCGGCTAAACTTTGCTCGTCTTTGTTAAACTTTTTTTTTTTATATTAACAATAAACAAAAGAGAAAATGTGTTGCATTTAAATAGACACAAAATATTACTACATTAATTAACATACATTTCTTTCGTTAAGATGTTTTGCATTTATTTTAGCTGTGAAAATAATTCCTTATATTTGGTCATGGGCTCATGACAAATAAGAGAAATCGCCAATTAATTGTAACTCAAGGTGTCCAAATATATGAACCCAAAGGCCGAATTCATTTCCATATGAACTGAAGATTAAAGCGTGCCCAAGGGTGATTTTTTCATTTTCAAATTTGTATATATTCTTAGATTTGTTGATTTAAGGCTTAGGGTTTGAATTAGGATTTGAAAATTAAGGATTTAGATTTAGATATAGAGCAATCATGATTATACTACATTTAGAGAGGGAGGGAGAGAGACTGACTACTAGAGGACCGGCGATGAGGAGCCGATTTCTTGGTAATTAAAGTTGTTGAGAGAGACTGGTGCGAAGACGATCTCGTACTCTCGGTGAAAGAGGATGTTGAAATAGAGGATGAGTGTTTCCACTTCTATGACATGTGGGGCAATCGTCAGGTTCAAAGATGGTGCGAGTATTTATTAGATGTATGTTGGACATGGTTTGGCTCATTTAAATCTCATGTATTCTCAACATTGACAATGGGCCACCGCTCTAGGTCATCACTACGTCTGTCTGCCCTTGCATGGATTTCTGGGGGTTGTATATTTGCACCCATTTATATGTGTAATAGATATGTGCTTGTGTGTATTTATTTACTCTTATTTACGTATGCTCGTAAATGATTTACAATTTTAAATGTTGGTGTATAAACAACCATGTTTTTATATTAGAAGTTTCAAACCTCATGCCCTGGTAAAAATTATTTATACATGCAAAATGTATATTCATTGTGCATCCCCTTGGGTGCCCAAACAGAGGATGTTCGTCTCCCGCATAGGCATTGCAATAATATGTTTTTCTCTATTTTTTATCTATGCATCCAATTAGGCCCATTTATTTGCATGAAATCGGACACATGAGAATTCATTATTAAATGGGCTGATTTGTTTATCTGGGATTGGAATATATATGAATTTATTATATGGACTGTTTGCTTGCAAGGAATAGGAATACAATGGAACTCATTGATGAAATGTGATTATGTATTAGAATATATAAGAATTTATTGTCATATGGACTGTTTGCTTGAAAGGAATAGGCATGCAATGGAATTCATTGATGGAATGTGATTGTTTTCTTGCATGGAATTAGAATACATAAGAAGTAATTGGTTCCAATGGGCTTATTATTCACATGGAATTGGAATATACATATGAAGTCATTGATTCAAATGTTTGTTTACATGAAATCAAAATATATAAGAATTCATTGCACATTGAAAGTCCTCGATCGATTCCATAGACTTGAATAAATATGTAGATAAAAATATCTATATTTATTTAATGTAATTTAAAATTAGTTTCTTTCATTTTTTTAATGCATATATATACATGCAGTGCCGAAGCTAGGATTTTCTTGTAGGGGTCAAATGACGTTCGACGTAGTAATTTTTTGTATGTAATTTTTTTTACAAATTTAATAATATCCAAAGGAAAAACTTAAATTTGAAAACATTTCCACTTTTTTTTAATATATAATTTCTCAAACTTTGTGAGGGCATTTAAAAGACAAATAGAACAGGGCTCACTGTAATGAATTCAAGCTGTTAAAAAACGATCATTTTCTCCCAATTTTAACACTAATGGTTGTATATTTCTTTAATAAAAGTAAATAAGACCCATCCTGATTTGGTCAAAGTGCAACATTTATATCCATTTATCTTGTCATGAAAAGATGAATTCTAAATATGTAAGTGATTGGCAATGGAAAGTCAAGAGTCCAGATTTTTTGAGTGTTTCACTGACACTTTCCCGTAGGGCAGTGAAATTCTACAGTAAATTTAGAGGTGGCAAAATCTAACAGACCCTCTAAAGTCTAACCCAACCCACTCCTGACCCGCATAACTTGACCCGTATTCCATATGGGTCGGTCACAGGTTGGGTAAATCTGACCAGTAGCAAAAGGGGTCGGATTAGAGTTAGATGCGCATAACCCGTCTAACCCGAGTTTTAAAATCCTAACAATGTTTTTGATATGCCGTTCAGCACCTTCTTCCAAATTACTAACATGCATGCTTGGAACTGATCATCAGGGGCAGAACCACCCCCCCCCCCCCCCCCCCCCCCCCCCCCCCGTTTTTTGCATCTCTCTCTTTCTAAGTTAAAACTCATCATGCCCTGGCCCCCCATGTTTTTGCATCTTTCTCTTTCTAAGTTAAAACTCATCATGCCCCAGCTTCAAAAAGCCATGAAAAGAGAGAATCTGAACTGTGTCAAATAGAAGTGAGAAATCCAACCTTCATTTCTTTTGCTACTATGATCTGCGCTACTATGATCTGCTGAGAGAGAGAGAGAACGAGTATAGGTGCTTGTTTGAAAGAAAAACAATAAAGCCCCATGTCCATCTGATGATTTATATGAGAGGGTAAAAAGTACTACTCAAGTCTTTTGGCTACAGAAGAATGGAAAAGTAAGAAGTTAAAAACCACAGGTCCACAACCACTTCCTATAAGGAAACTCAACTGATGACCTTTGCAAGTTAGACTTGAATCGTAATATAATTTTTATGGTTGAACTTACAACTATCTCAAAATGAAACTTTAAAATATGATAGTTATAATAATTGGTGAAATAAAATTTTATTCAAATTTTGGCCCCCCATATGAAATCCTGGCTCCGCCCCTGCTGATCATGCAGACAGGGCACACACCAGATAGGCCACATCCCCTTCCTCTTTGTTTCTTCCTTCATATTTTTTTGATCGATTAATCCCCCTTTGTCTTCGTGGTAAACATCTCAAGAGTGATGAGGTTAAACACTGCTGCTCCTCTTTTCCCTTTTTTTTTTTCTCAGTGGCCGTCACAAGTCACAACATATGCGAAATCTATTGCAGGCATCCAGCAACGATATCATCTCCACTCTCCAGAATCATTAAATTCAATGGGAGGAGAAGGCTTACTGTTTGGAAGAAGATAAAGGTTGTACTTCGTCCTTGTTACTTGTGGCCGCGCATGAATTGTTAGTCATTTGTCCATTGACATTTATCCGGTTGCAAGGACAATTACCAAGAAAGCAACCCTTGAATCGTTAGTCATTTGTCCATCAACATTTATCCGGTTACACAAAATATGTATGAAAGTTACCAAGAAAGCAACCCTTGAATTGTTAGTCATTTGTCCATCAACATTTATCCGGTTACACTCGGGGCGGATTCAGGATTTCATCGTGGAGGGGCCAAGCTTAAATAAATATATTTTAACAAATCAAGATAGCTAATATTTTTTTTATATTTTTTTGGACATATATCCAAGCTCAGCTCAAGCATGATAAATATATTAAAATCAAAGACTAAATTTCGCATTAAAAATAAAACCAGGATCTAGCTGACATAAATAATTGTATTTTAATACATACCAACTTCCATAATTTATCAAAATAGAACTCGACGTTATTTTAAATCTTGAAAGTCTTCAATGATTGATTTTGTGCTAAACTTCTCCGCAATTTCCCTCTCAATATACACAAGACAAGAGTTCGTGAGAAACTCATCCTCCATTTTGTTGCGAAGTCTAGTTTTAATAAGGCTCATGGCTAAAAATGATCGTTCAGTAGTTGCAGTGAAGATTGGAAGAGTAAGCACAAGGACAATAGCTCTAAAAACAAGTTGGTACACTGTTGATCTTCCGGTCCTTACCAACCATTGGCACAGTTCAGAAATAGTTGACAATTCTTTGAAGTCTTTATGTCAAACTACATTATGCTCATAATGGTTCAGTTGTATTCTCAACTGCATTTTCTCATGATCTGTGAAGTCTTGGGGATAAAACTTCTCTACCAACTGGCAAATGTCATCAATTTTAAAAGACTCATGTGAAAGTTGAGGATGTAAAGCTGAACTAAGAATAAGCAACTCTACTGCGTTCTCACTAAACCGACGATTTAATTCTTGTAACTGAGAATCAATTGCAGCATAAAAAATATTCACTCGATAATGATGCTTAATTGTAAACTCATCTTGTTGTTGACGGGCTCGACCTCGTCTCACCACATAAGGAGCATCCATATCCGGTATATCTATGTTGCGTGCATCACAAAATGATTTCACCTTGGTAAGTAAAGCATCATATCCAACATCTCTCAAATTTTAGATAAGTGCTTTAGTTGATGAAACAAGGTCCACGACATTCAAAATATCTTGAGATTAGCGTTGCAATGCTTGACAAAGTAAATTAGTGATTTCCATAATTTCTTTCATCATATGCAAGATGAAAACAAATTCAAAGGAAGTCAATGCCTTGTAAGCAAAGTCTGCCTCTGCTCGCTGGGAATGAGTAGATCCATCATCAATGATATTAATTAGGACCGTACATGTTGAATTGAACATCTTCATTAAGCTGGAAACTGATTTCAAGTGAGAACTCCAACGAGTATCTCCAGCACATTGTAAAGTACCAACTTGATTAAGTCCTCTGCCACTCTCCAACTCATCCAAAAGCAATCATATGTGCAATGTCAGATGCTTGAGCAATTTCAATTGTTCATTACGCTTGCATGAAGCGCCAACAATATTGACAACACTAGTTAATGTAGTTAGAAAGTGTTGAATAGGAAGAACTTCTCTTGATGCTGCTACTTAAGCCAATTGCAAGCGATGCGCAAAACAATGAAAATAGTAAGCATATGGACAATCATTTGAAATCAAAGCTTGTAATCCCTTCCACCCACCACGCATATTACTTGCACCATCACATCCTTGTCCTCGAATATTTTGAATATCGAAATTATAATAAGACAACACAAAATATATGTCTTTTTGTAAGGTCAATGCCGCAGTGTCGGAGATATGAACAAGCCCAAAAAAACGCTCACGCACAAAACCATTTTTCTCGACAAATCTCAGAACTATAGCCATTTGCTCCTTCATTGACACATCAGAAGCTTCATCAATAATCAAACAAAACTTTGCACCTCCAATTTCTTCACGAATTGCCTTCTTCACTTTAGTGGAAAGCACATGCAAAATTTCTTTTTGGATTTTTGGTGATGTGTATGAGGCATTTTTGGGAGCTTTCTCTAATACAACATCTAAAACCTTTTCATTATAAGAACACAACAACTTCAACATCTCCAAAAAATTTCCACACTTGATTGAACTCTGACTTTCATCATGTCCCCTAAAAGCAAAAGCTTGAAATGCAAGCCATCGGACTGTATCAATCGAGGCCTTAAGTCGTAACCGATTGTTTGCAATTTGTACAGAAGTGAACTTGTCAAGCACTTTTGTATGTGTTAAGGTTGGTTCATCAAGTCCTTGCATGATCTCTTGGTATCTTTATGAAAAGTATTAGGACGTTTTCCCATATGATTTAAGAAAGCAAAATTTCTTCCATCCCTAACTTTATTCCAATTCTGAATTCCGTCAATAGTGAATGCAATTTACCCAGAATGTCTGATTGGCTTATGAAAGAGATAACATGGAAGACAAAAAGTTGTATCTTTCGTTGGAGAATATTCCAACCATGAAGGAAATAAATTAAACCAAGACTCTTGAAAGCTACGAGGATGAGCCATTGATCCAGATTTCGGATACCTTGAGAGCTTCAGTTGGTATGGACCAACCTTTATGTACTTTCATCGAATTTATCTCGTTGATTGACATCATACTCCCATATGTGGCGACGCAATCCTGGATCACGCTCCAAAGAACCAATATCATCATCATTATTGATTTCAGTTCTTTGAAGTTTTGTAGGATGATTTTCAGCAATTGGAGTATCAACGTTAAAGGTGTGTGATGGCCCATCAGCATCTAAGTTTGTAGGATTTTTTCTTTTGAAAAATCCATCAACTGTAGATGACTTTCCCATCTACAAATCAAATAAAAACCATATTTATTATAGATTTCATATTCAAGTTAAAGTCTAAGTAGATAAGCCCAGCTCAACACACCATTTGATAATTAAAAAAAAGAAAGAAGCAAAGGCAAACAATTAAAAAAAAAAGTTCACTAGCACACTAATGAGAAAAAAAGTAAAAAGACAAATCCAACAAACCCAACAACACTGCATACATTACACATTATAATAAAAAAAAATACAAAAAGCAAGCATCTACATGCACAAATTAATAAAGAAATAAAATATATAAAATAAAATGGATGGGACATCTCCTCATAAAGAAGACTAATAATTTGATAATTGAATCAAGTATAATAAAAGGACACATGTTGCAGTTCTTTTTGCACAAAAAGACAACGCAGCAGGCGGGTAATAATTAGCAAGCACATGCAGACCATTGTAACATGACCCTAACCATAGGTTTTGTGACGTTTGTCTCTGACTCTTTGTAATTATAAAATCAAATGTGAAACTGAAAGGCTGGAACTTGAAAGCTTACCTGTAGCAGCACAGGCGCACAGCCACAACCACAGGCGCACACGATCAGGCGTCTGATCTCTGATTACTCTGATTGAATCAGGCCGGCGGGCGGTGGAGCAGAGGCGGTCTGTAGTTGTTTTCTTTAGTTCTTTCTTCCTATTAGAATATTAGGAAATAGGGATAGGGACTTTAGGGTTGATGCTGCAGAGTGCAGAAGTTGTTCTTCTCAACATTCAAGACCCAAACTAGACGGTTGTGAGTTATTCATCTCAACCAAACAATGGGGAATTGAATGGCTCAAGTTATTCATCGACAAATCAGGGGCTATAAACTTAATTGCATTACAATTTACAAAGGGATGAATGACTTATGGGCTTCCCTTTTCCAACTTTGAGACTTGGGACTTGGGAGAGGTCAGATGAGGTCCATGAGGAGATGGATCAAGGCCCATTTCATTTTTGTCTATTCTTTTTTTTTATATATATATATATATACTTTGTGTAAACAATTAAGAGGGGGGGGGGTGCACTTGTTATAAAATTATTATATAAATTTATTAAAGCATATTGATCTTAGGGGTTTGTGATTTGAGAGGGGGGGCCATGGTCCCCCAGGCCTACTCCTGGGTCCGCCCCTGGGTTACACAATAGATGTATGAAAGTTATCAAGAAAACAACCATTTTCCCTATTGAGTTCTATCCCGGGGTAAGGACAACAACAATAAAAAAAAAAAAACTAAAAGAAAAATATATTTCCCATAGAGCTGTCCTTAGACTTGGACTCGCCATTGGGAGGTCAAAATTTAAGTACTTTTCTATTGCGATATTTTAGGGTAGTGCGATATCGCACACATCATATTGTGCAATATCCTAGGCCGGTGCAATATTGCACACATCATTCTGTGTGATATCCTAGGCCTGTGCGATATCCTAGGACGGTGTGATATTATGTCATTAGTGTACGAACAGTTCTGCATAAATTTTATAAACTTCAATTGTCATGGGGCAATTGTCAGATGTAAGAACAATTTCACGGTCAATATCCCTAAAAAATAATAGCCCTCTTTCATATGGCACCATGTCAAATCGTCCCCCGACATTTCCCTCCCTTCTTCTCATCTTCTTTATTTCCTCATCATAGGGCAATGCAATATCGCAACATTATTGTACAAACAATTATGCAGAAATTATATAAACTTCAACTGTTGTGGGGCATTTGTTAAATGTAAGATCAGTCTTACGATCAATATCCCTAGAAAAAAAAAAGCAACCCTCTTTCATATGGCACCCTGTCAAATCGTCCTCATGCATTTCCTGTAAGTCCATGGGGATCCGAACCCTAGAGGGGGGGTGAATAGGGTGAGCTCCAATTATGACCAATTTTAACAAATTTAACTTCTTTAAAACAAACTAGTCACAAGTGATGATTAATCATACAAGATGCGGAAGCTAACAAAAGAATCACCACAAAGCAATCACCATCACACAAGGATTTATAGTGGTTCGGCCTCAATGCCTACATCCACTATCGGCTTGTGATCCAACACCCCACCGGATTTCCACTATTTATGCTTTTCAATAGGCTAAGCAATAACCTTTACAATATGCTTTCCAAGGCTAAGCAATAACCTTTACATTGATGTTTTTCAAGGCTTAACATCAACCTATCCATTATGCTTTTATAGGCTAAGCAATAACCTCTTCAACCACAAGGTTGGTTATCTCTCTAATTTAGTGTCTTTAATACACTTGATGGAGATTCAATTAAGCTCATTACAATGCCTCTTAATTAGGCGGATATGGAAGTGAAAATCTAATACACACTCACACTATGAATGCAAAGATAAAAGTACATGAAGTGTGTGTGTGTGGTCCTCAATCATTTTGAAAATGAAAGCTCATAAATGTATGCCTAAGGCTTTTGAAAGTTTTAGCTCATAAAAACATTTATGATTGAGGATGTAATGCAATCACATGTTAAAAGTAACAACTTGTTAATGATATCAAAGTTACACAAGTTGTATGAAATTAATTAGCTCTAAACATGTGATGCATAGGGATGTCAATCAAATCAACATGAAGCTCAAAACATAAAAATAGATTTGATTGAAAAGAGGGGACAAATCATGTGTAATTATAAATACAACTTGAAAATGATATACCTATCAAAGTAAGGCAAGTTGTGAAACTTTAAAACAATAATACACATATGATTTGTAAAGATGTTGAATCCAAAACATAAGATACATTTGAAAGAGATTTTCTTATGATGGAAAAACAACAACCAAAGATTCAACCAAGTATATGAATCATGTTACATATTTCATTAACATGATCTACTTAGATTTACCAAAGATAAAGTACTACTTGGATTGAATCAAATGGTGATGTATCCAAAACAATAGATCTATTCAAAATATAAGACATGCTAAGGATACAACACATCATAGGTTAACATGTTACTAAAGATTTATCAAAGATAAAATAAAACATGAAAACATATGATTTGTAAAGAAGTTGAGTCCAAAACATAAGATAGTTTTGAAAGTGATTTTCTTATGATGGAAAACAACAACCAAAGATTCAATCAAGTATAGGAATCATGTTACATATAATTTCAAAGGTTCTTTCATTAACATGATCTACTTAGATTTACCAATTCAAGTACTACTTGGATTGAATCAAATGGTGTTGTATCCAAAACAATAAATCAACTCAAAACATAAAACATGTTAAGGACACAACACAAACATAGTTTATCATGCTACAAATGATTTACCAAAAATAAAACAAAGCATGAAAACATATGATTAAGGAAAGTAAAGCCTACTTGGTGATTTAACTTCATTAATCCAAGCTTTAGCTTTCCTAATGCTCCCCTTCATCCCTTGGTTCTTTTCCCTTGAATATGCCTCAAAACCTCTCAAGGAGGGGCTTAAAATTCCCAACTTTTGGCAAAGGAAAGAACTCATATTTATAGCAAAAAGTGCCCAACGGCTAGTCCTCGGTCGACCGGCAAACAAGTCTCGGTCGACCGGGATCACACAACGGTCGGATTTCTGACCGTTGGTGCCCCAGGCCATTTTTGCCTTGCAGTGTTCCCGGTCGACCGGGACCTCTGCCCCGGTCGACCGGCGACACTGCAGTGGCCAAAAATTCCAACTTTGCAATATTTGAAGGTTTTCTTTGTGGAACTTTTTGGGCCATATAATCAAGCTTTAAAACATGTTTTAAATCATTCTAAGGGTTTTAAAACATGGAACATAAAAAGCCTAAAACATTTTGAAAGATTTAAAACTCATAGGCTAGCTTGATTTGATAAAACTCTTTTCTAAAACAAATGCATCCAAGATTAAAAACAAATCATGCATAAATTGAAACTTTTACAAATCTTAAAAGCAATGCATGAATAAAACAAGATTTCAAGTTTATTTAAAACAATGCAAGTGTGTAAATCAAATGATGCTTGAATGATAATGCATCCATCAAATTGCAATCTATAAAATTCCTAACATTTCCCTCCCTTCTTCTAATGTTCTTTATTTCCTCATCCATGAGGGTTGACCCACAATGTGCGGGCTGAGTTGTGTTACCCATGTTACAAATGGTTCGATTACGAATGGACTTCATCCCGTTAATATCCATCATCAACCTGACTCGCTTTTACCCAACCTAGCTAATCTGTTTGCCACCTTTAAAACAAGTGAATCCCACCTCTTGAATATCTAAACCATTTAAAATGAACTCCCTTCTCGGCTTGCCCCAAAATTTATTGCAATAAAAGGTTGGTCACATCATGATAGAATCAAGCTAGCATGTGATCAAGAATGTCATACGCCCAATCTTATAGTAGGAGTGTGGGACCAACTCCTCTTGACATAAACTTGATGTTAAGTTACTAAAGGTGAATGTCTTCGTTTCAATGAGTGGTCCCCATTGTGAAATTTCATTTTCTCGTGGTAGCACAAGAAAAGCTGAAAGTTGAAAGTGGCGTAGGGGCGGGTGATTCTCCCCGTTGACCCATATATATATATTTGGGAGATGCCCGTGTGAGAGTAAGGGGTGGGGAACCTCACATTTAGGCTATTGGCATTAGAAGCATATTCTAATGTTAAAGAATAGCCTAAATGTTAAAGAATGTGAGAGCTCCCACCCTTATTCTCACAAGAAGCATCTCTATATATGAGAGATAGGAGTGAGGGCTCTCACATTTAAGTTGTTGGCATTGGATAGGGATGTGAATGTCCCCACCTTATCTCTCATAGTAAGGTGAGAACCTCTCTCATAGTCTCATAGGAGCATCTTCCTATATATATATATATATATATATATATATATATATATATATTGGAGGACTTTCATGTGCATTCATCCCTCACCATGTGTGCATCCCCACTTCATCTGTTGCCCATAAATTTAACGACTTTTTATTAAAGAAAAAATTTGACCATCGACCTAACCCATTTGGATAGGTGAAAACTTGTTGGATATAGTGTAATTAAGGAGTCCCATACGAGTAGATAGATTGGATTGATTATAAACTAGGCCCCACTATGTTGTCCCTCACCATAATATTATGAGGGGTAGATGCGCAAGAATATTTTCCTACATATATAGTAGAATAAAGCAAACATAGGTGCATATATATTGTGTTAAACATGTATTACTGGGCAAAGGACCTCGTTGAGCTTGGTCAAGACCTAGACTAGCCAAAGTGGTGGCTTTTCAAAATTGAACATTACCCTACCCTCAGCTCTAGGACAAGAAGGAAATTCCCCATTTTTGTAGGATTTGGTGTGATAGACCTACTAATAATTACAGTACTTATTTCTTAAAAAAACCAACTTACTTACTGCAAAGAGTAATAATGGTGGAGTTAGAGCATGCATGTGATGTGACTTTTTTTTCTTTGGAGTTGAAAAAGAGTGGAGTGGGAAAGTAAACTTATGATATGATGTTATTTATCGTCTTTCCTCCGCGCGCTTTTTTTGTTTATACTATGAGAAGTATGATAGAGTGTTGTGTAGTAAACTTTATAATAAAAACTGATTTTTAATTTGCACTCCCAGTCTTACTTCATCTATGAATTTTACCACACCTCTATTTATATTTTAACATATAATATGTTTATCTTTTTTCCATAATTTGACATCAGTCTCATATTTACTTAGGTTCAGTTTGACAACTCTATTCACTCCCTCTATTTAACTTAAAACTTTTTCAAACCACATATAGCTCGTTTGGAAAGTTAATTTGGGGGACTGTTTGAATCCACTTTAAGGTGAAACAGGTCTGTTTCAAAAACTGTTGATAAAATGGGATAATTCGAATAGATGGATTTGTCTGAAGCGGAAAGACAGCCCATGTCCATTTTTGAACAAGTTTGCCATCATTTTTTTTATAATGACAAGTTTACCCATGTGTAAGGGTCATTTTCTTAGCTTCCTTTTCTCAACTTGTCAAACGAACAGTGAACAACTCCCAGTGAACAAGGAAAAAAAACCTTCTCTTCCTTGGATCTTCTTCCCCACACAATAGAAGAAAGGATTCAAAGGTTTTTGAAAAGCTCTTGAGGTTTCATCATCTTCAAACACTTGTCTCTCTTTCCAGGTACAAATTCAAACACATTTTTCACAAGCTTCCCTCATCTAGGGTTTTGATTCCGAATTACAAATGAAATTATTTTGTTTATGGAAATGCCTTGAATTGACAATGCTTGTTCTTTGTGCATTTTGGTTTGCTCATGAGCTTTTTGAATGTGTTCTAAAAACTATCATGTGAATCATATATTGCAAAAACTTGAGATATTTTTCTTTCTTTCCCTTCTCCACGAAAAGAGAGTGGTAACTTGATTTGCTAGGTGGGTTGCGACCAAGGGTGCTCACAGTATTCTCTCCTGCAAAAGGGAGGGAAAGTCAATACAACGATTATGCTGCTGCATTAGAGATGTGATAATAAGAAGCAGAGTTTCACTTACTATGGGCAAAGAACCTGGTTGAGAAGCTAAACCTGCAAGGAGAAAACAGGAAGGGGGATCAGGCACTAGAGAAGCTCAGAGTTAGAAAGATTCATTCCCAGCTGATGGATAGGAAAATTAGTGCATAAATTCATATTTGAGGTGTGCTCAAATGCACGCCAGGTTGCATAGTTCATTTACTTGGAAGAACAGATAGTTAGCTATTCAGTAATTCAGTCCCTTCTACATTTGAGGTATCAATGGGTCAGAAATCAAGTTAAGTAGTAAGCAGTTGTCTTTTTGCTGCTGCCATCAAATCCTTACCAGTACCAATCACTAATCATTGATATGATCAGAGGTAATGAAAGCAAGAACAAATTATTATCCCAGTTTGTAAAATATTAATGGTCTACTTATGTTGTTTTGAACTAGACCTAAATGTTCTGCTATGCCACATTCATACTAGAAATATTTTATGCGAGCTTCAGGAATTTTCTGCAATGGTGTCTGTATTTGCCTAAAGATCTCAAAATTCCCAATCATCTTGATGAAAAAATCAAGGTTATCACTCAACAATCTAATTTATACCAATTGTAGAAACAAATATTTAGACCACTGATACGAACAATTGGACAAATTGTAAATCCAAGAGACTGGGATTCTACGTGATAATTATCTCAGAAAAACACCACCTATAATTTTATCATTTAAAAAAATAAAAATCATAAGGGATCAAGAACGTTCAGATTATTTTGCACAACCATCCTGCAAAATGTATGGATCTAATGGCAACCACATTGAAGTGAAGTGTCTGTGTAGTGGGTGTTACTTTTTTTTTTCTCTAAATACTTACCACAGAACAGTGACGACTTGTCTTTTGGGTGGGCCACGAAATTCATCATTCAGCCTATTTGTGAAATTCTAAATGCCAAGGGAACAACTATACTTGTATTTTTTTTAGAATATTGCTAGTTACTTACATGTGTTAGCATAGGCTCTACTTTACCATTTTGAGTAAAGCATCTGAAGTATGATGTTTTGGTAGTACAGTGTTGTGTGCTCAGTTCAGTGATTAGTGGTTTTCTGCTGAGTAGTGTGGCGAAGTGTCGAGCTTCTGCCTTCTTTAGTAGGTTGTTGGTTACTTTGTCTTCAGTGATCCTGTTCAATCCTTCATTTTGTGGTTTTGGGCGTTTTGCTTTTCGCTGTAGCCCTTTTGTGCTGTAAAGCTTAAATGAATGAGAAGTTACTATTCAAAAATTAAATAAAGTAAAATTCGAAGGCACTATTTTTGAACAGCTTGTACACAATTGGAAGTTTCCTTTCTAATGACTTTTTTTTACACATATCTGATTTTTCATGAAGCTTGAAGCTTATGTATGGGAGCGGTTTTTTGGCTTGTGATTAGCTGTATTGGTGGTGTTGCAGTTTTCTTTACACTTATCTGATCTTTCTAATGACATTTTTTTACACATATCTGATTTTTCATATCTGCTTCCATTATGTGCTGTATAGAGTGGTGTTTTGGGTTGTGATTAGCTGAGTGCTGTGCTTGGTGGTGTTGCAGTTTTCTTGTGTTCCCTCCTTGGTATAGTGCCCTGTAGCAGTGCTTCCTTGCTCAGACCTTCTGCTTGTTTGGGTTGGCTTTCAATGTGGGAATAGTGCATCATCAGTATAAAAGTGTGATTAACTTCCACTGATAGTGTTTTTATTCTTAAATTTGAATCGTTTTGACATCAGAGATGGTCTCTTTCTAGTCTCTATTGATGAATGTATAGTTTTTTCACTTTTTCGAATTCTATATAGGATAGTGGATACTCCGCTCTAATTAATTTGTGCTTTAATTGTGAAAGTGGACACTCTTAGCTCCATGCTTGTCTCTATTGATGAATTTTTTTTATCAAAGCCTGTTTCATCTTTTTTTGCTTTTCCTTTCTCTAAGTAAAAATCCCATTTTATGAGGATTGGTGGAAAAAAATATATTCTTTGGGCAGTTCGGAATGATTTGTTTTGTTGCTTTGGGCTTCTTGGATCTTCTGTGTGGGTGGGAAGCTCCAATTAAGAGGTCTTGTTGCTGCTGGAGTAGTTGGGTTGTAGTAGTGAAGTTGAAGGTAGCACTCTCTGTTCTTGCAGCTTCCCTGTGTGGGATTTTCCTGTTCTTGCAGTGTGCTTTGCTTTCCTCTGAAGTGGCCAGTGCATGCTTTGTTTTGTTTCATTTTGATTGGGCATTGCCACATGGGATCAGTGCTGATGATGTGGACTTGGGCGAGATCTTTGGGCTAGCCACTAGGAAAAGGGCCCCTCTTGTTCTTGTTCCAACCATAAATAAGGACTATCAATTTAAGGAGTAGTGTTGTGGTCTTTGTACATGCACAACATCAATACTTGTGTTCTTGATTGTCTGCATTCAGGCCCATGATTTGAAACCCATATGTTCCAACCTTTGAAACCAACCTTCAATCATCAGAAGGGGCTTAGTAGTGCAACACAGCATGAAGAATTCCAGGGGGCTTAGTGTAATGGTTAGCTCCAATTTTTCTAGGCCCGAAAACAAGCCCATGAACTTTACATCTTGTGTTTTGTATCCCTCACACCCAATTGCTATATTCTTATGCTTTAATAGTTGCCCTTGTTGGTTATGTTACAAATTAGTTGCATATGGTTGCATGAAGGCCAAGTATATGATTAATATGAGATTGTCCTTTCCATGTTTTTGTTGGAAGATCCTCCTACTATGTTGAGTGATTTAAATTATCCACTTTTAAATCAAGATCCTCCTACTGTGGTATCTTCTTAGTTCTTATATTGTGAAAGATGATGTTAAATTGTCCTCCAAATAACCAAGCATAGAATGTCTTCGCCTTCCAAATATTATAAATGTGTTATGGTTTTTTTTTTTTCACTGATAAATAGTGATGCATTTGCACACAATGTGCATTTTAGGAACTCTATCCCTCAGTCTGTAATGTGTCATTTTTCTTTATTAAATTGCTTATAACAGCAAAGATACAAAAGACCATGAACTTCTTTTCCTGAAGCATCCTGTATCCATACCCCAATAAATATTTGCATGTTATAGAAGGTAGATACCCCAATATATATTTTCAATGTTAAAGAAGGTCTAAGTATGGTCTTGAATAGGAAATTAGGCCATAAATATTCAAGGAATGGAACCAAATTTTGTGTCTCAATAAAAGTTAGAACTCACTTTTATGAGTTTTACATTGCCTCAATTAGATAAAAAATCATTTATAATGGATGTCAAGTTGAATTTCTATTATAAATTACCTTTTTTTTAAAAGACAAAAAATGCCCCGTAATAAGCTCTTATTTGAAAATTTACCAAACATATTTTTTCATATAGATCCATTTAAATTAGATATAGTGCATGTGTTACCAAATGATCTATTTGAAAAGAATCTATATCTCACATATCTATTTCTCGCAGATCTGTTTGAGCCAGATGTATTTCAAACATATAAGATTTGCCAAAGAGGCCCTTATCTGGTTATCCGTGCATGTAAATAATGAGGCTGACACATGCAAAATAGAAATGATTGCCCTGGCTGTTGTGGACCGTTCACTTTGTTATTCTACCCAATGGCTAGAGAACAGATAGGACTTCATTCATGCCCCCACCTACAACTCACCACGGGGAGACTGAACTTCATGAGAGAGAGAGAGAGTGGAAGTGGGAGATCAGGTGAAGAATTGCACCTGATTGAGTTGAAGCCAATGTCAGGAAGTGGACTCCGCCTCGCCAGCACTAATTTGCCGAAAGTGCGCACTGCGATCCATCCGTACTGAGCGAACTTACCACCAAGCTGCTTATGCGAACTTGCCACACAGCCGGCAGCCTTCTTCCTCCTGCATTTGAGCAAGACATTTTTAGTAGTGCTGTAGGATTTCTCCGAGGAAGTTATTAACGTCGCTTACTTTCTCTGTTCAATATAGTCTCCACACGTTTCTCACCCGCCGATTTACACAATTAAGACCTTTATAAACTGCCATATCCTCTTTTCTCTTGTACTCAAGTTGTCATCTCCACCTCCCCAAACTCAGCAGAAGCAATCATCTTCTCTTTCTGACTCTCTCAATACAAACACCCATCCTCGCGATTACTCTAAGTCTAAGCAATGGGAGGAATGCTGAGCACGAAACCCCATGACTTGAATCAAGAACTTCCCCTCACACCAGCCGTTGCAGCCGACCTCATCGACAAGACCGAGCTCACCGACATCAGCTTCAAGGCGGGTTCCCAATCACTCTCCCTTGACACCGTAATCGAAATCACTGGCTTGTCACTTGAGACAAACGAGGAAGCCATGAAGATGATGATAGAATGCAAGAAAAACACGTGGAAAGACAAGAACCTCCTCCAGGCCTTACAAGACTACTTCACCATCACCTCAAACCTGTTGCTTTGGAGGACAAAAAAAGAAGAACAAAACAACAATGGAATAATATTGAAGATTGATGGGTCACGCCCAAGTGACTCAGTACACAATGATGGGTCAGGCCCAAGTGACTCAGTCCACGATGGTGGGTCAGGCCTAAGTGACCCGGGTCCGTGATAAGTCCAGGTCCAAATCCACCTATTAAAGGCCGAGTCCAGTCTGCTAAGTGACGAAGTCAGCGCGTCGTTTCCTTAACCTGTTTTTACCAAGTCCTGCGGAGAAAATCTTACATGCCTCGTCTATTGAGGGCAGTTCGAAGACTCCGCCAGAATGAAGCGCCGTTGCTTTAGAGTAGTCCTTATCTGTTAGGGGAAGACTATAAAACAAAGAGCCCCACCAGCATTGGGGGGCAAGCAACTCTTATCCATTTTTACACATTTATTGTATTCCCCTGACCTGTAATCCCTACACCGGAGAAGTAAAATCACCAGTTTGGAGTGGATGTAGGTCACACAGACCGAACCATTATAAATTCTCTCTCTCTTCCTTAATTTTCACATTAATTATTCATCACTTGACCGGTGATGTCCAAAAAGCACTTTTTGGCATCATCAAAGATTGCTTTGGAGGGTTTCATTCAGAAATCCCACTCCCTTGAGCAACACTTGCGGGCCCACTACACCAAGATTGGTCCTAAGAAGAGAAAATACTGTATACTGTAATTTGTTGCGAGCATCTTTGCGATGACGCCCGTAATCGGTCCGCTCAATTTATCACTCATTGGGGTGAGCATGGATACTTTTAAATTAGCGCTTCTGTCATTGGGATTTCTGGCGATAGGTGGGATTGGGAGCGGTGGTGTTTGGTTTTGCAAGAGTAAAGATAATGCGTTGGGAGTGCAGGAGGAGGTAATCGGCCCAGTGCTGATGTCGATGGCCTTTCGGAACAAGGACTTGAATCGCATTAATCATCTTCTCAATGAGGGCTTGTCAATGCAAAATCATGAGCTTTATGTTACTATTTTTAATTTCGAGGAGCGTCTGAGGAGGGACACGAGTCTAATACAGCAGGAGTCTGCATCTCCTGGGTGGTCTATTAGATCGATCAATTGGGATGCGGTTAACTTAAACTCAGACCGAACCATGTACTAGTGACCTCCGAGTTTAGAGTTAGGGCTATTATGATATTTGTATCGGGGCTTTCTTAAAACTCAAGAAAGTGGAGATTATATATATATATTTATATGATGTAATGTGTAACCCTGAAATCTATAGAAGAGTTAGAGATGTGAGAGGTCCCCCCCCCCCCCCATTATGATATTTGTATCGGTGCTTTCTTAAAAATCAAGAAAGTGGAGATTATATATATATATATATGATGTAATGTGTAACCCTGAAATCTATAGAAGAGTTAGAGATGTGAGAGGTCCCCCCCTCCAATTTGTTAGTAAGCCTCCCAACAATTACCTTATTTAATTGAAGAGTCTTGCATAGCTCAACAACTGCTGAGAAAGCTATAACCATTTGCCTAAAGGGATTGTTTTGATTTTTGTCCTTATAAAGAGTCATTTGAAATATAGTGGTTTGACTCACTTCTCCCACTCCCGAGTGTTGACTACTTGAGAAATAGAGGTCTAGATTTGTACGCCGCACTAGCACTTAACTTATAAAAAAAAGTTATTTATTTTTTAGTTTTTAAATATATATATATATAAGTTCTTATATTCTTTGAAATTTTATAATCTTTTATTTGATTTGAATTATATATTTAATCTAATTTTAAATTGAAGAAAGAAGAAATATCTTCCATATTATTGTAGTTCAAATAAAGGAAATTAAAGAAAACACAATACCAAATCGGTCAAACAAAATAAATATTTTATCTTGCAGATATTTTATTTATCATTTTTCTTGTCTTTTAATTAAGGGAGTCAAAGTTGATTGATTCTAATTCTCATATATCTACAAATTCTGGTAGTTTTTCAAATATTTTGTAGATTCTTGGATGCATTATTATTATTTAAGAGGCAAATTTGTTCAAATGTAGAAAAATGAAAATAGTTTAAAACTAATGAAAGATGAATTATCTTATATATATAAAGCCTAATGATGGTCCAATATTGGATACAGGGACAATTATCCATAAAACCTCAATTATCCAGAACTGTCCAAAAGAGTCCTACCATTTGGAAAATCTCCAATTGGAAAACATCTGAAGTTCGTACGACATCTTTTATAACTGTTTTTTGTTGGGTACTTGCCCACGTGCGCGACTTGTCAAAAACTAAAAATGTACAGTAATCATGGCATACGTGCACGCAACTTGTACACAATTTTGAAATTGCAATCCAATTTCACAATTAATTGAGAAAATTGGAGCTTAATTTTAATTTTCAAAGAGATATTTTAAGGCTTTGAAAGGAATTTTCGATTTTAGCCATCGAAATAAAGAAGCCAATCTAAAAGGAGTTTCCTTTTAAAAAGTATAATCTAGCACAACCTCTATTCAATTAATGAATATTTAGGTTTTCTTTTCTGATGTGGTTTTTAAAGAGTTTATCATCTAAATCTTCCATCCTTTATCTCGTACCAATCCCATCATGATTTTCAATTTTAGCTGGGGTTTAATTGGACCTAAATTCTTTAATCTCTCGCCATGCACATAAAGTAGTGGCATTTTATGGGTTTAATTGGATCTAACCTCTTTAATCTCCCGTTTAGATTCTTTAATTTTTGTGGTGTTTTATCAATTTTATTTTTTTATGGGTTTATTATTTTGATCTCAAAAGAACGTTCGAAGTAAAATACTCAATTGGTTTCAAACAAAATGAAGTGCCCTCGTTTTAAAATTAATCAACTATTTTTTATTATTATTATTATTATAGGTTTTAATTTTGATTAAAATTTTTACCATCTCAATATAATTCAGACAGAATATTATTTCATAATATTACTATTTTTAATATTCTAAATTATATTGCTCATGCTAAGCGCAAGTATCTTTTGCTAGTATGTAAATGATGATGATTATGAGAATCATAATGAAATTAAAAAATACAAATGAAAAAAAAGATATATGTTGAAACTAGACACACCCGCACACACATATTATAGAGCCTTACCCAAATTTAGAAGCCACGAGAGTGCTCAAAATCCAGAAAGAGAGACTGGGCTATTTATACTTTTTCTTTTTCTTTTTTTTTACATATTTTCAAGATATATACGAATTTAAGTTATAAACATTTTATCTTGGGGTTTATCAATTTTGTAGAAGGTTCAGACGATGAACTTGAAACCCATAATACAGTAAAAAAGCAAAAAAAAAAAAAAAAAAGTGGGATTTAAGCTATATTCGTGTTTTTCACTTGTACTTCAAAATATGTAGGGATTTAAAAAATAAATAGTGGGAGGTACATGCGTTGCACGTAGTTGTTACCGAAAGTGTCTATGTTGTAGCTAGATATTTACTGGAATGAAAAATGGTAAGTATACAGTTATCTAGTTGTTAGTGTGCATATATGTTCTGATTTTATTAATAAAGAAAATAGAAGTTTCAACATACTGTAATCAAATTATGCAATTGAAATATTTAAAATAATATTTTATAGGATACTAACATATACTTACATTCTATGTCTTGTTAGTGGAAGCTTTGTCAAGTCGACAGGTGGATCCTTTTGTTTCGGAGTACATGTTTTTGTTGCAAATGTGGGATCTTTTAGCTTGTAGAGATTTTTGACCTGTACATCTAGCATATTAGTACAACAATCAGACAAGAACAAATTGCAAAAAGAAATAGTCAATCACAATTCACAGGTACCACATAAAAAGATTGAATTGAATAACTCGCAATAATTCTATGCTCCCTGCTATTTCTCAGAATAATAAAGTATTACTACTGAATTCAAATGGTTTTAAGATTTGAGAGATGGAGAAAATCCAATTACCTTTTTGAATTTTATCTTGCGCAACAAGCCTTCTCAACTTTGAACTTAGAAATCTTCTAAAATTTGGCGGAACTTGATGCCTTTGATGTATAAAACATTAAAATTTGGAGAAAAAAAAGAAAAGAAAGGGGGGAAAAACAATTATTCTGTCATATTTATACAACATAAAGATATAGAGTATGATTAGTGGTTAGTAGCATAAAGGCAGAACTGAAGTTTTTTTTTTTAATCATAAAATTGCTATTTTATATGACTAAGTTAACATAAAAAAGTGTGTTCAGAAAAGAGTGTTTCATGATTGCTTGATAAAATATATATTATTGTTATGGAAGAAAAGTAGCAAAACTGAGCTCAGATTCGTTTAACTCAGGCTCTGATAGTATCAAATTAGTCAAGTGCAACAACTTAATGATCTATAGTGCTTGATCACTAAAGATCAAAGTTCAGCTCAGATGCATCTGTTCAAAACTCCAGTTGGATTAACTTGGCTAAGAAGCACTTGATCAAGCACGAGCTCAACTCAGACACAACTTGAATAATAAAAGGGGAAGTGAGCCATGGCCAGCTTAGGCTAGGCTCATTCAGAAATTAAATGCCCTATCAGGAGTTAGTCTCAAGCTCTAAGTCAAGGCCAGGCTCAAACATTGAGCTTCCGGTCTATTGGTTCCATATTAAAAGAGGAATCCAAGTTTTCAATAAAGAGAAGTGGATAAGTATGGTTATCTATGAGCACCAAACTTAGTAATATTTAAATTTAAGAGTATATGCAGTAGGTTTTGCATGATCATGGTGGTAATGACAATGATGAGAGCAAATATGAAGTAAAAAATAAGTAAATTTATTCAGCATTATAAAAGAAGGGGGGAATTTATCTAGTTATGCGTATTTTCAAAAATGATCAGCCATGAAATAGTCACATGGGTGTAACTTGAGGGACAGTGATCAGGTGATCATATTCTCAAGGGGATGGACACGTAAGAGAGCAAAAATGTTAAAAGTTGTGTTTTAAAACCATAATAGCCATTGTATAAGATATGCATTTTTTTCACTATAATAACAACTTCAACCATTTCTGAATTTACATATATGAAGATTCCTAGTTCTTATGATGTCTGCTTGATCGAGTTCATTAATGAATAAAATAAAATTCTCATTCTACTTAATAATGCATTATAAGATATACTAACATAAGCCTGTATTCTGTCAACGATCAGTCAGTGAAATGGAATATGCTAATCTTAAGATGGCTAAATCAAATGAACAAAAGGGAAAAAATATAGTATGTAGAACATCAAACATGCCTGTCTAATGTAATCTTCAGCAGATATTTGACATCAAAATTCTGAGAAATTTGAAAGCCTAACCAAAACTTACAAATAATAAAATGGTAACAAAGGTTGCTGAAATGACATAAGACTTATTATCTAATTAGTGTTACAGCTCAAAATAGCCTTCATAGTCACATTTTACACATGTTATACAAAAATATCTGGACAAATATGAAGAAATCAATATGCAAACACACATATAGTAGGTAGAGCGGGGACTCATGTAAAGGCTTCATCATAGGAAAAAAACCTCTATAGCATTTAACTAAAAAAATAAAGCTTAACCATGATAAAAAGCAATTAAATCCCTACTCAATATTAACGTTTGAATCTACAATCTGCATTTCTCTATTTTGTGACATACACATATTATCTCGGAGAAATAACGAGCATACATGAAGTTGAACTCCAACACCACCAATATATAATTTTAAAGTCCTAAAGGAAGCAGTTAAATCAAGTGTAGCTAAGGTATAGTGGAGAGGTACAAGAGAGAGAAAAACTAAACTATTTAAGCGATTCAATATAAGAAAATGCAAACTTTGAATATGATTGATGTATATATTTATAATTTTTAAGAAATATGCTAACAGAATTTATAGGAACGAAAAGGCAATTTTATAGAAATGTCAACTTAGGTTTTTATGAGTTTGTTTATTTAATCCTTGAAGAGTTACAGGTTCTCTTCTGCCTTCTCTAATTTATTATTATTTTTAATAGGCATTCTTCTCATTGTACAGAATTTGATATTAGCTAATAAAAAAATTCAAGCTAAAGCAATTCATAGCTTCAATGTGTAGGATAAGAAATTATTTAGGCAACATTAAATGTTTCCAAATTGAATAAAACACCAAAGACTATAAAAACCAGTATACAATACGTAGAACTTCAACTAAAATTTTGGGCAAATTTCATTTAATCTTAGCTAATGCCCAACTCTATTGACTACTCTAATTTCTGTTGTTCAACTATAATGTTTTTTCAAAACATCCAATTTGAAGAAATGAGGAACGTAAAATTTTCATAAGTTAAACAACATGTAGAGAGTAAAAAATAAAAACCAAGCAGATGTAATACAGTATGATTAAAAATGTAACAACTTCAAAAATTCAAACTGAGAGGAAAACACCCAAAAAGAATTATGACATTACTTTCAAATTTAGAGGTACTACATTGTGAGTTATATATATGGTGGATTATTCCTCTATTGTGAATTTCAATTTCTTGGAAAGTAACATAAAAATGTCATAGGTTAAACAACATGTAGAGAGTGGGAAAAAAACACACAAAAGTGGTTATACAGTACGATAAAACTGCAACAACCAACACAAAAGAGGTTATACAATGCGATAAAACTGCAACAACCAAAAAAATTCCAGATAAGAGAAGAACACCTAAAAATAATTGTCATTATTGTAGAGTCTTGAGGTACTACATTGTGAAAGAATTCACCATGACTTTATTATGAGAACTCATCTCAATTTATATAAGAATATATATATATATATAATTTTTGAAACGTAAGAAGAAAAAATTGTAGATTTGGTACTCCTTTAAGGGTACAAACACTATAATTCATGGGATTTCTAGGTTGTTGCTAGACATTCTACAAGCCTTCATTTTCTGGCCATGTTGAAGGTGGTCAATGTAATAGGATTGACACATTTATTCCATTCACTTTGTGAAATCTAAGGAAAGATATATATTTGAACTTAGTAAAGAAAAATCTGTATAAAATGAATCATACCTATGTTTGTTATTATATTCAAATGAAGTAGAATCTGTAGTGCATAGTCAAACTGTATTCCCTGACCATGATACTTGTGTGCCTTTAATGAGCAAGCATATAAACCATTACCCCTGCTTTTGCCCCCCATTGTATGCTAAGGACACCATCTGTAAGGGTACACTCATAATAATCCACATATGTTATTACTTAGGTGCATCATAATAAGTTGTGTGAAACCTACATAAAAATATCATAAGTACCTATAAGAAAGAAAATTAAGAGGAAAAAAGTAGAGCATGTATCCTATTGAATAACTCAATGCTCTTAGACGAAAACATAGAGAGAAAAAGTCTCATACAGGATATAATCTAAAAAGCAATAAACATTCAATATGGAAAAAAATATAAGAACATATAATTCTATTTCACGAGATCAATCCTTATGCATACAAAAGACACATAAAATAGAATGAATACAACTTGAAATATAAACCAATATTTACTTCTCAATTGGAATTATGTTCACTTGATCCATGCAAAAAAAGATAATCATATCATGATGAAAAGCAAGTAGACTGTAGACAAACCTTGAGCATATTTTAAGTAGTGTTGGGTTCATCTTTTGTACCTAGAATAGTAGCTAAATGTTTCAGATCAAAACTAAATATAGAAAACGATAATAATGTTTGTAAACAATCACATTTATAACTACTTATATGAATATTGCTCATGAAATGAAATGGTAGGAAGGGAAAAAACTGAATGCAGATGTACACATTTTAGTAGAAAATATTTTTAATTACAAAATTATTTCTATAGTATTATTAGCAGAATTCTCTAACAGATGTTCCAGTTGTTGCATAGCAGTGAGAAGAATTGACAATACTGATGAAATAGGTACTTATAGCCTACCACACATAATATGCACAAAAGAACAAATGTTCTAAGAAAGGCAATTTTACCTACACTACATATTGACTATTCTTGAAGAGATTTTAAATTAATGGCACTTAAATTCCAGCTAAACTATGTATACAAAACTTCAAGCATGATTTTCCATTCGCAATTCTTTAATCATAAGTCAATTGAAAACATAAGGTATTTTTTGTATACATTTTTTTCTTTTCACATAAACTAAGTAGTATAGCGGTACAAGTAGGACATTATTATCTATGGCCGAAGCAACCATGAAACTAGTTCTCATGTAGTCCAGACATTGGGTTCTTATAGAGCATGGATCAAGGGTATCAAAATGAATAGAAGCACATCATGACATGGTTATCTAAATTGATAGATGTATGCAACAGAATCACCCGTCTATCCTAACCAATTTCAGGGCATTCACAAACCATATGATACATAAAACCAGGTCCTTAATTTCATTTCAAGAGGATGGACAACCATGTGTCATTTGAATTAAATCCCAAGCTGGTAGAAGTTTTTATCAGGTAGCTGTAGTAAGTCCTTTTTTTTTCTTTTTTTAGCAAGGACTACTAAAAGAACAGATTATGAATTAATGAACATCTCAGGCTACATGACATTCTAAGTTCTTTGTTTTCCAAATTCCAATACAATAATTAAATTTAGCCAATATGACCAATAGAATGATAGTATCAAATTCAACCTGCATTAGATTCTAAGGTCCTCCAATACATAGCTGCCATCCCTTCATGTACTTGAAACTCAATTGGAAAAAGTGGGGAAGGAAAAAAAAAAAAAGGGCATCTGCAGCAAGGGAGCACTTGAAAGTTTATATATTTTAAAACACAAGCATTAAAAAAACAGAATATATGTTTTTGAACTCATGAAGAAAATATATGATGAGCAGAAAAGATGATACAAGCAAGACATTATTGTCTATGACCAAACGAACCGTGGAACCAGTTCTTTTAGCAAAAAAACGATGGAACCAATTCTCATGTAGTCCAAACATGGGGTTTTTTTTTTACAGAAAATGGATTGATTAATTGGAGTTCACAATTGTCACTATATCATAAAATTTATAAAAAGAAGAAAGAAAATCATCAAATCATTATATGCAATACCCAAATTTAAAATCCACGACCATGTATCCAATTCTCAAGTTCCAACTGTTAACCAAGTGGGATTTCTCAATAACCCAATCCCAAATTCAAGAAACAGAAAAAAAAAAAAAAAAAAAAACAACGCAAATAAATCTCCAATGTTCAAACCCTCATTGTCAATCATTTGAATTTCTCAATTTCCTAACCTCCAACTCAAGACATCCAATCCCAAACTCCAATGCCCAAATGAAGAATAACCAAATCCCAAATTCAAAAGGGAAAAATGCTTCAAATCAAAATCTCAACCGTCCAAATTCAAAAAAAAAAAAAAAAGATCCAAAACCAGATGTCTACAATTCAAAAAACTCAAAACCATAACTTGAAACCTTTCAAACCAGAATAAGATAAATCAAATTTCCTAACCCCATTAGATGAATTTTCAAGCTCAGTTGTCACTCACATATGCCAAATTTTTAATTGAGATAGAACTTTTAATTTCTTCTATCTCAATTAAAAATTCTAAATCACAAAATAAAAAAAAATATCTCGAATGCACAAATTCAAATTCCAAGACCCTGAATCCATCCCAAACACCAGTTGTTAACTGCACATCTTTTCAGGTATTTTCATCAGCTAATTAAATGAGATAATAGACCAACTCAAGTTTAACTCAAATAATATTTAAAGATGCAATCTTTTGAGAAAAAACCAAGAAAAGATGATCACCATATTAATAGTCATCATCAAAAAAGGGGAAAAAAAGAAAAAAAAGAGAAAAACCACCTTATGAAATCAGAACTTATAGATATTTTTTGTACTTTTCTTACTCAAATGATATATCTAAAAGTGAAAATCAAATTGAAACTCACAAGCCCCAAAAAACCCTAAAAAAATCCATCCTAAAGCATCAAGAGCGATTGAATCAACCCAAAAGAGAACAAAAATATCAGTACGTGATGGAATGAGATACCAAAAGGGTGAGGAGGATAGATACTCGTATTAGTAAACATGCAGAGAAGTTAAAGAGAATTTGTTTTTGGAAAAGTTACAACAATGTAAATTAGAAAACATACAGAGAAGATAAAGAATTTAAAAAAAAAAGAGTTTAAAGTTGCATTTACCTAACGGTGAGAACTATTGGAAAAAATTGGACACATTCAATTGAAAGAAAGAGAACAAAACCAATAGAGACGCACTTATGACAAAAGTTTCTTAAACTCTCTAAATCAGTGACTAGAGTTTGCTGCCATGAGTTCATCAATTGTTTTGTTCATGGTGTTGATTGCTAAGTCTTGGACTACATTCATTACAAGTCATATTAACTAAATTTCTACAATGGAAAACTAAGCAAATGAGAAATATTGGAACAATATTTAACAAAGTGGTGGAGGCTCAGCATATATTTTTTAATACGTCGTTAGCAAGCATTCTTGAGGTAAACTTCTTAATGCACGTATTGGAACACATACAAGGATAGCTACAATAATGCCAATATATTGGTGGGTCTAAAAAATACTAATTTGCTTTCTGCAAAAAAAAAAAAATACAGATAAAACAAAAGGAATTTTTCAACACAAAAACAAAGGATGACAAAGATGTAGAATATTGACTTTTTACCATATCTAATAACAGAAATTGAAATGAAACATTTAAAAAATAGTTAAACAAATTACCATGTAGGATCGGGTTGGGAAAGATCTCTAAGTTCTCCTTTTTGGATTGATAAATTGCATGTTATGTCCTTAACAATGTCCACCATATCTTTTCCCGACTCAATGATAGGGAAAAGTTGATGGCATGTCAAAAATTATCTTGACCAATTGCTGATGATGCAGACAAATCCACAACTCCTCGTGCTTAATAAGTTGGCCACTTATTTGATTAAGTGTGAACAGAGAATTAACAATGATTATCAAGTCTCCTACATTAGCAAGTGCAAAAAGAAATTAGAGTTCCCTTTGATTGTCTGCTTTATGTTCAAGACATTGGTTGATAGCATCAGCATTTCTACACCATCTAAGGCAAGAACATAGCTTTAGAATTCAACAATCTGAAAATTAGATCCAATTCTCCAGCATATTAAGTATTAACACTTACGATTGAATTCATGAGGAAATAATTTCCAAAAGAAACTACAATGCATCGCAATTAGGGAGGAAGTGAGTGAAATTTGTTCTTTACAAGGAAGTAATAAAAACTCAATTAAAAATATTTCCTTTCAATTAAGAAATAAAATATATTTATGGTGTTATTACACTTTACAACTAAATCAAAGGAAAAAAAATATAGCATATCTCAAGTGATTTGACCTGATTCCTTTCATACAAAACAAATAAACCACTTTGGAAACTGAATATAAATAACCTCAAACAAAGGCACTTTGCATTAACACAACATAGGAATACAATATAAGTTGCGCATTCATTACCAGCAGTTTGATCACCAACCAGGACATCTCCCATATCAAATCTGATTCCATTTCCTTGCTTCTTGATACCAGTCAATTGCACTGCTCTTTTCACAAAATTAAAATAATTAAGAACGAGTTCACATCATAATTTATAATTTGATTCAAATAAAAAAATACTATAAAATAAATGGAATCATGAATTATCCAAAACATACTTTTCAATTTATCCTCTTACAGAATTTGCACATATCTTGTAAGTAGTAGTGAAAACTGAGAACATGGAAAAGCGGGGGCTTAATCATCTCTCCTAATAAAAAAAAATACAATCACCCACATCTCTAATCATGCATATGGCTCTATATCAAGTAGATTCAAACTGTCCATTAACTTAATTGTACAGATCTATAAAGAAGACTATTACAGACCTCTAAATAGCTAATCAATAGAATACAAATTGACAAGAAAATTTAATGGTGTCATCTAACCATGGTGAGGTTTGGACAATGTCTAAGCAAAGGAAGAACCCATGGGATACACAATTTACATCTCATTGATATCTGACGCATACAAGATTACCTTATGGAAGGAAAAACATAGATAAGCAAGCTATTTTCCTCTTTAAACCTCATTTCTTTTAGCAGATATTTCCACTGCACCGTATCATACAATTCCAGAGAATTTATGTTCTAACAAATTTCATGAAAATGGAGTTTACAAATCAATAATCTGCAATCAAAATATTTAAAATATCTAACTACTTTATTTCCCTGATTTTAGAAAAATGATCCCCAATCCTTCTTTTCCTGCAATCAATTTTTAGGGACCCAGCCCTCTACCATCATTTCAAAGTTACAATTCCATAAAAAAAATCACATACATATATCCATAAAAATAAATACATATTCACTTGCCTTTGGGTGAGGAAATCCAAAATGCCCAAATCCACAACTTAGCTCAAAATGACCAAAATCTATGAATTAGAAACAAATTCACATAAATAACTCTACAAATCACAATCTAACATGCTAACAAACTCATCTAACACTAATTAGCAGAAAAACCCAATTAACCCAACTTAATCAAAACAAAGAAGCTTACCTAAGAGAGAAATTGAAATGAGGTTGTGGGGTCCACTTGATCGATGATGGAGGCCTCGGTGGTCCATTGGCAAGGATAAAGAAAGAAACAGAAAGAAAGAAAGGAAAACAGAAAGAAATTGAGAGGGACAGTGAAATTGTGAGATGATGAAATGGGTTGGGGAATACCTCCTGTTGGCAGTGTGTGGAGTGAGAAAGAGAAAGAGAGAAAGAAAGTAAGAGAGGGAGTGTGAAATAAAGAAAATAGAGGGAGAAAGAAATGGTGAGATGGGTGGGGCTGATTCACGCTGGCAACAAGGAGGGTGAAAATAGGGAAAATAAAGAGAGAAGTTTCATTAACCAACCTCACAATCTCACCAAACCGATCTAAGTTCAGCGTGAAAGTCCTCGGATTCGTCATAAGCATATTGGAAATCCGATCATTTGGTACATTGTAGTTATGCAAAAGGGTCACATTGGGCACGATGAATTTATCCAAACCATAACGAAACAAACAGTTTGAGTGTCTGGGCATTTTGGCAAACACTTCATGGGTGCTCGAAATGCTACGAATTAAATCAAAGCTGGTTTTATTCTATTATCAAGACTGTAAGACAAGATCACTGGGTTGGAAGAGAAGTACTCTGCGATGACTGGAGCCAGGAGGCCTGTTACTATGAAGAACTCCATCTTGGGGGTGAGATTGGATTCGATGCCGACGAAGAGGATCTCTGGGCGCTTGGAGACGAGATTTTGAATGTGGGTTTTGGAGAATCAATGGTCATTGAGGAGTGTGAGGATGGAATATGGGTTTTGTGGGATTTTTCCGTGGACCTTTTTGGCTGCAGATAGAGCGCTTTATGGGGAGAGATGGCAGGAGTCTGGAGTCTGTGAGGTATTGGATCAAATGGGTTGGTGGGTTTGCTTGGAAGAGGGTTTTGAGAGATGGGTTTTGGAGGAGATGGATTGAGAGGCGTGGTTTGATGGGGTTTTGCTGGAGGGTTTTGCTAAGGAAATGGAATAATTTTTTCTTGGCTTGAAGCAGGAGAGAGAACAGGATGAAGGAAATGGATGATGAAATTGATGGATGGATTCTCCATACAGGTAAGAGGTAAAATGGAAAAGGGAAAAGAAAGAAAAAAGACAGAGAGAGACGTTGTAGAGAGATGAAAAGGGATAAAAGAAAGAGAGACGTTGGAGAGAGATGAAAAGGGATAAAAGAAAGAGAGAGACGTTGCAGAGAGATGAAAATGGATAGGTGGGTGACAGTCATCAAAGAGCAGAAAAAGACAAACAAGTGAATCGACCATGCAGTTGCCAAACTGTGGCTTTTATGTTTATGGATAGAAACTCAATGGCTTGGGATTTATCATTTTTGCAAGATTAATAATAGTGAACTGTTTGGACCATAAATTGGGGACCCATGCGAGTGTAAAAGATAAAATTAACTTGTGTTTTGCATTTTATTGTTTTAGATTATTTCTCAAAATCTTCTTGGATAAAAGATAGAGAACTTCACATCTTGGGGTTCATTAGTTATATGAAAACGTTGAATGGTTGGTTCCCAAGGGTGCAAAATTTTCTCAACATAATGAATATGATTTTTGGCACTTACTATGAGCCCACAATTCATGATTTGAACCCTTTAATATTCTTATGTAAATGAAAACATCGAGATTTAGCTCAAATCCAACTGCAAAAGGTTTGAATACCCCATTTTTTCACCTAACTGCAAGAGGGTAGTTCAATCTATAGGTTTTATATGTAAATAGATGTCTTTGCTTTTTAACTACTTAGCCAAAAAGCAAACCAAGGAGGAAACAATAATGATTGAGTCATCCAAGGTGGGACCCGACTGTTAAGAGAAAAAAATTTTTGGTTTCATATCATAGATTTTTAAAGAATCTGAAAAACATATGGACACCACAATATATTTAAAACCGTTCAATATTCTCATTTATTTGCGTAAAAAGAGCTTTTTGACTAACATTGTAATATTTTTGAAATAAATAAAAACTTCTAGATTTTTATGCAAAAATTGACCCTAAACCCTTATTAGATAATTGATTAAGAAAGATCATAAAATATCAAATTAGAGTGTCATACGGAGGCAAAAGATAAATTTGCCCAGAAACGATATCGTTAGGTTAATAAATCAAAAACCCCATTTGCATTCCCTCGTCTTATTCCCCTGTCTCACCTTCTAAGGCCTGTGAATGGAACGTATTGAAACATGTAGAAAGCTCGGCCCAGCCCGTCCCAAGCTCGAAAATACAGGGCTTTTAAAAAAATTTGAGCCCAGTAGGCTGGGCTTGGATAATACATTTTAAAGCCCGCCCAAAATGGGACTGAGATTGGGCAGAAACAGCCCAGCCCGTTCAGGCCCGGCCTAGCTCTCTACAAAGTTATTTAATAATAATTATTTATATATTACTGAAACTGCCCCTCACTAATAGCAAAAAAGGGCTAAGGTTTTAACCGATCTTACGTTACTTTAACTTGACTTCTATAGGATACTCATTCTCATTCATTTCTATTGATTTTCTACTTTCACGGGCAAAAAAAAAAAAAAAAAAGGGTTTTAAGTGTTCCTACATTACTTGACCCATATAGCCTATAGGATACTCGTTCATTTCTATTGATTTTCTACTGTCACTGGCCAAAAAAAAAAAAAAAAAAACATCATGTTGCTTGTTGCATTGTATTGCAGGTCCTAAGCTCGAAAAAAAAAAGGGTTTAAAGTCCAGTTCACACCGGGTGTCTGGTGACAGTATGAATAATTATAGAATATTTTGCTTATGTCCAGGATTGGGCTAAGCCCAGGCCCGACCCTTTCCCAACCTGGGCCCATACAGGATGAAATTTGATATAGGCCCATTCAATTTAAGGCCAGGATTGGGCAACACCTTTCATGTCCGTCTTATTTTCAGAACAGGATTGGACAACCCAAGCCCAGGCCGGCCCATCCCATTGACAGGCCTACACCTTCTTATCCCTTTCTTCATAGTTTTCCTTACTGTGTTTGATGGACGCCGGCAATCCTCCCTGTATTTGCATGCCCTTCCTAACCATCCCACCCGCACTAGGCCACTACCATTTTTTTCCTCCATTGTTCGTGCTGCCTATCTTGCTCTCCTTGCATGTGGGGTGGTTGTTGTATGGGCATTTGCATTTCCATGATCCTATTTCTGGAACTTTGTGGGATTACATTTCTCTATGTGTGCTCTGTGTTTTGTGCTAGAGAGAGGGAGTTTTTGGTGTATGTTGTGGGGTTGAATTCTCATTTGGTGTTACAAAATATATATATATATATATATATAGGGAAAGTTTCAAGTGCATCTATCCCTCACCATAGGGTGAGGGAAGTGTCCCTCACCCTATGGTGAGGGATGGATGCACTTGAAACCTCCCCATATATATATATATATAAGTATATATATATATACGTGTATATATATATACGTATATATATTTTTTGCATTCCTCGTTCTTGTTTCTCCAACTTTTTCTGATTTGGGGCTTATCAGGCGTGCGACTGTCTTTTGTCTGGTTAAATTGGCACTTGAGGTGGTCATTGTTTGGATTTCAAATTCCATTTCGCTTTGTTGGATTGTTGTTGTTATAAATTTTTTTAGATAATGAGGGTGTCTGTGTGCTTTGAGCTTTTTTTTAATCTCTAAGGGTCGGAGGGAGTCCGATAAATCTCCCAATGCTCAGTGTAGTAACACAGTTTCAAACTATCCCTCAAAGTTTATTGTTATATTTATTATTTTCTTATTCGCCGTCTTACTGTTCTTTCATTGGGGGTTGAATTGGCATCTGTGAGCAATAAGTGGCGGATTAAAAAAAAACATTATTTAATGATATATTATCCTAGTCTTTGACATTAAGAGAGCCCTTCATTGAAAATGGATATGGAGGAAAAAAAGTAGGGTTCTGTTTGGGAGGATATATGCAAAATAGGTGTCATGTGCCTAATGATATCATTACGCAGAACTACTAGATCCAATTCATTAATTTTATATCAATTTATCTAATCAGTGTTTTAGGCAAATTTTTCTCATAAAATCCTTAAAAATCTTATTAAAAAAATTAACATGTGATCCCCTTTTTACACTTGGAAAACGATTTTGGTATCCAACACAAAAGGCAGACCACCCCTTTAAAAAGCTCTTCCCCAGCTCAAAAGTCTACCTTGCCAACTTCTCAATAAACACATCTCATCATCTCTCGCAGACAATCGTTAGCCTGAATCAATAAATTTTAACCATCAGTTTCATAGTCATAATTTAATGGCTAATAATGTCCAATAATACTTATTATATTATAGTATATTAACGCCCATCATCTCTATATTCAGGGGCACCAAATCATGCGCCCCACCTGCCATGAACGGCCAAGATCTCTCCCAACATGCACGAGCGTCTTCTCACTCATGTCATGCCCCCCCAACACCTCGTTTCTCCCGCACCTTCCACACTCTTCCCTCGCTGGCAGCAGCGCACTATTTCACTTCAAATAGCATTTGCGCGGCAATTCGGTACGCCCAAATGCTCCTCTTTTCACGTCCCAAATTTCTTAGAAACAAAAAAGAGGAAAAAACACGTATATAAATATAAAAAAGAAAAGAAATCTGTAGCTCTCCCGATCGTTTCGGTTATCTTCTCTGGATCGTCCAAGTGCAGTCTTTCCGAATCTTCTCGCCAGATCTTTTTTCACCTTCCTCTGCTATAAATAGCTACTACAGTTGTTTTGCCTTTTCTCCTTCTCTCTCTTCGATTTTTTTGGTTATACGAAGGTACAGATGCATTCCCCCTGCTATTCCTTTATATACAGAACAATCTAGGGTTTTCTTGTTTGTTTTTCTCTTCTCTCTGTCCTCATCTCTAGTTATGTTCTTTTTTTTTTCCTTTTTCTTTCCTTAGTTGCATATGTTGAATCGAATCGTCTTCTCTGTTTTTGAAATTGGTGAAAGCATCCGAGTTCTCGATCCGAGTTTTGTTACTGTTTTCATTAAGTTTCTGCTCTTTTGTTCTTCAATAGATGTAGCCGATCCTGTTTTCGATCGGGATTTTCAGGAGATGATTCATATGTAAGCCTGAATCGGAGTCTATATAGATCTCTCTCTCTCTCTCTCTTTCATTTGTTATGTATTTATTTCGTTTTATGGAATGATAGATGACATCAGATATGTGATGGAATGAAATCTTAGATGTGGCATCCGAAAGAGATGTATTTATATGTATCTTCACTTGAATACAGAGCATGTCAGTGGTTATGATCTTTGATGGAAGTGAATCACAATCTATATATGTAACTGAATGTGCATAAGAATTGATGTGTTTTAAACATTCGTATGCTTGTCATATTCATACATGATGGTTGGTATATATTCCCGTGTGTTTGTTTTTAGGAGGTTAGATTAGTTTATGGCAATCTGTTTGATCCAGACAAGTGATTTGATATATCTTTCCCTGTGTTTGTTTATAGGAGGTTAGAATAGTTTATGACAATCTGTTTGGTCTGGATGCATAGATAGACACACAAGTTATTTGATATATCTTTCCCTATATTTGTTTTTAGGTGGTTAGATTAGTTTATGACAATCTGTTTGATCCAGACAAGTTATTTGATATATCTTTCCCTGTGTTTGTTTATAGGAGGTTGGATTAGCTTATTACAATCTATTTGATCAGGATGACAGACACAAGTTATTTGATATATCTTTTCTTGTGTTTGTTTTTAGGTGGTTAGATTAGTTTATGGCAAATCCAGATGCATAGATAGACAAAAGTGATCTTTGGATTATGTTGATGTAATTCATCGTGACCTAGGTTGCTTTTTTTTTTTTTTTTTTTAAATTCTTATTCTTGATTAGGTGATTATGCAGTTGATTGGATTCGAATGGTGTTTCCGTGTTTCCTGGGTTTCTTTTATTACTTACATTCTATTGAAACAACCGATCTCATCATTTGCTTTGTGTTTAAGATGAAGCCACATCTGTAATTTGATGTCTTGTAGATTGCGACATTGTTTCTAAAGTGGTAGTTCAGAACGTGTGTTTGCATATGGCGGCGGACATTGATGATAATCCATGCATGCACGTTCTTTATCGCCTAGTACTTATTATTCATTGTGTGTATATTTGGCATTCAGATAAAATTTTAAAATCATTTATTGTCACTGTTCTTGGCTTGATATATGGCACGTCTTTAAATTTTTTTTTGATAACGCTAAAATTTATTTCTCTGAAAAGGAGGCAGACTGGAAAAAAAACTCAGCCCAGACCAGAAATAAAAATACGACTATAAAAAGAATTGTTATTAGTTTTTGTAGTCAATGAAAATTACTTGAGAATGGCATTGAAATGATGCATGTAGAAAGAATTCCTTTCCCTAGATGGGCGGCATTTTTAGCATCTATAGTAACGGGTGATGGTTGGATGAGTATGTACTTAGGACCCTTTTTGTTTTTTGGTAACTTTTAATTTTCTCACAACACTTCCAAAGAAACTTAATTTTACTTGTACGATATGAATGAAATAAATTATGAGTATATTATATTTATACACATACAAATATACAAGTCTACTTTGTTTGGTTTTTTATTGTTATTTATTTATTTATTTTTGTTAAGGATCTTCACCATCTATCTTGGGTTAGTTTGTCTAGGATCGGACGGAAAAAATACTAGTAATGCTGCAACTGCATAACTAATATTATTTTGCTTCTGTCTGTAACTTCATTAACACAGTAAAAGTTATCCTTGTGCTTCCATAACTAAAATAGATAAAGATCTTAGTGACCTAATAACATAATGCCATTTTTTGGCGGACTGGTTTCAGTGGAAGCACCATTTTTAGGTTTTGGTGTTTTGCCTGGGTCAATGTGTTATTGACAATTTAAAATGTAATAAAGTGTAGTTTCTAGGAATTGTGCTTTCATTAAATGTCTTGATTTGCTGGGTACTAGGCTATGCTTAATTGTGAAATTATGGGATCTCAATTTCTCAGTTCCTAAGAAATATACATTTCCTTAGAAAACCTTCTCGTGGGAGACTTCATTCACGGGTTGTGTAAGAGAACTTTTTTACCACCATGTTGGACCCTTCATGATCAATCAAAATCCCTGTGAATTTGGCATTCATTGTAATTTGACACTAATCCAAATTATACTCATCGTTGGATTGAATATTATAAAAAAGTGCAACTTAAGAAACCAAAATCATACTCACAATGAGACGTTTCCATCACACTTCCCCCTTTGATTGACGTGCATCCAAGTGGGTCTTACAAGGCTCTTAGAATTTTCTCTCAAAAGCTAGCGCTGAGACACGTATCTCAGGAGATACTGGCCCCATTTCCTTACATCCTCAATTTTGTACATGTGGGGTCTCATGCTTTAGTGCTTGAAATACTGATATGATGAGTCCCAACATGGAAGAGATTCTCAAAACTAACATGGGCTTGAATATCATAGGCCATTCATTCAATTTCCTTTCTATTTTCTTTATAGACCATGGTGTTGCTTTCTAAGCTACCGACAAAGTTAAATCTTCAAATTTGGAAAGTTCTAAAGGATTTTCCCATCGATGTTGGGGCTATTATATTTATTGTTTAAGGGCCTCATTCGTATAAATGATGCAACGAGGAATTGTACATTTCTAGAGTCCCGGGACTTGATAAGTCCTCATGCTCCCTCGTTCGAAGAATTGTTTCCCGGTTTTAATACATATTGATTTGTGATTTTGCTGCTGTATGTTACTTATTTTCCATAAATAGTTTTGACGTCGTCCTTGTACAAAATAAAATATAATTGTTAGACAACATATGGGTATTGGTTTCTACTTTTGCAACAAAGCTTCATAAAGGCATCCTTAGGGATTTTGTATATTTCCAGTGATAGAATGAACTGTCACTTATCCAAATTAGCCGTTTCCGTCTCTTATCACTTCAGGTGTTTGTGCTTGTGTGTGGGTAAATTTGTATCTATATCCCATCTGCTCAGTCCCACCTTTGTTGTAAGTTTTGCTTTTCCACTTGGCACTATCCAAACATGCTCAACATGCTCTCGGTCAATCCACAATTTGATTTATCTTTCTGCACTACTTTGTACTATGTCTTAATCAACTTTCTTGAACTTGTAACCTTTCAATACGTTCAGCCTTCTACATGTTCCAACCACCCCAAGGAACTCTCCTTGATAAATTTTGTTATTGGAGCTACCCTTAAGATTTTGTCCATAATATGGTCGTTACTATTATTTTGGGCTGTGGAGAGTGGGAGCAGGTTGGTGGGTTGTTTAATTGTCACAATGTTTATCTTGTTATTTTTAGGTAAGCTGGACCTACGAAAGCAACCTCTAAGCTGTGGGATGCTTTCTTTTAGTCTACTTCTCCTTTATTACATTTGTAATAGTGCATTATCTTTTTAAATTAATATTGAAACTATCACTTTGTAACTTTTCTTTGGGATTCTTCTGAAAAAAGTAATTTTCTTAAGGATTTACTTGTTTTAATTTCTTTGATTACCTCAATTAAATGAGTATGGTAACTTCTTAATAAACAAATCACTTCTTTGAATTATTTGGCTCTCTGTGGTAGAATCTATTTGTCATGTCCTCCTCTATGATAGTTTAATGATGTTATTATGGCTTTTAAATTGCTCTAAGTATGGAGATGTACTATAAAAGAGATTATGGTGTTTTGCTTTTTCAAGCAATCTACAATGACAAATGCATGTCCTTGTTCATTCACCTTCATCTATCAATTTGTATCTAATGCTATTATTTAAGAATATAAATTTTTTAATAAAATCCTTTAAAAAAACTCACTGTTTTTATTTTGTTTATTTTTTCCAATGTGCCTCGCATGGCTGTTTTTGACTTTTGTAACTTGTAATTCTTAACCGGAAGACTTTCTTACTGCACTGCCCATTGTATTTAATTTTCTCAACTTTGACATGAAGTGAAAAACTGCATCAATTATTAAACACACTTAGAGCACGTTTGTGTGGCTGGTTTTCCACGATGAAAGTGAGCATTGCGGAAACACTTCTCCATGCTATAGTAAAATCTAAGTTTGGTGAGGCAGCTTCCACAGAAAAGCTTTTCGGGGGGAAGTCTGTGGAACTAGTTCTCCACGGACGTACACAAATGTGCACAGAGTCTTCATATGTGAGATTTTTATATATATATATATATATATAACACATTATTGTTTCTATTTTTTCAATTTTCTTACTAATGAAAAAAAGAGGGAAAGAGAAGTCCTTTGAATTTCATTGGAGGCTTTTTGCACAATTTCTTAGGACTATCTTATTGTAAATAATTATGGTGTTAGTCATGCATCACTCACCATGAAGGCCTAATCCCACCTATTTGCAGTCAACTTGACGAGTTATACTTTTCCACTCAACCCTATTTACAATTGTGTGTTCAATAACTTCTCAATTAGTCAATTGTTCTCTCACTTCTTCATTTAAGGTCTCTGCAAGTCTCCTCTTTCACTAACTTTTTTAATGTGAGTTCAATAACTTGTAGGGTTGTCTTGTTTCTAGTCTTTTGTATATCAGTTTGACAAAAATGGCTCAATGAATACAACCCAAGAAAGTAAACTTATATTAGGCAAAAAAAATAAATAAATTAAGTGGATGGTACTATTTATGGTAATGTTGTGCACTTTTTTCTAAGTGAACAATCATTCAAACATGTAATCAATTGTTGCCCTTATAAGTCAAGAGTACAAAATCGAAAGCAAAAAACACGTTTTTGTCGATAATCTATGTGACCACAACCCTTGAGGATATCAAATGTTTGGTCCTTTATTTGTTGTTTGTGCTATTTATAGAGGACCAGGTGCTGCGTAGTGTTTTTTGGGACAAATGAGAAAATCAGAAAGGCGGCGGTGTGGAATGGCTGGGCTGAATAACAGGCGATAAGGCTAAGGGGTGGGCTACTAAAAGGACTAGGTTGGACTAGCGGGTAAGTTGCCCGACGCGCTAGGCACTTGCTTTTGGCAGTCAGTTAGCAAGGCCTGCTTGGTGGTTTGCTAGATAGACACCTTATCTTCAGCAACTTGCTTGTCGATCCTCTGAAATTGCTTGGGTTTTCTCTCTATATATTTATTGTTGAGTTTATCTCTTGGTGTGAAGCTTGAATGTGTAACTGTTTATTCCATTAAGCTCTAGATTGGAGAATAGCCATTGGCTATTCTGCCTTCCAACTTGCAGCATTAGTCATTTATTATTACCTACTAGGTATGCATATTCAATATATAAACCTGACAACAAAGGTGAATATGGAGACTGGAATGTGTGAGGTGAAATTATTACACAATGATTGTCATTTAAAACCATGCTATGTTTCAGTTTTCTTACTAGAACTCCAAGGTTAGATTTCCCCATTTCCGCATTACAAGAAAAAATATTATATTGTTTATTAGGACATACCATACTCATGCAAAATTTGTAACCCTTTGTTCATTATGACTTGACCTGACCATGATAGTATAATGGGACACCATTTGTTACCTGTCAAATTAAAAGTGGTATACTGGGACACATTGCATGTTGGGTCTCACCGGTGGTCCTATTAAATGAAAAAGGTTTTTGTTTACTAGGCTGAAAAATCATATTGTTAAATATTCTAGCCCTTGGTCAATGTTTTATTGTGACGAGTGAGCTTTTCACTTATGTTTGTTTAAACCATCATTTTCATAGCTTTAGATCGGACGACTACAATGATAGACGAGATGTTTTTGATAGGTCCCTTGTATTAACAAAATACTGTTTTTTATCTAGTGGGGTTAGCTGGCCTTGTCATTGTGCCATGTGACCTATTTTAATTGTCTTCAGGTAATCTTGTACAAAACGTTGCCATGTAGCAGGATCCAAAAGAAAATGATGAAGGGTTTTTGGCTTTAGTAGTAAATTATCTGTCCTACACTCCTACCACTCCTACACTCCTACCACTCCTTTATTGCTTTATAATTTTATAACATAAATTCTTTTGAAACTGTGATTCTATGTGATTTTTGGTTTACATTCTGATTATATACGTCATCACCACCATCATCGCTTTGTGAGTTATAGTTTTCCACTCAATCTTGTTCTTATTCTTTTGTAACTCTCGAATCCATCATGTCTTTCCTCATTACTTCATTCAATGTCTGTCCTTCTCTCCCTTTTCTCCTGGTTTCTTGAACTTGTATGCCTTCAAGACATTGTACTTGGCCTGTTTCTAATCTTTGTGTACAAGCCCAAATGATGACGTATATAATGATACGTCACCATTATTAACAAGTTGTCCTACTTTGACTAAACTTGCATTCCATATATTCTGTCTTGCACTGACTTAGCCTAAACCCTTTTGTCTCTAACGTTTTCTGTCACAATTCTAGCTTAGCATTCACTCATTCTCTCGTCTCATCCACTAAAACAATGTCATCTGCAAATAGCATATACCACGGCACCTCATCCTGAATATGTCTTGTAATCTCATCCATAACTAGGGAAACAAGTATGGGCTTAATGTTGAGCCTTGGTGTAGACCAATCGTGATAGGAAACTCTTTAGTCTCTCCGCTAGTCGTTCTTATAGATGCCACAACTCTATCATACATATCCTTTCTTGCCTCAATATATGCGACACACACTCATTTCTTTTCCAGTACTCTCCATAGAATCTCCCTAGGAACCCGGTCGTAGGCCTTCTCCAAGTTAATGAACACCATATGTAAATCTCTCTGACCTTCTCTATACTGTTCCATTAACCTTCTCAGGAGAAAGATAGCCTCCATGGTTGATCTCCCAGGTATGAAACCAAATTGATTCTCTGAAATGTTTGTTGTTCTTATTAGTCTTCTCTCAATAACTCTCTCCCATAATTTCATCGTATGGCTCATCAATTTAATTCCACGGTAGTTCGCACAGTTCTGAATATCTCCTTTGTTCTTGTATATGGGTATAAGAATACTTTTCCTCCATGCATCATGCATTTTCTTGCTCTTTAGCACTACATTAAAAAAGCTTTGTCAACCAACTTATGCCATCCTCTCCCAAGCACCTCCAGACCTCAATAGGGATACCATCTGGCCCAACCGCTTTCCCATTCTTCATCCTTTTCAATACTTCTTTAACTTCTTCCCTACTGATTCTCCTATGGAACATATAATTCGATTCTTCCCTAGAAATGGTAAGCTGCCCCAATTTTATGTCACTACTACTACTTTCGTTAAATAACTTGTAGAAGTAGCTCTTCCAATGCTCCTTTATCTCCTCTTCCTTTACTAATACCTTTTCATCCTCATCCTTAATGCATTTAACTTGGTTTAAGTCCTTGGTCCGCCTATCTTTGGCTTTGGCAAGCTTGAATATCTCTCTTTCGCCTTCCTTAGTGTCGAGTCGCCTATATAGCTCCTCAAATGCCTTCTGCCTTGGCCTCACTAACTGCCTTTTGTTCAAATAAAGAAATTCCTTTATCTAATCCCATGTACTATGGTTACTAATTAACTTGAGAAGTGTGGAAATTCTTGTTTAGAATGTAGTTATTTTCATTATTATTATTATTATTATTATTATTATTATTATTATTATTATTATTATTATTAGTTTTGAGTTTTTGGACTGACACGAAAAATGATGATTATTTTATCATCACAATTTAGATGATTGAAAACCATAATTTTCTTTTATTTGGATTTGAATTGGGAATATATTAATAGCTTACCTTTTTTTTTTGTGTCATTTCTTTTTTAAATTTGAATGTTTCTCTTGTTTCAAGGAAAATATTGCTAATTGTGCTATTTATTGGCAGGCATTCAACGATCATATTCAACAGTACTATCAAACTCGTATAATCTATTGGAGCCACTGCTAATCAACCATCATACTCTTGTCATCGCTTTGGTGTGTTGATTGCCAATACCCATCTTGGTATTAGGCATTTAATTCAGGTACTATGTGATCTTTAGTTGTACACTATCAATTAGCTGTATGTGGCTGTGTTGGATGAATTCTTTGAAATGAGCACACACTTGTGATGAACATGTGTCTAACATGACATCAATGAAAGTGCCATTGCGCCAAATTTTCTCTCTGTGCTAAGGACTGAAACGCTGTACTACTGTTCATCTGGGTGTCTTACGACTAGTACCAATAATCTGTCTCTGTCCAGTCTTTAGGTCCTGAAAAACACAATGAGTAGAAAAAAGAAATATAATACTGCAGTTATGGGGCTTAGTTACTGGGGAATTTAGGTACGTGACGAACTGTAGGCAGGGGTAAAGTAGGAGAGATGCTAATCAATCCTTCATTTGCAGCTTGAGTAAGAGAGCCATCACCAATATGCACACTACAATGCGAGGATGGCGTGTATGATGAAACTGTGAACTTATGCATGTCATGTGCTCAATAGCACCTGAGCCAATAATCTAAATAGACTAGGAGAGACTATAGAAGCCATGTGTGCAAAAGAACTACTGGATGCAGCTGAGTCACTGGAGATGCATGGAGCTTCTGAAGCAATGCTGAAATTTAATCATCAATAATACTCTGTCCTCTTTACTATTTTGAACTGTACTTTCACTCTTTTTTTCCCCAACTAGATTAGGCAGAGTGATTGGGACAGCCCACTAGATGCCATCAGGTTTCTTTAGTTTAATTCTGGCCACAATGGGTGCAATTACTCAGCATTGTATTGACCACCTCAGCACCACCATGAGGTTAAAGAACACCACTACCACCTTGGCCAGGTGTTCCTTATTCGTTTTTAGTACTTGCAAGAGATTGACTACATGGTACAACTTGAGGAGAGGTTAAGACTGACATTACTTTTCTTCGACTCTCTTCACTGAACTGAAGTAATGCAAACGTTGTTCCAGGAGGAAGAGGTTCCTGAATAACAATCCTGAGCGCACACATTCCCATAATCCAAGTTGACACCACTCAATAATTCTAATGCATGTTGTGCTTCCAGCTCTTCTGCTTGTTCTTTTGCACAACACTATCTAAGGGGGCAATACAAGCTTGATTCTCACCATGTTGTGCTTCCAGCTACGTCCTTTTTTGAACCTGCTATTTCTTTTTTCAACTGTGAAATTCTTTCATTATTCTTTTTATGAGCATAGAATCCCATAGTTCCTTATGAGATCCTACATGGCCCAAGAGTTGGTCTTGGGTGTCTTGGTTCTGGATCATGGGTGGCCAGCCATTGCCCAGCATGGTTTGGGCTGACTTGAGCATTAACAATGATTATCCATGGTCATGTTGTTCAGTGATGATGTGGTGCTACTTAATCAAAGTAGACAAGAAGTGAATGATGAGTTCGATTGTTGGAGAAATGCATTCCAAGTTAGTGCACCGAGAATTAGCATATCCAGAATGTTTAGAGTGCAAATTTAGTTTAGAGTGTAGCACTTGAGCTGTTTAAAATTGAAAAAACCTACTACCACAATTTGACAGATTTCAATATGTAGGAGTGATAACAGAGGAAATTGGGAGTTTTAGTTGCATATAGCTAGTAGGATGAGCTTCGGATGAGTTAAATGGAGGTGTGCTTGCAGAGAATTCTGCAATGGTCAAGTGCTGCTTAGACTAAAGCATCATCTTTTTTAGATGATACTTGGACTTACTTTGTCGCACGTAGCTGGATGTTGGGTGATTAAGAAATGTAAAAAAGCTGAAGTCCACGAGGAATGCGCATGCTAAGGCGTGTGGAGTCACTAGGGGGGGATTAGAGATGCTTATGTAAGTGGAAACCTATCAGGTGTTGCTATTGAATAAAAAATATGACATCGTTTGAGATGGTCAGGACATGCCCATAGAAGACTGATTACAACCTTTTTTACCAACGGTTTGGTTAGACGAGGGTGCACCATGCCTGGCCTGCAGAGTGCAGCAGTGCCTTTTTACTTTCTTTCACGATGAAATGCAATGATTGTTGTTATAGCCAAAGAAAGTTGGCAATTAACTTATTTGTTGTTATTATTATTATTTTTCCTATTTGCAATGGGTCATTTTCGCTTTGGTTTCTCTTGATCATGACAAATTCATATATACAATCAAATCCCATTTGGTTGTATTCAGCGAACTTTCTATTAGCAATAATGGGATTTCCTCTTATCACCTTATTTTATTTTGTGCTTTTAGTTCTTTATTTTTAAATTAACTTTCTGTCATCTCTTTTCTATTTTCACTAACCATAATTATTTAGGGGGTTTCCATTACCGATCAAAATTTTTAGGAGTTCAGCATTTCTTTAAAATATTGACTTATATATGGAAGTGTATGTTGTTTTAAATTACGATGCACGGATACTTTAAAATCGAACCCAAATGCAAGAAGTCCTTTATATCAATATAATCTTGACAAATTTCTTGAATGAGATGAAGTGTCACATGGTTTTGGAAATTGATTTGGTGCCTGATTCAGTTTCTGTTGCAATTGATTCATATAAGTACTTATTGTCTTTTGCTGTAGTTCGTTTTTGAGAACAGTTAAAATTATTTTATTCCACCAAAAGAGAACAAACGGGAAAATTCCGCAATTAAAAGGAAAAATTAAAAGTAATCAAAATCATACATCGAATAAGATAAAAAGTCTAGAAACTCCTTTCCTTGCAAGTCCATCCGTCATTGGATTAGCCTCCCGTAAAACGTGATGAAACTAAGCACCCATTTTTCTAGATAAATCTTGCACTTCCTCCACCTAATCCGCAATCCTCCAAGGATAAGTAGATTTCCCTGAGGTAGAATCTCCTTCAATAATAGGATGAGAACCTCCTGTCTTTTCCAACTCACGACAATCAATCAAAAGAGCATACACTTTAGCTTCATTAGCATTTATGGAATCCATAGGCCCAGAATAATTTCAAACAACATTCCCACAACAATTTCTGATGACACCGCCAATACCCCCTTGATTCCTACTCTGTAGAAAACTTCCATCGAAATTCAAGTTTAAGGATCCTGTGTAGGACATGTGCACCCTAACTCTATGCACCACTCTTGAAAGCCACTGTCCATCTATAACAGAAGCCCAAGATCGATTAGGATTTGTCAAAGAGATTCCTCCAAACTCCTTTTGCTGAAGTTTGTTGATCTCTCTTGTTAATTCTATCAATTATTCTTTTTCAGTTTTATGTTTATTTTGATTCAAATTGATCCTAGTGCCACATTAGCCTTACCAACACCACATTCCCTACACTCTAGCTTCAGATCAGGTGGGGACGAGAAGTTCACCATCACACACAATATTTATATGCATAGAAAACACCAAGTAAATGACGACAAAGTGATCCCATCTTGAGCTTCTGCATGTGAACTGTGAATCTTTCTGTTCAATATCTGAGAATATGTTGCTTTGATATTAATAAAAAAATGTCCAAAGACATTTTCCCCCTCCATTTACTTGAAAATGCAATAATCCAATGTGGTTATTTGCTGTACAGTGCTTATGCACTGATCATAAAATAACAAAACTTGCATCATTTTATTTCTCTTCTGTTGTACAAATGGAGAAATTTGTAATGTCCATCAATTTCTTACAGTTTGACTACTGTAAATTGCATCTTGCTGCATAAAAATGAAATTGATGGCTTTCTTATCCAAGCACCTCTTATACATCTTCATTACCTAGGGGAGTGAGTGCCTCTACTTTTTCTGAAGAATGGCTCGAATTCGAGCATATGGTGAAATAAATATAATGTTAACAATGTACAGACTTGCAAGCATTTCTCTTTGTTGATCTTATAAATTAACCACTGAGGCTACCCTCCCTGCGGTGATTGCTGCAAGTGGATGTTGCCCCATCTTACCGGTGCCATCAATTTACACCAAATTGTTGGTCAGTGATTTGATTTTCTACTGTCAGATCCTGGTTAAGACTTCTTGTTTCCTGTCTTGTACAGCCTACACTGACCCTGGTTGTGCCCTTTTTGCTCCCACCAACTTGCTTGCTGGAAAGTGCAGTCTCGCCATCAGAGGGCGAGGTGCTCGGGTTTTCTGGTCAAATCCCCTGACGCAAACAAATCCTGCAAAATATTCACAATATAAAGAAAAATCCATTGATTCAATACTGTAACCCCAAAATGAGCTTTCTGTCTTTGAGAAGGCACGATCAGCTTGTGAAACCAGAATCACATCTTAGTTTCTGTAACTCCTCAATTAGGGAGATGATGGTTCTGGTATTTCAATTTATTCTTGACAACATTACAAAACAGGAAAAAGACGCCCAAGTTTTCTATTCTCAAATAGGGAGATGAATATGATGGTTTTTTGTATTACCATTGTTTTGAAAATCAAAATTGTACTGCACATTGTTGAAAGGGTTGAATTGGATAATATAGAGAATCATATTGTATAAAAAAAAAACAAAAGGTAGTTATTTGTAATTCTTCCTTTTTCCTTCTGTAGTTGGATCAATAAAATGACAACAAAGACTGTTACAATCATATAAAGAACAATATTGACAAATATTAATATAGTATAAATGATATGTGTGAATAATTAAATACTAGTAATGATAAATGAGTTGCAGTTTTTTTTTTCTCTACATATAAAAAAATAGAAAAAAACTCAAATCATCACACGGTTAGGATGTCTCCTTATCCGAAAGATTCTTAAAAGGTTTTGCCAAAAAATAGATTAAAAAAAGTAAAAAATTACTAATACTAGCCACTTGGTCGTGGCTATTCTAATCCAAATGAATCGCTGAAATTGTAATATTAGATAAAATAAGTATTGAATCATAAGATTTTCAGATTTATTGAAATAAGATTCATTGCATAGATATGAGTAAATTACTGATACTGGCCTTTGTTGTGGCTATTTTTGTCAGGCGATTCATTGAAATTGTAATATTGGATAAAACAAATATTGAATAGTAAGATTCATTGACAATAGGATTCATTGCTTAGATATAAGTATTTTTCCTTAGTTTTTGATAGGAATCACAGGATATTAAGTACAATGGGTTACAAATAGGAGAAAGAAAACCAGAAACCGACTACTACTGGGTTGGTTGACAGGTAAGTGCTGTACAATTGTAGGTAGGGTTGCTGCTGGGCTTGGCCTTCCCGGAGTTCAGCTCACTCTTAGCAGGATTGGGTTTGAGCCTGTAGGCCTTTGGAACTTTATGCCTTAATATTCAATAAGTTTGCCGACCTAGCATTAAGGTTGGGATTTTCTAGACCTAAATAATATATTCCATACATGGAAAGGTTGGGTGCCAGCTGCAACTGTTGTTGCTGGCAAGGGAGTTTCAGTTTGAACTATAATGATAAATATGTTTATTGGAAGTGACACTAGGCCTTTGGAACTTTATGCCTTAATATTCAATAAGTTTGCCGACCTAGCATTAAGGTTGGGATTTTCTAGACCTAAATAATATATTCCATACATGGAAAGGTTGGGTGCCAGCTGCAACTGTTGTTGCTGGCAAGGGAGTTTCAGTTTGAACTGTAATGATAAATATGTTTATTGGAAGTGACACTAATACAGACCGTGATGAAAGGAAACCATTTCTATCATGGTAATGGAAACTTCTAGGCCCATTGCATTCAACAGTTATTCCAGACTTATAAATTTTTTGTTTTCTTTCAGATAGGCAGTGCCAGTTTTCAATATACATGATTTTGGATCTTGCGAACTCAGAGAACTTAAAACTAACATCCATTAGTGATATAGGATGCCATTTACTGCTTGGCAGTCCCTTATTAATTACTATTATCACTTTCAAGTAGCACTTATTTTCAATTTGCATTATCTTCTTTTTTATGCCTACCTACATTTGATGTTGGAAAATTGCATATGAACTCTTGGTTCCATACATAACAGAGAGATCATAGTAATCAGGGAAGGACACAGTGGCATCCTTCCAAGTTATTTCATAATTTTATGTTCTCTCTCTCTCTCTCTCTCTCTCTCTCTCTTTGTTGCTTTTGTTAGAAGCAAGGTATAAATTGTTACAAAGAATAAGGTCTAAAAGCACATACTGCCTTTTTGTCAGTCCTCCCAAATACTGATATTCATTCTGTGATTCAATTTCTTTGAGATCCATGTGGTGTTCTTCTGTCTAAGCACTAACTGTTCTATTACCTTGCAAACAGCTACAACTATCCGGTGTACCTGATTGTCACAAATTGCTCATGAAATTTTCTTTTCATTTTATGCAATTTGTCACGATCTATTCATTTGAAGACTATCCCATCAACCTAGAGAACTGATCATTTCAATAGCCACTAGCTTCACCTTTTAATCCAAAAAATCTCTTTAGTAGAAAAACTTCTGCGACCTGACTGAGCTAATCGGTAATTCATTATTTTTCATTGGAAGATGAATTTTGGGAACTTTATTTTATTCCTAAAATGAGGCTCTTGACCTGACAAATATGGTGTATGAATAGAGGGTAATCAGAGTCGGGTGTCGGTGTCCCTGCATTTTCATGGCCATTCATTGGATCATATTTTGATTAATTGGAAAGATGTAGCTTTCTATTTGGTGGGATGTTGGCTTCCTTTTGGATGTAAGGGTGGTTTGTGTGGTTTAGTTTATGTTCAGGGGAAGGTTTTGTTTTTGTTGTTTTGATTTGTTTGTTTGTTTGGTGTTTTAGCTTGTCATTATAGCTCTCTTGTACTACTTGCTTTATTTAATGAAAGTATCTATTAAAAAAATAAATAAATAAAGGGTAATTGGAGTCTAGATGTCTCTTACCACTCATAGTTTTGAGTCCTACATTTGATTAAATATGGTCATCATCTCCTTCTGGACCACCAATCATACACGTGAGAATAATCTCCTTGGGCAGTATCCTGCATCGATCAATGTCCTTCTGCCTATCACAGTGAACATCATACAATTGATTTTGATATCCTCTTGGAGGGCCTGGTACTGTCATTCTTCTTGCTCATGCTGATTTCTTTCTATGATTTTCATTTAGCCATCCATTTGATCAATCCTAGAGGCGACTTTCTTAATTGAGCGTGCTATGTCCTAAATACTTTACCACATTTCATCAAGGTTATTTGTAAGTTTAAACATTCTGTTGAGCGGTTGCTTTCAGAGGCATTGCTTGATGTTTTTTCCATATCAAAACAAAGAGTATAATCCATGTCATTAGTGCCTATGCACCCAAAGTAGGACTAGATGAAAGTGTGAAGAGAGAATTTTGGGAGGAGATGGACGGTTTAATATGAGAAATTCCAACTAGTGAAAAGATTTTCTAGGAGGATACTTAAATAGGTATGCAGGAAAGGATAATAGAGGCTATGAGAGAGTGCATGGAAGACGAGGATTTAAAAAAAGGAATGAGTTCAGAGGTACTATCTTGGATTATGCATTAGCATTTGACCTTATAATAGCAAACACTTGCTTTAAAAAGGGAGGGGAGCATTTAATTATCTATAAGAGTGGAACTAGCAGAAGCCATATAGAGTTATATACTTTTTCCAGTTAGCAAAAATGACCGCTTAGCTTGTAAGGACTATAATGTTATTCCAGAAAAGAATTTGACCATACAACATAAGACAGTAGTTTTAGATATTTACATTAGAACTAAAAAGAGGGGTAGTGAATAAAACTATCCCTAAAACAAGGTGGAGGGATTTGAAAGGAGAAATGGCAACAATAATTAAGGATAAAGTGAGAGGAGGGAGAATGGAATTTGGTGGGAGAAACTACGGTGATGTGGAATCAAAAGATTGATTCTATCAAAACGGTTGCAAAAGAGGTGTTTGACTTGACATCCTTAGAACTTAAAGATCTACCAAATGAAGAAATGATAAAATATCTCCTAATTATTATGAAATGGTGATAGTAGGGGTTTGCGCGAACGTGGCTTTGTGCAAGTCCCTTCTCGTGCCTGTCTTCTACATTATGAATGGGTCTCATTTTGGCCCATTTCCATGAATGAATGGTCATATGCTACATAGATACTTGTAAGTTACAATTGCAACATATCCTACTGTACTTAGTCCATTATAGTATCTAGTTCTGGCAGATTTCTTAACTTTTCTACATATAGGTTGTCAATCTAGGAACTCTAATTAGAAAGTTAGCTATAACTTAGGAACTCTAATTGTATTAGGATACTAATAATAGGGTATTCAATCCCTATATAGATATTAGAAAGTTAGATTTTCTCCATGGAGATTTGAAAGAAGTCTACATGAGGATACTGCAGGGCGTCATCTCTCCATCTAAAAATTCTGTCTATTTCCTTTGGAAATCTCTTTATGGCCTAAAGCAAGCTCCTCGTGCATGGTTTGAAGCTTTTCGGGGGCGGTTATGCACAAGTGGATTTACTCAGAGCCCTTATGATCCTTCAATGTTTCTGCAAAGAACATCTATTGGTGTTACTGTTTTCCTTGTGTATGTTGATGATATTATTATCACCGACACTGATGATAGTATGATCAAATTTGTCCAAGCCTCTCTCTGGGATTACTTCAATATGAACGATTTTGGCCCTTTATATTATTTTTTGGTCTTAGAAGTACATCAATCTCCGAATGTCCTGTTTCTCAATCAACACAAATACACATCTGATCTTATTGAGCTCGCTGATCTACATGAATCTTCACCTGTTGATACAACTGTAGAGGTCAACCTAAAATTGAGTAAAGATGATGGTGATCTTCTTCCTAATCCACATACCTACCGGCGCCTGGTCGGCAGCGTGGTCTATCTCACCATCACTCGACCCGACATATCCTATGCTGTCAATCTAGTGAGCCAATTTATGACATCTTTTAGACACCTTCATCTGACTGCTGTCAAGCACATTATCTGGTCTATGTTGGGAACTGTCACTCGTGGTTTATCTTATCCCAAGGATAATCCGCTTCAGATGACCACTTGTGCAGACGTTGACTGGGCGGGCTGTCGGGATACTCGTTGGTCTACTACTGGTTGGTGCATGTATCTTGGTAAGAAACAAGAACGTGTTTGTCGATCTTCTGTAGAGGCAGAATATACGGCAATGTCTTCCACATGTTCAGAAATCTTATGGCTACGGGGACTTCTTTCGGAACTCGGATTTGCACAACCATCTCCTACATCCTTGCTTGCGGATAATACTGGGGCTATCATGATCACGAATAATAGGGAATTTAATCCCTATATAATGAGAAGGATGCAACCCTAAGGGGTACATGATTTTCTCCAAACAATTATTCTTCTTCTCATGCATATATTAATGACATAGGTTAAACAGCAATGTGAATTGATAACTGTTTTAGTTTAGAAATACTTCCTCTTCTTTAGGAATAAAAGTATTGTAAGCATTAGCCAATGCTCTAACTGAGTAGCTACCAATGACATAATTACATGCTTTTGAACTCTATAGGTATTGATCTCAACTAACTGATTGAATAATATAATTGACAATCATGAGATTCAACAGTTTAGTTTCTATATACTCAGACTGTGATATCGGACTTGCATGTCCCTTAGGTTTTGATACATGAATATCAATATGTACTATTTGAGAGTGCAAATAGACATCAAAATGTAACATTTTCTTATATTCTAATTTTTTTTGGCACTATTTGTTATATTCTTTGGTCTTTAAAAAATTTATTTCAGCATCCAATATATATTACTGATAGTTTGGTCCATGATTAATCCGTACCTTCATAAATAGATATGTTTGGATAAATGCGTGCGTGCACGTGCATCATCAGCTTTTAATGGGGTTGCCCGTGATCAATCTTTACCTTCACGAATTGGTATAAATCCCACTTTGGCACCCATTTGATTGATATTCATCATTGCATGTATCGTTCAAATCTGCTTTTATTTAATAAGGGAACCTGATGAGGCTAAGCATCAGCTAAACCAATGGCTACAAGTTTTAGATGTGGCTTCCCTACCCTTAATCTTCATGTCGACGATCGAGCTTATCCTTTCTGTTCCTTGTTGGGTTGTACCACATTGAAAGATCCTTATTGTTCCTTTTTCAGCACACTTTCCTCTGAAATTGCTCTATATTGTGAATTTTTTCTCTTCTGGGGTTTCTGTCCCTCCTCTATAAGATGTTTACATTTATTATAGTGGGCCATACTAACAATGATACATAACTTTTCTCTCAACTTATTATTATAGTAATTCCAATGAATATGCTTGAGGACTCCTATTAGTGTCTTTCAACTTGATGTCCATGATGGTGTCCATCAAATACCCAGACCCGATTCTGACGGACTTGCTTGATTTTGACCCAACTTTAAATCTAGATATATCATAATATATTATCCTCTATGTATAATAATTTTATATGATATATCATTATATATAATAAGATACTATTTTAATATATATTACTTGCTTACTCAGATAATTAAGGATGGACCTGACTGAATCTGGACTGAGATGGTCCATAGCCAGATTTCCCGACTTGGGTTAATGGATCATATCTCCATTAACATCCAGAAGGAAGGTCAATGCTCATTGGATATTTTGTCCTTTCTACTCATATGGGTTTGTGCATGCATTCTATTTCTATCTTTGTGTTTAGATATGAACATTTTTGCTAATATGATTCTATGTGCTTCTTGTTGTTATCTTCTATCTAAGGAGCATTGTGTTTTCAATATTCAGGGGTTGGTCATAGCATACCTCTCCAAAAGCACTGTTGAATTCCCTCTGTTGTAAGACCTAATTATTCACAAAAAAATTTGAAAGTTAGGTACTCATTCTACCCATATATGCTTCATCGTTTTTGAGGATGTCAAGTCATTTTTGTAGTCTGAACTTTACCTTTAAATATTGTTGACACTGAGGTGCCGAAATACACGGTTCGTCTTGGCAGATTCCATATCCATGCCCTAGGAACATCAATGGGTTTCATGCTTGAATCATGATCAGCGAACACCTGTATGAAATAAATTTTGATTAGTTATCGACTAGGAAGCTGTTAATTGTATATGTGGGAGTGGGAATGAGGTGGTAATCGATTGTGGGAATGAGAAGTGGTTGTTCTCAAATTCCAGCAAATATAATGGTCATTGGGAAAAAGGAAATAGAAGTTTTACTCCAAAATTGGATGACTAGTAGAAAGTTTTGACAACATGGGTCTAACTAAAATAAATTGTTTGCTGTAAAATGATTTTCACTGTTAGTATGCATCACATTTTTTTCTTATTTAAATAATCTTGTTAGTGATGAACAGATAATTCTTTTCTCATGTTTGATTCTGTTTGCTTGGAGTTCAATCATGAATGCAATGTTGGAAGGTTCATCTGTAGTAATTACTTCCAGTCCTAACTGTATCACTTCTGGAAAGAATGCAAATTTACCTCGTTAACTTGGAAATAGGTGCCATTTAGTGGAAAGCTCCCTCTCATTGCCGTTCGGCATGGTATCTGTCCAAAGGCAATGTTTTGGAAGTCAATATAATCTAATTATTGAACAGAGAAATTTCTTTACAACTTATATATATATATGTATATATCATCCATGGTTGTTTCTCACCAGAAGGGTTCCTCTGACTGTTTGCGCACTAGCTTCCCGTATGCTGTTGCAAGTAAAGCATGTATTCTTGTCGCATAGTTTACCAGATTTTTCAGAGGTGCAACCCATTTCAGGTGGTTGAATGGATTGAGCAGTTTCCCCTGTTATTGGATGCCATATGTTATTAACAGATACAAAACAATATTTTAAAGTACATACAAAACAATAGTTTTTTAACCGATAAAAAATATATTTCATCTTTAATGCTTGACGCATACCTGGTGTCCAAATAGCCAGAAGATATGGACATGGATCATCATGCTCTCTCCTGTCCAACTGTAATGTTAAGATTGCAAACAATTTAGTAAAAAATATAAGTGTATAATCATTAATCCATGACACATCTAGAGGGTTTTGAGTAGATATTAGCCTAAAAAACTTGCTTAAATATATCATTTAAGAGCGGCTAACCTCTGCAATGAGAGGGTGCGAATCTGGGAGCTCATAACTGCAGTGAGGAGAAAAACTGGTTATTGTACAATGAAAAATAATATCACATGCGTTCAACTTAATAATGGCATATGCAGTTGCCAATGAGCAGATAATAGGTAGATACTAACATTTCAATGCCTCCATGTGTTCAAGGGTTTCCTATGTGTATTTCATTATAAATGTAAATGCCAATATGAGGAAGCTAGGAATATACTAACACTTGGTGTTCGGTTCTTAAACGGCTGACATTCTTCAGCTTAGGCATCGGGATAGAGGCAATGCCTCCATGTGTTCAAGGGTTTCCTATGTGTATTTCATTATAAATGTAAATGCCAATATGAGGAAGCTAGGAATATACTAACACTTGGTGTTCGGTTCTTAAACGGCTGACATTCTTCAGCTTAGGCATCGGGATAGAGGCAGCTTCTTGCGTAAGAGCAACCAACGCCTTTGACATGTCAGCATCTTTGAGTTCGCCTTTCTCTTGCATGAAATTTTGAATGTTTTGGGTAAACTCTTTAATATTGAGTGTGATCGTTGGAATTTCATCCGGATCTTCCGTCCAGAAAGCATCCTCGATTGAACTTTCCAAAGTCTCTATGCTCTCTGGTTCTGGTGTTGCCGGTTCTTCGATAATAGGTTCACACTGTATGATTCTAGACCCTGCTTGTGAGTGTGAGCTCTGTTCCGGTGGAGGTAGTGACATCAGATTGATTTTCAGATTGTGCTCTTGTTGAACGGTAGTGGGAACCCTTGAACTCACTAATCTTTTCTCCTCTGGACCTGGAAGGGCAAGCCTTGCACTGCATACAATATATGTGCGTCAATCTTTCTTTCAATGAAAATTTGAAAATGTGCCCAATGCATCTCTATTTGTAAATTGCATGAAATTGTAAAAAACTTGTGGATGCATTGGTTAATGTTTACAATTGAATGGCTATGCAACCTGTGTATGCATGTGTATTGTATAGTATTAATTACTTGATTTTTTGCATCAAGGGTTTTTGTTTGTTTGAAGAATTACTGAATTAGTGGAATGGAATTTAATCAATTTATAGAATTATCCCAAGTGGTGATAAACTGTGTATTTCTTGTGGAATCCATTCCATGACAATCATATATTGTCATCAAACTGATTCCAAAAATTGAGGCAAAAAGCAAGTGATAAGCACCTTTTGGAATCTATAAAATTCTGAGAATTCCTTTGTGTTACCAAACTCTTAAATATGAGATGGAAATATCTGCATCAGCACATAGCCCCCAACTAATCGCCACATAGGACTCTTCCATTCCAGGAACTCATATAATTCCTTAGCCCAGGACCCTATCGGGTGCTATATAAAGTTAGAGTATAGGTTGGAGTGTTGAATATTGTGGGAACTTGAGCATGTCAAAGGGGCAGTGAATTCCATAATCTTCTAAAAGGGATTTATTCTTATAGTTTTGCTTCTTGATACTCAAATTCCTTGGAGATAAACATACTTACACACACACACACACACACACACACCCACTCCAATATGATGCAAATTTTCCGGAAAGGCCAGACAGCCCAGACCTATTTGAGCTTAGGAACAATACAACCTTTGGGCCCACCGGCCACCCTCCTATGATCTAAGCACTTCTTGCACTCTTTTTTTTTTTCTTTTTTCTTTTTGGCAACCCGGCCAAGTGGGCTGGAAGCCAAGAGAGAGCCAGCAAACACACGGGAAGGCAGCCCACTTAGGTGGGAAAGAAGCCCACACAAGCGAGAAGAAAGCCCACATAAGTGGGAAAGGAGCCTGCACAAGCAGGAAGAAAGCCCACACAAGTGGGAAAGGAGCCTGTACAAGCAGGAAGAAAGCCCACACAAGTGGGAATGGAGCCTGCACAAGCAGGAAGAGATGACGTGACGTATCCGGGGTTCGAACCCTGGGCAATCATGTAAGAACTGACGCTCCTTACCACTCAGCAAAGGAGCCGTTCTTACTTCTTGCACTCGTTAACCCCTTGAATTTGCACTGAGCCAGTCTGACAACCATCTTAGTTGCATAGACCCTCCAATTGATCATGCAAATTTTGGCATCCATACCACTTTGTCTAATGACCACGATTTGGACTATTTTGAACCCCCCATTTTTTGAATAGGTAGGTCAGTAAGATTTAAGAAGTTGTTTCGAACCTCTAAAATCCTCATATTTCTTGCTTCCAGGTGGACTCATAGTCTGGACCATAAATAATCTAGGAAGGTTGGAATGTTCGATCTCTTCTTGAGAATGACTCTCGCTCTCTAGGTACATACATATATTGACACGTTCTCTTTGGAAAACTTTTGTTACAACTACAACATGAAGTCTTGAGGCAAAACCAAATTCATGTAGCTGACCCCAACTTAGTTGGAACAAGGCTTTGATGATGATGATGATGATGATGATGATGATAGACATTTTGCTGTTACTTAGAAGCTTCAATTGTGAAATAAAGTTTGACAGCATAACTTACTGTTTATAATATTGAGGGAATCAAAACATGATTGGTAATTAGATCAGTAACTTTCCTTGCTGGGCTTTGTTTCACCATTTTGATTCATGTACATAAGGTTCTCTTTTTAAAGGTTGCAGGACACCTTGTCTCGTGGTGTTGGTGGAATGCATTCTTGACTCTGTATATGCCAGAAAATGTAGTCATCTCAATTCTCAAGACATATATGCATGGCCTCTCGTTCCTACAAATGCCATGTATACGCCCAATTTCACTCCTTATGAGTTAGTCTCTCCTGTATACTGTATGCACTACTCCCCATTATACATGTGGTTTTAGCTACCTATTTTAGCACCGTCATGGAACCTGTAAAAAATAGTTTAATTTTATGATTGTGAAATTTGCAATATATATATGTATATATATTTGTTTATTTGTACTAATCTACATCCAAATGATGGCATTTAATCACATTAAAAATGCATCATGTTCATGCTTTATGCCATAGACCTTCTTAATGTACTCTCTAACAGAACATTTCAAATTCTATAGTATATACAGCGTTGGACTGGATTTACACCCCCCAGAATTTACTCCCCAGAATTTACTCTATACCAACAAGCCTTTTTTCCCCATCATTTAAAAGGCATGCTAGTTACGTTAGAACGCTGTGTAAAAAATGTTTTAAACAAGGATTTTCTCTTCTTCTTTCTAACATAAAACAACTTTCCATCAATAGTGCACATAGTTTGGGTTTCAGGATATACCATGCTTCTGCATTTAAAGTCAACTTATTCTGTAGGAGCCAACATAAGAACTTAATCACTAGCAGTGTTCCTTTAGCCGCCTTGTGTTTGTTATAGTTACAAAAGATGGTTATAAATCCTTTATTTTTGCAACCCAATCTCTCTTTTGACTTCGGAATAATGAGTTTTGATCAGTATACCGTTTCTTTTACACATTCATCTCCACTACACAATACAGAATAGTTGGGATGCTTTTTTTTACTGGCTTGGTTGACACATGTTTCCGGATCATCGTCCAGTTCTTTCTTCTCTCCTTGGTTATCCTGCTTAACTGTTTCATTAACCACTTGATCTTGTTTGTCAACCACATGAATTAGATCTGCTTAATTTTGCAGCAGTGAAAATCAATCCCTTTTTTTTTTCTCCTTTTGTCCAAGGGACCACTCCTAGGTTGGTATTTTGCTTCGTAAGTGGTGATTGGGTTCTTCAGACAGTTTTAAGGGTCCATACCTCATATCATTGACCACACACAATTCTTTTCCAATTGAGAGTTTCTGACATGCTCCCTATATGAGTGAATTTTGTACTTCAGAAAATCTAACTATGTCCTTGTAAGCCAGTGGGTCAACCCAACCCAAATAACAAGAAATTTCCTGTGATTCACTCTCTTTCCACAAATGTAAGTATGTAACCACCATTTGGAATTCTTGTGTAATCACTAACTGTTCTACTTTCCAAAGATGATGATACCGCTGATAAAGTTCCCGTTCATTCCCTACAAGCATAAACTGTTTGTGAAGTCTGCTTTTCATTTCTCCTGTGAATTAATTTTCCCCTTCCATTAACATATCCCTTTGTTTTGCAATCTTTCCCATCAAACTAATGCATATCTTGTCGTCCTTGTAGCTACAAGCTTCACCTTTTCTCTGATCTGGGATATATTTACAATTAAAAAAAACCTTTTTCACCCAACCAAGCCAATTTAGATATTGTTTAGTGTTCGTCTGAGCAGGGAATTTTTGAAATTCTATTATAATTCCATAATCTGATACCTAACCCTTGAGTATGCTTTATGATTACAGTGCCCATGTTGTGGATCTGTCTGCGGATCATTTTCTGTGCTCTGCTCCTGATAGTAGCTATCATTTTCAAAATCCCATCACAGGCCACCATCATACCCATGATGATAGACTCCTTGGTTAATATCCCTTCTCAATTAAAGTTCCACTTCTAATTGTAGTCAACAAACGATATATCTGGACATCCTTTTGGAGGGGTCCGGATCATATCATGGTTCATGATAACCAGCGATCCATTTGATCAATCCTGAAGATAAAGGTTCTCAACTGAACGAGCCATGTCTTGGAGATCTAACATCATATATCTGTCACTGTTTCTAAGTTCAAACATCTGTCATTTGAGGGCCAAAGTTCATGTTCACATATGGACATCTAATTGCATGAACATGTATATGTTCGAGCTATTTCTAAATTCGCAAGTCAAGTATCTGTTTGGAATAATGGAAGTGAAAACATCATTTTTCCTCAAAACAACTGTTGTTATTTTATTTTCATTTTTTTTTTTTTTTTGAGAGAGTTAAACCACAGTAGATGTAGAAATCGTCTCAGGAGGATAGTAAAGCTTTTCCTAGACAAACATTCATCTTTCTGGGAACAAGAAGTTACTTTCCTATTCTGCAAAATAGAATCTAGTTTTTACTGAATATATAATGATAAAACGAAAATATTGATCAAAAAGGAAAAAAAGGTTAAAATGCAAATCATAACAAATTGCATATACTGTATACAATATTTTCCTCTTTAATTCATGGCTTGTGGATCCTGTATCTAATTTTACCTTCTTAAAACTTGAACTTAAATAGGTTGTTTTTGGTTTCCATTTTTCCTTTCACCTATTTAAATTTTGTTCCCAAAATCATGCAAATCTCTGATTAAATTCTATCATGTTAAACATGTGTAGCTATTTCCATCTTTCATTTTTGGTTTCTGGATTATGCATCTAATGCCACCCTTTTATAACTTGGACAAAAGTAGGTTGTTTTCAGTTTCTCATGTATGCGTTTGGATGTGCCATGTATAAGTCTTATTGTCAAGCTATTATTATTATTATTATTGTTTGAATGTTTATTGTCAAACTACACGCAAATCTCCTATTAAATTCTATCTTGTTGTTGGACAAGTTTATTTATTTAAGATATACATGGATTCCATTGTCCTTACTGATGCTAATCTCCTTTTATTGCCTATACGCCACTTCCTGTTAGTGCCATAATCTTATATGCACTACCCTTGGGTTTTCAATTCTATGTCAAAAGTCCAAGACCTTGCCTTTAGAGTCTCTCCAAGAAAGATCTAGATCAAAGGCAGAAACTTCAAGTCGTGGCAGGCCGGTTTTTTCATCGAGGAAGTATCTCCAATTTGTGCCAACCGATTTAGGTATATTGAACTTTAGGCAAAACCAAGGTAGCGTTTGGTTCGCTGTAATGAAGGTCGGAATGGAATGGTCATTCCAATGTAGTGATCATTGCCGTGTTTGGTTCACAAAAAAGTGGCGGCATGACCATTACTTCCGGAATCACCATTCCTTTATGTAATGGAATGGTCATTGCACTGGGGAGGTAGAGGAATGATCATTCCATTCCTTTATAAATTTTCTTCGAGACCAAAATGCCCCTTTATCACATCAACCCCTCCCTCCTCATCCCAGTCGCCGGCTGGGAAGGAGATCGGCCGGCCGTCCAATCCTTATCCCATGCTACAATCATCAGCAGCGTGCCACGTTCGTGGAAGGGGCAAAGATGAAATGGGTGAGAGAGCGTGGCCTCGACCACCGTGGTGAAAGAGAAGCACCTGAGACCCCTCTTCTCCCTCAAGAACCTCATTGACTCTAAGCCCTTCAAATCCCTCCCCCTCCCCACCATCTCCGACATGAAGTCCCGCCCTTTCCTCCCCTTCCGTGCCATCAAATTCATCTTGAACTACCCCTCCGTCTTCCTCGAATCTTCCTCCTCCGATTACCGCCCCTGCATCGACCTCACCCCAGATGTTCTTCGCCTCCACAACGACGAGCAATCCCTCTACCACTCCCGCGCAGGAGACGCCGTTGACCGCCTTCTCAGGCTCTTCATGATCGCCCCAGATAAGAAGCTACCGCTCCCCCTCATCGATTGTCTCAGATTCAATTTGGGTCTGCTGGAGGACTATGCCGGTCACTCCTCCCTGACTTCTTGGACTACTTCCAGGTCTCCCTTCTTCACCTAAGTGATGCAGGCCAGACCCATGGTCTGCCAACTAATTGGGCCCAGTCCACAAGCCCAATAGATCATTCATTTAGTTAGAGTTTTAATTAGTTAAGATTCTTATTTAGAGAGTTGTTATTTATTTAGAAGTCATTAAAATTAAGAGTTTTATTTATTTGGATTATGACCAAGTTTAGTTTCCTTTATTGTCTAGGAAAGCAAAGTCCTATTAGGAAAGGGGATGTCCAACCCTTCCTATAAATATGTAATCCCTTCATTAGGAGAGTAGCTCATCATTATTCAATAATAAAGATTGGTTTGTTTGGTTTTCTCTTTATCTTCAATGGAAGATTGTTATTGAGTTCCGAGAGGAATTTGGCTAATTCCCTTTTGCGGAGTTGGTCCTCACTGGAATCCGTTTAGGATTCGGCAAACTCTCTCGTAGGGCTTGTCTACACCCGTTTCATCACCGCCGGCGGATCCAGGCTGCTTCACTAAGTGGCAAGGAACTTTGATAGAGATGAGGAAGGGAGAGAATAGAGGGGGAGAGAGGAAGAAGAAGAAGAAAAGAGGAAAAAGAAGGTGGAGGAGGGAGGAAGAGAGGGGGACGGAGGGAGGCTGGCTGGGAAGGAGACCAGCGATTGAGGGGGGGGGAGGAGGGTATTTTGGTCAATTTTGTGTAAATTTTATTCCATTCCGGGCATCATTCCAGCGTACCAAATGCAAGAACAGGAATAGGAATTCCATTACTAGATTGATTCTTCAGTAAAACCAAACATTGGAATGGAAATGACTATTCCTGCCTCATTTCATTCCACTCTCTATCCCATTCCTGCCTAAAGCCATTCCAACCAACCAAATGCTACCCAAGAATAGGCCCTTAAAACTGTTATCTCAATTAGGGTAAAAATGGCCAAAATGAACCCAGGAACACTGTCTGTCACAGTATCCTTGGTCGAACGTGGAAGGGCGCGATTGACTGTGAGTTGACCGAGGTCATCCCACGGTTACAGTTACTGTAGTGCTTTCCTTGGTGTCTTTGAACCTCGGTTGCCCCCGAGGTCGACTGCGGGTGGGCATAGTCGACCATGGGTGGGCACAGTCGACTGTGGCTACTAAACTGCAGTTTTGACTGCAGTCCAACTAGCCATTGTGAGTCCACGGTTAACAGTGGGTCAATCACGGTCAAACGTGGACTAGCTATTGGCAACTCATCTATTTATACTTGAGCTCATTTCAATGGCCAACATGAATGTGATTTTGAGAGCCCTCTTTGAACACAAATTAATCTTCAGTAAAACCCATTTAGAAACCCCAAAATCCTCTTCCACTCACTCTCTTTGGATCAAATAGGAAGATCCTAAGAAGCACGGACAGGGACATGGGATACGGACATGACACGGACACGCCGACACGACATTTCTCAAAAAAGGAGGACACGGACACGTCGGGGACACGTTAATATTTAATGATAATAATAATAATAATAATAAATCTAATCATATCTAATTATATACATGGACACGGACACGCCGACATAGCATATCTTCTTATTCTTCTTCTTTCGTTAGGACTGGAAGAACGAATAAGGTTTTTTCTCTTTCGTTTAGGGCTGGACGGACGAATGAGGTTTTTTTCTCTTTCGTTTAGGGTTGGAGTTGGATGGACGAATTAAAAGAGCCCCCTTTTCCTCTTAAGTTATGACTTTTTACAAACAGCCCCGTTTTCTTTTCTTTTTTTACTCTAATTTAATTTTTTTTTCCAATTAAAAGAGGCCAGCGTGTCCCCAATGTGTCCTAGCGCGTCCCAAGCGTGTCCCCAACGTGTCCCAGCGTGTCCCCAACGTGTCCGGAATATAAAATATAAGACAATAAATAGGAATATAAAATATAAAACAATAAATAGGATACTCTTTTTAGCGTGTCCGACACGGACACGACGGCCCCGGAGAGGTGTCCGTGCTTCCTAGGGAAGATCTAAGAGCATTCAAAGATGAAGAAAGAAGTTATTGGATTTAGGATCTAGAACCTTGAAGATAAATTACTGCACATAGGCAAAACCTTCCCTAGCCTTCAAGACCTTCTTACACATACTCTAAGGCCATCATAGGTATATCTTTGAGCATTCTAAGCTCATTAAAGAGTGTTTAGTGGAAAGATCCATATCAAGGGACTTGACTAATCCCATTGGCAAACCTTAGTCACCCTAGACCTAAACCTCCCTCACTTAGTTGTGCACCCATTGGAAGATCTTCAACACCAAGGAGGATTGGAAGAGGTCAAATCTTGGAGCTTTAGGTTCAAGCATAAAGAGCACCCTCAAGACATTGGTTTTCGTCTGGAGGCAAGTGTTCTTAGGTTTATTTCATTTCAATATCATTGTAAAGTGGATTAGACCTTCGTGATCGAACCACTAAAAAAATTAGGAGTTGGTTGATTAGATCTTAGTGATCGAACCACTGTATCAAAAAATTGGATGTGTATGTGATTGGAGGTGAACCTGTGTGGTAACGGCAAGTAGTAGAACCAAGAGTGTTGAAGCTCTTGAGAGTGGATGTAGGTCAAGGACCGAACCACTATAAATGATTGTGTGCCTCTATCTCCTTTTGCTCTAATGTTTTACATTTATTTATTGAGATACATGTGCTAGGTAGATATACATTTAATGTTTTGGCATGTAACACATGTGCTAGAATACTTTGAACAAATTGACATATCATAGCATTGTTAGCACATATCACTTTTGGTGCACTCCACAATCAATCGCTAGATTGCCTAGTCGCATTTTTATACTTTGTAGTGCAATTTAAGTGAATTTTGTGGTTGTGATTATTTGGACTAAAGTGGTTAATTAAGTTTAAAATTTTAAATTACTCCTATTCATCCCCCGCCAGGACTTGCATAGGTCTAGCTTGCACTTTCACTTCCAACCTCGGAGACCTACAATTTATTCAGTAAGATTTGATCTCAATAAGTAACAAACCTTGCAAATGCACTGGCGAAGTGTTTACACTCTCCTCTCATAGGACATGCATTGCAGTTTGGCTTGCTTTTCGTACAGAAAACCTACAATGAAATAAAAATGTTTAGCTCTATATTGCGTTGCAAACTATTACATATTTAAAAAAATGAACACAAATTACTTGATATTTATCAAAAGTACATGAAAGTACCTTTCCGAAAGTAATCATTTGGTAATGTAGTTCATACCTGCAGATAAACATGTTGTTAGAATATTCTGATTGGGTAAGATGTGTTTTTGACTTATAAGATTTCTCATGGCTTAGTAGTGTGGTATTTCCCTTTCCACACAAACAACCAGGGATAGATCTCTGGTTGTAGCTCTATTAGGTAGGGACTTGGGTAGCTTGCGTGTGTTTGGGGCATGTGGGTATTTACCAGAGCGAAAAATAAAAAGGAGCATGTGTTAATAATACAGGCAGCACTCAATGTTTAAATAATTTTAAGAAGGCTTCCTGAGTTTACAATGTTCTTTGATCTAGAGTACACAATCGAGGCCAAAGATACTTCTGAATAGTCTCCAATAGCGGATACCTTGCAAAAAGAAAAATTAGAGTGGTTATGCGCATGCTTATTAGCATTCATCATATAATTGTAGATTTTGATTTGATCATATTGTGGCAGAATACACTTACAGCTCCAGGAGGTGCAACTGAAGGGATTCAGGCAGTGGTTGAAGCGGCACCCAGCCCAGTCTCACACATATACGACCTACGTTTGTGTCAACCTTGTGCAATATGGATAAGCCCCAGTGTAAGTTCTAGTTTTATTTTATTAGAGTTTCAGTATATGAATAATGTTCTGTAGCTGTGTATCTTACTGGGAAAGCAAGATGATGCAGCGTCAAAAGGCGCACACATTCAACACTTTTGAGCCCCAATCCTCGTATGCTTAACAAGTAGTCCCTGAGCAAAAATGCATTCAGAAGATAACAATGAGCTACTCAAAACAAGTAAATTGAGGAATCTTTGTTTACCAATAGTGCAGGTAGCAGCCAATAAAACAATCACAATGGGGGTCTAGCATGAAAATGTTCAGATCTCAAATTCATAGACTTGTTTTAATTTATTGTTTTACTCACTTGTACAAATTCTTTATTTAGCAAAACTGACAAATTAGCTAAATATTTAGAAATTCTGGTTGATATAGAGATGCAAGGCTTTGATGATGATGATAGAGATGAAAGGATGTGCTAGTGCTTACTTTGTTTTATCGGGTGGCACATCTCTTAACCATTCTAGGTCGATGCTTCCGTGTTCTCTCACCAGTCGGTTGAGGAAATCCTGCAAAATTCATGTCACTGCAATGAGCCTATACCATTCATTCAGTCTTTTTTGTTTTTGATTAACAGAAGTATGCTTTGAGAATTGCTCAACACAATAGTTTCTTTTATCATTTCCTTTGCAAGTACTATTTTAGTTCCATCCAACTAATCAATTGCGCATCTTTCCTAATGGACACCCAACACTTTGACGGGCTGCATATACACAAAGCAGTCAGAATTACAGGCTTAACTATTTGGACTACGGGCAAAATAGGGGACAAATAACAATAGTTATCTGGGTTACAGTTGAGCTAATTTGTATTCAAGTTTGCAGTTCACAATTTGATGCCTGTCATAGTTTGCTAATTCATCTGGAAAGGTTCATTTTGTTCTATTTTTGGTTCGCCCAATTTGTCATTTGAGTTCACTGAATTTTATAAACAAATTTAATTTTTTAGTTCAATATCTGTATGATTCGTAGCTCCAATTCATTTAATTTATAAGGACCATCATTGGAAGCATATATGTTGAAGTAATGGTATATGTAATTACTTGTATAAATTCTTTTACAATAATAAACCCCTTCTAAAGAAATATATTGTATAATAGGATGCACAGAAGATTATTAATATATACATCCTATACATTCTCTACAAACAAGCAGAATTATCAATGATGATGTCCCAAATGAGTTCAATTTTGATCCAATACTTGCCCTAAGATTGAAAGGATTTTGAACTATTGAGAGAATTGAAAGTGAGTTATTCAAAAGATTTCATTTGGGATGACTGACTCATCTAATATTGAGTGTCACAGTTATGTACCTTAATTCGCTCTGAAAGCATGTTGCTCATTCCTCGCTCCCTGATAGCCTTGGCAATTTCATTAACATCTGCACATCGAACTGCTTCCCAATCTGCTGAATCCATTGTATCACTGCTTCTCTCTTTTTTTGGACCATTAGGACATGCTTGCTTTCTTAAACTATCCCAATCGAATGCCCTCATTTTATCTGCTCTGCTCGTTCCCCTTCTTTCTTTCAAATCATTTTTTGTTGTTATTCTTGGTACGTTTTTGAAACTGTAAACTTCATCTGCTAGACTTGGTTCAGCTATGTTCCCCGCATTGTATGTTTGTTTATCTACTAAGCTTGAGCTTTCTGCAGCATCGAGATGAGTGTAGGGTTTTGCAGTCGAGGTAGATGATGGGTGAACTGGGTGCTTGATCGGGGGTATACAGGAATCACCTTTGAGAGCATTTTGAGAATTGGTAAATTGTTTTCTCTGTTCATCACACTGAACTAAATTCTCTGTTGCAACATTTCTTCTTTCCATTGTGCAACGGTTATCTCTTAGCTCTGTGATTTCAGCAGTTGAATGCAAATACGATCTGTTTTCTTCTCCCGAGGCCACTGCACTTCCCAGTTCCAAGCCTGACCCGGGGCCTATATGCAAATGACAACTGCTAGAGCAATTTCCTAGTATGCCTTTAAATTCCTGTCTTCCTTGGGGATGACGGGTGCTGTTAGTGGAGTTGGATGGACTGACACCATTCAGGCATTCTACTCCTTTACATGATTTGACATACTCGGTATCCTTAAGTTGGTTTGGTGCACCATCAAAATTTTCGTTTGATGGAATGTTTTCATTTTCATTCACATAAAATTCCCTGAGCATGTCTATTCTTTCCATTTGTAGCAGATCCAGAAATGAAGTAGAACCATAGAGATCATTACCTTCAAACCGATTTATTAAGTTCTCTGCTTCAGAGTTGGACTCTGAGCTCGATCCAATTGTATCAGCTGCTACTGTTGATTCTGTGGAGTTCTGAGATGAAATAACAGAGACCTGAGATGAAACTACAGATTCCATTCCTTTCCCATCCTCAACACCCATCAAACATGCATTTCCTGTCATTGTGAATGTCATGTCTGCTCTGTTTTCTGATGATTCTTGACATATTTCTGACCCTATCTGGAAGGCAGCTATATGCTCACTCTTTGTACAGTCTGTCGTACAGGCTCCCATATTGCTACTAAATGACTCATTGCTGCTTGCCATTTCCTTTTCTTCCAAGGGTTCAACTTCCTGTATTCTGATTGACCCTCTGTCATACACCTTCTGACTTGAAATATTACTCTGTTGTTTGGTGAAGTCATCAGAGCCTAGGATAGACACATCTTGCTCTTCTGCAGATGTGCTCTTTCCTTCTTCGTTGTGTGTGGTACTTCTCCGCTGAAGAGGAAATCTTGCAGCAAGGGCCATGAAGGCAGAGCTACCAAAAGATAGAAATAGGAAGTTAATTGACTAATTTACAAGACTTTTACAATATCCCGGTTGAGTTAAACTTTGAATGCAGTTTACCTTGAAAGTTGGTCAGAGACGTTTTGCGTAAGAAAAACACCCACCACCGAGTCCACAACTGACCCTTTCCATGGTGTGAAACGTCTGTCCCCTGTGAAGGATGTGATTTTTGTTTTAGCAATGAGAACTATACTTGCTTATTTTCTGCAGGATGCTTGCTTGAAAATAAAATAAATAAATAAAAGAATAAGAGTTTCTGACATTTTTACATTTAAGAAAAGTGTTATTTTTTAAAATATGAAGTCCAAACTATAACTTTGATGAGTTCAGAAGAAAAATATCCCTTTTTATTAATTATACTTGTATATTTTTGGTGTGTTGGTTCACTCGCTCTTGCGTTAGCAACAGAAACTTACTCACACTTTATTTAATACATTAGCTGATGCAGGCTCACATTCTCATTTTATGTGCTTCACATTGTGGCTCATTTAAGGCTCACAAGTCACATGGGCTTTGGCTATACAGTTGTGTGGCCCCACACCCTTTGCGCAGCAGTATTTGTAATAACAGACAATGGACGCCAGTGTCCCATCACTGGAGCTCCCATTCTGTTTTCCTTGTTCACCTCCTGCCTGCTGCTTGTTTTCATAAAAAGTTGGTAAGCTTCCTTGCAGTGTATACTAGTATTTCAAGTGTCCAAGTAAACTCTAAGGACATGTTTTGTGCCCTTCTCTCTTCCTGCTGCCATGGAAGGGTAGCAGCGAAGACTATAATATGGGGGAGAAAGATGAATGGGTCAGAGTTTGAAGAAATAACTTTGATTTCACTTTCATAGAAGGGATTGAATAACTATTTTATTGCAGAAACATGAATCCCTTATATGATTTAATCACTTCATAGCTCTATTTCACTTACCATTACTGTCATCAAGTAATCCCTCCCTTTTCTATGGAATGTTGGAAAACACAAAAGCTTTCAAAAGTATTTTGGTCTTTTCCAGATTTCATCACTGGTAATCACTTTTAAGTGAAACACTTCTTCTCTACTTTATAATGTAATGAATCTGTTGACTGCTGGTGATCACTTTACTAGGCATAACATTAGGTCGTGTTTTCTTTTTTTTTTTTTCAATTTCAGGGAAGCTTAGAGGATGCTATAGTTAAGCTAGATTTGGCTGGTCAATGCTACAAAACTAAAACCCATCACCACTACACCTTCATTCTAGAAGAATTAGTGAATTCATGGTGAAGAAGTTGGTTAACTTTTGCTGGAGGTGAATTTGAATTTAGGTTACTAAAGGACTTCTTATCCAGACAACTGTCCAAAAGAATTCAAGACTTAGATTTCGGGAGCAGATGTATATGAGGTTTATGTTGACTGCATGGATTAGTTGACCCTAAATAAACTGACCTTCCAACTGAAAATCTCAGCAGCAGGTATGTATGAAGTTGATAGTGAGAGTATGGATTAGTTGAGCCAAAATAAACCGACCTTCAGAATGAAAATCAAACAGGGATGCTATAGGTACCTTGCACAAGATGCATACGGGCTATGAATGAATCCGCCCGTCCGCGAAAAACTCGCCTTTCTTCCTCCCACCATTTTTCTTTCTCTGCATCTATTCCTTCTTTACCATCGTTGTCTTCCTTCCACATTAGAAGCTTCCATACTCTGTCTGTCTCCGGATCGAGATCAACTTTTGGCCGAGGATGACGCTTCTTTATTGGATCGAATGGGCCTTCATATGGAATCATCTTTTTATCTCCATCATAAGCAACTAGCGCACCTTCTGGTTGGGCTGTAGTGATCTTGCTGCTACTGTTGATATTTAGACTTCCCAATCTTCGAACAATCTCATCCACAGGATCAGTCGCTGACATTTGAAATGGGCTACCTGCACCTAACATACGTTGAATGCTGCTGCTACTTTGCCAGTTGTGAATGTAACTGATTGGGACATTTTGTGAATTTCTCAGTTGACTGTGTCTGGATGAAGATGTGGCAGGCCCAATTGGTTTCTTTGCAGGGGTAGTAGATTCCATGCAGGATTTATGTTGGGCATTTACTGGAGCTTTGTGTTCTTGCAGATACACCTGATTTGTTGTAGAGGATATGTGGTGGACAAGATGAACCAATTCCTTTGCATTTTCCTTTAGATAACTATCCGCACCCTGGGTTACCATGCGAGCTTGAGGCCTGCAGAATGTGTTGCTTGTTTGTCTATCATTATATGTTACTGCTGTTCTGACAGAAGCTACCGGGGGATGGCCAAACTCTACTGCTGCTGGAGTGAAGGATGCCAATTCATTTATTTGGGAAGTTCTATCAAATCTCCCTTTTGCTGTGCTTGCTGTGCTACCCACGCCCATCCTACTCATTGGTGCTTGTGGTTCATTAAGGTTGATTCCCCTTTGGGCATTCAAGTGAGAGAACACCTTCCTTGAAATATCTGGCACCTGTCGGTTATCTGTTCCTGTCATAGATTGAGAGTTGATATCACAAGATATATAGCAGGCCCCGTTCTGTGATTTCTTGGTCCCCTCCACTTGATTGCAGAAAGGGAATGTCCTCCAGTCACTGTTTTGTAATGCCAACTGGTTCGTGACAATTTCGTTATTCATCATATCTGTCCGCATTTTCTTGGTAATGTTTGGGACATGTATGCCTTGAGCACCACCTTTTCCACAGTTTTCATTTTGCTGGATTATCCTCTGGTGAGTTTCAATAGAAACACCATGTGTGGCATAAAGATTCACAGGGCTGGGATGGGTCTCATCAACAACGAAATTGTATACTCTTTTTGATCCCCTTTTGGTGTGGTTGCTGCTTTCTTCCAACAAGACATGTGACCTACTGTTTGTATTGCATTGGTTATAATTTATGAGGCCGGTCTGAAATCTAGATGGATCTCTACTTGGATGATTGCCATGGGCAGCACCAGCTGGATTGATCCTGCTGTCTATTTCATTTGCTTGGACGGCATGATGCATGTGAGCATAATCCATGTGGCCAATGTTGATGCAAGAACCTGCAGATCCCACGTTCTTCGTAGCAAGTGCATTCATAAGTTCTATTGATGGATTCCCCCTCATAATTGTTTGACATGGATTTGCATTTCCAGGCAGGGGATTGCAACTAACCTGTGACTGAGTAATGGAATGGTTGAGGTCAAATGCAACTCCTACTGACGAGTTCCCCTCTACTACTTTCAGACCTTGGGAAATCTGGGAAGTTGATTTGGATCCACTACTGTTGTTGATTCCTGCACATAGGTGATAGTATTGAGCTTGCGCTTCTGAATTTAATGCCCTTGAGGAGGAAGAAATACCAGAGTTGTCACCTGTACTGCTGTTTGGCGCATATTGAGGAACTTGGCCAGTGCCGTGGTGTCCATCTTCTCTACTTTCTGAGTTGAAATCCAAATGGCGCTTGCATGATCCAATACTCGTCCCACCTTGGGAATTGACGGACTCTTGTGCATTTGGAGTTACTGATGTTTTGGTGGCTGCTCTCCGTACATACTTCCTCTTGCCTGAAGGGTTCTCTTTGTTATTAGCTTGATTTGGTGTCACCGGTTTTGGAGTTCTTTTAGGTTTGACTTCCCTGATGACTTTGGGCCTGTGCTTTTTTCTTTTGGGCTTCTGCTGGGGCGTCTTGTTCAGATCTATGCCATGGTCGTTCCCTTCGTTAGGGTTGTGGTTTTCCCTCACTGGGGTAGACAGTGTGGCTGCCATCAGATTTTCTCCAAGGCCTTCTCTGCTGCTGGAGTCATGTAGTTCCTTATTTGGGGTGGAAGGAAGTACAGGCGACAGTGCATAATTCAGCTCCAACTGACCTTGGTTACCAAGGGGATTTACAGGTCCCTGTGCTAAAGAGGAGACATTGACACTAGGTGGAAAGCTATCCACATTCTCATTCCCTTGAATTAATCTTCCACTCGCAGTTAAACCAACAGGTTCAACCGTTTGGCTGCTCTGGACTCTCTTGCCCTGATCTGGTGTCATAGGTGTTGGCTGGAATGAGATAGTTCCATACTTGACAGCATCAGCCATTGTTTTTGCTGGGGAACTGTTATTGTTGGTTGTATGGTATGGAACAGGAAACCCATCTGCAGAATTCAAGCCAGCAGGAATTTCATTTGCTTGTGTGTTTTTTTTTTTTTTTTTTTAACAATACAATGAAACATAAGTAAATGAGGAATGATAAAAAGGGGGCCAGAATCACTTACACTGAGGCATCTGTGGTGGGTAGCAATTTATGTTGTTGCTCGACGGAGTTGAACCCTGCAATAATAGGGCTTGGTTTCTGCACAACAGGTTTGCTGCTGGGTTTGATTGCTGATGCCTATTGCCGCCGCGGCTACCACCGTCTTCATTCTCCATGTTTGAGATTGGAGGCCTCAAGCTTGCAGCATTGTTAGCCGTCTGCATCGTCATTGCTGGTTTCGAATCTGTGATACCCATTAGGTTGTGGGCATATGGGGTCGTCCCTCTCAACCTGGCAGCCGCATTTTTAAGAGCCTCCATATATGGATCCAGACCAGAGACTTGGGTCTGGGCGGCCATTGCTGCTTTCAATCGAGCGAGATCTGCTGCTCGATCTGCAAAGGCACTGGGATTGAGCTGCTGCATGCCTGCAGCCGGCGTGCTGTTAGAAGCCACCGTAGCATTCTGGCATGCGTTCTGCTGGGCAACCCCGTTGCTGTAGGCCCCTGTATTCAGCCACAGTGGCCGTTGAAGGGCCCGATTTGTTTGCTCGGGCTTGGATGGTGTGGCAGGGATCCAAGGCCCCTGCATCTGAAAGTTGTTTTCTTTGGGAGGTGGAATGCCTCTCCCAAATTCCATCCTGGGACACAAGATCTAAAACAGATCTGATTTTATGCTCTGCTTTGTTCAGGTGGGGGCTTCTTCAAATCGGAAACCTGCTTCCAAGGGGCTGAGATTTCCCTTGACAAGGTAAATTCTTGACGGAATTCCTTGGTTTTTCAACACCTTTTTGTACATCTATCTTCATCTTCTAAGCTCTGAACCTGCAAAAACATGACAAAAAGATAGCAACTTTCCTTCTCCACATCAGACTTTACTAACAAAATAGGAAGAAGAAGAAGAAAAAAACACATGCATAATTCTTCTGTCTCTCTCTCTTTACCATATTCTTTGAAGCAAAAAACCATTCCATGGCTTAGAGAAAAGAAAATGATGAGAAATCACAGTTGAAGCTCAACTGTGTGATACTTATATAAGCAACGGATTTCTGATGCATCCAGCTTAATGTTTCTGCTCTGTCTACACACAACCCAGAAATTAAAAAATGGAAAGAAAGCCCCTTTCCTTTTGCAAATATTAATTAGGCCTTTAATTGCAAAGATACCAAGAAACCAGAAAGAGGGCTATTTGGCGTGGGGGAAATGTATTTAGGACCTAACAAAATCTTTACAAAATCCGTCTTTCTCGGCTGCTATAATTTCAATCTCATCATATGATAACAGCTGTAACAGAAGAAGAAAATGAAAAGGAAAAAAAAAAAAAAAAAGGGCACAATTTCCATGAATAAATTAGACCCGTTACGTTACGTGCCTTGAGGATGCAATGCTTGATGCAGGAACGGTAATCTTCAAGTGGGGTTGAGGGGGGTAGATGGAGGTAGCAGAGAGTCGTCGTTGGAGAGAGAGAGAGAGGTAGAAGAAGAGAAAAGAAAGCAAAAGAAATGTAGCCTTTCCAAAGAAATGTTAATTATAATAATAAGAAGATTATAATGTTATGTAGTATGTATGTGGTGTGGGGGCAGAATCGTAATTTTGTAGCTTGGATTAGTCCGTTTAACTGCAATGAGGGAGAAAAAGCGAGGGAGGGGGCAGCTGCCTCTGGACAAATGTAAAGAGATGCCGTTAGTCTTCTGTTGACTCAAAGATTCTCGAGTCGACTCAGAGAGTCGATTGGGTTGGGTTAAGACGTACCAAACATTATCTAATAATGGGAATTGGTTCACGCTATTTAAAATCTGGAACGTGTGGCTCATGCCTCGCCGTGTCTCGGCAGCGCACAGGTTTTCCAACTAAACAAAATCCACAGACATCGAGGTGGGTGGATCATTTGTAATATTAGTTCGATTCTGGCCCCTCAAAGTAGGGGAGCCCTAGTAATGGCCTACTGGAACGGTCAAGATGATAGTCATTAATGTGTTAATTCAACGGCCAAGATGTCTCCTTTGATGGTGGCCCCCTTGTGAATAAGCTTGTAGTTGGCACCCATGGAAAAAGAATGGAAACTGAAAACGTTTTTTTTGTTGCCATTTCAAATTCCACGTGAGGGTGTTGCTCATGCTTCCTTGTGTCTCGACGTCCACGTTTGGTGCTTCTTTTCCTTGAGAAGAATAGGAAAAATGAACTAATCTTTTTACAATTTTGCAAATAACCTTATCCAGTGGGAGAGGTTGGAACTATGAAACTGGTTTTCCACAGTTTTGCACAAATGTACCCCAATTTACCCCCCAAAAAAGTGAAGTTGGCAGATACACTTAACTGTTCTTCAGTAAATCCGTTCTACAGTAAAAAAGAAAGAGGAAGTAATATTAGGTTAGCCCGGCAGAAAACAAATGTTCAAGGTAAAAACCCACAGCAATCTAGTCCACCATGTTGATCTAATATAGGGAGAAATGGTATAATGTGGTTTGTATGGAACCACACAGCCAATTTTCTTTAGATGTATACAAACGTGAATGCTCATGTAGCTGCTTTTCTGTAGAAAAGGAGTTGTAAATGTAGCCATTCTTCGGCAAGAGGATTTTCAGCGTTTGTTGTGGCTACTTTTCTTTAGAAAAAGCTTAAAAATGAATTAAGTTTTTTGTTATTTTTTGGAAAACTATTTCCCTTTGTAGGGGTTTGGGTTTTTTGTTTTCTTCTTTGGAGGTGAGAATAGTTTGTTGAACTAGTTTTTCATAGGCATACATAAATGTGCCCTTACGGTTGTTTGTGGGCCACTTTTTAGCAGGGCATACATAAATGTGCCCTTATGGTTGTTTGTGGGCCGCTTTCTAACATAAATAGCGTGAAACTTGAAAAATAATTTGGAATATTGAGAATTTCATATTTCGTGTAGCCGCTTTTTCATAAGGTAAATAACTAGCAAAGTTGATCATTGGATAGACAGGTAATATATGAAGCCGCCAACCAACTGAACAACCCCACCTTTTTTAAAATGAAAAGAAAACGTCAACCCCTGTGACCCACACATTTAAAATAAAAGGACCCTGCCGCCGAGTCCAATTTAAAATCGCCCTCATCATCTTGACCTTTAATCTATCAACCGGCTCATGTCCAGATTCAGTTTAAATACTTAATCTAATGATAAAACTGTGGACTCCTTTTCTTCAAATGGCACCTCAGAATCATCATCATCCTCCATCAGTTCAGATGCCTATATTCAAATCATTCACCAGATACAATTATATCTTGAAATTTATATGTGTAATAGTATCTCATCAAGCACATCAAATTCCATTCAAGAAACATCAAACATCAAAAGGTAGCTAAAAATAAAATATCAGATCTATCACCCTATCCAACCCCTCTAATTCCCCCAGCCCATTGTCATGGCTTCCATGTCAGTCAGGGCCAGGGATGGGAAAAGGACTGATACACATGGGTTAAGTAAAATTAGTGTCCAAAGCTCTAAAATTAGATTGGAAAATCCATATTTGTGATGATTAAAAGAGAGAGAGAGAGAGAGATGGGTGGGTGGGGGCCACATCTCTCTGGCCGCCGTGAGGTCAACACGCGGCTAGATGACGCTTCGCGACCTCCTCGGAACGAGACAGAGATACGAAAAAAGACAGAACCAGGGAGGTTTTTTTTTTAACTTTTTTCTAAAGTTACAGTACTCTTCTGGACTACCAATTAATCACAGCCTCGTGATCGTGAGAAGACAAAATTGCTTTTGTCTAACCCCAGATCCTGAACAAGCCTTACAAAGAAAATCACGGACCTGAACCCAACTTGATTCCAAATAACTTTTTTTCAGTCATTTTCTCTATATGCCCACATAGGTATATCTAACCATTAAATGCGTGCATAATATTATTTTGTAATAAATGCATTGCATGGGATTCAGCAGGCCCAAATCATATTTTGATTTTCAGGGTGTACGCGTGAGACCTAAATTAGAAACAAGTCTAAATCTCGGAACCATATCAGATTTTTTTTCTTTCTTCTATTTGCATCCCTTTTGTATTCAATGGTTAGATATACATATGTGTATTCATAGAAAATGACTAAAAAAAATATGATATATAATGGACCCATTTTCTCACAAGTTGTTTAGAATGCAAGACGCAGGTTTAACTTTTGGTTTGCCTCAGGTTTAGGCATTATTACTACTCATATCAAAGTATATATGAATGAAGATCCATATAGATGGGAAGGTAAGTTGGGACGGTGAGAAATAATCCCGTTTCCTATTTTTTTTTTAAAAAGAGAAAAGTTTTAAGCTTTTCTATAGGTATTTGAACCAATAATACAAAGTGAATAATTGACTCAAATGCTTATGATATATAAGCGATATTGCATAAATCACACATGAAAATCAAGGATTTTGTTAGAATTTTAGTGTTGACTAAATTCATGGGTTGGACAAAACTCAAGATTCATGGGTTGTTTATCAAGTTAGGCAACTTTAAGCACGACCTAAGGGATATTCAAAGGACTCAAGAGCTATTCCAAAGATACTTCTCCACCTCTCAAAGTTCTGAATTAGAGATTATTATTGAGAAAATTCTTCTCTAGAGATTTATCAAGGAATTTTTACTGATAGGTTCTTTAGAGCCAGTTCTTCTACATCCTTTGTAGAAGATTATCTTCTTATGGGAAAACTTGACGAGTCAAACGCTGGATTGAGTCTGTTGCAATCAATGGTGTGAAGTCGTTGAAGCGTAAAGCGACACAATGTAATTTTAGTAATTGGGTAACGGATATTTGAGGAAGAGATCTAAGTTTTTTGTAATTGCGAAATTCATAGTGTTTGATTTGATCCAGTTCGGATCGGTGGTTTTTCACCCGGTTAGGGTTTTCCACCTTAAATTTGGTGTCCTTGTGGTGTGTACTTGTTTATTTTATTTCTGTTGCATATTGTTTATTTCTATACACTTTTGGGTTGATTGTTTGAGTTAACCAATCTAGAAAATGGACTCTACTAAATCCCCTTTCAGATTTGATGTTATAAAGAAAGAAGGTTCAGTTTTGTGATATCCAAAATTAGAAATTGTGATATCACAACATTAAGAGCATTTTCATTTATTCGCATATTATACAATTGTATGGAACACCTTTAGATCTTTCTTAAATCTCAGAAGTGAGAGGAGGCATTTGCAGCATGACAGGTCAAACGACTTGTAGATTGTCCAAGTGGATCACATGAGAATAGTAGACCACAATTGTAGTCCGTCTCATTAGACATCAATCAAGAAAAGATAGACTAACCTACAATTATTAAACAAGCATGGTCAGCTTTTTTTACTAAATTTTTTATAAAAAATGTTGTGCTGCACTTTTCTGGACATGATTCAATGACGTATTTTCTGTCATTTCTAAATATCATGTTTCTTTTTAATGATTTTAAAATTTTAACCATCTAAAAGTTAAAAATGACTTTTAGAATTTTTAGAATTTTAATTTTTTAGCTTTTTGGTGGAATCTCTTAATGCCTAAACACAGAGGAGAACACAAAAATCCCTTTATGTCGAAGAAATTCACTAAGAGAGAAATTTCTTGAGTTTTAGTGAAGAAATAGTCCGTAGCCATTGTGGCTGGACTTTGTCATTTATAGACAAAATATGAGCGTTTATATCAAATTACTATAATTGTTTAGGAGTACGGTCTCTAGCTATTACCACCATATCTATTGTGTAATGTTAGACATGACAGTCCAACTGTATTACCGGTTCCTAGTGTCTCCCGCTCTCACATTTTCCAAGGATAAAGATCCTCTTCCACTTTTACTGTAGGAAACTCTCCCAATATTTTACTTTTAGCAGGCACGTTTGTGTAATGTTCCGATGGAAAGTAAAAATTGCTTTTTGACATATATGTTGATCTTTATTCTATGTTTGGAAAAGGGGGGGAAGGAAAATGAATGAGAGTTAATTTTTTATTTTCGTGTTTGGATAGTCAAAAGATAGGGAAAAGGAAAGTAAAAATATAGAGTTTTGTTTGTTTGTGAGGTAGAGAGAAAATTACCAATTTATATTTATTTTGTGAAAAAGTGAAAATTGCAGTTTAGTAAAATGACAAAAATTTCCTTCTTTCCCTCATACTTTCCCCTATTTTTAAAGGAAAATTTTTAAGGTGGGCCCTACACGAATTTTACCCCCCTTCCTTCCCCCTTCTCAAACTCTCAAATTCCCACTTTCCCTCCATTTTTTCCTCTTTTTTTTTTCTTTCCCCTTATTTTACCCCCTTCCCAAATAGAGAGTTATACCTAAATTGTTATTTTTTTTATTTTTTTTGGTATTTTTCTCCGCGAAACTATTTACTTTTCCTTGTGAAAATAATGCTACATCAAATAATAGAAAAACTAAAAAGTAAAAGCAAGAAAAGAAAAACCTTTTCTGCAATTTTTTTAATGTAAAAATAATGTTACAGAAATGAATTTTAAAAGGGTAATTTGTGTGGTGCCATGTGAAATTAGTTTTTTTCAAGGGCATTGGAAAGTGGTTCATATGGTGAGGAAAATGAATTAGGAACAAAAAAAAATTAGTTTAAGTCTTTTCTATTTCCAAACTGAAGTGCTGTATACTATTGGTAGATCTTGGAGACATGATAAAGCATTTTATGAGGCAGCACAAAATTCTCAATGTTACACATTGTAGCCCAAGACTTATAAAATATTTTTTCAATGGCATCATTTACTCTAGTCAATCTCTTTTGTTAAGATCTAGATAACGATGGTTACAGTGAGAACAATTTTTACAATCTTCTCTATTTTGAATTTAATTTAAATTTCCTAGCAAACCTATAAATTCATATCAATGACCCTTATTTATTAAGGCTCTTTGAATGGACTAGGATCCTAGATAGAATGAAATGGGCCTAGCTTTGTGTAGTGATGGATGTTGACATCATTGACATACAATTGGATTAGATCTGAATTTTAGAGTTTCAGGGCTTTATTAAGAATTCTCTCAAGTGTTACTTTTATGTATAATATTTTATATCTTGACCTTTTAATTTTGCTTTCTTAAATCATTTTGAATATTGCATTTTCTGAATCCCAATTTGGAAAGTGGACATAATTGGTTTGTAGAACAAGGACAAATGAGGTCTCAAATTGGATAAATATATTTAGCTCAGTTAGTAAGGACATGCAGAAAGAGTTTTGAATTAAGGATTTGGCGAGCCGGGCCCCTCATCAAAGGGTCAAATTGATAGCCCTGCTATTAGGTTTGAATGTGGAATGGTATTTTTGCACATGTCTTGAATCCTTTGATGTAAAATTAAAAAAGCCCATGGTCAACATTTCCATTCTCATGATCTATCACTTTTTTTCAACTTTTCTCTTCCTCATGTGCTTCGCTCAATTGACTATCCCTTTCCATTCCACCATTTACCTTGAGGCATTTACTAATACACCGACAACGTTCCCCACAATTGACGATTAACAAGTCCCCATTTCTTGCATTGAGGTTTAAAGTCGTGACTACATTTACTTATAAACCTCTTGGAAACATTACTTGTGACTAGTTGACTCTAATACCATATTCAATTATTGTTGCTAGCTAATCCTATTAAAACATCGAGACACTAGTAGAGCGGCGGAAGTACTTGTTAACACTCCTGTTTAGGTAAAACTAGGTCGGTGCACTTTTGCTGACATACACATTTAAGTGATGAGTCGTTCTTCTTAGAATTTGAACTTGTGACTAGTTAGCTCTTACACTATATTAAATTTCCTGTGATAACTAATTTTTCCAAAACCTCAAGGCATTAGTATAAGCAATATAAATACTTTTCAACAGTTCTGAAAAAAGAAAATAAATGTAGAAAGGGAGTTTTATTTGTGTGTTATTATCATAAAATAATCGATTGTCACCTTTTTATGGTTTCATAAACAATGAATAAGAATAATAGTTTATTGGATAAGACTGAATTGTTTATTGTACACATTATAAGACACCAATTGGGTTTCATATATTGTATCTTTATGTATGTTTGTGTGCATTTTATTAATGTTTGAGTTGTTTCATGAGGTAGTTCTAAGATTACCTAAGTGGATCAGCACCTGAAAGGAGTTCAAAGATATGTAGATAGTCAATATTTTGTATAATTGGGATACATGCATGTGTTGGGGCCCGTGAAGGATAAGATTTTGTGACTTTTGTCACCTTCTCCTCTTGGGTGTCCAAAGTTCAAAATAGATTGGGTCACTGAAGGCAGCTCAGAGTTTGGAAATTCATGGTGTTCTTCGTAACAATAAAGAGAGATCCCCCCTCTTTTTCCCTCTTAGTATTTGGGGATTTTCTATTCGAATGTGGCAAAAGTGCTTGCCATTTTGGAGGCCCTTTGTTCATTGGCATTGTATCTTCATGATAGACATTGTGGAGATCCAATGCCATTTGTTGGATGAACCCATCACTCCATCAGCTAACCTTCCTTCGAGGTTCTTTTATTACTTTCAAGAAATCAAATTGCTTTATTCATTTCTTCAAGTTTCCTTTCAACATGTGGGTGTCCCCAAATGGGATGGTGGAAGTAGGAATGCAAACAGATATCTCATTCTCCAACTATCTGGAGGTTTTGATCTGAACAATACCATTTGTGTCCTTATTTAGGTTTTGATAAATAAATGAGTCAAGTTTTACGACTTATTTTTGGAATCGGAACCTAAACAAGAACCAACTAGCTTTTCGTGGATTTAGACCCGGCCCATTATCAAGATATAAAAACACATGCGATTTTTTCAACCCCTCTTCGTTTCCACTCTCTTATTTGTACGACACTAGGGTTTTCTATTTTACCCTCCTCACTCGTTCTCAGTCCTCAATCTCAACAAATGGATTGAGGCCTCCCTGCTTTGCTATTCACCCTCCCTCTCTTGCTCAGCCGGTTAGGTAACTACCTCTCTCTCTCTCTCTCTCTCTCTCTCCATTAACATATGTGAAATACTTGCAGGTGGGCCGACTTTGTGTTGTCTTCTCTTATACAAAAAAATCACTATTTGGGATTTTGATTTCAATTTCTGAGTCCGAGGTAATTTCATTTTCAAATCTTAACAATCTTCTCTATGTTATATGTTGGATTTCTGTAATTTCTATTTTTTTTTTGTTTGATTTCCTTTTCATATCTTCAGCCGAAATTGATTCCAGAATTAGAAGCTAGCTCTCCAAGTGGAAGTTATCTCCCGATTCTGAACCAGAACTGAAACCATCTGTAGGTGTTAGTTCAGATTTTGGTTCTAGTATGGAACCGGTAGAAACTTGACCTGTTTACAACCCTCAGCGGAATGCTTAGCGAAACAAGGGGTGGACAACATAACTTATATGAGTGCTCTCATGTAATTATTCCAGCATGTTGCATTTGGTATAATCTCTTATATATACCTGTGTTTTTGTTTGAAGTTATTTTTGTGTTTGTTTTCTTATAATCTTTTACTTGATTTTTAATAAATTTACTTGTTATTGGAAAAAAAAAGAGAGTAAAGTGGTTCAAAATGAAAAATGAAAGATGAATATCCAAAAAAGAGCATGAAACAACTTCTCCTTTAATAGAAACCGAATCGCATGAACATAAAAGATGAACACCCAACATCACCCTAGTAATTCAAATTCCAGAAAAGTTAAGGTCCTATCTACGTTGTGGCCTTATAACCTTCACCTCACACTCTATATCCTTCAACCCTCACATCTTCAATAATCTTTTAAGTAGCTCATTTGACTATAAAATTCCTATATATTCTATTCCCTGGGAGGGGGGACTTTTTTTGACAACTTCTCATCCTCCTCCTCCTCCTCCTACTTCTTCTTCTTCTTCTTCTTCTTCTTATTATTATTATTATTATTATCCTGTTATTTGACTAAAGAATGTATGACTTTTTATTTAATTTTTGTGAAAAGATCACTATTTTAAAAATCCGACTTTCATTTTGGGTGAGCTCCAAGAATATAAAAGAAAATGACCCACATAGTATTGATACAAAACTCTTCATCACAGTATTTGACGTGTTAGACAATCATGATAACGGGTTGAGCCTCACCGTATTTAGTAATTTCTTTTAGGACACGTTTGGCAACGATCATCGTAGAGGAATCCTCGTGATCTTCTTTGAACTTGTGGAGAATTTAAGATTGGTTGGGCATGGAAAACCACAGAGAGTCGAAGTCCAAAAGTCCATGTTTTCTATTTGTTTGTCGGTCGGACCACGCCCCATCTGATTTTGAAAATCCACATGCGCTCAGAAATGTAGAGCTACAGTACTATTGATGTTCCTTTTAGAGTCATCCTTTTTTTAAATTTTTTTATTTTTAGAACCCACAATCAAGATTTGAACCGTTGGTTATTTTTAAAAGCCACAAGATGGCTATGTGGTGGAAAACCAGTCGCTGACTCCTCACAAGTTTTGATATATTTGCAAAGAATCCAAACCTTTGGATCACGATTTTTGAAAATTTGTAGGTTTCATTTGTAAAATCCGAATCATCCGGTCCCTTTAGAAGGACTAAAATGGCTATGAGATCAAATTTCATAGTGTGATTCATCATGGATCATGAGAAAATGCCAAAAAAGATTATGGACTGTTGATCTAGCATAGTATGATGATTGGGATGAATAGGCAATCTGCTTGAATCTTTTTTGTTGTTTTTGTTCTTATGGGACCCGAAATCATGATCCAAACAATGAGTCATTTTCAAATGGCCAAACTCGGCGAGGGGATCAATTTTCAGCCATTGATCCTTCGTGGATTTTGGGATATTTGTGAGAAATTCTACAACCTTAAGTAATAATTTTTTATTCAGCTGGACTCCATTTTCAAGATCCAAACTGTTCACGTTCTCTAGAGAGCCAAAGGTGGCTATTGGGTGAATGCTCAGCCCTTGATTGTCTAGGGATTTTGAGAAACTTATTAAAAAAAAAAAAAAACCAATAACTGTTGGATCACACATCATTTATACGATAGAAGTCCTCTCTATTTACCAAAACCACTCCTTAGAAATCCTTTTTGAGGATATGTTGGGTCCACAAGAATTAGGGATCTGTTAACCAAAGGTGCCCTTAATGATTTAGGTGGGTGCAGCTTGTTTGGATAATTTTAGCTCCATCGTATTTTCATAATTGACGGGAGGAGGCCAATTGGCCTCATCATTGACTATTTGGTGGGGCCTACACAAAATGATGAATTTGTTTGTGCAATATTAGTTTCTATAGCATGTTTTTTAATAATGCAATGGCTTTTTAATGTGATTTAATGAGAACAATTCGCACGATCTTCTCCATTATGACTCTAGTTTAGTTTTTGTGTCATGTATAAAAATAGCTAAAAACTTTATATAAATGAACCTTATTTGTTTAGGCTGAGTAGTATCCAAACCTGATTCAAATGGGTCTAGCCTGTTTATTGTTGGACATGGACATCACTTTATTTCAATTGTATTCAATCTCGATTTTATAGTATCAGAGCTGTTTAGAAGTTTCTATAAATATGTTAGGAGTAACTCTGTAACTGTAGTCCTTTTGAATCAATATTCTCCTTTGTTAAAAGATTTTGATTATAATCTTACACTCGATTAAAGATCAGATATTATTGTCCATCCTAATTTGGAAGAACAACATATTCGAATCCTATTTGGGTAGATAAAAGCTACCAATTCTCACATTAGATGAACTCTGAAGCTGCTGGCTAGATTGAAAATAAATAAATAAATAAATAAATGTTTTGAATTAGCGTTTCTTTAGACGCGCCAAAATTTTGTCAATTAACATGAGCCCGTTTGAATTATGTGAAAAATATAAGAGGTACTTTTCATAAGTCTCGTGTTTGCCCGTAGTTTTATTTCTGTTTGGATCATTTGAGTGGCTATCATTACGGGTTTTTTTTTTATATTATTATTATAATTTTAGAGTGATATCTGCTAGGCTTTGTTGCTATTTTGATTCTTGCCCAAGATAAAACATCCATTTTTAAAAGTCTTTATAACATTATCATATCGTTTTTCCTCAAAAGGCCTTTCTCCTTTTAACAGAATTTTCATGTTTAACATGATCTTAATGAGAATCATTTTCACAATCTTCTCTCTTATATATTTATGTTCAATTGAATTGGATTTTGATTTCAGATAATGATAATAATAGAATACAAAGTAATCCTGTCTGAAGCCAATATTTTCTATTGCAAATTATTTTGAATTTATGTTCTAGGTCATATAGTATATAATGTATTTCCAGATCCGGATTTGGACTAAATACATATTTGGAAGACAGTTGTAAAGGTCTATTCATTTCTCTAAATCTACGAATTTGGAAGCTGCTGCCTTGATGAAGAAACAAATTGTATTTGAATTAGGGTTTTACAAATTCTACTCAATCTCTCTATTTTACAAGACAAGTTGGAGGTAAAATGTCTTAAAAGTCATAAAGAATGTCTTATAAGTCATAAAAATTTAAGAAGAAGGAAAGATTAACCCAAATGAATGGTAGCCTAAGCACGTCTGGAATGCTATCTTTTAGCAGAATTAATATGCCCTCTGTAGAGATGTAGTGGATTCTGAATGCTTGCCCAATATACGACGACTTCCCTCTTTTGAATTGCTGCTTCATCGAATGTACACTGACCAACTGTGAGCAAACAATAAGGAGTGCAAAATAAGTGGAAATACAAGAAGCCCGAGACAGAGGAATAGATGCATTACCTGTTTCCCTATTATAAAGTTCCAATAGAACCATATTCGAGTCTGAGTGTTTATGAGTATTCAGATCCGAGAACCATATTCAGGTCTAACTATTGAAGAATATTAATAAAGTTAATGATCAGTGCTAAAAATTTATAATAGAACCACTGATGGATCAATGCTAGAGGCACCTCAATTTCATGGTAATAATCGGGGATTGATCCTTGGTCCTCATGTTAGAAGTCTCACTCACTGGCCAATAAGTAAATCTAGAAAAAAATAAAAAAGAAAAAACCCTTGAAACTCATCTAAGGTTGGGTCCACCACATCAACACACACACATTCAAATTTAGGGGTAGGAATAATTAAACATGACCATCTAACCCAACCCTAAAACAACCTTTGTTTGACCCGCCAAACCTTACCCATGAAAAGAAAGTGTCGATCCTAGGTCAGACCTTCTTGGCACGTAAAAGAGGGATCGAGTTAGGGTTAACCTCCATGCCCCATTTTATACTCCCATTGGTGTATATGTGGTGTGTACTGTACTTTGGATGCCCTAAACACATTGACCCTACACATGCTACTCCGCCTCTCATTTAGAGTCAATATTGGTCAGGATAGCTGGATCGAGTTGACCAACCTCGGGTACAGGGTTGGGGAAACTCGACCCATTTTGAAAATGGGTTAGATGTAGGTAGAGGTCAAAATCATGTACCCTACTTGTTGACTAGACCTGTTTCGACATGACCTGACCCATTTGCCATTGGATCCATCTTGTTGCTATGGCTTAACACTGACCATCTACGTTCACTCTAAGCCAAGCATCATAGTATAGGAGAATTTTTTTTATCTCCCTAGAGAAGTACTCCACAGTCAATGACATTGGACTCAAATCCTTCATCTTTCTCAACAACATTATTGGTTTCTTACAACATCACATTCAACAACTTTAAGGCATATACACAAATTGAAGATAAGAAATAAATTCCATGGTGTAAAGCATCATATACAACAACTTTATAGGTCCACTACTAGGGAGTGGTGGGCCTTATCATGACTAGAATGATTTGGATGAGTCCCGCCCAATATGATAATGATCCTTACTTAAATCAATTTTGTGGTTGAGAACAAAAATAAAATAAAATATGGCATGGAGATAAGAATCATATGATCCAACATTTCCACCTGAGTAAAGAGGACTTATTGGTAGTCATTCATACAAGAAGAAATCCTCATAAATCATTACCAATGTGGAGGCTGTTAATGGCCTGAATTCAATAATTCTCGTACTGAAATGCTATAATAGAATTGGATTTGTACGCAATACACGCTCATAGTCATACCACATTTTTCCTCATTCAATCGTTTCACACCACCGTTTTCAATACAAACAAGTACCGGGCCCCACAAAATGTACAGTACGGGGCTTATGACTCTGTCAACTCGCCAGGGTCACTCAAGTCAACTCGCTCGGGTCACCCACGTTTCCCACGCCCGAGAGGGAATATTCGTCCGTTAATTAATTCCCGTTTTTCTAACAGCGCGGTAACTTCATTACTTTTACTTTACTTTTTGGGTCTCGTGTTTGTCGTGTTACCTCCGAATAAAGCGTCTGTGACACTTGGATTGGATGAGTCCTGCTGTGACTGTGTTCCCTTTTACACTGTCTTTTGGTGCTCCGCATAACTACCGTGATCTGTCCACACGCAGCTTGTTACCTATGCACACAATGCATCATTTAATTATGTAAGCTACTCCTTTTAAAAGTGAAGATTTAGAGTGGGACCCATATACTGTAAGTTTGAAACGATCAAAATAATACCCTCCCCTTATGTGAAATGATCAAATTCTTTTTCTAATTCTAATCTTTGGTGGCTCTGATATAGCCTCTAAGATTAAATATAATGTGATGTACACAATCTTATGTATTATTAATTCTATGTATTTAACATATTCTACTGGAAGTTTATCTTGAGTGACTTGAATTTGAAATAGGTGTGGTCCATTTTAAAGCTTGAGTGAGACACTCAAGGGATCCGAACTCACACTAATAATCTAAACCGTGCAACTGTTGGGCCGATGGAACATGCTCTGAAGCTACTAGCTGAGTATGTATATACTAGCAGACTCATGTTAATGAAGATGAAATCCCTCCCCCAACCCGCCCCATCCAAATTGTCTGACTACTGCAATCTAAAGCCCCAAAGATTGATCATTGGACATGTAAGTGATACTAAGGTCCCTACATCATTCAAGAGTGGATTGGGAAGATACTCCACATGTGCTCTATACAGGCCTGTATGGGACCTCAAGGAGTACTTTAAGAAGGATGATAGATTATTTAGTTATCAATGATTGCTTTTGTCACATAACATGATATGTTAATGTCAAAAAGGCCGGTCCCACCTTTTCTGTCCTACAAAAAGCGCATGAATCTTATTTTATGGTTATGGATGTAATATGGTACCAGCGAGTAAACGGAATTATAAGGACACGTTTGTGCAACGCACACATAATCTCATTTTTAACTCATTTCAAGGTCTATCTTTTTTTGTTTTGATGTGACAATTAATTATTTAAAAAATTATAAACTTTTTAATTATTTTTTGTGTAATAAAGATGGATGCCAATTTTGACAGGGAATGATAGCGACAAGGAATTCCCTCTTGGGTGGAAAAGGAGTTTGATGGAATAAGAAAACTTCTTTAGGAAAAGATATGGTCTGATGGATCTGCCTCGAGAAAATCAAATGTGAATCACCTTCACCCAATCAAAACTACTCAATTTATATGGTGGGCTTGTTCGGTTTTTATGTTAATTTAAGTGCTGGTAACTTAGTTTTACGAAGAGAAGGATAAAAGTGCTTGAATGTCGCTATTGGGACATGTATGTCAGATGAAGAATGATTTTGTCGGGTTGACAAATAGTAAGTTCGAGACCTGCCATTTAAGGGCATATTTGTGTATATGCTTTTAGGCAAGAAAAAAGAAAAAAGAAAAAAGAAAAAAGAAAAAAAGAAAAAAGCGGCTGGCTATTTTCTATTGTAACAAGATTCTACAACCAAGGTTGAAAAATTCACAGTTAGGATGGATTTATTCATTCCTTATAAAAAAATAATGACTCAGATAAAATCAATGCGGAAAGAAAACCTTTTTTATAAAATAATTTCAAAATTATTCAAAAACAAATTCATTACTTATAAAAAACATATATATATATATATTTATTTATTTACATGCATTAATGATAATCAATTCAAATTTATAAATTTATATATACAAGATAAGCACTGCAAGAAGGAAAATAAAATATATTTTATATTACATAGTTTTTTAGTCTAAATATCGAGTGTAAAAGATCAAATATAAGTTTTAAGTTACATTACAATAATTATTTTTAAGTTGCCGACTTCAAAATCCATGCATAATTACTTATAAATTCTCAATTATTTAAAGTTAGATTTAGCTATTAAATGACTTATTTCGAATGCAAACATTTTATTAAAAGGAGATGACTTGGTCCTAGTCCCCCCTATTTTTTACTCGGTTTTTTATCAAAATGAAATGACTCGAAAGAATTAAGAATTAACTCGAAAAAATTTTCAACCATAATTTAAACTCCAATATCCCACTTGATACCAGTAAAACATAGGAAACCTTGGCCTAGCATATAACTTTTTTAATCTTTACTACTTATCAAATGAGTCTAACATGCATGGACTAGGCAATCAATGCACTCTTGATTGACATATGACCTATAGTCATAAAACAATATTCCCGTTTTAAAAAGTTCTTTTATGATACTTTTATATATATATTCTTTTTTAACTATGTCATTACTGAAATCTTACAAGAAGAGTCACTGAACAACCTTTTATTCCCTACTCATGTTTTCAGAAATGGGTCTTGACCCTTGCAAAAATGCCAACATCCATACATCATCAATGGTCCATTGATCTAGAATACCCTACATTTAGGCTTCCGTTATGTTTCTGTTCAATCCCTAGTTCTATAGTAATAATCCTTCTCTTTGGATTTTATTTTTTTTTGGTAACCCAGCTAAGGGGGTTAGGGCCCAAGAGAGTGTCTGCACACACATACGGGAAAACATTAGCACAAACAGGAAAAAATGCCCACACAAGTGAAAAAGAAGCTCACACAAGTGTAAATAGGTGGTATACCCAAGGTTTAAACCTTGTACATCCAAGTGAGAACTGCCACCACTTACTAATGAGATAAGTGGTCGTTCTCCCTTCTCTTTGTACTTTGTAGAGCAATAAACCTTAATGTCGTTAAAGAGCTCATCCCCAATCTCTCCACATTTTTGTTAATCTCTGTGGGTTGAAAATTTGCTCTTGGTCGAATTCCAAAGCATTTTGCAGTCTAGCACAGGAAGCTATTCTCAACTTCCTTTTAAGATGACTTCATGAAAGTGTCCCTCCAATTAATGTTCTTTGCTATGTGTCCTCTATTTTGATCGACATGTTTCTCTGCATTAAAGTACATAGGAATTTAGAATGAATTGAACTCTACCAAAGAACTAATAAAGAGCTGAGAGGTGAAGAACATAAGGTGTAGTTATAGGTAGCATGTTTACTTTCCTATGTATTGAATCACAAGAATGATGGCTGAGAATTCATTTCTCATCTTCTTTTGATTCTTTTTTTTTTTTTTATAAAGGAAATGATGCTCATTTGTGGAAATATTCTTTTGATCTTCATTTTTAACAACTTATGGCATGATTCAAATTCCTATGTATTTTAATGCTAATAAACAAGTCCTAAGAGATTTTATTTTTGGTGTTGTGGCTCCTCTAGTCGATGGTCTTTGTATATTGTTTTAAATTTTAGGGCTTTGTCCTCTAACCCTATTTTAAATTGAATGCTTATATGCTATTTAGCTCTCTAAGCCTATTTTATATTCAATACATATTTACTATCTAGCCACAAAAGGGGAAAAAGTACTTTACAGAACTCGAAACCTAGCCTTCCGCCCTATACCTACTATTATGATCAACCTTACCATATATGCCCGATCAAATAACATAGCACCAGTGGAATATCCCGAACAATGATCCTTACCAATAGACCTAAACTATGTTAAAATCCAACGCTCTTGTGTTAGGCGTTCCATAGAACCAAGTGCACCATTTGTTCTTCAACTTATGCCCAGGACTTTTATGTAATGGTGTTTGTGCACACCCTTAAGTCATGGTAATAAACGGTTTTTTGACACAAGGTGATATTTGGTAATCAATTCCTCTTGAAGATTCTTTATTGGTTTTTTTCAAGGGCTTAGAAAGCCCACGTTTTATAATTCTTTTCTGTTTTTTTTAGGATTTAGAAAATCCACATTTGACAATTCTAAATCTTTAATGGTATGAGGTTGGGCTTTAGATATGACCGCTTTAGATATGACCCCGTCCAATGAGAGCTCGAAATCTCCATTTTTGTAAATTTATGCATAATACCAACTTCTCTCAGTTATATATATTAATATCATGTTAAATCTCCAGCTATAAAAACTCTCAATGAGAAATCCTTGAATCTTTGTCAATGGGGATTCCTTATATTCCTCTCCTATCATCAAACGTGGATTTATGTAAATTGTCTTGCACTAAATTTTCAATTTTGTGGTGGTATAGAATAAATGGTATATTTGTTTTCTATTATATTCTCAATTCTTTTCTTTTTTCCTTTTTCTTTTTAGCAAATAAAGAGCCAAACAGACCGACATTTCACTGGAATACCAAATTAAATGCTTTGGGGCCCAACAACATCCAAAACCATGTTTAAAGAAAATCATGAAGCCAAGTTATCCTCTATCGGAGACTGGGCCCATGATTTGAGTGAGCCTGTTTCTGGGTCCACAATGCCGTCCTCTCATCAACGATTGAGATTAATTTGAGTCAGACTCGGACCGTTTCTGGGTTGTGTAGGACTCGAACGCAAGACGTGTGCCGTAGCGCTTTTGATGTTGCCGACTGCCGTGCAGGTTCGCCTATCATTCCCAACTAACCCACATACGGACATAACCATATTATTAAAATCACAAACAGGCAACCTGACCCATTCTCATTTCCTCATAATTTCGTCTGCTGATGATCACAAGTCCACATATGGAAGGGCCACAATAAATTAGTCAGATCAATCACACAATGTGGTTTGATCAATGGAAAGAAAAAAAAAAGTTAGAGGGTGGTTTGATCAATGTGATTTCCAAGCCGAGTCGACTCAGTCAGATCAGATTGGTTTTTCTGAACTATGTAGAATTGGAGAGGAACATGAGGGACCCATGGGGGTCCACTAAATGATTTCGGTTGTAGAAGTCAAATCACAAAAATAGGCCTTGGAATTTGGATATGTGGATGTGGGGATTTGGGTTGGTTTTCAATCGAGGTGGTCCTGCGAGCTACCATATTATTCTTCTTTTGAAAATTCCAAAGCAAACATATCTAAGAGTGGGTAGCGTCAAGGGTGGAGAAAAGGGCATTTATCTTCCAAAGCACGTGATGAGGGACAGTTTATGTAACTTCACATGCATGTTGATGTACTACAACTGTTGCTTTTGGGGGCCAGGGCTGTCTTCTTTCCTCAATTGCTTTACTCTTCTTCTAACATGCATGGGAAGATTTGAATCATATTAAATGTGAAAGATTATTGTTAATCAAGATTAGATATTGTAATTTAATGCTTTAAATTAAGGGCCTTGTTGACGCAGGACCATGCTCATTTGTAGGACAAAACATGTGCTCAATCTAGACCGTCCAAATTGTGTGCCTTACTTTGGGTTGGGTGGGGAACAACCCAAAATATCATATTGACTGGGATGATCCTAAGCATTCATTTTTGCTTTCCAACTTGACACTCTGTTTTTGGAGGGTTGAGATTGAAGAGGGATCATGTGAAGAAAGGTTGATGAAGGTACATACTCTTTGGCGGAGAAATGAGTCTGAAGATACAATTGTGGCAAGTTTTTTATTTGGGTCAAGTTATTCATGTAATCATTAATTTAAGAGTAATCAAATGAGATTTATAAGAAGATTAGTGTTGATTTAATTGAATGGATGAGGTTAGGCCATTGGCTTCCCTTTATTATGGTGGAGAATCCTTTTGCCTTTAGCTTAGACAAAAAGAAAAGTTGATGAGCGAAGGGACAAGAGGAGCCGTGCCAAGTGAGTGTGGGATAGAGATAGTATACCACATGTGTATGTTAGCAAATTCAACCATCTCTAGCCGGCCTATAAATAAAAAGCATGAGTACGATGTATTAGCAACAATAGAGGGGACGAAGGGCAGCAGGAGAAAGCCAGCAAATGGGTCACTCCACCCACCCTAAAATTTGAATCATGGAACGTTTCCTCTGTTTCGGCTCATTAGACTTTCCCTATCTCCCTAGAGGTTTCTCAATTATTTTAAAAGAAATGGGAAATGCTTGTGGCGAAAGAGGTTTTTTTTTTTTTTTTTTCCTTCCTATTTTTACTTGAAAGAGTGTGGGCTCCATCTCCATGGGTTGACAAGGTTGTGATCTTGAGAGGTGGGCCCCAATGCCACAACGCCTTTTTAGAGATGTTAAATGGTCCGGGCTGGCCCGACACCACATGGCCCGACACGATAGTCAATGGCCTGTGATAGGCCGCTGTGCTAGGCACAGTTGGCACGACTGGACAAGGCTCACTAGATGTATGGCACGAGATATTTGATATTTTTAGTGTAAATATAAAATATATACTCTTTGAATTTTTTTTTATTATCCAAGAAAATTATTAAGGTTTCGAAGGTAATTTTATTGAAAATCTTCAAATAAAAGAAATATAAGTGATTCTCTTCTCAATTGAGTAAGTAGAATTTGATAGAACTACTTAAATTTGTGTGTCCTACACTTTTTTTATATACTTTTAAAAGAATTTAGTATTAAACTTTTATTTCTTCAACCCAAAAATAAAAAATACAAAGCCCATGACACAATTGGCACGACAAATGTTGATCCGACCTGACCCACGGCTAATCAGGTAATACCGGCATGACAAGATTGAGCTGTCGCGCGGCACGGACCGCCGGCCTTTGCATCATAAGGCCCGTTTGACACCCCTAAGCCTTTTAAAAATTGGGGCATCCGCATTCGTGGCGAACTTTGGATGTTAATGATGAGATGGGTAGCAAATTGTCGTAAAGAATGTGAGGATTCCTGTGTCGGGATCATTAACTTGGACCCATTTTCAAAGAAGATATCCTCTGACTTTCATAGTATAATGATAAAGAGTAGTGCTAGAGAGACAGAAGTAAAATATGATAAACGTGACAGAATTTTCCATGAACTAAAAAGCAAGTTGTCCTTTTCTTCTTCTTAGTCACTTAATATTTATTGTCAAACATTGAAAATTTGAATAACTCAAATGCAAATAACTCAAATGCACGTAAATTTATATAAGTAAAAGTTTTTTCTTTTTATCCTGAGTTGGCTCAGCTCCCTAGAGATAAAACTGGAAACCACCATGGAGCAGGTGTTGCTCCTCTATATGAGTAAAAGTTAAAGTAAAATAGAGCCTTCATTATCTAGATAATAAAAGAAAATGGTCATATCAAAAGTACACTCATTCAAAACTTCCTACTTTTTAAAAAATAAAATAAAAACGCAACGTAACTAAAGGACAAAAAAATTCATCTCTTTTCACACTAAAAGTCAAAAAGACTCTTTATCAAACAACTAAAAAAAAAAAGACTATCAAATGAACCCCTTATATTTTATTTTCTCCTGATTTGATGTTTCAACTCACTTTATTTCAGTTCACCATACATCCAAACATATCCAGGAAATTTTACTTCAATATAAATTGGCTTCATTATGCATTTTATAGCCGTTAATGCTGACACTCTTTGACGTGCAAATGCTTATAGTCCATTTTGATTAAAACTTCAAAAAATCCTTAAGCCCAAAATTTCATGGATTGAAAAGTCACTTCCAAATAGAAATACAATATTCTTTTTATGAATTTTCTTACACTCTTCAATTAAAACAAAAAAAATGCAAAAATATTATCTTATGACCACTATTCATCCCCAAAAATTAACAATGAAAAATTTCTTTTGCGCTTTTCGGTAATTTTGCTATCGGTATATGCTACGAACCTCATACTAGGACCTAATATCTATTCAAAATCTAGCCTTATTTATTTAATTTCAAACTTAATTTTTTCACATATCTTATAATTCAAATTAAAATGGGTTTAGATATTGAAAACAAATTTGACTTTCTAAATCGTTCTAATTAGGCTTGTACCACATTATATCTCTGCAAAAGTGGGTCATAATTAGGGATGTAAATGGGTTAGTTCGGGTCCGAGCACATGGTGGATTCCATTTTGGACCTGTTAATGAGAAGATGAAACTGAAACCAGTTTTTTTGTTTCGGTACTGAAATCACTAATGAGAAGATAGAATCGGAACCGATTCCGTATATGGGGCGTGTTTGGGTCTGGGTCTAGGTAGTGAATGATATGGAAAAAATAATAATTTTAAGGAGGAATTCTCGAAAATTGAGGTAATGTGTTAGGTCCCAGTCTACGGGTTGGAATCAAGGTAGAACTAGACTTTGACCCATTTAGGTTACGGGCTCAAAAGAAGGACCCGAACCCGGGCCGTTTACTTATTAGGACCTAAATAAGGACCCAAATGCAGTTTTTAATAGGTCAAAACCTCAGGATGATCAGAGAACTGGAGACCCATTCACATCCCTTTCCATAATATATAAAGCACATGTATTTTTTAAATATTCTATGCATATGATCTATTAAATTTCTAGTTGAGGCCACCTCATAATAACGTAAAATTTTGCCACATCACACGAAAGAGGAGAACGTGCATTTGTGTGGTTCAGATTTCAATACATGGGTGGCTATTAGGAGATTTGCTAGGGCAAATTGCTTTTTACACTCCGAATAAATGTCTCCTTAGTAATTTTCAAATGTTCTGTTCGGATGCATTGACAAAGAACATTCCAATTATGATAGAGATCCCAGAATGCAAGTCTGTGTAACCAAATTACTCAATAAGTTAATAAAATGCATATGGCATGTTTCTTGTGCAAGAGACCGGGCTGAAACATTGATCCTTGACAGAAGATTGTGGCTTCAGAACCCGAATCCTAGGATATCACTAGCTCTAAAAGAATGAAGACTTTATCCAAGGATATCAGTAGCTCTACAAGAATGAAGAGTTCAATCAATTAGACATGGAGTATCTTAACGTGAGGTTTGCATCATGAAAATTGTTCTAAGAACGTATAAGGATTCATGGGCCACCAAAAATGACATTGGATATCCAATAAGGACCATAATTTAAAATGTTGTGGTAAATAAACGTACTTGTTAGAATCTACGGGTCAAAGTTAAATATTTAAAAAAGACTACTATTTGGGATGTTAAGGGCCCGTTTGACATCGTTCTTGTGTTGTTATAAATTTTGTGCTCGTATTAGGTTGTGCTGGGATCAAGTTGTGTCGAGTTTATACTCTGTGGATCTTGTTTGGCAACATTATATTAAATTACTCTACTAAAAATATGACGTACGGAACTTGTTTGGTAGTATTAAAAAAGTTTTGCTCTAAGGAACAAACATAGGATTTACAATGTGAGACCCCACCTTTTATTGTTTACAATACTATTATTATCATATATGGGACCCACCTGTAGAAGTTTCAACGTGGTACCCGCATTTAAAAATTAGAACATAGAACACATATCCATTGGATTTATAATGTGGGCTCACCTTTATAGGAATTATAATGTGGGCCAACATTTTGTCAATGTAAATATGAGATCCACCTTTAGAAATTAAAATATGGGCTCACATTCATAGGAATTATAATGTGGGTCCACCTTTTGTAAACGAGACCATATGACACATATTTATTAATTACAAAGTGGAGCCACATTTTTTGTAATTGTAGACACATGGCTCACCTTTAGAAATTAGAATGTGATGCCCACCTTTAAAAATTAGATCATAAGGGTAGCACATTTATAAAATATATAATGTGGGCCCACCTTTATAGGAATTATAATGTGAGGCCATACTTTTTGTTAATTTTGAACACGGGACCTACCTTTAAAAAATTACAAAGTGGTACCCACATTTAGAAATTCGAATATGGGGCCATCATTAAAATGTGGGGTCATACTTTTTGTTAATTGTGAACATGAGACCCACCTTTAAAAAATTACAATGTGGTGCCCACATTTAGAAATCCGAATATGTGGCAACCATTAAAATATGATTCTGGACACGAGACCCACCTAGAGAAATTACAACATGATGCCTACATTTATAAATAATTTATAATGTGGTCCCACCATTATAGAATTATAATAGAGACCCACCTTTTGTAATTGTGACCATATGACCCACCTCTAGGAATTATAAAGTGGGGCCACCTCATTTGGGATTGTGAACGTGGGGCCTATATTTAGGATAAGTGAGAGGATTTAGGATCTTCAAATGATATTCTTTCAAATGCAAGAGGTAAGAAAGAAACAATTGTGCCAGCAAGTTGTTTCTTAAAAATATATATATATATATATTTATTCCAACTTTCTTATGCTGGTGGGTTAAGATTTTGAGATTTTTTCATATGAGAACAAAACTCGGAACAGTTATTAATACATACCAAACATGTTTTCTACACTTTTATCTCGTGTGAATATGGGAACATCCAAATGACACGAGCCATTATTTGATGATGGGGTCGTATGAACCCTTGAGGAAAATGGATGTTATTCGTTAAAATCTGCATATTCAATTATTTCTAATTTCCAGGCCTCTGTGTAACTAGACTCGGGTGGAGTTAATTTGGTTCAGGGATTGTATTCAAAAGCATTCACACTATGTGCTTGGAAGATATTTAGGGGGCGTCTTAAAACAAATGACTTCCTTCTAAAAAGGAATGTGGATTGTGACACATGCTGTGTGTTGTGTGATTGTACTTGGGAGACAATAAAACATTTGGTATTACATTGCCCTTATCCAAAATTGGTTCTTCAAAAATTCTCTTTGCAGCCGGTGCTCTGCTCTTCTCCAATGGAGATGATTACATCTATTACTACTCGTATACCTTCAAATAATGGGGTGCGGATTTTAGCTAAGTGGGTTTTCCCAGCTTTTGCTTGGCACATATGGAGGGAGTGCAATGCTCGTATTCTCTTACAAATTTGTAAGAGGCCGAGTTAGATTTTATATCAGATACTTCCCCATATATATAGTAGGATTTTTTTTTTCTTATGTTGACATTCCTCTCCTTTTGCTACTTCATGGAACCTACCCATCTCGAGCTCATATTGAAATTTTGTTGGTAGATATATTTGTGAGGGTGGCGGTTTTCATTCTACGACTCTCTTCCAACATTGATTGGAGTATTATGGTTTGATCAAAGACCGTAAATGGCTATTTTGGAGAGAGACCATGAAGTGTCTTCAGATTTTTGCTCTATGGTGGATAGGATTCCATTTCATATTCAAATCATTCTTCTTGAACTTGATGGGGCTCTTCTCAAAGAGTTTAGCAATGCTTCCTTATCTCATTGGACAAAAAGATATGAAGTTAGCAAGGTGGAGTTGAAACTTAAAAAATTCCATATGGTTTACTTCGGTGGGTATTCTACTTAAGTTGTCATCTTAAGTAGGAAACTAAAGCGATACAATGTGGTTCCTGCCCATTTATTGGAGTTGGATTTACAGACTACATCTACACTTTAGTTTTTCCTGTGCCAGGATGTGGGCTAGTGTTTTTTACTGTTAGGGGTTTGGACTTTATGTAATTTGTGATCCCTTTGTATTTTGATTCTTTATGGGGCATGCCGCATTTGAAGAGTCATGGATGATTTCTCCCTCTATAATTTATTCTTTATTGAAAAAAAAAATTGCTCATCTATTTTTAAAAAAATGACCATAATTTAAACACTGGAGAAGACTTAAAAAAAAAAAAAGAGACCAAAGATCTCGCATTAACCAAAGTATTTTATCAGACCAAAGCTCCTTTGTGTTTTACCCCTAATACTATGGAGTTACAGTATATATGTATATGTACACAAACTTAGGCCGTATGGGTATCTATCTATCATTACCTAGGAGACTAGTTTCCTTCTCTCTTGAAGGCAATGAGCAATGTCTAGAATAGATGCTAGATGGGTTTGACCGCACAAGAAACCAGCATCTTTGTGTCATCATCTTTAATAAGAGTTTCTGGGGTGGTTGGAGTTAGGTGAGAAGTCCTCTTTGTTCCTATTTACACGATATCACCCTCTTACACGGCTGATGCATGAATGCATAGGTTAGTACCTGGATACAGACGCATGATAAATGCCGAGCCCACTTTCTAGATGGTCAACACAAATGGGCCCATTGGAAGGACAGGAAGGCCCCCACACGTGTGAGTTATCCATTTTTTTAATGGTAATTTACTTGGACTCATTTTGTTGCACGGATTGTAATCATCCCCCCTAAACTGTGCATGATATTGATATGTGTAGATGAAGTGCCAAAATAGTGAAAATGAAGCCGTTTTCAAATGAGAATTTTCATTACTTAAAAAGATGTATGAAACAATTACACACCGCTTTAGTTAGGAAGATACCAATTCTAAAGACATAATGGGTCATGGTATCAAATCCCTTCACCACCTGTTATTATTTTGTGACTCCGGTTCATCCCAAACTTTAATCCAAATCACTTTAATTTTTTATTGACCCATTCAATACAAGAAATTCAGTTTTATATCTTAAACATTCATAGGGTTTGGGATATATGAAAATTTTATTTATGTAATTTGAATCTTTAAACATTTAATTGTAAAAATGGTGCTTCAAACAAATATGATATTGTGTTTCACATGTATAAATTTTACATATGTAAAGATTAGCTTATTCAAATTTTACATAAATCCCATTTTCATATACAATGTGTGAAAAAACAAACAACCCCTGAGTATTTGAGTTGTCTGGATGACTTGTAAGAATTTATTAACTATTTGATAAATAATGTGGAAAATGTAGATATATATTTTCGTATTTCATTTTGTTTGAATGGCATGATTAAAGCATCTGAAAGTAGATTGGGTCACATTGTTGGTTTGGATTGAAAGTGGGGGAATTTTTTTAAAATGGAAATCTTGTAAATGGATTATGCAGATGTTATATATGTAGTTAAATTTTGACTATTGAATACTTTTGTGAAAGCTAAATCATTTGAACACTTTGTGTGTGTGTGTGTGTGTGTGTGTGTGTGTGTGTTGGGGGGGGGGGGGGGGGGGGGCGTATATTTCTCCAATTATATCTTCTTCTAAGTGTCTATCAGAGAAAAAAAAAAAAAAACCTTCTTCTTAGTGGATGTGTGTTGCAATGCGTGCTGCTTTGTATTGGAATCAATGATCAAATCTAAATTCTGAAAAGTGCTGAAACTTCTGCATACATTGTAAGCTAATTCATTCATAACACATAGCTACTATTTAGACCAATGCTTCCAACATTTCATTGGGGTTGGATCGAGTTATTTACAATGTGTGACTTTCTTAACTTGATTTTGACTACTGGAGGGGGTGTTGTTCCACTTTGTCCACATGCAAAAAAAAAAAACCTCATTATCTAGTTTTCAAAAATTGGTATGCTCCAACTAATCATGTCTTACAGGAAGATTGTCTAATGTCTTTTAGAAAGCCCCCTTTCTTCGTAAAGAGTCTATGTTAACAAGGAAAATGTGAGGCATGCCTTCTGCTAAGATTTCTTCATTGTGCTACTATAAAGTTGTGTGGCCTCTATTTTATGTTTTTGAAGAGCTCTGTTTCCAAAGAACATGAATCATGTTTGGCTAAGGCTCCAACGGAACAAGAAAAACGCTTGGTGCTCCACACTCCTATTTTAGAATTCTGCAATTGCGTTTATGATTTTCTTAACATGATACATGGTCCAGATGTCATACAGATCATCAAGATTTGAACCATCAATTATTTGATGGGTGACTTTAGTTGAAACCTGGAACAGTTCACTACTAAATTGTACATCTGCAAGCCCCTTGTATATAAACAATTGGCAAAATGTCCCCATCTTTCTAGCACTCTTTTTTGTTTCACATATAATATGACCCAATTTTTTTTGTGACAATCATATTATCCAATTTATGATTGAGTTTTTTTTTCGTAGAACTATGACAGTAGCCCCTTATTTTAATAGCCCTTAGAACAACAGGCGTTATATATAGGGCCAGTTTTTTTAATGGAATTTCTACCAAGAATTCACAATATTCAGGAATTCCTAAACATGATGTGACATGTTATCTCTTGGAATTTATGAATTTCATATTTCTTCACTAACATTTTTGGATTTCAGCCACATGGAAGCTCTTCTTTGACCTTTGAAAATCCAAAAATTTCACTCCATTTGTATTTTTGTGGAATTTCTGGATGCTCAAGCCCAAATGAGCATTCAAGAATTCCACTACGTCTGGGAATTCAGGAATTCCCCAAACAAAGATGCCTAAAATTCCAACAAAGAAACAATCCCTAAGAGTTCCACACTAAGTGGAGAATTCACTTGTGGAGATCTACTTCTCTTCTGAAATGATTCTTCGATGGTGTTTGAGGTCCATAGGGAGAAAGCTATATTAGGAGAAAACTATTTAGAGGCCCTTTAAATAAAAGAGACAACTTCAAAATGGTCAAATGTCACGTTTTAAATAAAGATACTGTGTCACTAGTGGAATGGGTGATTTCACAAACCTTTTGAGGGGAAATCAATTTTACCTGCATATTCTCAAAGCAAGTTCGAGAAGGATTATTCTTTTTCCGAAAACAATATAAAGGAAGCTTTTGGAAGTTTTCTCGTGAAATCGGATCCTCCTCCCACTTTTATCCTCTTCCCCTTTGACTCTTTTTTCCGAAAACAATGTAAAGGAAGTTTTTGTTCTTTCTAAGAGAAAAATGAAAATGGCTGTTTTGTATCCATAGAATGCATAGGAATTGGATATATAGAAATTCATGGTCAATTGAGCTCCACCAAAAGATTACTAAAGAGGTGAAGGTTGAAGGATATAAGGTAGCGTCCATGAAACTTAACTTTCTTACAACCTGAATTAATAGGATGATGGATGGATATTCATTTCACATTTTTCCTTGATTTAGTTTCCATAAGGGGAGGTTATTTGATGATTTTTTTACCTTTGATTCTAAATTTTTAACTACTTATAATAATATAAATCCTAAAAATTCAATTATATGAAACATGGCCTAAATGTGTCAGTGCATGTCATTGCTGTGCACATGAATATGATGAAAATAGAAATGATGGGTTTCTATATGGATGCTAGTTAGCATGACTTTAGAACCTATCCAAAACCATGAGTTGTACAAGTGCGGGCCAGGCCATGAGTTGTATAGATGTTCTATATGTTTAGTCCAAAATCTAGGACATGTTTGTACAGCCGCATTTCTGTTGGGACTTGGGAAAGCCACGCACCTTTCCCTTTCTATATGTGCAAATCAATGGATGATAAATAGCAACCCAAAGCAATCCACAAACATAAAAGTAAGCTAGAGAGCAAGAGCAAATAACGGTTTTTACATGGATTAAACATCTCATAACAAGAACCTTCATCAATCTCAATAGTGGATAACAACAGAGGCGAAAGAATACCTCAAATGGGAATATAAGGGTCCGTTTGGTACCAGCATTATGTGTAGCATAAATGCTGATTTTAACATTAATGCAATTTTGTAACCAAACACATTCCTTAAAAATCAGCATTAACATTTTTTATATTAGCATTTTGGTAGCATTTTTTTTGCAAAATGCTAATGCTGATTAAAGGAGCATTCTTGTAGCATTTAAAATTTTTAACCCCTAAGATGACAAAAGTAACCCTGTTTTTTTGTAGCTATTTTATAACATTTATTGTTTTATGTCCTTTTATGTAATTTGACACCCATTTAAATGCTACCAGCTATATGTCCAACCAAACATCATTAGCATTTCAATCCGTATTAATGCTGATTTCCAAAATGCTACTACCAAACGAACCCTAAAATTCTTCCAAACCAAATGTTGGAATGGGCAAGCTAATTGCGTAAGTGGATTAGATCTTCACTCAACTTCAAGCCGGAGCTTGTTCACCTCTTTTAACCCTAGCATGAGAAAGAGGGCCAAAATCTCCTTTTCTTTCCCCCAAAGCTCATTTTTCTATCTAAATTGTCTTTTTACTTCCACTCATGGATAACTTACTTACCAAGCAAGCCCACTCATTAGTGTAATTATTAATTAATGGGACGAACCCTTTTAAAGATACATAGCCCAACAAGTGCATTTTGGGCTCCAAACATCATGGGGAGTAAAACCCAATAATTTATGTATTAAGGCATGGGTGATCCAGCCGTTTTCGGCAATGAATATTTTTCACATTTTGCATAGCAACTTATCCAAGAGGAAAAGTGCAAAACTAAGCAAAAAGTTTCATGATTTTGCGAAAAGTGTGTTTGGGGTGGGGGAACTTCTTTTTTTTTTTTTTTCGCAGAAGAAAAAGAAGTCCGTGGAACTAATTTTCTACAAATGTATACATGCACGCCCTTAATGTATTTAAACTTTATTTTCGCCATATTCATATTCTATCTTGTTGTTTTATTTATATCTGAAAGATTCTTAAATCAATTACAAAATAAAGATTTATAATTTATATATCTTTATTAGAAAAAATGAAACAAACCTGTATATATTAGAGCAATACTGATGTATGAGCTTTGGCTAATACAATGTCCCAAAATTATGTTTCGAACTCATGCTAGTTAGCCTAGCAAGGCAACAAAATGTAGATTATTTCTCATCTTTGAACTTCCCCTCCTTGGGAAAACATTTGGTGGTTAGAAGAATCCAATCGTGCTACATCTTGAGATGTGGCATCTCCATTATCTTATCTACTAGATTGACACCCTTGAATAGTCAGTTCATAATGATAGATACATGTGATAAGAATTCAACAACATGCGACAACGACAATGAAGATGATAGTTGAATCACCATCGTCCAAATCAAAGATCCGACCATGAGGTATCATTCTAAATCCTTCACAATAACAGTCACACAATTCTTGTAATTAATAAATTATAACAATCAATATAACCACTTTAAATGATTAAAAAAAAAAGAAGGAAGATGGGAATGGTTCAGATCTAAAAAGATGGGACAACAACCAATTTCAGAACATGATCTAATAAAGTAAAGAAAAATTGGAAAACAACCTATCATAGGTGGGCCTATCCACAACCTCATACAAACCATAAATTACATTGGGTAAACACCACTGTCAACCGAGCTTGAGAGAAAGTGAGGGGGACCAGTAACACCTTCACTGAAAAGATTCAGAAAGTTGTACCAAACTTGAATCATGTCCACCCACTAGTTTGTTCTCTCTTTCTATCAGAACCAAGGCCTCTTTTCTTTCCCTTTTATTTGTTTATGTTTTTCATGCATGTTAGAAAAGAGGAATGGAGACGAGTGGAGAAGAAAGGCACACCCATTCAACCCTCGTTTGGCTGGATTTATGCCTAACGTACGAATTCTGGAAAGGTTCCTACTATTTCATCTGTTTTGGTCCTCCATTGTCCAATGGGAGGGGGCGGTGGTTGAAGTGTGGCTTTCAAACACGCCATTCACATAATGGCTGTGTACGATACGTTACATTTTGTGTAGTAGTCGGCAAAGTCGTATTGTCAGTGTAATGGTGAGATTTCATAATCATATATGCTTTGTATCAAGTATATTTTGTTCGGTGCTTCTAGTTTTATCTTTGTGCATTGATGTGATATGGTTTCTGGGTCCATCCAGAAATTCTTGCCCTTATTATTATTATTATTATTCTTTTTTTTTTTTTTGGTTTATTGTTAGAAAGGTAAAAGTACACATTAAGGAAAATGTAGATAGGATAACACAACCATGGTGTTGGCTACAAAAATGGTCACTTTATTTTTAACATCAAAGAATTGCATTCAAACTTTTCTTTCCAATCAATAAGGAAAAATGAAAAAGAATAAAAAAAAAATTAAGAAGAAAAGGATATGTGGGTGTTTGTTGTCCTAAAATAGCATTAAGTTAAAAAGAAATTTAAAAAAATAAATAAAAAGAGGCGTCTTGCTCAATTGTGAAGCCCACAATTCAAAGAACGCGGGTCCCACAGGTCTGTGTGGGTCCTCGGTGGACTAGCACGGGCCCGTGGGCCTGTTCTGGGCCTCGCTTGGCTGAATGGCCTGGGTGGTTTGCCCGTGGGCTAGACTGGGCCCAATGGTTCTTTTGGCTAATCTTCGGGGTCTGGCTTCACTAAATCAGAACAGAAGATGGGATGGCCTTCCAAAGATGATCCCCATCTATTCATTGTATTCATTGATTTCATGCATGCCCTTTAGTTTGATGGCTCTAGAGTTCAGCATTTCATCATGACTCAATCCAACCATAGACAATGGTCCAATTGAAGTGATTGTCCATTCATGATAGATTACTGTGAGGTATTTGACTGATAATACCTCACATCATGAATGGACAATCACCTCAATTGCACCATTATCCATCTTTTTATTCTATTGTATTATTTAAAACGCTAATATACCACTGTACACCAATATATTAGCTAATACAAAATCGCTTTAGTTTTTATTGTATTATTTAAAATGCTAAAATAATGTTATATAGATGGCATGTTTGTTTGTATGAAATACATAAGAATCCATGTCATAAGTGATTAAAAATAAATACCAAATAAGGTGAATATACAAAAGTCATGAAAGTCAAATAACCACCTCTTTAATGGAGATTCGGAAGATGGAAAATCAATACCCAACAATTACTTAAATGACTCAAATCATAAAAAAGTCAAGGTGTCATCTACATTGTTACTTTCTTTCCTTTTAGCCCTCATCTCATATCACTCATAGCTCACCTCTCTATTAATAATTCTTCTGAGTCGAGCTCATTTGATCATGAATTTTTATATATTAGGTTTTTACATAATCTAATTCAAATCAAAATGCCCCAAGAGTGTGGATTATTTGAGCTCAGCTATATTAATGCTCACCACATACTATACATCTATCAGTCAAGTCTACTCCAATTCTCTCATACTAATTCTCCATAAATTCATAAAAAAAAATTAAAAAGAAAGGAAATGAATGACATCTACAAAATGCATTGTACACATTTTTAATCCTTCAATTAGTCCAATCCCATAACATGGAGAGAGGATTACTCTGAGTGATTTAAATTACAAAAGAGGGCCCATAATCAGATATAAGTAGGCACAGATCAGATGGAGGATCTGATTTCCATTTTATCATTCTTTTCCACTAAGATGAAATATCAGTTTCTACACACAAAAAGAAAAGAAAAAAAAAAGGATGAAGGATCAGTAGTTGTTGTACATACTTGGTATGTAACAGTACTAAAAAAGAGTATTTTTTTGCCTTCAGATAGACGATACATACATAGCTAGATATTTTGAGATTGTCCAGTATTAGAAAAAGATGGGTCTTTTTAGGACTTGTGGTCGGTTGGTGGCCCACACTATCAGGCCCAGAACCTAGAAGTTTCTTCATCCAATCACAGTTAAAACTGAATTGACTCGGTTTAGTCAAGTCGTTTGAGAAAACACGCCTGTTTCAAGTTGGACATGGTCCCAAATTATGTGGGGCCGCTGAGGGGCATGTGATGTGTGCACTACAGAAAACCCATTCCATGGCTGAAATCCAATCCCTTAAAATCACTGTACACTCTTGTTTTTGGTCTGAAGAATTTTCACAAAAATTGGGGCTGGTCACACGCTCACACTGTTGAAAATGACATGCCAACAAGAAATCCATTGTTTTTATTGCAATCCGCATAGTACTGGGCTCCATAAATTCTCCAAGACCTGCATATAAATTTTAGTAATGACATGGAAGATACATGGGATTTCTAGAGGGTCCAAAGTTCTAGATTGTAGAATTCGGAAGAACATAAATTCAATCTAACAACGTTGGTACAAATCAAAATATTAAATATTTACATTTTTCCAAGAGACTTGCAAATTTGTCAAGTCAAAGATACCTTTTTGTCGTCTGCACATAGCTCATGATTCATGGTGAGGCTACAGCTGGTAGATTTCCCTATCATAACTAAGATTCACTTGATGATTTTGCCTTTTTTATATATAGACTAGAAATGTATAATGAGGCGAAGAACATAAATTTTAAACAAATAAAACCTTTACCATGTGTCATTTCACTCAGTTGGCTATTTGTCTTTAGTGTAAAAGTTGTTTCTGTCCATTTGGCATCTCCGACATTTAAAGCTTGAATACAAGCAAAAAGCTAAATGGATAAGTCTATAGATTGCGACTGTATGTAGTATCATCACATTTGCAAATTCAAAATGAAAAATAAACAAAAATAAAAGATGGAGTTTGAAGATTAATTATCTATTTAAATTAAATAATTTAAAATATTACTTATAATATAGTTAATATTATTTAACTTATTTATTTTAAATTTGTTGACAAAAGTAGATAGACAAAAGCATATGATTGACAATGACAAAAAAAGAGTTTTTATTTTATTTTATTTTATTTATGTTTAACTCACAAACTTTAGTTGCATATCATGAGACCATTGGGCCTACCATATACATGATATTTGTGCTTGAGTAGATTCACAAGTTTATCTTAGCTTATTTGCCTGGGACAAGAAAGATGCCGGTAACACATTGATGTGACAAATGATTTAAGACATTATTGATAAAGACCAATAAAGTTAGAAAAAGTTGTGTTTACGATGGGTCTAGTTAGGGTTACAAACGGGTATCCGTTTCTCGATTCTTCAAGTTATTCGACTCAAAAACTAGGTGGATTGAAATGTAATTTTAGTTCTGATAAATAATTAGATTCTGAATATAGATTTGGACTTATGACGTAATTGGGTTTGATTCGGGTTCAATTCCAAGTGCATACAAAAGTCTGCACAAAGGACCCGAATCCGGATGCTGTTTAAAAACACAAGGGCAGTTTCATCATTTTCTCCAAACAAAGGGGTTTAGAAAACCAAGGCTTTTATTTGACCCTTTCTTCTTTTAATCTCCATTTCCACGAGCATCTCTCTTAAATGGAAAATCAAGATCCATGTCTAATAGCAGAAGAAATGAAGACCCTCTACACCTTAAAAACCAGACCCGGTTGCAACCCTAGGTCTAGTTGAGAAATATTGGTAACAAGTATAAGCTCAACTTAAAGCTAACCTATTTATTAACATAATTTGGATTGTGTTTGTAAGTTATAGTGCAATTAACTAAGTTAGTCGGGTTAGAGTTAGGTATGCTTGTTGGATAGTTGTAGACATTATATTTTTTTTTACCATATGAAGTGCATTGTTTAATTAAAGTAAAATTTGACCTATGAGTAAAACTTAAAATGGGACAAAATTATAGAAAATTTCTTCCTCTAAAAAAAAAAACCTTTTCAAATGAGACCATAGCAATAAAAATCATATATAGAGATATAAAGATATGGCATCTAAAAGGTGAGAAGGTCAAAATTAAAAAAAAATGGTTATTATCCTATCTCACTTTTCCATACAAATGACTTAATCTGGAATTGATATTGTACCATTAAAATCTTCACTTCAAGATTTTTCCAACAATGTATTATATTGGAATGGGAGAATTTTTAAAAAAAAATCCTTAAGTTTCAGCCTTATTTTAAAAAATGACACAAGTTTCAAAACTTTTCAAAGTAGTCCTTAAGTTTCTTAGAAAATTTTCAATTAAGGACATCCATCTATTTAAAGTTATTTTTTGGAAAAAAAATTCTTTTTTTTAAATACCCAAATTACCCTTTATTATAATAAAACTCTCTTTTACTTCCTTTGTATTCTCCTTATTTCCCTTACTGGTGTTCTTACGGTGATCAATGACACACAGTATTCCCATAGGGATTGGCTGTATATAATGGCTGCAGAAACCATGTGATTGCTTTAAATGAAGGGTAATTTGGGTATTTTCAAAATATTGAGGGAAAAGTCTCCAAAAAATACTTTTAAATAGTCGGATGTCCTTAATTGAAAATTTTCTAAAAAGCTTAGGGACTAATTTGAAAAGTTTCAAAACTTATATTCTTTTTTGAAATAAGGCAAAAACTTAAAGCCATATTTGAAACTTTCCCTATAGGAAATCTAACAGGCCTCCGCATGTTGACAATGCGCAGTAGTGCTCAATGCTCGACGCAGGTGCTAGAAACCTACCTAGTAGTCAGATTCCATAAACACCCAAAAACGATCAAAAGAGTTATGAGAATTGAGAACCCAAAAGTTATAAATAAGGTGCATATCCTCATTAGGGAGCTCTAATTAAGAGAAAGAAATTCTCTCTTCCTCATCTCATTTCTCTTGTTTCTTTTTGAGTATTTCTACCTATTTTTCATTTTTTTTTCCTTCCTCAAGTCCCTTAGAAGGAGTTCTTGAGGATTAAATTGTGGGGTTCAATGTGCATGCTTTTCTGAAAGTCTTCGCTTGTGTCCTCTTGGAATAGTAATTGGAACATAAAGACCCTTGATTTTCGATCTTGAGCCTTGAATCTAGTGCCCACGCATCCAGTAGATTAAGATTTTATTAATAAAATCACAGATTTTCACTATATTTAGTGATTGTGATTTATCTAGTTTATGTTCAAAATAGCGAGATTGAATCAAACTGGGATAGAAGCCTCATCCAAAATCTTAATTCTCATAATGTCTCCAGACTCCAGAGTTTCCACCCCAAGAAAAGCATACCCATCCTGCAAGATTTCAGGATACTCAACCGACAATATGACTGCCAAGGCTGTGAAATCCATTCATTTGTCAAGCTTGGTACAAAAATTCAACAAGAAGGATGATAACATTCGGTGAATGAAGGACTTAATTAGGTTGGAGTCATTTGACTTTAATCTGATGAGGATGTCTTGTTTGGATAAGATTTCATTGTTGCAGTTGGATTTATGAGTTTAAGAAACATTTCAAGCGTTAAGATTATAATAGTCTTAACATTATAAAGAAAAGATTTTATTCACTGTAGATCCGCGTTAACCCAAATGGACTACATGTTGGCCAACGCTCACAATAGATATATGAGTTACACCAATCACCAGGGAGCCCTCTGGATAACGCACTTGGACCCAGACATGAATTGTACAGGTAGGATCTTACATTTCATTAAACTACCACTTATCTCAAAACTAATTAGTGATAGGAAACAGCACAACAATAGTTTTATGGTAATGGCGAAGGCTCGACCACAATTATGACCGCTCAGGAGCGAGGGTGAACGTTGACCTCAACAATACCCAAACATATATTTACAGAGTATATCCATGTATACAGTCTAAGAGCATAGCAACAGCCATTTGGGTCCTTCAGTCCAACATCTGTGGACCTAAATTCATACCCAAATTTTATTCGGCCTCACTAAGTACCCAAATAAAAAGAAAATTTTGGGTCCAAATACTCGATCTATGCCTATCTCACACAGGGTAGACTTCCACCCATACGATTCGGCATTCAGTGGTGGATAAATTGACTGACTTGGTTGGTTGGTTCTTCTCTAGTCAATCAAATATCTAATTTAATAAGCTCTCTTTTTATATAAAATAAGACAGTTAGGCTTCAATACTGTTTGTGTTCATGATTCGATCATCATCGTCGCCATTGCAAGAAATTTCTCTAGTTATGCACAAGTAGGGTTGTCATTCGTGTCGTGTTAATAAATTCAAGTTAAAATCACATTAACCCGTACATGACCAGTTAACTTAACGAGTCAAAAAATTCAACCCAAACACGACCCGCTAATTTAATGGGTTACACGACCCAATCCGTTAACCCGATAAGTAATTAAGTCATTTCGAAAATTAAAAAAAATTATACAAAAATAGAAGGAGAAAAATATATAAGCCACATGAAACTGTAAGTGAGGATCTCAAGTGAATCCCACCTAAAACCCCACTATAAAACAATAACTTTCAATTTCTTCTTTATGAATATAAATTAATTTTAGTTACATTTAGAGAGTAAAAAAATTTAATGGGTTAAGCGGGTTGTTAACGGATTACTGGTTCAATTCGTACACAACCCGTTAACTTAATGTGTTAATGAGTTTGACCCGTTAACGACCCAAACCCATTAAGAGCTCATCCAAACCCGTTAATATAGTGTGGGTTTGTGTCGTGTTAACGAGTCGTATGACATTTTGACAACCCTGTGCGCAAACATTAGCCATGCATCCAGAGGTCTGTTCCTTCAGGGATAGAGTCCTTTGCCTAAAAGAGAGATAGGAATAGATAGGAACTGGACCCTTCCATGTAAAAACTAAATAGAGAGAGACTAGAGATGCACTTCAGTTGCTGATCAGTAGTGTAAATAGTCAATAGCTCTTTCAGTCTTTCAATTTTAGCAAGCAGTAGGCTAATAGGCATATCTCATTCACTGCCTGACTTAATAATGAAGAAAGAGGAATGATACTTGTAGAATCACCCAGTTCCTACACTGTAGATTGTGATAAAAATAAATATGACAACCCTAATGAGAGATGACTAGCAATGTGTTTGTACTTTTGCTCAAAAAGCTCTATAGAAAGTGACTCAATATCAATATTCCTTCTGACATCCGAGTAAAATGAAGAAAAGAAGATTAAGAGGAATAAATACGTCCAGCTTTACTTTGCAACTCTATATGAATACGTAACTTGAATTTATAAAAGAAAAAAAGGAATAAGCTCATAAAATATTATTAGCCTTCCAATTGTAGTGGTGCAGGTTTGGAAAAGAATCCCATTTTTTATTAATTCTAAGTTCACTAAAATGGTAGCATCGTAAAATATTATTAGCCTTCCAATTGGAGTTATGCAGATGTGGAAGAAAATCTCATTTTTTTATTAATTCTAGATTCAGTTTGCTTGATTGAATGTCTAATTGGGCTAATATTTGGTACCTATAATTCTTCTCTACATTTGGTAAGACTAATGGACCCACTATAATGTCATGGGTTTTTGTTGGCCAATCGCCTGGCAGATAGGGAAAAGGAAATCGTTGTCACTTTTGAACCTGAAAAAATAAAGTGCTTGCCCCAATGAGAAAAAAAATATGGTCAAAAAGTTACAGCTGACATTACCCATGTCATGTCATAAGTGACCTACTGATACTCGTGCGGGTTGAATATGGAAAGTGTAGGAGCATAAAAAAAAAAGGTTATTGGACCTTTTTATATTTTATGGTTGACAATGACCAATAAAATTAGTATTTTATAAATAATTACTTCAGTTATGTTTTTACTAAGACAATTGGCTCTATATCCCTTTTATTTTATTCTTTTGAAATATTAATAGATTTGACAAATTCATAAACTTTACTAGTAAGATCTTTAAAACATTGATGTGACTCATAGAAAAAAAAACACTTGTTAGTATCAGCGGAAATAAAAACATATCCTATCTTAATCACTACGGTGAATGGGTCGGTTCCGGTGCAAGTTCATGGTGAGCCCGAAACTTAAACTGTTTATGGAGAAACTGGAACCGGACCTAAACCCAACCTAGTTCGAAATCGGTTTCCTAGTTCCAAAATCAGAATCAGAACTGGTTCCATGTATGGGACGAGTCTGGTTTCGAGTTTAGGTAGAGAATGATATGGAGAGAGAAAATCTAGTTTTTAGGATAAATTCTTGAAAATTGAGGTAATACGTTGGGTCTTGAGTCCACAGGTTGGAACCAAAGTAGACCCGGGCCCATTTACTTATCGGGATCTAAATAGGGACCCAAACACAATTTTTAACAGGTTTGAAGTTCCGGGTAATCGGAGAAGCGGTGACCCATTTATGTCAATGGAAGGGGATTCTCATCCTCCCATAACCACACAAGATTGATCCCTAGGGTGCAAGTTAAAATCAAAATTTTATCACCAATCTAGACTATAAAAAAATCATCATCATCCTCGTCCTCAATATCATCAAAGCGTTGTCCCAATTATGTTGGAGTTGATTACATTAATTCTGTTTCTCATTTTCGATTTGTTTAGAGTCAATCCTTGCATATATTGCTTTTTTTTAAATATATTCTTACTACTTACATCCATGTCACCTTAGTACCATACCCATTTTCTTAGTGGCCATCAACCTATACTGAGAATTATTTTCTCAACCATGCCTTCGTCAGCAGACATGTCTAAACTATAATCAAATAATCTTTTTTAATTTATCATCTAGTGATGCTTCCCCTAAGTGCTCTTGAACGCATAAATTACTAAATTTCATTTTTTTTCTAGTTTTATCACATATTTATGTTCACATCTCGACTACACTCATTTTGCATATGCGTTGCTTCTTAATTAACCAGTATCTCACTCCATAGGTCATAGTTAGTCTCATTGTTGTCCTATAAATTTTGTCTTTCAATCTTATCAATATGCTTTGATTATAAAGTTCTATAGAAGACGATCTCCGCTTCTACTATCCCGCTCTTGTCCGTTTTTGACATCTTCCCGTATTTTTCCATCCTATCTACAAGTACAAATTTCTTTGATGGGTTGAGTACTATTATATGAGCGCCATGGAAAATGATACTAGAGTAAGAACCAAAAAGGCCATATGTGGCTAGCAATATATAAGAATAGGGAATCTAGTAAGTCAAACAAAATGAAGAGCGAAAAAACTATTGACTTATATGGCTTAATAGAAGCCAGTGGTATTGAGTGCATATGTTAATAGTCTCAGTTGACCGTGCCCCTGCACTACCCTTAGTCTACTGGGATCAAGAGTTGGTCTGCTTTTGGTGTACCAGGATTTTGTGGTTGATATTATAAATAGAGGGTAAAAGCTTTTGTGATATAACCTATTCTAATTGCATTGTGAAAAACTCTCATTGTCTTCTCCTGTGGACGTAAGCTAAAAGTCAAACAACGTAAATCCTATATCCTTAGTGTTCTTGGTTGACTCTCTTGTGCATGCATCTTATGCCCTTAGATCACAATAAAAACTAACGCACGTTCCTCGGGTAATAGCTCAGAGCCTTTAAATGATGATTCAACTAACATTCATCTCTATATTTCTCAATGTATAAAATAGATTCATGTATAGTTTAATTTGCCAAATATGATTTTGATGTTATTCAGCTCACCTTTTATCCACAATTAGGCCTTCCAATTCCATCCCAACGTGTTGATTAACATGTGTTGAGGTCGGCCTTACTGTAAAGTTCGCTGCTTTCATTTTTTTTTTGTTGTTAGCAAATTTTCCTCTATATTATTTACCCCAACCAATGGGGCTGGGACCCAAGACTCACACGAGTACAAAGGAGAGCCGACAAAGTGGGAAGATTGAAATACCTAGGAATCAATCCTTGGATAGACACGTGATAGACCAGGTTGCAAACTAATTAAGCAACCCTTGGTCGTGTTGGTAAGTTCCTTGTTGGTTGTCTCCTCTTTCTTTTTCTTTCTTCTATTTAGTGACACCGTTTCCATGAAGCATCCAACAATTTATGAATTGGAAAGGTAGCTCCAACAGAAACCATACCTAAACCTAATCACATTTAATTTCTCATGGCACTGCCCGGTTGTCAATCTTTACTGGTTTGGATCAATTTATGATTATGGTATAAGTTGGATAAGTTTTTCTATCCTTCTACCATGATTTCTATGGGAAATTCTTGCAATGAATCAAAAGTGGAAAATGTCACATTAAGTTATTGGAACTGTGAGTTTGTGATGCCATTGTGACTTTCGATACTCTAAATTCATAGTGGTCCTTTGAATACATGAGAAAAAGATAATAATAATAATAATAATAATAATAATAATAATAATAATAATACACATGGGACTGGAACTACATGCAGCATTGATGGCCCTAGTGTATAGGTCCATCGGTATCCTAAACAGGTGGACCTGATCAGATGTATGAAATGGAAAGTGTGGTCTGTATTAGACATTGATTATGTGGCCCAGGATGACTTTTGGGCCCATTTCATGTGGTGGTGTGATTCACCTATTACACATCCATTGTCAATGTCTCTCTTTTTGTGGGCACAGGTCCATGTCTCTTTAATTAGAACAAGAGAAGAAAATGAGGTAAAAGGTCTTTTACGTTAATGCAGGCTACCAGCTTATCCACCCAAGGAAGTTTATATTTGTTTAAAGTCCTTTAATCTCATATGGATGTCCAAACCAAATCACCTATATATATTTTAGTTGGCCAAGATATTAAAATGCTGTCATGTCTCTTTCAAGACACAAAATTAAGAAAACCAATTCCACGAAACTTTGATGCAACTTCCCTGAGATTTTACCTAGGACTTCTATTTTTTTTTATGAAATGGAAGAAGAATAGGGCTTGCTGTTGCTGGCCTGGCCCCAATTGTGCTGGATGTGGACCGTGTGTAGGGGGGTGTTCATGGTCTGGGCCAGGCTAAGGCATATCCAGGCCTGGCCTAACTTTATAAACAGTGGCACAGATCTTGCCCAAGCCCAACACGGGCAATAAAAGTCAGGCCCGAACACGCCCATTTAATTATCCCATCGAAATAAAATGGGAAAATAAAAAATCTACAAAATAGGTTTTAACTGTATTTATATTTGCTAATTTTGATTTTCTGAATTTTTACTTATTTTCCATTTCCCAATATTATCCCAAGACCCCAAAGTCCCAATATCCTAACATTTTTTCCCTAGGCTGCTAGGCAATAGTGTCTTAAAAACGATATATGTGATAATCATTAGGCTGCCCATGGGCGGAGCCAGCTTGAGGCCAATTCAATCCTGACCCACAAGGGAATGGATTTGGGCTGTGTTTAATAAGCATTTTAGGCTTCTGGTCAGGACCTGGACCTAATTTTCTGGTCTAACATTTGAACAGATGGGCCTGGACTATACATATTTACATATTTTGGAAATGGTCTGGACCTAAGCCAGACCCTTAGGCTAATTTCTGAATCTGGATTTAAAATTAGTCTTGATAACTGAACAGGCTGTACAAGGATAGATAGTTCACTTCACCCTGACTTTTAGACTATACTATGGTCGGACTAGGCCTGAGTTTTAGGCACAAATACAAATGGATTGAGCCCGAGCTGTTCCTAATCAGGACCCATTAACTGCCCTAGCACTACATGTGGTTGGGCCCTTTGACATCGGGCTAAGCCCTTCCCAGTTAGCACCCGCAATTTCAGATGAAAAGGGGAATCAATGGGCCTGGCCCATGAAAGGTCGTCTAGGAAACCAAAGTAACAGCTACAAATTGTAGTCCATATCCTTTCGTATAGGAATGTGAGACGGATTAGGTTTGAGTCAGATCCATGGGTCCATTTCCTTACATACAGATGTATATGGGTTAGGTCTGGGTCACTCCGTGTGGTCCATTCCTTGTTTATTTGGGTTCAAGCTTGTGTAAACGCAAATCGGCTCATTCCTTCTCTGGCAATTTCGTTTTTCAGTTCCTCCCTGTCAAGTGTCAAACAGTTTACATCCCATAAATGCGGGCCCACGGTTCCATTGTCCAACCCACTGATGTGATAGGCCACATGGTCAAATTCTGGACGCATCTAACATCTCTATTAACAAGATAATTCTGCAACAGCCTTCACAGAATTCATGGTTTTGACAATACCTAAAATTGGTAGATTAGGACCCCGAGGTGGAGAGGTTTTCTACACATGGACCATCCAAAGTGTGGGGCATTATTTCAACAGTTGGATCAGTCTGATGGGGCCCACCTTACAAACTGGAAAAACTAAATTGCCATTTGTTTGCATGTAATTGAATTATTAGAAATTGATGGTACAATGGGTTCCTATGAAGGAATATTAAAGAGCTGAGAGGTGAAACATAAAACATAGAGATGTAGATGAGAACCCGATTTTCTTGAGATTTTGTCCATCCCTCTTAGGCTGCGGCAGTGGGGCCCGCTTTTTAAAATTCGGAGCCATTCAAAATTAATGCCCTCCAAGTATACAAGGCCACCCGAAATTTTATTCTGAGATGTAGGACTTGCCTCAAGTTTGATGACCAGACGAGAAGCACAGCAGCCTGACATTCAGCTAATTATTAGAGGTCCATTGTTCGGTGCAGTTTAAGCAAAAACGAGCCGCGTTACACTCCAGCTGTGATTTCTTGAGCTTTCTAAATAAAGGACATAAGATATGTTCATGAGGCCCACTGATCCGATGGGAGAAAGTAGGTTTGTTGAGAAGCATTCTATCGAAGTCATATTCAATGGGCATTTCAAGGGATCCAAGTTTAGGCCCATAAAATAGACTGATAAACTAGAAAATTCGTCTCTTTATCCACCACTAGTTTATCTCTAAAAATGAATGTTGGGTCAAGCTAAGCTTGCCTCACATGTCCTGTCCTGTATCAAAATTCTATCCACAAGAGATAATATATATATATGGACGATATTTATGCGCATCCATCTCTAACCGTATTACGGTGAGGGACAACGTATTATGATTGACTTTATAATACATCCGAACCATCCACACACATGAGACCCCCTTCAATACACTAGATCCATTGGATTCTCACTTATCCAAATGGATTGGACGTTGGATCGAGGGTCAATATTTTTCCTTTAATATAAAGCCGTTTAATTCTTGAGCCACAAATGAAGGGTTAGAGGCATGGGATTGGCCCCAACCCACAAGTCCCATGATCAGTGGGTCCCTAGGTGTGCCCCATTAAGTTTGTCCATAGCCATATGGCCTGTGAGGAAAGGATGCATATGAATATCCCCATGTAATGAAGATAGGGAAGTATTATGTTGATAAATATACAAAGGGGATTTTACCAAATAAATGGTGTTAAACATGTATACGCCCATTTTAAACAGAAATACATCAATATATCCATTTTGGTGTTCGTACAGTGTTTTTGGACGCTTTTACCCCTTGTTGTGCGAACGAAATCGTCATGTCATTATAGATCTCATCCGCTCCCAGCCCTCTCTTTCCCTCTCCCTCTCTACTCTACCCGCCATTTTTTATCTTCTTCTTCTTGCAGCTCGAGAAAGAAAGGAAATTGCATCAACTTTCGAAACCCTAATTTCGGAGAGAAAGTACCCGTTCCTCTTGGCTCTCTTCGTTCTTCTTCTCTGCGGCTCTATCCTCGTCTTCACCAATCGATTCTCTTCCCTCTCCCTCTCAGATCTGGAAAGATATCAACAAATCTCCTCAAGAATTCCTAAATCTTCTGCTCCATCTATTACTGATGAGATCGAGAATCAAGATGGGAGGGATGATTCGATCCCAGCTCCCACGGATCTGATCGATTGGAAGTTTTGCAAGTTCGTCGGAGCCGTTGATTACATTCCTTGCTTGGATAATTGGAGGGCGATCAAGGAGCTTAAATCTCGGAAGAGAATGGAGCATCGGGAGCGGCATTGCCCGAATCCGAGTCTTAGATGCTTGGTTCCTCTCCCGATTGGGTATCGGTTTCCCGTTCCGTGGCCAAATAGTAGGGACATGGTGAGATTGATTCTTTGGTAAGCGTCGATTGTATGATTGTTCTAATTGTAAACATATATATCCATCTATCTCAATCTGTCAGTTGATTCTTGGTTCTTGAATTAGTTTATTTTTCTGTTGTTGTGGAATTTGAGTTTTTCTTTTGCTTGTTTGGCTGAAATTCAGTTTATATTCTTGATTGAGCATTGGGAATTTGAATAATTATTTTCTGGATTGTCGAGTGCAGTTGGAATCACATTGGTTTCTACCTGATCTAGAAAATTGCTATGTCGAGATTCTCAGTTAGGTAGTGCTAAAATTTGTAATTGAGTTGCTTCCATTTTAGCTTTGCTCTGTGGCATAGTGCTCATATGCACTCCATCTCTTGTGCAGCCCGATCTTAGGAGAACATTTTCCAATCTATGACAGTAGTGAAGTTCTTGTGTCACCTAGTCCAATTTTTAATGACCTCGATATATGTGATCCCATCATTATGACTAAACATCTGCATATTTATAAATAAGCTTAAGGCCATGCCAAAATGATTTATATTAGCTAATCTAATGCTGTTACTTTTAGGACTCAGAGTCCCAAAAAATTAGGATGATGTGATTTCAATTTTTTGTTTTCCAGATTTTGTTTGACAATTTTCCTCATCCAAAACTTGTTGAGTACAATAAGGACTAAAACTGGGTGAAGAAGATTGGAGACTATCTTAATTTCCCTAGAGGTGGAACTCAATTTAAGGAAGGAGTTACAAGCTACATTCAATTTATAGAAAGGGTACCATGTTTATTGGCTAAATATAGAATCTACTGTTCTTATTCTAAGTTGAGATAATTGCATTGCATACTTGCCTTGTCATTCAATTGGTATTGAGTATAAAACACATATATTCTCTAATGTTAATATTATAGACTGTCTAATTAACTTCTAAATTCTATATTTGAAGATGCCTGTGTGAAATGTTGGAAAGGATGACTTGACAAAGGAGACTGATCGGTGAAGAGAAATACAAAAATGAAAAGATAGAGCTTTCTTAGATGAAACAAACGACCAAATACCACCCATTATGTAATTTATTTATTTTTGGTAAAAACCCATGGGATTTTTACCAAAAAAGTGTTGCAAAACAGGTATTAGCCCATTTAAAACAGAAATACACCAAAACACCCGTAAATCTGTTTAGAGAGAGAGAGAGACATCATCAATTGGATCGTCAGGTATGTTGTTCATCTTTCTACTTGCTCTTGTTTGGATAGGGTACCTTTTGGATTTTTGAAACAACAAAATTGGCTTTGATGATAGTTACCGAGTTTGAACTTACATATCTAATGTGTATAACAATTTTCTTAAACTTGGCCAGCCATATAGGTGTCGATTATATAATTCATTGCTTATCAGTGAATGAATGTATCATTTGTCAGCTAAAAGATCTGCAGGGACTAGCTTCTTTCCCACAAGCATCTTTCCAAAGACCCAAAGCAATACTTACCAAGAGGTAAGTTACCAGAGCATTGGGGTTGTGTTTTTGTTGCCTACATTTCCATCCAACTTGTATGGATTGACTAATCATATCTCATACATTGGTATCTTCTCATCCTTTTTGTTTACATTTTATGCAAAACCTTACATCCACTAATCACGAAGGCATTCACTGTTTTGTATTGCGTTCAGCACTTTCTTTTATTTGAAACAGAGAAAAGAAGAAAGAACACTATTAAGAGAGAGGGTAGGTGGGCTTTCGAGCTTTGGTTGCTATAGGAGAGATGGGGTTCAGACTATATATGCATTTCTTTATTGTTAACTAGCTTTGTTGTTTGAACAAGAACTAAATCAAATGTTCCTCTCATTTGTTGAACAAGAACTGGTGCATTGGTCTAGTCCCTACTAAGGCATGAATTTATTGCACCATAGAGACACCTGTTTCTCTGGCTATCGAGTTGTTACTTGAAACCAACCAATCAGTGTTTGACCACCATCTTCTCAATACATTTATTTAACGGTAAGAGATTCGTTTTTTCTCCTTGCATTCAATCAACACAGTTGGTTAGAACTTCATATCTGTGCTAATTATGCTGCAACTGCTTATCTTCTTCTATCTTTTAGTTTGCATCTTTGCCAATTTTGATTCTTGAAATGGCTTTGGTAGGATTATCATTGTACTGGCTAATGTCGCCTCTAATGGTCAAGTTATGGATTGTCATATCAAGGGATTGTAACGTTCTTAAAGAGTGACTTTTTAAAAATTTTAATATGTAAAATATGACATTTTTGCTCTTTTTCTTAAAGTGAATGCTCATCTTCTTGTCTGTTATCTAGATATTTTCTGGAAGCCATGCCTACCTATATAAAGGTTATTGGAATTGCATGCGATCAGTGAAGTTTTATTGACAATCTTGGAATTAGATTTACTACTTTTTGCTTAAATGGGAACAAAAGGATTTTTAGGTATTTTGATAGGAAGGCAAGTTTTAAAAGGCAGAAGAATGATTTTTGAATGAAGCCACAATATAGGTATGTGTGTTTATATACAGAATCAATCAGTTATAAGGTTTGAATGGTTAAGAGTCATTTGCTTATGAGTTTTCTGTGGGGTAAAGTTTATGTGTAGTTCAAATGCCTTCACATGGTCTTGCTAATTGTTTGCTTTACATACACAAAAAAGGGCTAACTAATAATAAAATATGTCTTTGTTATGGTAGTGGTAATGGTGGTGTTTAGTGGGTTCAGTGATTGTGTTCTCTGATTTTATGACGATTGCAGAGAGGGGAGGTGACTATGACATTGAGGTCAAGGGAGTCAAGATATCTCCAGATCCAGTGGTGAGAGGCAAGCCAGCTACTTTCAGCATCTCTGCATCTACTGGTAAGTTCATATTGCCTATGTTTGTTATATTACTTTGTTTTGTTTCTCTTTTATGGGAGATTAGTCTCTTGCTCATTGACTTACTGAGTTCTCTTTTACATGTTAATCTTATAAGGAAGATGAGCATTGAGTTATGAGCTATATGTACTACTACTTCATACCTTGCTCTTATTGGTGAGATGAGCTTCAGGAAAATGGATGATAAAAAGCGCCCACTTGAGTTTGTACCTGAAGCTAATTTGCAAGGAATACAGCTAATTCCTTCTGATTTTGATAAGTGGAAGAGTTACAAAATGGAAAACAATCGTAAAGGGTATTCTTCGGAAAGAGGGATGCAGTTTGCAGGCATGGTTTAGCTTGTCCTGAATAAGGTTGTGGAATTGGGCTGCAGTCATAGAGAAGAAGCTAATGTCCATCCTTGTTTGTGCATATTGGGTTGGTGGGAGGGTTATCACCATCGGCTGTACCATAATTGCTGATGCTGCTACTATAAAGTTCATCATTGTTTATATTTCCCCTAAAGACATAGACATGACAGTTGTGCTCTAAATTTGTTATTGCATTAATCATTCATTGTATCGTCATTGTATCGTTGTTGCACTCGCATCGTTCTGGATAAAGTGGTCTATATAGCAATCAAGTTATAAGGTTGGAAGGCCACAACTGTTGGATTTTTATTGCTTTACATTAGTAATTAACAATTACGATTTTGGAGCATTTTCTTTCATTTTTGTTGTCCAACAATGAGACTGGCTCTGGCTATAAATTGAGATACATAAACAATGAAAAAGGCTCACAAATTTCACCCAGATTAGTGGTTACTAAATTTTTTGATAACGATATCGTTACGATCCTTTATAGTTTTCTACGAGATTGACCCGGACTATATATTGAGATACATAAACAATGAAAAAGGCTCACTAATTTCACCCAGATTAGTGATTTCTAAACATTTTTTATAACGATATCGTTACAATCCTTTAGAGTTTTTCACTTCTCTTTCCCCTCCTCAGCTATCACATTAGCTCAGACTATATATTGAGATGTATAAACAATGAAAAAGGTGCACGGAGGTTACCAAGAAGACCAAATTGAAAATATTCCAACAACGAAATCGTTACCGTCCTTTACAGTTTTCAGACTCATGAATGCACCTCTGGATCTTGGTCCAGGGAAGGCAGAATATGAAGGTTCAAGCCCTCACTATGATCTTCGAACCCCCTTGAAAATGGCTAAGGGGAATTTGGGGTACAAGGGTTCGGACCTTCGACCCCTCTGGAAAATGGCCTGAGGAGTGCATGATAGAAGGGTTCGAACCCTCAGGATGAGGGTTCGAACCTTCGACCCCCCCTGGAAAATGGCTCAGGGAATGTAGGACACCTGAGGGTTCGAACCTTCGACCCCCCCTGGAAAATGGCTCAGGGAATGTAGGACACAAGGGTTCGAACCCTCAGGATGAGGGATCGAACCTTCGACCCCTCTGAAAAATGGCCTGAGGAGTGCAGGATACAATGGTTCGAACCCTCTTCCTGAGGGTTTGAACCTTCGACCCCCCTGAAAAATGGCCCAGGGAATGCAGGATACAAGGGTTCGAACCCTCTAGAAAATGGCCTGAGGAGTGCATGATACAAGGGTTTGAACCCTCAGGATGAGGGTTTGAACCCTCAGGATGAGGGTTCAAACCTTCGACCCCCTTGGAAAATGGCTCAGGGAATGTAGGATACAAGGGTTCAAACCCTCAGGATGAGTGATCATACAATCATGCCGACTAAAAAGAGGCATATTATATTTATATTCATGACTTTATGCCATTAACACTCATGGCTTCTAAATCTTAGTAATTATGTAAGTGATTCCTTTCTCCCAACGTTATGCAACTCATATCTAAATGGACTCTTATATGCACACAATAAAGCACACAAAGTGGTGGTTCCCAAATGGAGGTGTTTAAGTTTACTCAACACCTGCCACCAAAAAATGATAAACCAAATAATTTCAAATTAAAAGGCAATGACATCACCTCCAATGCTCCGTAATGTATAAAATCCCAAATGCGACTAGAGTGAAATTGAAAGGATCGCCCTGGTTTACACCATCCCCCATCACGAAGCATAAATACTCATCTGAATGTCCAAATAGAATCTACCCATCATGGTGAATTGTAAATGGAGATCCAAATATTGTAATAGTTGCAGGGAAGGGGGGAACAAGGAAGGGCAGAGAGTGGGGAAGAAGGAAGAAGGGAAAATCGGAGAGTTTGATGGCTCAAAACAAGTGGGGAATAACTTTTTCAGGCATCGGAGAACACGGATTCTTCTCTCCGGCGATGATCGGAGTCCAGCAACACACAAAACACTCAGGCAGCAACCGGAAGTCTTGTCTTCCTCCTGCATGATAGAGAATCCCAGCCCAAGATCCCTTTGTAACTCCTATTCTTCTCCGATCGGCAGACCAAAACTAGGAGAAACCTTCTCTGAGATTGAAAATCTTGAGGGCAGGATATCATCTAGATAGAAGAGGCAAAGGGCGGGAGTTAGGGAATAGAAAACGATGGTGAAAGTGGGTATAGAAAACGATGCCATGACTATATTGTTCGCATGGATGGAGGGGCATAATTGTCCAGAAAACTTGTACGAACACCCATATGGATGTTTTAATGTATTTGTAGCTGAATTTGTGTAATACAAGTGTAGAAACACTTTTGTGGTAAAAATCCCGAATTTAAATTGAGATGCATAAAACATGAGAAGGACTAACGATTTCACTCAATGTTAATTATCGTTCAATTTTTTGATAACGATATCGTTTCAGTAATTTTTAGGTTCTTGTCCAATTTTTTGCAGCCTAATACAACACGATAATTAATGTATAATGACATGCATAAGCAATGGAAAAGACTTGTCCACTTCACCCAGATTGTGATCTCAACATCATCATATGAGAATAGGATCACTACCATTGTGAATATGAGTGAGATAAATTTCATTTGATACTGCACTCTGAACGTCTTTATATAGCCATATTAGTTAGTCCAAAGGCTTGGAACCTCATATTATCAACTATTTTAAAAACGGCCATTAGTAATTCGCTTACCAAACCCGAAAAATAGATGTAAACATGAGTAGTATCATTTCTTTTTTGTTCTACACATGATAATGTACTAGGAGTCAAATTGCTAGTTATTGTGTAAGTGACCATCAAGATTACTTGTACATGAGCAAAGTGATTACTTACTGGAAAAGAGAAGCCTAGATGACGATGGGGAAGAAGGTGGGGAAAAGGTAATAACTGGGTTGGGGAAGGAGGCAATAAGGGATAGAAGAAGATGGGGGGTGGGGGGCTTACGGACTAATGATTCAGCTATCAAATCTCTAAAGCTTGATCCGGGGGGTGGGGGGCCTACAGACTAATAATTCAGCTATTAAATCTCTTAAAGACTGCATATTCAACTATCTAATCTCTAAAACTCAATCAATCCATAAAACTATTAGCTTCTTTCCCCTTGTTATTAATTGAAAATAGAAATCTACACATTTGAAGTCTTCCTGTCCAAACTTAAAAGGATATACAGATCTCCAAGTACTGGATTTTGTTCAAGTATCTAAATCTTACTTAACCTTATCGACGAGAGCTTATAGAGTAAACCACAAGGCAAAAATCCATAAACCATTTAAATGCATTTTCTTATAGTCGTTGTTGCCTATGTCAAGTAAGTAATGAAGAAATCACACAATCATAAAAGAGATTGTAAGAATTCACTAACATTTTAACATCTAAAAAAAAGCAACCATATCTTGATTTGTGTTTTTAAATAGTGAACAACAGCGCAATCCAAAATTGCTATCGCGTATTTTAGCAGAAAAGGTTACTATATATCTAAAAAAAAATTTACTATCGCATAGAAATGCACAGCTGCATTGCAAAACCGATACATTCATATTAAAGGAACAGAACATGGGAAGTTGATACAGGCCAAAAACGGTAAAGATGATGAAATCGAGGCCCATATCCAAATAAGGAAATCAAACAAGATTCAAATAGTAAAGAACAACTACATGATGGAGAAGTCAAGCATTACAAAAGCTCCAGTTTTTGGAATTCAAATAGCCATCAATCCATTCTTAGAAATACATTCAAACAAACAGAGCATTGAATGCAGAGAGTGCCCATGCACATGCTACAACAAAAAATGGATATTATGCAAGTTCTCACCTCTCTTGGCTAGAATCCCTCTTTCATATGCAAGATTTTCTCCATCAACTACGGCGACGAGAGAGCATCGCTAGCTACCGGTGTGAGATGATCTGGATGGAATCACCGATTGGGGTGAAGACAGAAAGGAAGAGGGAAAGAGAGAGCAGGGAGCCAAGGGAAAGAGAGAGGAAGCGAGAGGGAAGGAGAGAGGGAAGGAAGAGGACGCGAGAGGGAATGAGAGAGAAAGGACTGGAGAAGATATGCAGAGAGGGAGAGGGCAGCAAGAGGGAGAAAAAGAGAAAAAGGCTGGACGGGGGGAGAAGATGTTAGAGTGGAAAATATGGGGGAATCGGACGATGTCGTCAGCAAAGGGAGGGTAAAAGCGTCCAAAATGGCAATACGAACACCAAAATGGGAAAATACGTGTATTTGTGTTAAAAATGGCTAAATACATGTTTAAGCACACTTTTCTTGTAAAATTCCCATATACAAATAATAAAATTTATAGGTACCATGTAGATCGATGAAGATCATATATAGAGTTTTTTTCTCCTCTCAATTATGTTTTTCATTAATTAATTGTGGAAGTGAGAAGATCCTCCACCCATTACCTCCACCATGAATTCCTAGAATTCATCTCCATGCAATTTCCAAATGTAAAATGGGTGAGAATTGGAGCAAATGGCATCCATCAATGACCTCCGACAATGTCTCGGGAAGTTGGTCGGAACGATAATTGACCATTCAATGGCCACTACACTACCCTTGTCGGATCCGGCACTAATGTTCAATAAGATGAGGGGAGTTTTCTTGTAGTGAACAAGTGGACGAGGATGAAAGGCCATGGAAATTGTTCCCTCTCAATAATTGCATAAACTACCATTGTCTTGCAGCTGGTGCATGCATTTGAAATTCAAATACAAACATTAGAAAGATGATCTGGTTTACTGGGGCCAAATATATATCTGTGTTTTCGAACTCACACTCTCCTCCTAGGACCACTTGTCGGGACAAAAACCTTACTAATTACACAGTCCATTGGGATAAAAAAAAAATATTTTTGTTTTAATATAATTTACATTAGTACAGAGGTTTTACTTTTAGACGTTGGTAGCTGAATCTCTCTATCAACAACTTGCAGAAATCGGTTGGATTGTCAAGATGTTGATGGGGGCTGAATCTCTATCTACTGCATGTGGTAGCTTCCGGCCGCCCCAAAAATTGCTTGGATGCTCAGGTCAAGATAAATCTTCTCAAACAATAAAACAATGAATCGTTCTTTGGTACGATCGATGAGGCCAACGGAGAATCTGGGCGCATAATATTCAGCCCAATAACAAAACAGCAAACTTCAGCCAATCCGGCACAACAACTGCAACCTAGTTTTTGGGCCACATAATAATTCACTGTCAAGGACATTCTCAGCTTCCTTAGTGGTCCCATTTATTGATTCATTTCTATGCTACTAATTAATGTTGAGAACCAAATGTGATTGTTTGGCTGAGATTTAAAGAATGTTACTGCATTTTTGGCTTATTTATAAAGCCAAAAAAAGAGGATGCAACATTATCGCGAGGCAATTAGTATGTTTAATATCATGGACGGATAATCGATTTTCTTTATAAAGTAGATCTCCACCCTCCAAATAAAATTAGCCATGATATATTTGCATATCTTAATAAAGCATGCCTGAATTAAATAATACTTTATTCTTTAATTAATCTTTTTTCTTCAACTTCAATCAGATACCTGAATGAAAAAAGGCAGTTGTGTTGTTGATGTTAATGATCTTGATGTAAAAAAAAAAAAAAAAAAGGGTTCAAAACTTTAACTACACTCATATACTAGGAGGTTGAGAATTAGAGGAAAACGATGGAAATGGAACCTGAGGAAGACGAATGACATGAATGAGCCACATGGAGTGATTGCTGTGGCCAGAAACTATGATTGTCCAATACGACTCTTCAACAGCAGAGCCTGCGGTTGAAAGAAACGAACATGCAATGGCTGACTAAGATGTCGGGTCTCAATAATTGCATGCGCCCGATTGATGATTCCACCTTAATCTAAACTTTAATGTTTTGACTTGGAACAGTGTCACAAATATTGGCTAAGTAGTAGCAGCATAGAGAGTTGGATTTGTACCCCTTTGCACGCATCACTTGGGAAAATATTAGCGTGTAATACAGTGTAAAATGCTTCAATTCTTTGCAAGCATATGTTTAGTATTTTGGCATGCAGAAGGTAAAACAATTAAGTTAATACTCCTCAGATCAGGAGAAGACCATTTTCTACTGGGACAAAATCGCTTTTTCATACTCGTGTGGAAACAGATTTTCAAAAGAGATTACCTAAACACACCTTAAATAGAGAAAAAAAAAAAGAAAGAAAGGGACATTATTCTCATCATACAATTTGAGATTTTGTTATCTTATTTCTTGAGTAGAATGTAATAAGCTAATTAATGTTTGAGAAAATATTTTAAGAGCATAAAAATAAGTTAAAGTTCGAGAGGGTTAGACCCCGTTTGTACTGATTTACGAGGGATTTTTTCGTACAACTGCCATCTATCAAAATTTTTTTCATAAAATCCTCTAAGTACTAAAACAGAAAGTAAAGAAACTAAATAAATAAAGATTTAAATGGTGTACTGCCTAAAACGTAGGATAAAAAACATAAAAAAAAAAAGGTGTTAAGACTCCATGATGGACTCATGTTCTCATGTACCTTGCAGTGGATGAGTCATTGCATTGATCATCTTTTACTTTTGCCCATACACTCGTTTTTTCCAGTTCAGTTTTATTGCTATGTATGCTTCCCATGGCACTATTCATTTCACAAATATAAATGCAAATATCTAATTATTATTATTATTATTATTATTTATAGTAAGCAATTCAATGTCGAAATAAAGCATCACACTTACTTTTCGGAAATTGGAATATAGATATGGGAAAGCAGTATTCCATATGAGGCGGTTGAACGAAAGGCAGTTGAGAATCTTCTTTATGTACTTCTTTAAAAAAAAATTGTGCCTTATTATTATTATTATTATTTTGCTAAGTTAATTATAGTTAGGGTTGTAAATTAGATATCCAACTATCCAAGTATCCGAAGTCTCCCATTTTGAATAAAGTGGTGGGTCCAAAACCTATTTTTCGTTTAGGAAGAAATTTGGATCTGGATCCAAATGCTAGTATGTTCCGATCTTAGATTTCAAATTCTTGATCATTACGTACATAAATAAAAATTTATATAGGTCCCTGCATTACCTAAGCAATATTCATATTTGAGAGTGTATTTAACTTTAATCATTTACTATTTATTAGTTATACTTTCATGTCTAAAAAAATTATTTTTAAGCTCTTTTTTATTAAATTATGCCAATGCAAGATATATATACATCTTATTTTGGATCTAGATCCATCCTTTTAAAATTGAAGCCGAAACCAAATTATAAAGATAGGTTCTCTGTCCTTATTGGATCCGGGTTTTGATTATAAGAACTTGTCATTTGTCCAGAACTACCTGGTTCCATCGTAGATCCAAACCGTTGGCATTCCTAATGGTGGTACAAAACTCATGAACCTACCGACCACTTTAGTGATCAATTCACTCTTATAAATGTTTGTTTACAAAGGGGAAGAGTGAGGGAAAAAAAATAGAAAATAATTAAAAAGAAAAGGCACCAAATGACCAAAACTATAACTTAGAGAGGAGCCTTTTTTTTTTTTTCAATCTACCTTCTACTCTCAATTGACTCCCTCATTTCTTTAACCCTTGATTTGGCCCTTTATTTTACTTATCTCCACCATCCACCAAACATTTCTTAATACTTATACGAGATGAGATGACCCATTCCACTCACACATATATTTATATACTAAATCCCGATGGTAGTTACAGTTGGCTTAGGACCACGATTCGCATTCGGAGGTTGTAAGTTCGAAACTGTATTACCATACTGAGGTCACAGGGGAGTTTTACCCTGCTTTCTCTCCTGGGGCCATAAGAATTATTCTAATCCAAAAGGCTAGGAACTCTGCGTTATTAAAATAATAATAATAATAATAATAATAATAATAATAATATATATAAGGGATGGATGAGCATATATATATATATATAAGTTAAAACAATGTCGATCCTACAAATCAAAGTCGACTATCGTTGTTTTTTGTATAATGATCGTCTCTAAAATCAAAATAAATTCAATCAGAGCTTGATTTTTCAGTTCTATCATGCAAAAAAACAAATATAATCAACTTTGATTTGCTATTTCGGCTTAAGATAAACTAAGCTTAAACGTAGGAATGTGTGTGTATATATATAGGGAGATGCTCCTGTGAGAGCATCTCTCACCTTACTATGAGAGATAAGGTGGGAGCCCTCACATCCATATCCAATGTCAACAATTTAAATGTAAGGGCCCCTACCCCTATCTCTCACACCAAAGTGAGAAATATTCTACAAAGAGCATCTCTCTCTCTCATATATATATATAATAAAGCTAAGAAAAGGACATTGAAGTTCGGACTCTGGAATCATCCCAGGAACCCACCTGAGAATATCGTGGTTGTTACAACTCTTTCAAACCAAAGAGAAAAGAAGGCGAATCGAAACACTCAAGTTGGTGTTGCACTGTTGCTACTTCTGACTTCGGGACCCGGTCTTCCATTCCACACTCGACTCGTATAGTGCCAGAAAATGACCAGTCGATAGAGGCCTTATCCTCCTGAGTCCTGATCACGTGCAAAATAAAACACGGCCACATGACTAAAGACTCACAACCGTCCATCAGGTGAGCTCCACAGGATTTGTAGCTGGGCCTGTGGCTACACGATGCGTGCCATGTTGACTAAGCCCTGATCAATGCCGTGGGGCGGGCTTGGAAATTCTCAGAACCATACACATGTAGATGATTTGCCACGTGGGTGTTAGTGTTATGTGATGGGCCTATTGAGATCTGCAGAAGCATCTTGGTAGAAAGTGGGCAAGGGCTAGGGCCAGCATTTGACATCAGAGATGGCGTCGTGCATCAATAATATCACGTTTGTTTGTGTATGGTTTCTGCGAAATAACGTAAACAATGACTGTTGAAAACTGACACGTGCCATCTACCACCTTGCAATTCTAGATAGATAGATAGATAGATAGGGCTTCGAAAACTGGAGCCCACATCATACGGTGGGAATGAGAAATAGCTTCTTTCAAGCAATCGACGCGCTGAAAACAAATGGGCTGGTTGTCAACTTTATACTGATATACCATATTAGTTTACAGCAAATTTGGTTAAAAGGGCCTAAAGAGGGAAGGAGTACAGGCTTGATAATCACTTCTACCCAGTAGGATGCTGTTTCACCATATGAATTGCAAACTACCCAAAATAGAGCATCATCACAAAAAAATTCAATTCATTTTTCCTCTTAGTAGAAATGTGGCATCACCACATGTGGAAAAGTGTTTACTCTTTTTTATCTTTTTTTTTTATTTACAAAATGGCAATCATACAAACGAGCCCAAAAATTCAATTCCACTATAGATTCCTTTATCAAGATGATACGCCCTCAATGTGAAATGATAATCTATGAACTCGAGAAGAAATCACCCAATTTTCTTTTCTCCTCTTTTCTCCAAATGGATAAAAGAACATTGTACCAAACCTTAGAACAATAGTAAATGCAGAAAATTAAAAACTTTTCCTTCCACCGAAAAATCATCAACTTTCATAAATATGTCTCGAATGAAAGATCCATGACTAGCTCCATTATGAAATCCACCTATGCCTTTGCACTAGATACTTCGAGCTAGCTAGGGAATCATCCTTGTGGACTCTTATGATGAATCATCCTTGTGGACTCAAATCACAACCTTTGTCTAGCAAGAGCTCATATTTTGACTTTCTTGGGACCACTAGTACAGTGAACAATTCTCAGTTGCCATCTCCATACATCTCTTTCATAAATGAGATTTTTCCTAAAAACCTCATTATACATTTATAATTGTACACCTCTAGGTTCCTTTGGTTGAGGAATTATATAAATTTCAAATTTTAATTTAGTCTTTTTTTGGCAAGAAAATGGACATCTATTTTATCTTTTAGTTAAATTCTCAAACCCGGCCCAGTGGATTGCTAACTCTAATGGCCTGTCTAACATGTGATATATCTCTTAACCAAACCATTAATATCTTTTAACTCAACTCGCTTTCACTAGGGAAGATGGGGGTCTTCAACAATAAGAGAGAGCGGAAGAAGATCTTGTAGAAGATGGAGAATGTGAGAAATGGATCTTCTCCATTATGGTTCTCTCCATCAAACCCTTCTACTACCTATGCTAGAGGCTAATGAAGAAGACATCTGCCTCTCTCTTAAGATCTGGCCAACTGACCCGACCTAGATTAGACTTGTATTACGTCACATGTATTTCATCCCAGCTGATCATAAGTCAAGAAAATTTAGATTAAAGGTTAGAATCCTAGGCGGTCAGGCGAGAATTATCAGTCGAGAATTTAGATAAGTTGACTTCTTCTAATGGACTCCAGCTGAAATTTCATGACCCGTTTTAAAAATAAATGTGGGTTTACTTTAAAATATAGATAGCTGTCAATTAGGCAACGCAACCCGTGTGTCACACCTAATTCAAATTGAATGTATCCATCCAATGAAGCACATGATTTTCACCCAAAATTTTTTTTTTCCTTCAAGCCTGACAGCATCTATTCAACTGCAGTTACTCTCGACACATCCCATGTTCTCAGGTACCGAAATGTTAAAAAGGATTTGGATGCATTAATGTATCTGCGCTCCAACATCACAAAATATCAGAAGCCTCATAAACCTCAACCACGAACGATAAGCATTCCAAGGACAACATTTAAAATTATGAAGGTGACGATCACTAGCATCTCACGTGAGCACAAATAGCAACCCATGTGAGAACTTTAGGCAGCAATTATTGCAATTGAGATAATGTTGTCCGACGAGATAACATTTACAAAATCTTAATTTCATTATATTTCTTAAATCATATTAAAAAAAAATTAAAAACATAATATTGATTCTTGAATAAATTATAAAAGTCCAATTGTGTCCAGCAGGTAAATTGAAATTTTTTAAGACAACGAATTTCTTGATGGGATATTTAGAATAAATAATTTCTTGCATTTACACATCCAAACAAGAGTGAGAGAGTCAGAGAGCTCACGTGTGTGTCTTGATACCTTGAATCTACAAGCATTACTACAATTGCAAGGGCCGCCGGCGAACATCTTGACCGAACTTCCTTCCACCACCGAAAATTGAACCAAAGACCTGAACGAGTTGTAGGCGTACCGGCAATTGCCGGTAACACTTGCAATTTTGACTTGTTGACCTAGTATCCAGACCGAACGTTTCACGAAAAGAGAGATAAAACAAAACCAATAAAGCGAAAGATAAGACAGATACGGAACTATAGTAAATAAATCAACATACATTGCAAGATTTATTGCCATTCCCTCCTCTCTTCCTCTGTCACAATCTGTTTTTTGGCAGGCATTATCTGAGACGCGGTCGCCTGCTACAGCCGGTTGCATCTGCAATAATGCTGCCAAACTCCCAACGCCTATTTCTTCAATCTTCCCCCAACCTGATCCAACAACTAAACCTCTCCTTTCTCTGTATTTGCTCCTCTCTCTCCCATCTTATTTACGGATAAGCCCTTCAGGTTATGCGAGCGGCTACCAAGCACGTGGATCCTGGGAGCACTAGCTCGTCTCCAGCTCTTGGCTTTCCCCGCCTCCGCTTCTTCCGGTACCGGAGACTGAGGTAGAATTACCGTTCTGCCCCCTTAGTAATTATGCCTAACTCATCTAATAGAGGCTTCAGGCGAGGGCAGGAAGAGAAGGGTAGGATCGGAAAGATTCCGGAGAAGTCCAAGTCCTTCCACGGCCAGGCGCCGGCGCAGCCAGCGCTTCTCCGTCGGCCGAAGACGCAGCCGGATCTGTACTCTGGACGGAACACGGCCGGCGTATCGCCGGCGCCGGTGGTGGAGGCGCCGCGGCTGACGAGGCTGCTGCTGAACGTGACGGTGCAGCGGAGCCTGGGGCCGCTGCAGGTGCTGCTGCCGCCGGATGCGACGGTCGGTGATCTGGTGAGGGAGGCGGTGCGGTCGTACGGACGGGAGGGTAGGCGGCCGCTGCTGCCGACGGGCGATCCTGCCGGGTTCGACCTCCACTACTCGCAGTTCAGCTTAGAAAGTAGGTAGACTGGGTTCCGAAACTGCCCCGACCCATTTCACAAAATAACGAAATTCCCCTCTCATCTTTTACTTGGTATAGTCTATCTGTTTTTGAGTCAGAACTCAGAAAGCAGTTATTATTAGATATTGAATTTATGTTGTGTTTTGTTGGGTGCGTTTGGCAGGTTTGGATTCAAAGGAGAAACTGATAGGATTGGGATCGAGGAATTTCTTTCTATGCCCGAAGCCATTGGCATGTGTGATGGATTCATGTTCCAACCAAGCACAGAAGGCTTCTTCCAAGACTGGCGGCCCTTCATGGCTTAGATTCATGGATTTCATGCGTTGAACTTTTCTTCTTTTTTTTTGTTTTACTCTCTCTCTCTCTCTCTATTTTGCCCTTTCTTTGATTTGTGTGTATTGGAAGATTTCTTATACCAACCAATATTTGATGTTTCATTAGAAATGGTTGTAGAACGATTGGCCAATTCAAGTTGTGTGGAACTGTAAAAACTTTACTTTGTAATGTGCAAGGGCGAAGTTTTCTTGTCTTCGTTTGTAAACAAACGAAAGAGAGTCTTTTTCTAGTTTCTCTTCAAATGAAATGGTGTAAATAGCTATAAATTTCTGCACTATGGGATTTGGGTTCTTCAATCTAAGCCGTCGTTATTTTATTTTTTTTTCAATCAAAGCCGTTGGATCAATAAATACTTACCATGGCCGACAGTGTCATGCAAATACGCTTATTAATGGATGGGGGTGATTCATCCAACGGCACATGATCCAACAATATGAAATGGAGGAAGTGGGGCCCATATGGGGATCAAAAGGTTACATTTTATAAAGTCTAGGGTTAGATTGGGATACCCTGAGCAGGTTTCGGGAGACGGGAATGGATTAGAGGGAGGAAGAAGCAATCACTACCCCTTTGGAATAGGTAAATTTTCAAAAAAGTACTTTTTTAAGTTTTTATCTTATTTCATTAGAGAATATAAGTTTCAAGACTTTACAAATTAGGCTTGAAGTATTTCGGTAAGTTTTTAATTAAGGACAACTAATCATTTAAAGTCATTTTCTAATCACTTTCTTCTTCATTTTTTAATATATCTAAATACTCTTTTATTAGAATAAAGGCCTCCTTCACTTTTTTCATTTTTCTCTATGCTTTTTCACCAATGTCCTCATAAAGGATATAAATGTTTTTACAGTGACATGTAGTGGTTGCAGAAAGCATGATGTGGATTTAAACAAGGGATGTTTTGAGTATTTTAAAAAAAATTAAAAAAAGAAAAGAAAAGCTGTCAAAAAATATCTTTAAATGGTCATACGTCCTCAATTAAAAACTGCCCCAAAAATCAAAATCAAGGTCATTATTTGAAATTTTCTAAAACTTGTGTTCTTTTCATAATTAAGATAAAAACATAAGGCCTGATTTGAGATTTTCCCTTTGGATTACAACGTACCACACGCGTAGGGCGTGGATAAATTGAAAGTGGAAGGACCCACGAGACGATTTGCCTCGTAAACAACCGCCGCCACCGGCCACGCTTGTGTTTTTAAAATATTCGTCCCGGTGACGATGCAGTTTGTCGTATACCAACAGGTTAAATAAATTGAATAATATGCATAATGAATGTTCTGGACCCATTGCATTACATATACAAACAATAAATAAGAGAGAGAGAGAGAGATTTCCCCAAGTTTAAGCTTCCTCCTGCATTCTAAAGTCGACTAATATTTAATTTCACTAACCATTTGTAGCCATCTAAGGATATGTCAGTTAGTCTAGGACAATGATTGACTAATCATTTGTAGGCATGATTGACTAATCTTGGACCTCAGTTGGTCCAGGACCATAATTTGCAATTTGGAGGTTGTTTTACGAGACTGGACCACAGGACAATTTTATTTGACTTTCTCTTATGGGTCCGTATGGATTATTTTGGTCCAAAGAGTTAGGACACCATACGTTATAAAAATAAAAAATAAAAAAAACCAACCATTCATAGTGTCTTCCACACCTTCTCATTCTGGAATACATAGAACTCCACCCAATTTCACTTTTTGATATCATATTCTTAAATTGTATTATAATAGGAGTTGATTCTCTTGGATTGGACATAGGGATTCAAATGGATATACTAATATCCCAATATCTAGAGATCTTGACCTATTAAGAATGGATTTAAAAATTATTCTAGGTTTCGATTTATAAACGAGTTTATATTCAAAAAATCCAATTTGGGTTCTGCTTGTTAACAAAGTCTGGTCCACAATTCATGTAGATTCCAACCCGTGGATCCAAGACCCAGTCCATTTGCCCATTATATTTAAAGAAGCTAGGGTTTTATTTCTCCTCTGTCAATTTTTGAATTCAATGGGAATTAGTTTTAAATGTTTTTAAATTTAAATTTAGTCATTATTTAGTGAATGACTCATATGTTTCTCGTCTTAGAGAGTCTGAATGTACATTTTTAAAACATGGTTTTTGATTTTGTATAGGCTAATGGCAAATACTTTACGTAATAAACTATATATTGGTTTTGATTATGTTAAGAACTTACTAGTTGTGGAAGGTAAACTTGATGCATTAAAAAGGTTTCAACTTCTTTTATATTTTGTAGAAGTAGGTTGTATGCTAAGAGTACACGTTAAGTTTTGAGGGCATGTCAAATCATAACATTAAATTTTAAACACGTTTGTTTAGGTGTTTGGATCCAATAGGGGTTATTGATGATCCACATCGACATAGCTCGAGTGACATTCATGATGGCGAAGCAAGTGTGAATGGCTTTTGTGTATCAATTGTGGGCCTAAGTGTTGGGCTGGGATCTAGCACACAACTCCTGATAGAAAAGCCCAGTCCTAGTACAAATGCAAATTTATTTATTTAACACAAGCCTCGTGTTAAATATATTGGGCTAGGCAGGGCCTCTAAGTATATATGACCCACACGCCCAGTACATTTAATTTTTGGTGAGCAAATTAAGCCTAATCCAACCGACAGGCTTAAAAACCACTGCCTATATCCGGCCAATATAAGGCTGGCGGCTGGCCCAGAAGGATCCTCTTTGAAGTTTATGAATTTTCACGATTTTATAGGTGTGATGATTTCTATCAACGAATGAATTTTATAGGTGATGTATTCTATCAACTTGAGACAGAGGCAAAGTGGATTCCATCATTACCCTCTTTTATCAACGATTTTGTCTCTCTAGTAAGTGCATGCTTTTCAGGCATGAAAATATCTATGGAGTGGAGTGATGTAGACATAAAGAGTAAAATATCATCCCATAATTGAATTAGTATTTTAGTTCAGTGCTTCATGTAAATCATCATCTTGATCATCATCAACAGTCTTCATCTTTTTAGGTCAACTGGACCCAGCTGCACTTTGTAAAAGTGCCCTCTTCCTCTTTCTAAAAGAACTCTCCAAACTTGATGGTTTTTAGTATATTTATTTTTGTGATTATATTCAATGGTTATTAATGGTCAAATAAAAAAAAATCATACTGGGGGTGCATGCCAATTCATGGAAGGTAGACCCAGACAACAAGAGGGCACTTTTACAAAGTGCAGCAGGGTTGACATAACAACACCCCATAATCCAGGCTGTAAATCACTTAAGGGCTTGTTTGGCATCTCTACTCTTTTATTTATAGATCTATCTAAAAAAAGAGGCTAGGATAAGAAAAAAAACACATTTGATAACGCTTGAATCTATTTTAAATACATTGCCTTTATATTTTAAGACCCAAAAGCTCTATTTCTCATCTGCCCACTTTTGGAGCATTTGGATTTTAGAGGATTTGCCTCTAAATGTCTAAAGCGGACGGAGCCTAAAATCTTGTGTCAAACTCTCTAATTGTTCAAACCTCTGTCTGATTTAGATATTTAGAGAAATAGAGGCATGAAATAGAGATGCCAAACATGGGCTTAATTGACCCCATTAACTGATGGAATTTTGGATTGGGAAAAATATCCCAACCCGTTAGATACAACCAAGTTCAGGTCCAGGTCAAATCAAGCCGATCAGTATCAATTCCTACCCAGGGCTCCGCGTCATATGTCCTAAACCCATTTCAAAGTGGGTTTGTGTGAATGAACAGAGCAGGGTGAGTTTTGGATTTTAACCTAACCTACATCAACTTGTGTGAGATTTATTCCCATTTGTGCGGGCTTTTTTCCCACTTGTATGAATCTTATTCCCGCTTGTGCAGACTGTCTTCTCGAGTATGGGCTCACTCTTGGTCCCAGGTCCCCTGGGTGGGTTGAAAAGAAGAAGAAGAATAAAAGACGACCAGTTGGCATCCTCAGTAACGCACTTGGAACTAGGAATCTTGACCGTTGATCTTGCGCCACCGATCGATGTCTTCATAATTATTTAGCTTTCAACCAGAGGGTTTTTCCCACTTGTATGAGTCTTATTCCCGCTTGTACAGACTGTCTTCTCGAGTATGGGCTCACTCTTGGTCCCAGGTCCCCTGGGTGGGTTGAAAAGAAGAAGAAGAATAAAAGACGACCAGTTGGCATCCTCAGTAACACACTTGGAACTAGGAATCTTGACCGTTGATCTTGCGCCACCGATCGATGTCTTCATAATTATTTAGCTTTCAACCAGAGGGTTTTTCCCACTTGTATGCGTCTTATTCCCACTTGTGCAGACTGTCTTCTCGAGTATGGGCTCACTCTTGGTCCCAGGTCCCCTGGGTGGGTTGAAAAGAAGAAGAATAATAAAAAACGACCAGTTGGCATCCTCAGTAACACACTTGGAACTAGGAATCTTGACCGTTGATCTTGCGCCACCGATCGATGTCTTCATAATTATTTAGCTTTCAATCAGAGGGCTGGATAGTTAACACTATATCATCAATGTGATTCTTGGGCTCCAACCACCCAAAAGGGAGCCTATCATGTGACTGTAACTATGTTATCAATGTGATTCTTGGGCTCCTCGCGTGCTCCATGTGAGCAGCACTTGAGATCAGATAGGTCCTCTATAAAAGGAAGACCGCGTTAATTAAGTTAATGCTGTTGGATCCATTTATCTATGACATATATTGAATTTGCATGATTTTGTAAGCAAGTTATTTCAGTCAATTCACCGTGTTAAATATATATACCCCAAATGACTGCTCAGGAAATTGAAGTCTATCCTTCAATGCCTCCCTGTCTGTCTTTTTAACTCTTAACACCAATCTCACGAATATCATCATACCACCTGATCCTCCTTTTACATTTTGTCTTCCCCCCTCCCTTGTTGTCTTCAAGTGCCTGATTGTGAAATGTGAGGGATGAAATATCTATCAAATATAAATGGGATTAACTTCTTATTTGATGTGGAGTCATTGTCAGCAGCAGCATCGTTGTATTCATTGTCGGCTCGGCTCAGCTATCATAGTCATCATGTAAGTTTTGCACCTACCATATATCTAGAAGTTGGCTAACTAGGCTCCTCCAACATTATTATAATATGCTTCTCTACCGAAACATCGAAACACTATTACCATATGTGCTGCTAGTGCTAGATGTGAGACGTTTACACAATTTTCAAGAAATTGCAACAATAAAGTCTCACTCTCACAACGCTTCTCGGACAAGCTTTTCCAACCCTAAAACCAGTACAAAAACAATACTTATATGCAATAAAATTATGCAACTGAAAATATTTTGAACATACATCTGCCACTACTACTACTACTACTATTATTATTATTATTATTATTATTATTATTATTATTATATGGTTTCTATTAATAATATAATGGTCAAAACATAAGTATATGTAAATACATAATAGAAAATGGTCCTATAAGGACAGTTCTTGCACCCATACAATATTTGACAACTGTTGGGGCCCAACTTATCACACATCTAAACAGACCACACACACAACATACCTGATAGTCACCAATCCCATAGATTTGTATGGATCCAAATAACTTAGTCATAACTGAGGATCAATTTTTACATTTTATTTTATATAAAATTTCATCGAACTAGTGGACTACATGTGAAGTGAAGGGATTGAAGGCATTAGAATGGCTTAAAATTTGATAAGTAGAATGGTCCAACTTGAATCTTTCTATCAACCTGTCCCAAGTATGCCCCAACAAGGGTAAGTACCATACTTCTAGGGTTATTTCCCATTATATATAATGCCTTTAAAATATTATTTACATATTTGGAGAAAATTATATAATATTTACGCGTAAATCAAGCTAAAAACACTAAAGAATAAAATATATTATTAATAGAAAATTAACATTTCATAATAAGTTGTTTTACAAGGCAAAAAATATTAAAAAATAAATTTTTATACAAAGCAGTTTCAAAATAAAACGTAGCATAAAATAAACTAAAGAGCACTGCTCTTTTCTAGGTTGCCAAGTAAAAAGTTTTGGCCCAGGCCATAATTGGTGAGAAAACACAATTTTGTATAAATTGTTTCAGAGGACGCAAGACTTCTACTAGATATGAGACGTAATACGAAATAGGTTAAACTTATAATTCATATTTTAATTTTATATTTGTGAAAACAATACCATGTTTGGTTAGAATATTCACACAAGAATATTGAACGATATTAGATGCATGTGGTTTTTTCACATGTTTCAAGAAATAAAATCTAACAAGGTGGTGTTTATCATTTGAGAAAAATGCAGAGTTCCGATCTTAAACAAGCCATAAAAGTGAAGAAAAATCTTACCAATAGGTTATATAAATTTATGGGCGTGTTCCACATACTCGTGAGATTCCATGAAGATTTTAAATATTTTGACACTATAAATCATGTGACATTAATTTAAGAAAACAGATGAATTTGGAGCCTACTGGACCTTAAAGAAAAGAAGAAAAGAAAAAGGGAAAGAAAGGTTGTTGATGGGGAATTTAAACCTGTTATTTGTTTCACACTTAAATGAGGATCATAAACTGCCAATTTTTGACATGGGAGTATAAATCTTTGTAATTGAAAATGACTTCATTTACACCACTTTCACACCACACAATACACATCACAAACGTAGCCACGAGTACATGTTACGCACACGCACAATTTACGAGTGCAAAAGAATGCAAACAAGCGACCCCTTGTATTTTTTAAGGCAAGGATAAAATGAAAAAGGAGAAGACCATTCTTGATGTACGGCTCAAAAACGTCAATAGGTGGGTCCTACTTCTTCTACTTGGAATTTCTCCATATCAGAAACTTGCCCGATCCAGGCTCCAACCTCACCAACATCCTGGAATTCATACTGACTAAAAAAGTCAGAACCAGATGATGCAAATAAGCTAAAAAAAGCCCATACGATCAAAGCTGATACTCATGACGAAGTTGGAAAGAGGATCACAGACAGTAACAGAACGTAAGAGGAATCGGAAAATAAAAGCACAACTCTTGATCTGATGATGACCCTCCATAGGGGGAATTCTAGGGGAGTTTTCAAAAAGCAAGTACAACAAGCTAAATTGGGGAAATACTGGATCATGCTTGATATTGCAAAGGATCAATGACAATGGCTATCATACAGTTGCCAAATGGCAATGCACAAACTGATTTGAAGATCAACTGTTGGGTGGATGCTGATGATGGAGACGAGATAAAATGTGACTAACTGCAAGACACAGTAGATGTATTGCACAAATAACGCAGGAACAATTAGGAGAATTCAGCCATCATAATGATTGGAAAGTAGAACATGGAAAACACTAATAAAAAACAATGGTCCAAGAATACTAAGCTAGCCACTGTAGAACTTATTCTCAGAGGTCCTAAATGCCATAGGCATAGGCTAGAACCATGCTTAAAAAGACCAACAAATAAAGCAGGCCCTGAAATCCACAATGAAGCAGGGGCCTATTTTTCTGACATGGCACCGTTGCTTGCTAGGATATCTATACAAAGACAATATGAAGGAAAAGTGACAGTAATTCTCTGCACTCCAACCAAAATTGAGTAAGATGAGACATTTTTTAGGACCTTTTAATCATGCAGCCATTAACTGTGCTATTGGACATTAACCGTGCCTAATACTTCCAAGTCCAAATATTGCCCAATGGACAGGGACTGTTCAGAGATACTTGCCACTTCTTCAATATTTCCATATATAACATTTATACCAATGCGATAAGAAGCAGTGGTCAAAATCACATGGCAAACGTCCATGTGGTAACACCAGTAAACCACAAGATAAACTACACAAAACACTCTTGAAAAAAGCCAATATAACACCATTCATAGGCTAATCTCAAACACTTTAAGCAGTTGTAAATGTATGATAGAATATAAAAGCTCCATCTGCTCCAACCCCTACAATAAGAACACAAAACATAATAATAATGGAAAGTGCATATGCACAGAAGCATAACCTGAGCTTTGGCTTGGAAAGCATCATGACTCTCCTCCACTCCCATTTTTCCTGCTAATCCTTTAAACTCGTTGGGCAAACACCGCAGGCAACCTGTTCACAAATTATCAAGTAAGCTTGCATAAAATTACAAGGCCCGATCCTGAGAAGCAGGGATACCTGGACCTGCAAAACTCGAGACATGTAAGCTCAAGACTTTCTGAAAGAGAAAAGGAAATAAAGTGGGAAAGAAGATTAAACCAATCATACGTTACCCTGATGTGCAGTCAGAGAGATAATAAATTGACAAGCAAGCATTCAGAAAAAAAAAATTCGCACACAAAAGGAACCTCTTCAGATCCCCGGCAAGTCCTTTTAGGCATCATCAGAAAAAGTGCACTATCATCAAAACTACCATTTTTTTCTTTTAATCCCAAAGCTAACTTTCATTGATCTGTGCAGGCAAACATCACTGGGCAGAACAGTGTGGTTGGTCTAGAGACTCTAGACCACTAGTTTGATAATCCCAATAATAAATGGGGAACTTTGTACAGAATAGTTGAGAATTTCCACTCAGGACAAAAAAAAAAAAAAAAAGGTTTTGAACGAAATTCAAAACTTACAGCAAATTAGTCCAAAAATTCAGACCATTTTCAGGGGGGCCTGTTCGGTCTAGACCATTGTCCGAACCAAGACTATTGGGCCATTTCGGCCGCAACGGACCAAAAGTCACAACCATGCAGTCCATATAATCTTCCAAGACTAGAAAAACCTATTCATCTGACCATGCCTCTTTTCTCCATATCATTACTATGTACTTCAATTGCACGGGATTCTTTTCCCAGAATTTAGCAGAGCTGCCTCACCAAGCAGAGTTTCATTATTTTGAAATTATAAAAGACGGTTCAAATTTAGGTGGCCTATAAGATAAATGCTTGCCACTTCACCTGGCGGTGCAGCATGGGGAATGTAAAACTCTGGGTCCACTTCCAAAACCCATATGCAAATTTGTGGTCTATTTTGAAAATTCACATGAAAATCCTGAATCCACACCCAAAACCCACACTAAAATCCTGTGTTTGCACCCAAAAACGCAACTATGCATTTGGGTCACCTTCTGTCAAACAAAAATCCTGGGTCCACCAAACACCTGCCACTTGAATCTCACATTGATACACTGTATACATTCAAATTCATTGCTCTTGCATTTATTTTTATAATTTTGTTTTATTTTTATCAGTTGCAACAGAACTAAGCTTGAAAAATCATTAACACATTCATTCCTTTTCTTTTTTTCTTTTTTTGAATGGTTATCATCAACCATTATCTGCCCTCAACCAATAACCCTGAGAGCGAGTTTTTTATCTCATGAGAATTAGAATATTTCCAAATTCATTCAAGGCGTCAATACGTTAAAAAATTCAAACAAAACAAAAATCTAGAAAAGATTTTTAGATGATTTGTCAGCTGTTGAGAGAATGGGAGATGGGTTAACCTAACTAGACTTGAAATAATTAAAACTTTTGATGCAAGATGCAAAATGAAGGGCTACTAATTCCTGAATTGGGTATAAATAACTGGTTGAAATAAAAATGAAATCTTGAAGTGGGAAATCATCATGCAAAAACATTCATCATTATGACATCACATGAAAAGAAACAAAATCTAAAATAATAGCTATGACAGACACTAAAAGGTCAGTTAGGAGTTGTCAACAAGCATGCAAGCACACGATTCAAGCACCAATGCAGTGATGATATGAAAAAACAAAAAATAAAAAATTATAATAGAATATTAAAAAAGATTTACATCCCATATCACAGAGCAGTGGACCTGCACACCACCTGCACAGTGGAAAATGGGCTGTAAGCTACAATTCCTGAATAGGTGGGGTTCTATTTTCATAAAAGCAGTTACCTTTTATCTTTCTGACCGGTTTGGATTAAAAGGGCTCCAATTGAAAGAGAGACCATTTGTCTGGCCCAGCAATGGGCAGGTGGGGTCCACTTTTAAGCAAATTCATCGCTCCTGTGGACACCATCATGGATGGATCATGCCCCAAAAAACCAGTATCAGATTATCCTAAGCCACTAGCCAAAGGACTCTAGCTAACTGTCAGCATTTGACATAGGCTCAATTGAATGACAAGGATGATCTAATAAGGGAGATACTGGGTCTCTTACCATCCACAATGGGGCGCCAGATGAACAATTTTGGATCACCTATAGTTGAACTCAAAGTCCAGTTTGCTTTTTTTTTTTTTTTGTTTTTTTTTTTGGTAAAAAAAAAAAAGTCCAGTTTGTTGGGAAGCAGCTTAAAATTTTCTATTTTTGCTTCCTCTAAGCATAAAAAAAAAAATCTATGATAGGAAACTGACCAAACACTGGTTGTGACTAGTAACCATATCCTCCTTGTTGCTGCTGCTCCGGGTCATCATAGTACTGCCCTCCATTTTGCAAGTGACCATCGCTATCAATGTTGCTATTAGTACTGTTATTCTTATTTCCTGCTTCTTCCTGTTCTCTTTCCCTGTTCCATTGTTCAATTTTAGCCCGCCTTTCAGCACTACCTTCCCTAACAGGGCTCCTATCCCTCCTGCCACCAGGACTCCTGCTTCTTCCCCTTCTGCCACGTCCAGGGCTTCGGCTCCTGGCCCGCCTACGATCATCATTGTGGTGCTCTCTCTCGTCATAACGTCTACCTTGGCCGCGGCCCCCATGGCCCCCATGATAGCGTTCTTCATGACTACGATGCCTGAAGGGACTGCGACTTCTGCTTCTGCTTCGGCTATGCCTGCGACGGTAACGTCCAAATAATTGCCGCCTGAGCTCTCTGAAAACAAAAACAGAAAAATTGTCATCAGGCAATAATCATCCATTGAACAAAAGGCCAGAAAATCAGGACCTACATGCTCACCTGCTAATCTTTTTCAGATGCATGAAATTACAATAACCACCCCGATTGCAGGTGTTCTCTTCATATTGCCTGCATGTGGCTTCCCTGAAATCTGTCACTGGGGAGAAGTCGACTATAATGGGACGCCCTGAAATATCAAAAAATTGCATTCCATTATCAGGTGTCTGAGAAAAACTCAAAACAAAAATCCTACAGGAAAGCACCTGAGATAGTTTTAACTAGAAGATAAAATTGAAAGCAAGTAATCCCTTTAAAATGATTTCCAAGGACGTAACTTATGGGTTATTCAGGTTAAATAACAGCAAGTGTCAAATAATAGTAAATGCAAACAATACTAGTAAATGCCTTCCTATTATAATGGAAAAATATCCATACCAAAATTTCTCATTAAACTAATTGTTCAAAACATAAATAAGTATACAAGACAAGTAGATAATTGAAAGAGAGAAAATGACCACCACCATGGATCCCCTTAAAATAAATAAAACATTTGAACTTTTTATCCATTTCGAGCAATGTCTCCTTTTCCTTTGTTGTTTTGAAAACTTCAAGCAATGTCTCCTTATAATCATATTCAGCACCAAATTTGCATTATGAATAGTAGGATCATATACACACATACATAAGCGTGACTATAAAAAGCTACGTAGTCTCCCTCCAAGTGGAGCCCACATTGATGCATGACAATCAAGGCAGGCACCGCGATGAAAAGGTTTGGAAGTGGAAAAGAGGGAATATGTGACACTAGACCGATCAAATGATTCAAGGCTTTAGTTTTAAGTCCTAAAGTTTATGGCTAAATGTCTTTTCTTTTAACAAAATCTAACAGTGGATAATGTCTGGAATAGTGTAAAATTTAGTGTGAAAGCATTGGTTTTGTTAAATGTGGCCAAAAGTACGAAAACTCATAAAGGGGGGCATTAAAAAAGTGGAATAACTTATAAAGGTGCAATGGACAACATTTGCATGAGCAAACAACTAAACATTTGCATCATCTTATAATCTATAATAAAATATATCTTTTCATGCATCTGGATTTGAGTTGAAGGAATAGAACTATATAAAGTAGCACCTAATAATCAAATGATTTGTAAATTATGACTTGAGTTTCTTTTAGGATGGGTATGAATTTATATTTGTGACTTGAGTTGGAACTGGGGTGAGTTTGGGTTTTAGCCTCCTCACCTTTGTTTATACCTCCTTTAAGTATTGATTGATAGGTATTGATTTATATATTGAGACACGAGTTGGATTTGGATGGATTGGGTTAAAGCCATTTTGCCTTGCCGGTTTATAACAACTTCAGAATTTTTTTAATGAATTTTATATAAAAATCTTATATGGTGCAATGGTAAATGCAGCCAGAAGAAAGCCCTAAGAGAACGAAAACCAAAGTTGCATCCCTAATCTAAATCAACAGCAAGAAGACTCGTTGGATAACCAGAAACTTTTCTCATATTTCTGTGTGGGGCCCATGTGGTCCACCGTTGAGGAAAGTGGTCCCCACGATTGTTGTCAGAATCATATGATTTCTATCCTGAATTGGAGCAGCGCAGGGAAAACAGGAGGAAAACCAACAGGTTTTTCCTCAAGCCAAACGGCTTCAACAGGGTGTCTAGGTCTCACACCAAAGACAAAAGGGTAGTCACTCATTTGAGAGAACCTAATTTCATTCAAATTTCTGTATATCCCAAGAGAAGGGATTACATCCTATATATAATAGAGTGTCAATCATAATTTTAGTCGTAATCAATCTCTACTAAGAACTTCTAATTCTAAGAACATTTGAAATTAGAAACTTCCTAACCAAAGTATATAAAGAAATCTACTAATTCTAGAATTCTACTAAAATAGGAAACTGCCGATTCAATTTCTTTACTTATGGGCTTGGACTTCGGGCCTTCTGGAATAAACCTTCAAACGGGGCCCAGTATTCTGGCCTGCATCATGAATCCTACAATTGGTTCTGGCCTGCATCATGAATCCTACAATTGGTGTCAAATCCTAAGGAAAATGATCCGTATTTATGCAACGAATCCCATTTATAAGTGAATCTTTCGATTCAGCTATGAATCTTACAATTCGACACTTGTTTCGCTGAATCTTACGGATCAGCAAATTTCGGTAGAGTGAGAATAGCATCAGCTAAGGGGTTAATATTTGTAATCTTTTAAATTTTTTTCTTCCTCTTTTTAGTGTTGCTATTTGTAGAGGCTTATCTTAGCTGCTGTTGAAGAAACCTCTTTAAACTATTCCTGTTTTGGGGAGATTCTAGAGATGAATCAGAAACAAGCATTCAACTGTATGTATGGGGTTTTGTCCTGCATCCATATATTTTAATAAATCACCACCACCAAGGCCCAGTCCAAACTACGTTGGGGTCATCTATGTGAATTTTAGTTCACCATTCACATCTATTCAGGGCCAAATACTTGGATCGGCTGTACTTCTTTAGATCTATCTATCCTTACGACTCCATCATTTTGTCATCACTTTTTATTGTTTTGTCATGAACACTCTTTTTAACTTCCGAAAAAGACATCGCAGTTTGTAAGATAGATGGTTTAGGATTTTCTTTTATTTATTTTATTTAAAGATCATTTTAAAAAAAAACCATTCAAAATAAATAAATATTAAAAAAAAAAAACTATTGCAGCTTGTTTTTTTCCTCTTATCATTGAATCTTAAATATGTTTACCTTTTTACACAAATCATTTATTGATATTAATATAAATCAATGATAACTCCGCCTATGTTGGGGTATCCTTAACATAGCCGGTCCCAAGCCCGGACAAAGGAGGAGGGTTGTGCGTTAGGTAGCCGACAGCCAACACAATACTCAGTCGGATTTCTTTATGGATTCGAGACCTAATGAAATTTCGTGGGGCCGTCCCCTACTTAGCGACGCGCTGTATGGTCCGAGTACAGTGATAAGTGAACAAGGACCGCTGCATCGGTGCCCGGGTGCAGTGCTAGGCAAGGGTCCTCACACTTGGGACGAGTGTGGGGGGTAAGGAAGCTAGTCCAAAATAAAAGGCTAAGATTATGTACTTAGAACATTGGGAGCCTAACTAGGAAACTTATGGAAGTGGTGGATACAATGGAAAGGAGACGAATTGCAATTGCTTGCTTGCAAGAGACAAGGTGGGTGGGACAGAAAGCTAAAGAGATTGAGAGAACTGGGTATAAGTTATGGTATACGGGACTTAAAAGATCGAGGAATGGGGTCGGCATAGTGGTAAGCAAGGACTTATAGGAAGATATAGTTAGTGTAAAGCGATGTGGAGATAAGATTACTGCAATTAAGTTAGTGTTAGGAGAAGAGATAGTGAACGTAATTAGTGCTTATGCCCCCCCAGGTGGGCTTAGGAGATGGACATAAGGAGAAGTTTTGGGAAGACTTGGAAGGAGTGCTACTAGAGATACCCCATTGCAAGATGGTCTTTATAGGAGGAGATTTGAACGGTCATGTAGGACGCGACGTAGATGAATATATAGGAGTACACGGGGGACATGGATACGGTAATAGAAATGAAGGGAAAGATATTTTGGAGTTTTGATCTCATGGTAACTAACACCTTTTTTAGGAAGAGAGAGGAACATTTGGTGACTTATAAGAGTGGCTCATCAAGGACACAAATTGACTTCTTCTTAACTAGGAAAAGATATCACTTAGCTTGTAAAGATTGCAAGGTTATACCGAGGGAGAGCTTGACTTCCCAACATAGGTTGTCGATCATAGATGTGCAGCTACAAAGGTGGACTAGAAAAAAGAAGTTGTATAGATGCTCAATGACTAAATGGTGGAACTTGAGAGGTAATAAGCAACTAGCATTAAGGGAAAAAGTACTAGAGGAAGACGTTTGGACGGTAAATAAGAGTGCAAATAATATGTGGGATAAGGTAGCAGAGTGTATTACGAGGGTAGGGAAAGAAATCTTAGGAGAATCCAAAGGGGGTGCTCCGGCACAGAAAGAGGCATGGTGGTGGAGCGAGGCCGTCCAAGACAAGATAAGAGTTAAAAGAGTGCTTTAAAACTTGGCAAAAGGATCGAAATGAAGCGAGCTTGGAGAGGTATAAAGAAGCAAAAAGAGAAACCAAAAAGGCAGTTAGTGAAGCAAAGGCAAAGGCTTTTGAGGAGCTATATAGGCGACTCAACACTAAGGAAGGCGAAAGAGAGATACTCAAGCTTGCCAAAGCCAGAGATAGGCGAACCAAGGACTTAAACCAAGTTAAATGCATTAAGGATGATGATGAAAAGGTATTAGTAAAGGATGAGGAGATAAAGGAGCGTTGGAAGAGCTACTTCTACAAGTTATTTAACAATAGCAGTAGTAATGACATACAATTAGGGCAACTTACCATTTCTAGGGAAGAATCGAATCATATGTTCTATAGGAGAATCAGTAGGGAAGAAGTATTGAAAATGATGAAGAATGGAAAAGCGGTTGGACCAAATGGTATCCCTATTGAGGTTTGGAGGTGCTTGGGAGAGGATGGCATAAGTTGGTTGACAAAGCTTTTTCATGTAGTGCTAAAGAGCAAGAAGATGCCTGATGCATGGAGGAAAAGTATTCTTATACCCATATACAAGAACAAAGGAAATATTCAGAACTGTGCGAACTACCGAGGGATTAAATTGATGAGCCATACAATGAAATTATAGGAGAGTTATTGAGAGAAGACTAAGAAGAAAAACAAACATTTCAGAGAATAATTTGGTTTCATGCCTGGGAGATCAACCATAGAGGCTATCTTTCTCCTGAGAAGGTTAATGGAACAGTATAGAGAAGGTCAAATAGATTTACATATGGTGTTCATTGACTTGGAGAAGGCCTATGACCGGGTTCCTAGGGAGATTCTATGGAGAGTACTGGAAAAGAAAAAAGTGTGTGTCGCATATATTGAGGCGATAAAGGATATGTATAATAGAGTCGTGACATCTATAAGAACAACTGGCGGAGAGACTAAAGAGTTTCCTATCACGATTGGTCTACACCAAGGCTCAGCGTTCAGCCCGTACTTGTTTGCCCTAGTTATGGATGAGATTACAAGACATATTTAGGATGAGGTGCCGTGGTGTATGCTATTTGCAGATGACATTGTTTTAGTGGATGAGACGAGAGAAGGAGTGAATGCTAAGCTAGAATTGTGGAGGAAAACGTTAGAGACAAAAGGATTTAGGCTAAGTCGATGCAAGACGGAATATATGGAATGCAAGTTTAATCAAAATAGGACACCTGGTAACTTAGAAGTAAGTTTGGACACACAAAAGATTGTAGAGAAAGAAAACTTTAGGTACCTTGGATCTATGGTGCAACAGGATGGAAAGATTGATATTGATGTAAGTCACAGGATTCAGGCCGGGTGGACCAAATGGAGGAGTGCTTCGGGGGTCTTGTGTGATCGGAAAGTCCCCCTCAAGGTTAAAGGAAAGTATTATAAGGTGGCGGTACGTCCAGCATTGTTATATGGATCAGAGTGTTGGGCAATAAAGCATAATCATGTTAAGAAGATGGAAGTTACGGAGATAAGAATGCTAAAATGGATGTGCAGGATCACAAGTAGATAGGATTAGGAATGAGGAGATTAGGGGCAAAGTAGGAATAGCACCGATTAAAGATAAAATGAGAGAAAATCGACTGAGATGGTTTGGCCATGTTAGAAGGCTTGGCTATGTTAGAAGGCGCCCAACAGAGGCACCTATTAAAAGGTGCGAAAGCATAGAGATTGCCCGAAGTAGGAGAGGGAGACCCAAGAAAAGTTGGAAAAAAACTATTAAACATGACCTTGCCTACATGGATCTAACGGAGGACATGGCCCCAAACAGATTTGATTGGCGTCGTCAAATCCATATAGCCGACACCACCTAGTGGGAAAAGGCATGGTTTGGCTTGGTTTGGTTTGATTAATATAAATCAATGATGTTCTTAGATGAAAAATGGATGCCTTTATGTTGCTTTGATGAAAAATGTACAAATTATGAATAACTAACTTTTTGCTTTTTCTTTTTTATTTTTATAGAAAAATAAATCCTACGATTCGTGAAACGATTCAAGATATGTTTCGATTCATCCCCTCGACGAATTTGCAATACACTTCCAAGTTTAAAAACAATGCTCCCCACCATCTTGGGCGACGAACTTGGTGAAGGTTTCCCCTTGACCCATACAAGTGATGCCCGAAAAATATAGTCAGCGCTAGAATTTCTGCAGGGTTTTCAGATTTTGCAGAAAACCACCTACAGTCCTCTGCTTAATTTACACAGCCCTGGTTAAATAGATTTCATCAAATATTAGGCATGTACAGCCATTTTCTAATCTGGAGCCATCACCATCCAAGCCAGCCCTTGCAGGTTTCGTAAGTGCTTTCAAATTGGTCCAAAAACCCTTCAGCAACTAGAATAATGTGATCAACATCTGAATCTTCATCAAATGGATAGAGAACATCTTTAAGATTCAAAAAATTGAACAAGTTGTGAGTTCAAATCTTTCCGCACTCTGTTCAAATTGAACAATTTGACAAAAGGCGGTCAAAATTGAATGCAAAATCTTCCATTATAATATATAATAATATAAGGATGTAAAAAAGGTCCTATCAATGAACCACAATTGATAAGTCTAACAAGTGTATGACAAAACTGAGTGAATGCAGCCTATCTTTTAAAAACAACATTACAATAGCAAAGGGTTTCTAACCTGCATAGAATCTTCCAGTCAGATTTCGAAGAGCATTTGCAGCATGTTCTTCCTCTCTAAACTGAACGTATACATTACCCACCTATCAAAAAAAGGTTCCAGGTCAAGGAAATAAAATAAAATTGGAGAAACTGAGGGAGAGAAAAAGCGAGAGGGGTGCAGTGCTGCAAAACTAAGCTGGTTACCATGTGGTCAGCTAGATTGTCACAAATATTCAAGCTCTCAATTTCTCCATACTTGCTCAGCTCCTCAAAAAGATCTTCATAGAAATCCTGCAATTTCAACAACAAAACAACAGCAAACCAAAAGGATGAAGTGCCACGTAAACAAAGCATAAGATGCAAAATTATAAAAATAAAAAAAAGGGACAAAACACAATATTGATAAAATTACATGAAGCGCATGAATCAGTTCAAGTCAAATCTAATAATAGCAGCTGAATTGGTCTTGAGAGGCATAGATCAATTTGATCCAATCAATTCAGAGCATGCAATGTGGCAATTGTGCAAATTCAGGAACAAAAGAAAAATACTTCATTTAGTGTTTATAAAATACTGCATAATAACTCCATCTGCACAAATACATGCTTTCTTGATGGTCATATAAAAATGTAAAAGTAAATAAAAACATGGCCAAATGAAAGAACAAATGAAGAGTGGCATGGCAGTTAAGGTACATTTGCTCCCTAATATTGTGAAGAAAATATAGCATAACTCTCAATCCCTGCATCTCATAACCAAAATTCAATTCATACTTGATTTATGCTTGTGCTATTGATCCTTTTTTATCTTTGAATGGTCATCTAATTTTGATCATAGGATTAAAAAAGATTGATAGGTAGCTGGGGGGCACTCTTAGCTAAAGAGGGATTACTTCTACTTCGAATTATTTTCTGATTCCCCGATTATCCTAAGGTTCCACAATTCATAAAACGGTCCAGGTCTAAAACCTAATTTAGGTTTCAATTGATAAAGGGGTCCGGTTTCAGATCTATACAGGTTCCAACCAGTGGAACCAGGACCCACCCATTTGCCCATACCTTTCTCATATCTCAAATCCTCTATTCAAGGCTTTATCAATTAGCATGTAGGAACTGAATGTATTCTATTCTTCCTTTGTCGCGCAAATGTTGGATATAAATAACCTTGATTGTTGCTCAGCTGGTTAGGGAGATGGCATTACATGTCCGGGTGCCTGAGTTCAAATCTCTTGTAAATAAAAAAAATTAAATATTAAAAATAGATACGAGTCTTTTACGTTGCAAAATTTAGCGCAAAATCAACTTTTGTTGGACATTTTTATGTTTAATCTTGAAGACAGAAGATTTGATGCAATGTTTTTTTTTTTTTTTGGTAGAACCACTGTTATAGGCTTATTGAGATCCCTATTTAAGCAATAATAATAATAATAATAAAGTTAAAAAGAAGTCAGAACCAAATTTGGAACGGGATCCCGGTCCTCTAATAGTGACACAGCCCTGCCCAACTCAGTATGAAATTGTCCGCTTTGGCCTAAGTGCACGCGCAGGGACTTCCCAAGGGCCAAGAGGTCACCCATCCTAGTACTGCTCTCACACTAGCATGCTTAACTCCATAGTTCTTACGATTTGCGGGGCCACACAGTTTTAAAAGGCCTCATGCTGAGTTAATATGCGGTTTGAATTACAAGTCCAGGGCCAGCACTTGGATATTCAATGCCTAGTGAAGACTTCCCAAGGGCCAAGATGTCACCCATCCTAGTACTGCTCTCGCCCTAGCATGCTTAACTCCATAGTTCTTACGATTTCCGGGGCCACACAGTTTTAAAAGGCCTCATGCTGAGTTAATATGCGGTTTGACTTATAAGTCCAGGGCCAGCACTTGGATATTCAATGCGGGCTAGCGAAAACTTGCCGTTTGAAGCATGTGGTTGACACGCTACGCCCAATGGTTAAGGGTGCCACCCGAACCAAGTTCTCACATTCTCCCCCACCGGAAATAGAGCTATCATCAGCCTTGATACCAACTATCACAGCACCGAAGTCAACCGCTTTGGCCCACGTGCACGATGACTTCCCAATCCTACTGCTCCCGCCATAGCACGCAACCCCACTCAAACACGCTTAACTCCATAGTTCTTATGGTTTTCGGGGACGCAAAGGACAAGGTTTCACTCATAAGCCCAGGGTGAGGACTTGGATATATCCGATGCGGGCGCTTAACTCTATCAACTTCCGTGATGAACCGTTGGCACCAGTCCTGCATTTTGTCTATATGGACCGAGGAGAAGGGGTGGCTCAGCGGGATTGTACCATGAGAGAAGCAAGGAGGTCAACATGTTTCAAAAAAACAAATGGATTCTAGCAAAGCAATGTAGTTGGACCCTCATGTCAATCCGAATGAATCAAGTCTTTCGACAGGCGGACAACTATATTGGGTTCAACTACATGAATTCGTTAGATCAATTCTTACTACCTCCATCCAAGTACTCTTAATTCTACCCCTTCGTGATCTAATAAATTATTGTTACCAATCAAAAGCAAATTCCACCAAGAAAAGGAAGAGACATGGTTTTTTACGACCCCTTTCTCAACAGAAACTACTACTATCGAACAAATCTCATGTGGGCCAATCCCTAATACTTCCAAAAACCTTAAAGAAGCAATCTTTATTCAGATCAAATGTGACCCAACTCACGACTAACCCACATCACATGTTCCATTCACTTAAAAGAGTTTTTCTTCTCAACTGGGTTAATCCCCAATCCCTCTAAAAACGTCAAATACGCAATCTTTCTTCATATCAGACACGACATCAACAAGAACATCATAGTAAACGAAAGGAACTTCTTAAAAAAAATAAAAATCCAGAAGAGATCGAGAGAGAGATGATAGACCTCGAAATGCTCCTGAATCTTGCGGGGATCGATGGCCTGGCCTTGAGGATCGACGCCTGGGGTAACCATATCAGGCCTCTGGTACATGTTGGAGAGGAGAAGCGTGGGGCTGATGCTGGGACGAGTGTGGAGCCTCGAGCATCGATCGCCATGCCTGCAAGCCCCGATCTTGAAGTAGAAAGGGCAGTTCACCCGATCCTTCTCCGTTCCGAATATCGACGCCAAGTGCTCCGCCATCGGACGGTTCTGATGGATCTATTCCCAAAATCAACGGCTGTCAAGCGCCTAGATGGAGATCAAAATCAGATCGAATTGAGGATAGAAAAGGGCGAGAGAGGAAATAGGAATCCAAAGAGAAAGGAGAAAGGATGAGAACAAAATAATAGGGTTTCACTGTTTCAGAATTGGGGTTTTTATAGGTCTCGGATGTTATGGTTAGATGAAAGCAGAGCCGTCCGATGAATTGTCCGCTGTTTCCCATCGTAGCCATACACGTGGTGCGGCACGGTTGAGTCGGGTCAAATGGGTCAGGTCATTAGATGGGGTCCATGAATTCCGTATCTGACCAGGGCAGCTTTCAAAACGGGTCAGATATCCCCAACCGACATATGGTACGGGTCAACCCACAACTTTTTTTTGTGTAAACCGAAACTAACCAAGAAACTGTGTGGGTTAGTCTAATCTGATCCAGCCCGTTTTTCTTATTTTTCTACTCCATGCATTGATCCAATCCATCTAATTTCTCGTCCGTTTTAAATGATTAGTCCAAACCCAACTTCATTTCAAGAATTATATGTATTGATCATTTATGCAGGTCAAATACATGAGATCATGGAGGTTAAGCGGGTTAACCCTGACCCGACCTATTTTTATGCAGGTCAATATCAGCCCATGTTTTTTGCAGGAGAATTTTAGTGACCTAGAGGAGAGACTATGAATCCATATTTTATGTGGGTTACTTTTGGTGGATCAAATACAAACTGGGTAATGTTTCATCACCCCTGTCACGCGGGTACTCAGCTTTTATTCTTCTAACACATGGATGGGGTTGTGTTTGTTGATCCAAACTAGGAGAGTTTTCTCTTACGGCAGAATTGAATGTGCAGCGTAATTTAGCTTTTTGGCTCCCGTGTGGACCCACCTTTGATTAATTAGTGCAGCTCATTTAACGCTCTTATCGTCTCAGAGTCTCTCTATCTAATTTTATGTTCACCTAATCTCTACATGCGGTTGGATTGAATCAATTATATATATAGGAAAATATTCAAGTGATAACTAGTTTTCACCCATTATATGAGAGCTTTTTTATGGGGCCCAACTAGCAACCCATCCAAACCTGGCAACCAATAGAGAACCCTCTAATAGTCACTAATCCCAATGATTGGCATACATCCGAATGGATTAAACCGTTGGATCAAGGATTGAATATTTTTTTGAATATGAAGTCAATAAACTTGTGTGCCACAGATGAAGGGGTTAGGGGCATGGGTTTAGAGTCAAACATTATACTTAGGGTGGTCTCACATAGATTTTTCCATCCCCTGTCCCATCCCCAAATGGGGCCCACAATTGGGCCCCACAAAAAGGTTCTCACATAATATGTGAGAATAGTTATCACATGAATATTATCCTTATATATATATGAGGAGGACTCTCCTAAGCTGCAGCTTAACTTATTATAAGCCGGAATATTGCTGGTCCCACAAATCAAAGTTAATTATATCTATTTTTTGCATGATAAAACTGAAAAATTTAGTTCTGATTGGATTTATATTGATTTTGAAGACGATCATCATGCAAAAAACAGCATGATCAACTTTGATGTGTAAGACCCGCCCTGTTTCAGCTTAGGAGAGCTTGCCCTTGTGTGTGTGTCTCTCTCTATATATATAAATATATATAAAATGAGAGATTCATGTGCATCCATCCCTCGTCATAAGGTGATGGACATTTACATGGCTATCCCTCTTTGTACATAAACATTATTTTTCTGTATATGACCATATATGACTTTTCCTCTTTTGTACGTTAATGTTTCAATAAGTGTCTCTCACCCTATGGTGAGGGATGGATGCACATAAATATTCTCCATATATATACATGTATTTAAAAGGACTATTAAACCTTAAGACAGTTAAATAAGAGATAGGATAATTGGATGGGGCTGATGTTTTGTACAACTCTTATTAATTAAAAGATATTTTCATCCATCCTAACCTTAATTCCTAACTTCAATTATATGAATCAATTGAAGTGGACCCTATGAATTTGAACTTAGAGCCTAAAAAATGCGATTTTGCTCATAAGTGAAAATCTTACATCTAAACCAAGCTTTTCTGGCTAGGGACACACAAATCTGGATCCTCCAAGTCTCTAATTCCAAAGTGGGAAGAGTGGAACTCCAAAATGGAAGCACTTTGAACACCCTCACCGTCCATGGTACTTTCCTAAATTTTACTCTGATCATATGATGAGTAACATGATTCATAGATATGATTAATAATGAATAAGATTATGCTATTCATGTTATCCAACATCTAAACAATCTTAAGATGGGATTCCGATCGAAACAAATTCTTGAGACATCTCGTGCATAAGGAAACACTTCTTTATTTTTACTTTTGATCGGTGATGAGGCATTTATTTTGACCAAATCAAGTTTCCAACAAATGCACCCCATTGTGGAGTTCCGCTCCAACCCAAAAATTTATTATGCCAGAGACTAATAGGATTTAGATTTGGATTTGGATTTAGGACACAAATGTCGTGCGAGGGGGGAAAGAGTCTGCAATTCGGGTGCTTCCAAAGGAACATAAATAAATAAGTAAATAACGAAGTGTACAAGGACAAAAATTAAGAAAATTTTAAAATAAGATGATGTCACGTTGAATAAAAATGTTGAGATTTACATTAAAAAAAACCTTCAACGAAAAGAATCAAATTATTTATAATAGAATGTCTTACCCATTCTTCTCAAGGTCCAAAACATGAAGTATTACATCAAATAGATTAAATATTAATTACATTTATCCAAAATCTACTTTTTCATCAGAAACAACTCAACCCCAAGGGATAACTCAGTTGGCTTAGGACCACGGTTTGCACCCGAAAGTTGTAAGTTAGAAACTGTACTACCACACTGAGGCTACAAGGGAGTTTATCCGGCTTCCCTCTGGATCCGAATGGATTATTTCAGCCTACAGGGTTGGAAACCTTTTGATAGAAAAAAAAAAAAAAAAAAACCCTTGAGATATCGGGCTTCAACACTGCTCATAACATTCGGATGCTTCCAAGACAATGTGCATTTTTCTTTTCTATCATATATGTTATTTTATGGCATAAGTGGATTGGATTGGACCCCTTCTCATGGGTTAAAAAAAAAAAAAAAACTACAACTGCCTGCAGCTCTTGACCTCCAAGGCTCACTTGTTACCAACTATTTGTCTTCCTACCTTTTGGGATATCTACAAGATCTCACACCTTCTTTCTCAGAAGAACTGATCTTGCCGTTCATCTCAAGGATCCATTGATTCTAATTTGGTGATCCAATTGCCTCCTTGTATATATTTACTAGACTCGCCATAACCTGCAATTGTGTGCAAAAGATCCTCCTTTGAAATATATAGATGCTAAAGGTTGTCCGAGGCCAGCCCAGGTTTTCTGAATGAATGTACATTTAGGCCCAGCATTAGATTGAGAATCAGGTCCATCCAATTCCTAATTCATGAGGCAAGTTTTGGATACGATGGGCAAGCTGCACCTATTATGGACATGACAACTAGTTATCATAACAAATATTTAATCCCCCAGATCCAGCCCACCAGCATTAAACCACAGTCCAAAAGTGGAGTGAACACAGGCCAGGCCTTGACAAATCTAGGCCATTGCCATGCTACTATCAGAAATTGACTTAACATGGTTAGCCACTAGCCTCTGAATTGATATGGTCTCACTTATGACAAGCTTGCCCCATACTGTTGATTTCTCTGCTTAAAATTTACTCCTGACGAGTTCATTGGGCTCAGTGGTAGACCTAAGCCCATCCCTCATAAAATTGCAGTAACCCAACAATTTTAATTAAGTTTTTTTTTTTTTCATAAGTTTATTACATCATTAGAACTTCTTAATTTCTCCTGTCCTGTTTAGAATCACAGATTAAGTGACTTCAATCTTTCCTAGGGCCCCTGGATGCCTGAAGAACCCAAATTGAAAAAATTAAAATCCTGGTACGAGCCCAATATTTGGACCCATTTGTAACTAGGTCCTGAGTTTGGGTCTCTGTATTTCATACCCAAGCACCCATATATCTGATGCCACAAAAAAACAGTTCTCTCTTTTTGCTAAGTTGATCTACTCATCAAGAGTAATACTATCAACCTAAAGACTTAAGATCGATTCCCAATATGTGTGATACTGAGGTGTCAACACCACTCAACCATGGGTGTGTTAACACTGGATCCCACAAATAGTATCTATATAACTAGCCATGTATGTATATTAAGTGTATGCCACAAGTAAATATGGGAGTCAGGGTATTAATGTGATTTTGGGTAAGGGTATTGCTCATGTAACCTGGACCTCGGCTGGGCCTAGGTTCGAGTAGGTTCCTTGTTAGTTATTCTGGGATCAGGATCCGTTGAGGTAGACTATGAAGCCTTAGGAGTTACGAGCCTTACTGATGTCATCCCTAATCACTAATCAAAGAGATTTCTGACCTTACTTTTGCAAGGAATGGTCCAGCTAGGAAGGCCCACCTGAAAGCATGACATCCATTGAAGAACCAGGAGAAGGGTGAGTAGGGTTTGAAAGCCCTCCCTACCACCTAGAATTGTAAACGGGTCGGTTCCGATCCAGGTCCAAGGTGGAACCGGAACCGTTTTCTAAGAGGGGGAACCGGAACCGGAACCGATAATATTAATGGTAACCAGAATCGGAACTGGAACCATTTGTGACGCGGGTTTGGTTCTGGTTCCGGATATGAGATGTAGAAAAGTAGAAACCATAATGTAGAAAAGTAGAAAACAAAAGGGTTCTATTTTCACATACTAAAGTTACCTTATGTTAGTGTATATTGGGTTGGGTCCCGGGTTCATGGGTCTGAGCCACTGTGGATCCGGAACCGGAACCATTTAGGTATCGGTTCCAAAAAAAGAATTTGGAACCAGAACTATTTGCTTATCGGGGACCAAAATAAGGACCCAGACCCGAAATCTAACGGGTCAAAACCTTCGGATAGTCGGAGAATAGGGACCCATTTACAACCCTACTATAACCCATTTGTTTGCGAAAAATGGGAAACATTTGATTAAGGAAGATACTGTTTTGAGGGCTTGAAGTCATCCTAATCCTAACCATTAGATGAGGAAAGATTTTGGCCGAATTTTGCATGTTCAATTGACAATTTGGGGGCTTAAACTTTTCAAATTCAATTGGGGTTTCTTATGAATGTCAAATCCGAGCTGGGGGCCATTCACAGGGTGAAGGGTGGCCTGCATGCTCAAGACCAACTCAATTGGCCCAATGTAAGAGCCCTATAGGATAACCCTCCGGGATGCCCAGTTACATGAGTTTTCAGGGATTAAACAACCCACCCTAACAACAAAACCAGGTTACTAGCAGGCAAATATGGCTATCAGCAGGAGGAAAAAAAAAAAAGGCAGGCAAATGTGGCTAATGTTCTATATAAGCAGAAGGCAGAAAGGGAGGTTTTGAAAAATGTGATGTTTTACTCTTTAAGTCCCATATCGAGAATGAAAAAGAACCTGACACAACAATACCTCAACATAAAGCTTCCTGAGCCTGGAGCCCAAATCACGCAGCCGTGTGGTGAGTACATAGCGAACTATTCTTTCGCCTTTTACTAAAGAATACCGTGTGCTCGCCACTTAAAGCGGCATACGCCTATTTTTGGAGGGCTCTCTTCCTTTGAATGGAGCCCCAACAATTCAAATTAAAATTTGGCCCACTTTTAAGCTCAGCCAAAATCTGGCTCATTTAGATTAAAACTACCCCACATAGGCTGCATAGAGCTAAACTGCCCATGCAATGTGCCTTGACATATAAATGAGAAGTATTAAACTTGTAATGGGATTGTTTTGTAAGTGAGAAGTATTAAACTTAAAAAAAATCAGTGCAATTATGGAAAATATTAACAATAAATCCTATGAAGTTGTTGTTTTAATATCTTATTTGGAGATCATAATTTACTAACTTCTTTCCATTGGAGTATAGTTTTATAGTTGTCCAAATATTGAGTAATTAAATTCGTTAATGCCAGAGTCCATACTCTAATGCTTCTTTCGAACTAACCCAAAATTTCACTTTAATAAGAGTGATATGAACAGTAAAATATGGGTTGGCTTGGTCGAAGATTGTACAAGACAAGCCCATTCAGTATCAAAGCCCAAGACCCAGGCAGGGTGTCCCAGACAACACCCTTCTTTTCTTAGATAAGCAAAGCATAAATGGGCCATCTCAGCGGGCCTTACAAAAAACATTCAAAGCATTTAGTTGTTTGGCTAAACAATTGGGCTTAACCCAGTCGACAGGCCCAAAAATCTACCTCGATGTTGACCTCCTGCCAGGCTGGTCCCAATGCACTTTGACTCTGGCTGGATTCTCAGGAGCACTTGAGCATGATTATATCTTTGTATTTTCATTATTTTAAGTAATCATAAGCTGTAAAATGTAAAATTTAAAATTTAAAAGCAAGTGGATGATTAGTAGTTGCTCATTTTAACAATAAAATAGGTACAACAGAAATATTCTCCTACAAGCAACTATATATGCAGGCCCGGTATGTGGGGCCCACTTGGGCCCAACTTTGACCAGCACAGGCCCTTTCACACTCCAATGTCACTCCTATCAAACCTTTATCTACAGTTGGATTGAATCTAAAAAGAAAAAAATCTATGGTTAAATGGCCATTAAACCTTTTGTCTTTTTAAATCTAGGACTAGGACGATTTGATGAGGCTGATTTTTTTTTCTTTTTTGTCAACCCTTATTCATAAAGAGACCATGCTCCACACTCACAATTAAGTTGATATGTCAGTGGGCCCCATGAGTTGGATTATAAATGAGAAATTTTGAGTCTTCTATGAGGAGAACATTGCCCCCACACCACACAAAGTTAATGGCTCATCCAAGCAAATGAATTTTCAAGAGCCATAGTTTAAGATTTCATTTATAGATGCCAAGTGACCGATAAAGTAGAAGCTAGAATAGACGCCTAGAAGTAATATAAAATAGTTTTTTTGTTATTAAAAAAAATGACACCACTTTAATAAAATAAAATTTATACATTAGTGATGCAATAAAATCAAAATAAAGAAAAACAATAAACACTAAGGGCCTATTTGTTTCCATAGAATACATAGGTTTTCATGGACAAAAGATCTCCACCGAAGAATTATTAAAGAGGTAATGGGTGAAGGATATGAGGTAGAGATGTACACTTCGACTTTTCTTAGGATTTTAATAATTAGGGTAATAGTTGGTATTTATTTCTCATCATAATATCCTTGATTCTTTTTTTCCCTTGCTTCAGCTTACATTAAGAAAGTAGTTATTTGATGATCATTTTTGTTATTTACTTTTTGATTATTGGTTCAACTACTTTTATAAAAACAAGTCTTAGACTGCTACAAATTCAATTACATGAAACAAACATGCTCTAAACGTAGAAACTAGAAATCCTAATTCAATGAAACATTTTTTTAATTTTATTTTATGAAAATAGATACTACACCAAATTAATGAAACCTTTTTTCATTGAAAATAAAAATGGGAACCAAAAGTGCAACTTAACAGCATTATCATTATGCTTGCATGAAAAAAAGCACTAATGTAATTCACCAAGTTCTATTTGCAAGTCCTAGGAGAATCAAGAGCTGAAAATTGAAGATATTGTCCTTTTTTCATAATGAAGTAATGTTGAGGGCAGTTTTGCCAAAAAGGAAAAAAATTCAAAACCAAAATAGGCCACACCTCATCATAAGTTTGGCTTAGTATATGCAAAAGTAGGTTGGTATAGGCATCATCCAATGAAAAGCAATAGACAAGGAAACTATGAAATCATTCACTCATGCCAAAAGAGGCATTATGCAAGAAATGCCACTCACAAAGTCAGAAAGCCAAGATACCAATATTTAGGGCATTCACCTCAAAATGTATCAAGTGAGGGGTTGGTGGTAGGCCTCTGTATCATGAGTTCCTTTCTTGTATCATGAGAAGTGTGGACTATTGACTTGTCCATTTAGGTATGCTGTTAATTTCTACAACCATTTAAGAGAAGCCCTCACACAAGCTATATGAGTGATTATTGAAGTATTGAGGCCGAAGGGATGATCTGCAGTCAACCATTAGAATTAAGCTTTAAGTTTTAAAATGGATTTAGATGGGAGTGTGGTGTAGTGTCCTCTCAAAACAATGGGGAGAGTGGAATATATAATGAAGAATAAACAAATTCATACAAGAAGTGAACACTAATAATGCATTAGATTATAGTGTATTTTATTTTATCAGACAAAAGGAAAAGGAAAAAATATATATATATATATATGACAAATTCTCTACAACATTCACCATGTTTAACCGGGTATATTTTACTTTCACAAGAATGGCCTACTTGTAATCAATCCCTCTTAATGCATACCAATCCCCGTCGAATTACTACTGGTCCTAGTTTGACCGCAATCATAAGAAAACTCAATGTCTCATCTCACACAGCCCCCTAGGTACAATCCCTGCACAGATAGGTTGACCCACAAGTAATGAACCACTCATCCAATCTAGCTACAGAAAAAGAAAAAGAAAAACTTTAACCGTCCATTTTAGGTATTCAAAATTTAATGGCTATTAATATGTACAAACTTAGTGTGATCATATTTGATATTGTTTGATGTTCAGAAGAGTGAAATTAGGATCAATGCCAAATCAAAGTGGGATAAGAAGGACTCCATTTAAAGTGATCCCACGTATGAAAATCCAAAAAAGTGTGGCCAAAAAGTGGATTATAAATATAACACTATATCTATAATATTAAAATATGTATCCAATTATATTTTAAAAGCATGGAAGATGCTTCACGAGTATCTCATTGAACTAACCACAATCTTTTTATTTGGAGACAAGGTAGATGGTGCATCATTTCCATGTGAGCTCATGGGCCTTGGAGCCTACCAAACCTGACTTTACCCTAAAACACGTGGGCCAAATGTAGGGCTTTCTTTGTAGGTGAGCCACAATCAAACTACCCTGCACCACGCACACTAGGCCATGGCATATTATCATTTTTTATGTCAAGACTTTTATTTCATCCACGTGCTGGTTCACGTCCATTAGCGCTGCACATGTGCTCTACTTCTCAACCAAGCAAATGTGGACCCCAACTGTGCATTCTCTTGTCCAATGAATGAGGCTATTCCATATCTGTGGGGCCACACATTGCAAGAAAGATAGAGCGTAGGATCGGCCCACATTGAAATTGCATGGCTGGATATTATAATGAAACAATCAGATTGCATATATAGTGTGTCCTCTAGATGAAAGGTTTCTATAATCTTTCTGGATTGTCGGTCTCATCAAATGGATGATTCTATTGGGCTAAGTGATGTATAATTTTGTCTTCCTATGTATCTCCATCTTCAATGTCATAGACCTAACCCTAATGCCCATTTGCTCTCATACCACCAACACAAGGTTTTCATGAAACCAAAGCCACACCAGCACTACTCACAACATACGATATTGTAATAATATATATATTAGTGTGTGAAAGGGCCCTCTTCTTTTTCTGCCCTAACCCTGCTCTACTTACTCTCCTTGGAATTGTTATTATTTAAGCAAAAAAAAAAGGACCCAAAGAATTTACACCGCAACTACTAGAAGTTAGAATGCATTTGAATACTATCATGCTTAGTTTTGATAGTAAAGGATGATTTAATAAATGGAATGAAATAACATGTCTATTGTCACCACAACTTTTGCATTATATGACAGGAATTTTGTCAAGGTTTGCTTGGTGGGCCTTATATAGTTATATTTCAGTATCCATTGCCCCAGAAGTAACCATAATTTTAAAACTCAGTGGCAATCAGCAAAACTCAATTTCACTCTGGTGAATAAACCCTAAGCTTCTGCAAGGAACTTGGCCCCTAAAAATGTTTTGCAGATTTGGGTTAACTAGGTCAAGACCTAAAGATTGATTCGGCTAACACTCAATAGAGACTTGATGCTTGGTTACGTTCAACAAAAAGTATCAAGAATTCGAGGATTTTAAAAAAAAAAAAAAATTCTCCTTAGATTAAAAAAAAAATCATCTAATTAATGACCACTGAATATTGCCACTCGTTTCTTCTTCTTCTTCTTTTATTGCTGTTTTGTTGAGCAGTGATGTCACTGGTCATTCGACTTTTTATCCTTTTATATTATACTGGCAACAAGTTTTGGTTTTGACTCTTTAGGTCATGTTTGGCAACAGTCCGGGCAGAGGATTCCTCGGACCTTTTCCTTGAATGCGTGGATTTCTGATGTTTGGTTCACAGCAGATTTTGAGAGGAAAGACATTCAAAATGCATGCTTTTGATTATTTCTCATATCAGACCTACCCCCTTCGGATTGTGAAAATCCTTCATTGCAAGGAAAGGCGGAGCTACAGTGATGCTACAGTGAAAAAACGGGATGAAGAAGGTTAGAGGGTTTTCCTTTAAAAACCTATCTTTTGAGTCCCACAATAAAGATCCAAACCGTTAATAAGGTTAAAACCATCCAAAACGGCTATATGACAAAAAATCAGCCGTTGATTCATCACAAATCATGAGAAATAGGCCAACAACCAGTGGACGCTTATTTCACATATACTGTATAAAAACGAGATGGAAAAATAGTCCGTTGTTTTCCATTTTTTGGTTCTTGTGGGCCCCAAAACCATGATCTAAACCGTGAATTATTTCCGGAAGGTCAAGCACAACTACTAGATCAAGTTTCAGCCGTTGATTCATCATAGATCATGAGTAATAGGCGAAAAACCAGTGGCTGTTTATTTCACATATACTGTATAAAAACGGGATGAAAAAACAGTCCCTTTTTTTCCTTTTTTTGGTTCTTGTGGGCCCCAAAACCATGATCTGAACCGTGGTTTATTTCCAAAAGGTCAAGCACAAATACTAGATCAAATTTTGGCCGTTGATCCATGCTATATCTTGAGATATTTTCAGAAAATTTCAGATTGTAAAAAAATAATTTTTTATTCCTGTGGGCTCCCTTTGCACGATCTAAACCATTCAAATTCTCTAAATGGCCAAGAACATCTTTGAGGAGAAAGTTGAGGTCTTGATTTTTCATGGATTTTGAGATATTTTCAAAAAAGCTTACAACCATTGTATCATACATCTTACAAATGATAGGAATCCTCTCTCAATATCAAACATAGAATTCTCATTGGAAATCCTATATGAGGATGTGCTGATTCTAGGGAGATGGAGAGAATCCTCTAAATAGAAGATTCATCTCTGTTTTCCAAACGTGCCCTTAGAGACTCGGCCAAGTCTCTGAATCGACTAGACCTGGTAGCTTTCTGGGTAGAGTTTTAGTTTCCAAATTTTCAAATTGCTCATTAGTCAGATGATACTACCAACCCAACCAATGGATACTTTCGTGATTTCTACCATCCATCGGTACAGTCTCAATCAAACGGCAAGGATCGTCCATCAGGTACATTTTGTCAAATAAAATCATCATTAGAGCCGCATTATAAAGTACAAAATACAAAGGAAACAGGGGCACCCTGCTATTCCTACACAGAAGAGTGATTCATAGTAAATTTCTCTTAAGTATGTGCCTGGAAACACTGGCCAGTGAGAGAGACCTTAAACGCGTTGTACTTGTGGTGTATTCTCATTAGAAATTTTTTTTTTTTTTGTAACATGAAAACCGCTGATCCTTTTTCGGTTGATCATTGGTAAATTTACAGATACATAGAACCACCCACTAGCCTTATGTATCAGGTTAGTGAGTAGTTCTATGTATCCATGGAGTCATTCTCTTTAGCATGCTTAATAGATATAGATAAACAATCCATTTCATAAATATAAAATCATACTTTTCATTGGTGTTCCTGGAGTAGGAATATTCCAACAAATCTCCTTAGACATATAGATCCAAAACTAAGAAATTAAATTATGGGTGGTTGTGTGAGAACGATAGCAAAGTGGGCCTTACTGATGCAGAAATTAAAATAAAAATTAATAAATGCCATGTGTTAATCTAAACCCTTTAAAAGCTAAAAACCCACATTTGGCTCCTATTGGATGGTATATCATCTTCTCATTGATGGCCAATTTGATGATGATGATGTGATTTTGGGTATGGCACTTTGTCATTATAACTTTGATATAGAAATGGTTTGGATTTACTTGAATGGATGCCTTATGGTGTGTTCGTGCAACAGGAAGATTTTAGAAAAAAGTTTTGTTTCTTACCAACTCACCCCTTAATGAGAAATTAAAATCCTCTCCGTCGAAGAAAACCAATTATTTTTTTTGCTTTTTCAATCAAGAAAATGCGTCGCACCAAATAATTGGAAAAGAGGCTGATGAAAAATCAGAATATTTTTTCTCTATATTGAGAATTCCTCTTATTGAACAAAAACACCTTAAAAGGGCCACTTGAGTACATGTACAAGTCAGGAAAAGCATCTATTTCTATTTCTGTAAATTTGTGGGTACATATGTGGTTGTATACAGAAATCATCTCTCTTGGTTATTAGCATCCAATACCTGTTAAAGTTCTTATATGTTCATTACTAGCTCCTTTCATTCAAGGGAAGTGACAGGAACCCAATACTGATTCAATCAACTTGACTGAAACTAAAAATGACAGATAAACAACAGCTATGGGGATGGATAACTAAGTTGACTAGCCAGCCTGTGGAGTAGATTTGCCTGGTCGAGTCTAGTCAAGTTCTGAAGCAATGGTCTAACGGCAACTAATCATTCCACCCAATTCAAAGTTGGCATGTGTTTAAAAATGTGTGCTATAGCCTATAAGGATCGGATATTTAGATATTGACCTGACCTGATTAGAATCGGACGAACCCTGTTAACAATCGAATCCATGGACAGAGTCTCTAACGTAGTTCTTGCGTAAAAACCTTTGGGTAAATGGATAATTGAAGGTCTTTTGACAACTCTATGTGCATTAGATCTGAACCAATAAATTTTACTCTAATAAAAAAAAATTCTATAGAATGTTGGATTGATCATGGTTGAATAAGGCGTAATTAGTTATGGTGAATGTCACTCTAATTGAAGTAAAAGTTGTTGCCAATGCCTATACATACATATCCATATGATGCAAACGAGATGAATCATTAAGAAATGTTGGGAGCTGCATAACCTAAGTTTAACACATTATTTTTCATAGATATATGTTGGAAATGTTGGGAGCTGCATAACCTAAGTTTAACACATTATTTTTCATAGATATATGTTGGAGATAGAATTACTAGAACGGAGGTTTATCCACATCATGGTTTCAATCCTGTATCGGACAAAATAGAAACCTTTATATTAGCTAATATACTAGTACTGTGCCATTAAGAAAATAATTAAAAAATAAAATAAGTCTCCGTCTTCTAAATTACTTAAAGAGTATTTTATATATAATGATGAAAATTAAGAAAGTAATAAGGACCTTTTTGGTCAATATTAAAATGTGAGGATTAATATTAAAATTTGAGGATCTTTTTAGTCTTTGGAACTTTTTTTTGGGTAAAATCATTAAATAATAAGGTAGGAAGATAATGGCTGAAATATTTTGACTTGTGGTCGTACTCATACCACACTACCCCAACCAAGTTCCAATTGATGCAGAGTTTTGTTCATATAGTTGAGCAGGGTTGGTCCACATGGCTACGTCAGTACAACTGTCCTGAGTATACTATGCAAAATTCAAAGACTTGTTGTAATTGAGGATTGATGACCTAATACTTTGGGTGGAGTATCACATATTGCTTCGGTACACCCACAACATCATCATAATAATCCCTAGTTTTGTCTCTATTCTTTTGAGTGAACCGCGCAACGGTACGGGCAGCCGTTGGCATCTGCCCGGGCACGCTCGTGGGTTGCCCGGGGCGTAGAGGGTAAACGGTCCATCTCCATCTATCGGAGGGCCAGCTGGGCAGAAGCTGCCCGTTAGAGAAGAGAAACACCACGCCCTCCACCTGTCCAACTCCACCATACACACATGACACAAAACAGGCGACAAGACTCCGTTCCGTTGGGAGAAGAATCCCAATGGAAGGCTTGAACTTTACGCACCGTTGGACCGACCACAGATTCAACCAAATTGAGTGTAGGCTGTTCAAGTATTTGGGCTAAATGGAGTTGAATGAAGTTAGAAGGGGGAGTTTTTTTTTTTTTTTTTTTTTTTTTTTTTTTTGCAAAAGATGAAGGGCCCAGGGAGGTCTTTCAATCCCCCTAGGTCGAGCTTCATTTCATTGAGGTTCGCACATTGATGGAGTGCGCACACTCCTTTCATATCGTATGTTTGAGTGTCAGGGCTTGTTTGATTAATAATGGGCGAAGTTTAAAACAAGAGGTTTTTTTTTTCTATTTTTTACATGTTTCTTTGATAGAATTTCTGAAAAAAAATTACCATGTTGAAATTGTTTTTTGACATGAAGTGACACCTGACATTTGCAAATGCCGTATTTCTTTACAGGCATTTCAACATTTCAGCCGTCAATAATCTCTTAGATGGCTTTTGAAAATTTAAGAATTTCAGCCCCTTTATTTTTTATTAAAATTTTTGTTGTTTTTTAGTTAAATTTCTAGATGCTCGAGTACAATTGAGCATTTTTAAAATGCTCAAGTATAATGTAACATTCGGGAATTCTACTTTGTCTAAAAAATTTAAAACTCACCGAACAACAATTCCATTAATTCCAATAAAGAAACAGTCCATTTGTGTCTTTTAGGAACTCTTAACATGAAAAATATTGTAGAAAATGATATAATTTTGAAATGAAAAGTATATTTCAATAATAAAATATATAATCAATTACAAAACATGCATATTTTAGTAAAGATTTTTAAAAATATAAAGATATTATGACATTGATATGACATTATTCTTCTCTTATGATAGCTTCTTCAATTTCGAGAGGCAATGAAACGGCTGTCTCAACAAAATTTACTTGATGTCGGTGGACGGAACTAACTGGACAGCAGTTGGCCATGAATATGAACCCCCAAATTCTTTGAGAATTTCATATTTATTTTATAAACATTACCCCTTAGACATTTTACTTTACTTGATGGGCCCTCAAGCAAATCTCCTCTTCCGCCAATCAGTACACAAGGCATTTATCCAGCGTAGACAAGACAAGGCCGGGGTGGCCATTGCAATAAAAGTGTATTGAAAGTTTTTTTTTTTTGTTTTTTTTTATAGAATGCCCCTCAAGATATTTATCTGCTTATGTAGTGACTCCATCAAGGAAAATTTTCTCCTTCCATCTAGGAATGTAAATGGTTACCTGATTCTCTGATTATTCGGAGGTTCTGACCGGTTAAAAATCGGGTTTGGGTTCTCATTTAGGCCTCGATAAGTAAATGAGTCCGGATTCAATTCCATCTTGTTTCGGACCCGTGGACCTGATACCTAATATATTGCCTCAATTTTCCAAACTCTGTTATAAAAATCATGTTTTTTTAATATTATTCTCTATCTAAATCCAGACCCGGATTTAAACTCGTCCCATATATGGTTCCGGTTCCGGTTCTGAAGCTAAAAAACTGGTTTCGAAACGGTTCCTGGTCTGGATCCGGTTCCACCTTCTTCTTAATGGTTCCGGTTCCGAGTCCACCATAGACCTGAAACGGAACAGACCCGTTTACAACCCTACTTACATCCCTATTAATTGGTATTAACCTTTCAATACTTTGACTAGTGCATTTTCAAAACAGTGCTAGATGTATTTGTGATAGTGGTCAGAACTATATTATCTCTAATTTGATGATAATTTGTTTCATATTTTAGTTATAGATCACTTTCATTAAAAGTTGGTTTTTGCAATGTATTAGATGCACTTTATCTAAAAAATTATCATTTGTATCAGTGTTATCTTTGATTGCACTTATGAATCAAGATAGATGGCAAAAGCAATTCATGAAGAATTAGAGAAATGACTTTTGACTTCATTAGGCTTGGTCAGGCATATATTTGGCCTTTTCATAGTAACTGATCTAAGTAGTGATCCATGATTAGATAAGCAGTTTGGATCATTTAATAAAGGTGATTCATGAAATATTCATATTTATGATCGTTATTGATGGTTGAATCTTTGGTTTGAATGGTTTGGACCTGTTAACTTTTTTTTTTCTCTATATATTATAAGATGGTTGAGGTTCTTAGAAGGATACGATTTATATTTGAATTAGAATTCCAAATAAGCATGATTTGGAGCTTAAAATAAATTTGAATTCAAATTTAAATTGGGCTTGAATTAGATTAATTTCATTTTATGTTATCTATGCCGGCATGAATATGAATATTTTTCATAATGACAACACAATCAATTTATGCTTTGAATTAGATTAATTTTATTATATATTATTTAGGCCTACATTTTTTTTTTGCTTTAAGGGTAAATGTATTAAAAGAAGAAGAAGGAAACAGAGGAAGAATTTACAAAGGTCAAATAGGACCCCCAAAAACAGAAAGAAGAACAAAAAGGAGGAGCTTAGCCAAGAGCCTAACTCTTACAATGGAAATTAACCAGAGCCATACACTTTCAAAGACAGGCTTAATGCCTTGAGCTGGGGGCTACAAAAGGGCTTGGAAATGTTCTTCAGAGAGATGATGATAGCTTCCTGCAGCTGCAAAATGGTGAAGTTGATGTGAAACTTTTGGTCTTCAAAGATAGCTTTGTTCCTGGACTTCCATAGAGAATAGATAACTTCCATGAAAACTGCTGCCATGAACTGCCTGCCTGTTGAATCATTTCCTTGGGTTAGAGAAAGCCATAATGTTGCAGCTGAGAAGAGCTGAGGAGGCCTCAAGTTGGTAGCACTAAAGAGCCAAAGCCATAGCAGTCTAGCCTGGGGACAGGAGAAGAAGAGGTGAGGAACAGATTCCTCCTCTTGGAGATAGCCACTACATTTGGAAGCAAGAGAAACTCCCCAGCGTTTAAACAAAGAATTGGTTGGAGTTTTGTTGTGCAGCAGGCGCCAACCAAAGCATTGCACTTTAGGAAGGGAGATGGAGTTCCAGAGAAGCTTTGGCCAAGGTAGAGAGAAACCTCTAAGCCTGATCAGATTCCAAGCTAAACGCATAGAGAGCTGACCATCTGGAGAGTCTCTCCATCTGAGAGTGTCTCTGTCTACCTGCCTTAGAGAGAGACCTGAGGCCTGACGAGAAGACTGGGATTGGACTGCTGGCTGGATCACTTCATTTACAGCTACCCAAGATATACCTCTTTGAAGGAGAGGAGCCAAGCGTCTCAACTTTCTCCAGATACAAGATCCATAGATCGAATTCTGAGGGTGCCAGATTGGTTTGTATTTAAAGCATCTGTCCTTGAACCAGGCAGACCAAAGAGAAGAAGCTGTGGATGCTTGCCAGCCTAGTTTGAGAAAAGAGGCAGTATTGACGTCTTCTAATTTCCTTATGCCAAGACCTCCTTCATCCTTAGGGAGAGTTACTGAACCCCAATTAACGTAGTTCGGCTTTGCATGAGGAGCTTTGCCTGACCACAAGAATTGTCTCATCAATCTCTCCACTTCTTTACAAATAGAAGCAGGAAGAGGTAATGAAGCTGCTATGTGAATTGGCAAACTAGAGATCACATGTTTTATCAGAACTAAACGACCAGCAAAAGAAAGGGAATTAGCTTTCCAAGCACTTAGCTTTGCTCTGACAATGTCCAGAAGTTTGAAGAAATGGCGCCTCTTAGGGGTTCCAAAGCAAATTGGAATACCCAAGTAAGTGAACTGACTCAAAGACTCTTTGATTCCAAGGATGGAGCAAATTTTGTTTTTTCTCCTTGATCCACCTTTCCCTAGGAAGAGTTGGCTCTTGTGGAGGTTGAGGAACTGGTTTGCTGCAGCCTGGTACTTCTCCAAAAGGTCTTGCAGAACTAGGACACTGGCAGTTGCTCCTTTCATGAAGATGAGAATATCATCTGCATATAGCAGATGACAAGGAGTTGAGGGAACTGATGAAATCTGACGAAAAATCCCTTGATTTAGAAGACTTTGCAGCTGGAGACTCAGAATTTCCTCTGCTAAAATGAAGAGGTAAGGAGATAGGGGATCTCCTTGTCTTAGCCCGCAGGAAGAGCTGAAGAAGCCATGCGGAGTCCGGTTTATAAGCACTGAACACATTGAGGTGCAAACACATTCTTTGATAAGATCTATCCAAGAGTCTGAGAAGTTAAAGAATTGAAGAGCAGTGAAGAGGAAGGTCCAGTTTAGCTTGTCAAAAGCTTTGGTAATGTCTAGTTTGAGGCAGAAACTACCTTTAGATTGCTGGAGATTCAACCTCTGGAATAGCTCAAAAGCCAATCCTGAATGGTGATGTATGCTCCTTCCTTTAATAAAGGTAGCTTGATGATTGGAGATCAGCTTAGGGAGAATTTTGGCAAGTCTACTGGCTAGGATTTTGGAAATAATTTTATAAGAGAAATTCAGAAGGCTTATTGGTCTGAAATCTGCAAAGTTGGAAGGAGATTTGGATTTTGGAATGAGGGCCAGGAAGAAGGTGTTCGAGGCTCTGAGAATTCTCTTGGAAGTAAAGAAGTGCTGCACTGCCTTTATAACCGAGTGACCGATTATGTTCCAGGTAGCTGTGAAAAAAATTCCATTGAAGCCGTCCGGACCAGGGCTGCTCTGGTGCTTGAGGCCAAATACCGCTTCTTTGATTTCTTCTGCAGATGGGATAGAAGTTAAGGCCAGGTTCTCATTGACTGAGACTTTGGGACTGTCCACCTGAAACAGGTAGGGACTTGGATGACTGTCCTGCTTCTGGAAGAGGTTTGAGAAATGATCCACGGCCAGAGCTTGGATAGATGCTGAATCTTCAAAGGTCCTGCCATTAACTGTGATGTGATGGATTTTATTGAAAGAGCTCCTTGCTCTAGCTGAGTGGTGGAAGAATTTTGTATTTTTATCTCCCTCCTTCATCCAAGCTATTCTGGATCTCTGAAGCCAGTGGATCTCTTGAACTTTGAGAGCATCATGAAGCTCTGCTCTGGCTGAGAGAAGCTCTTCTCTTGCAGACTCTGAAGGGGAGGAGTCAAGCTTCTGTTGACTGTGGAGCACTCGAAATTCAGCTGCTTGGATGTTCTGCTGCATGTTACCAAAGGATACTTTGCTCCAATTCTTGAGAGTGATCTTCAGGGCCTTTAGCTTTTGAGCTAGAATAAACTGAGGATTTCCTGAGATAGGAACATCCCAGCTAGTTTTGACAGCCTCCAAAAAAGAGGAATGTAACAACCATTTGTTTTCAAATCTAAAAGGAACTTTAGAGGGGGAGGTTTGAATTTTGTTGGCTAGGAGGATTGGGCTATGGTCTGAAGAAATCCTAGGGAGATGAAGAAGAATGGGGTCTGGAAAGTGGGCCATCCATTGAGAATTGACTAAGGCTCTATCAAGCCTAGCTGCAACATAAGAAAGGCCCTGTCTGTTGTTGGCCCAAGTGAACTGGTTACCTGAGAAGAGGACTTCAATTAGTCCAGCTTGGAGAACAGTTGCTTGGAAATCTCTGAGGTTAGAAGGATTAGACTGGCGAAGACTAAGTTTGTCTTCAAGGGAGAGAGTGGCATTGAAGTCCCCTAGGACGCACCAGGGGAGGGGAGTAGAAGAGAAGTCTATGAGCACTTTCCAGAGCTCCTTTCTGAGAAAGGAGTTATTGGAGCCATATACTCCTGTAATGAGACTTGAGAGACCAGTGAAGGAATTTTGAATGAGCATTGAGAGGTGCTGGTTGGAAAAGTCTGAAATGGAGATGGAAAGATGGTGGGAAGACTTTGAGAGGCACCAGAGATTGGTGACAGAGTCTGGGGAGGCATTAGAGTGGAAGGTGTCAAATCCAAAACTACTCAGCTTAAGGGAGGAAGTTGAAGAAAAAAGGGTCTTAGGTTCTGAAAGGAAGATGAGGTCAGGAGAATGATGGTGAACCAGGTTAGCCAGAGCTCTTTTGGTAGGGGAGTTTGCTATTCCCCTACAGTTCCAGTATAGGACTCTTAACATGGAGACAGGTTTGGGCGGGAGAGTCTACCTCTAGATCTCCTTGTGATTGGGCCAGAAGAGGGGTCTTTGGAAAGATTTGGTCTCCCTATATTTTTGCCTTTATTTTGAGGTCTGGGATTGATGGCAGCCTCTTCTAAGGAGGAGCTGGTAGTCTCAGAGTGGGACTTAATTCCTGAAGCTGAAGCAGCTGGAGGGGGAGACTGGCCTATGTGTAATCTTGAAGATTGGGCAACTACTGAAGGTGAGAGGTGGTCAAGTGACTGAGGTTCGAGAGGAGGAATTGTATGCTCAAATCCTGGAGGGAGATCTGAGGAAGAGGAAGAGTTTCCTTCTAAGAAGGCGTGGAGATTACGGCCAAATGTAGAAGGGTTGGAGACTGGGTCTATCAAAGAGCATTTATCTAGGATGTCAAAGGGGTTGGAGGTATCTATTGGTTCTAAGGGAGTCCTTTGGAGGACCTCAGTGATAGCATCATAAGGCAGGTCTAAGAAGGAAAGAGAAGAGGATTTAGGATTGGAGGAGGAGGACTTCCTAGAAGAAGGTTTAGGAGGTGGAAAGAGGGGACTATTTGCTACTGGGTTGGAGAGGGACTGAATGTTACTAGATGGAAGGTGGTTGTTCTCTTCTTGTTGGGAAGGTGGCCTAGTCTGGGAGAGAACAGCTAGCTGGCGGGGGGGGGGAATTGGAGTGAAGCAGGGGAAGCAGGAAGACTAGTGAAATGAAGATTTGGTGCAGGTTGGACTGAGGGGGAAGAGATGGTGAGCTGTTTTGGGTTGGATAAACTTGCTGGGGGGGGGGGGGGGATTGTTTTGAGGACCTGGAACGTTGTGGTCAGAGGACTGAGTGATAGAAGGGGAAGGGGTGGTTACTCTGTTTTTGTCTAATGGAGAGAAGGGACAGGATGAATGCTTATGACCAGCTGAAAAACAGTGAGGACAAGGAAGATTTTCATACTCTATGTCTATCTCCAGTTCTGACTCTCCTTGAAGCTCCACAAGAATAGAGTTTGGTCTTGGCTTAGACAGATCTAAGGTTACCAAGACTCTAGCAAAAGATAGGATTTTCTGGCCCTGGGTGATGTTGTCAAGCCTGATAGGGAGACCTATTGAGTTTGCTATGGAAAAAATGATGTTTTGGCTCCAGCAATGGTAAGGCAGCCCTTTTAATCTAATCCAGACTGGTGCTAAGGATGGCCAAGGTGATTCCTCTTGGCCTGGGAACCAGGGCAAGAAGAGAACTTTGAACTTGTCCATTGTGTGTGGGGAAAGACCAAGGATGTAGGCTTTGTCTTCAGGGGAGTTGAAACGAAAGAGGAAGTTGCCTTTGTTGGTCAGGGAAACCATACAGGGCATAGAGAGAGGCCAGAGCCTAGCTCTCTCCTCAACCCATTCCAAGGAAGGACGTCTTCCTACAAACCTACCGATGGCTGCATTAGTGAAAGACTCTTTGCTAGAAGAAATCATGGATAGAGGAATAGTAAGGGACGGCTTACCATTTTTCCAGGACAATACGATCAAGTTATGTAATATAGTATTTTAAAGTTTTTTTAACAGACAGGTCTGCAGACAATTGACATAGGTCTCAAGAAAACTCTCAACATAATCAATTTGAGCCATTGAAGAGGATTGTTTTGTATGATAATAATCCTCATCGGGTGATTTTATTTTACTTTCATTTGGGTTTACATAATAGTTTCTAGTTTCCATGCCACCATGAATATGTAAAAAAAAAAAAATTGACTTACCCCACGAAAATATTTAAGTTTTGGACTGATAGTCTAGATTGTCCCTCCCCCACTCCCTTTTCTTTTCTTCTTTTTTTTTGAAATAAAAAATCAATAAGAAAATTAAAAAAAAAATTGGGAATCCTCATTTTTAAATTTTTTTGTGTTTTACATGTAAATAAAATATAAAAAGACAATATAAATGTGGTGAAAATCAAGTTCCCAATACAAACTTATCACATTTTTTGCTTCAAACTTAACCCATTAAAAGCCAGTATTAGTGATGACCAAAACTTGTATGTTTCCACCGAAAACACCTACCTACATTTCACTAAATTTCAAAGCCATGTTCATAATAGTATAATACCATAATTTCCTAATAAACTATCTATAGATGAAGAACGATAGTATAAACTTATCTGACATGTTCTTTCAGACGCTATTGTAAACTTGCACTATTCTTGCTTATAATTGAACTTACAGTCACAAATTTTTTTTCTTGGTGTTTCTAATTGGACACAACATACATTCTATATAATTCTATATTGACTTTTTTGAATCTTGTCAGTGAATACATACTGAATACATGTCATTGTAAATTTTTTGGGGTTTAAATAGATAGGAGACCGAAACCCTAAAACACCATGTACGTTAATGGTTGATTTCAATCGACCGATCGGAAGAATAAACGAAGGAGAGCGGAAAAAATTGTAGATTTTAAAAACTATGATTTATTGACCAAGTTCTCAGCTAATAAGCTAAAATAACTAACTCAACAGCCAAGACAGAGTGTTGCGTGAATCGTACGGAGTCTCAGTACTCATGTCATGTGGACTATAATGCGGTGGACACACATGCACACTAGAAATATGGGCGGGACTCGGGCTGTATTAAAGATTAAAAAATCGAATAGAATGACATGTTACGTATTTTAAGTTTTTCAAATGACATGTCAAAAAAGCAGTATACCTATTTGGATTTTAGTTTTTTTTGCAGAGTATTTCCTGTACTTTGTTATTTTATGCTAAACCTACATGTAGTTTTAATTAACATGCAAAATGAACGGATTCCGTTAGTATTGACGGTGTACGTCGTATAAAAAGTGTCTGTGCATACTGGCGCTAAATTATTCGCCCAAAAAGACTTATTTGCCCTTGAACCATGCCTAAGCAATTTTTTTGCCCTCTCTATCCCTTTCCCTCTCGCTCTCTCTTTGAGGGTTTCTGATTCAATTTCAGTAAATAGTTCGATTCTTCTGCTCTGTTTTTTAAAGATTCGGTGAGTCTTGATGGTCCATTTTGCTTTAATTTGATCTGGTTTCCTGTTTCGTTTCCTGAGTAGATATTGATTGGAGATTATGACTTGCTTTTTTGGTTTGGTTTTTTGTTGGAAGATCTGATTTTTCGAATGGTAGGGATTGTTTTTGAGTTGAGTCGTTTGGATTTCTGTCGGGATTTTTCTGGATCTTTTGGCTTTTTAACTTCTTTGATTCTAGTTTGCTAGAAGAATTAGATTCTTGAGCTTATTTGTTTTGGTTTCTTTTAGATTTTTTGAGGTCTTTTGATTCTGAATTGTATAATTTTAGAAAGCTGGAATGGAAGCTGGATTTTGTATCAGTTGTGGATGTTCTGTAAGATTTTGAAGCGGTTTTGGTTATTTGCAAATCTAAAAGCCGGATTTTTTGTGACCTATTTTTAAGTTTTCCAAGATTAGGTTCTATGTTCTCTGCTTTTGACATCGTAAGTGAGATTTTGATCTAACGATGTCAGAGTTTTCGTAAGATTATGAGGTTTAGATCTTGATTCTTTGATTTTTCAAATGATATGATCTTTTTTGTTTCTGTAGAATCTTGAACCAGATTGTTAGGATTCTGTAGAATCTTGAGCCTATTTTTAGCTTTGAAATGCTGAAATCGAATCTTGAACAATATTGCTAAAAGATTATGTTGAATTTTGATCTTTGGATCCTAAATTCTTTGAATTCAAGAATAAAGAATCCATCTTTGAACCCAGTTTGCAGACCTTTAACTGGAATTCAGATTTACAGCTTTCCTTTCTAAATTCTGTCATCATGATACAATTTGTTTTAAGTTTTGTAAGTAGCTTTCGTACATCATATTTCAGGTGTACAGCTCAATCTGTGTCTCTACCTGTATTTACCTCCATTTTCCTTGTTTCCTTTGAACAAATTTGTAGCATCTGGTTCTGATTTTGCTAATCTTTGAAGCTTTCAGACAAATTTTAGAACTGTTGAAGCTTTGAGTTGTGTGTGGTTGCTGTAATCTGTAAATCTCATTCTTTGTAATAAGATCTGAATTGGAAAAAAAGACGACAATTGGAAGCGTTGCACCGGTAAAGGAGAAAAGGTCTCGGAAGAACAAGCATAAGCATGTTGTGGATGAAAAGTCTCCTCTATTGCCTAGCAAGCAAGAGGAAGATGTTTAGGTCGTTGATGGATTTAATGGGGCTTCCTTTGCTGGGGCTGTATTTAATTTATCAACAACCATTGTTGGAGTTGGTATCATGGCTCTGCCAGCAACAATGAAGGTTCTAGGGCTCGGTCTTGGGAAGACGATGAGATAAAAGAAATGATAGAGAAGGCAAGCGAAAGAGAGCAAATGAACAAAAAAAGCGTAGAGACATCTTATATATGGAGGGGTAAATTTGCCATTTCCTACATTCCATCACGTCCGTTTGTATTTGCATGTTAATTAGAACTACAGGTAGGTTTAATACAAAATACCAAAGTACATGCTACTCTGTAAAAAGACCAAAGTACAGGTAGGTATGATGCTTTTTTAGGCTTGGATAAAAATACTTGCACATGCACACATACGCTCACTTAAGTCCATATATGTGTTTTTAGTCCAAGATTAATCCTCCCATTGTTTTTATGGAAGGGTGATGCCTCACCACTAAGCTACGAGTGGATTGACGTGTAAGTGAAATATCAATAAAAATTTAGTATTTATATAGAAATGCATAAAATAAAATTAATTTTAAGAATTTAACAACTCAATCTTATTGGGCTTTTTGTATTTCAAAAGGCTCCAAAAGGTTTTTGTCCTTTTTTAAAAAAAGTTTTTTTTTTGTCTTTTCCTCTACTTTTTTTTTTTTTATAAATGGGTAGTGATGGCTTTATGTAAGTGCATAGGATTCACATCAGTTAAGTCCGAAACTTTAATAGGCTTTATACGCATTTTCATGATCTTTTGAGTATTCTAAATTAGTGTTTGAAGTTCAGACTCGGTGTGCAACAAAATTTAAAAAAGGAGAAGGCTGTTGTATCTTTAGAAAGAGAGCGTCATAAGAAGGATTCACATTCACAAATCAGGTGTTATTGTTTTATTTGACGGCAGTTGATCGTGAGCTCCAAGTGTAGAGCCGCGATGTAGTAATAAACTGGTGAGATCAGGTCGATCTACAAGGAGCAATATAAATTATGGTTCCTTTTCAACTTGTACCCGCCCTAAATAAAATCTAATTTTAGCCTAAAATCTAGAAAAGTATATTCATCATTCCTACTTTAAATTAAAATTAAATGCATTTTCAAAAATAAAAATTTCTTAAATCTAAAAATCCTAAACTAAAAACTAAAATTGCTACAAAAGAACAGACAAGTTAGAACATCAAGAATAAAAAGTACCAAAAATAAAAATAAGAAACTAAAGTAGAAACAAAAGAAACCTAAGTTAAAAAGTTAGTAATGCAATGCATGCCATGAGATGCTGAAAAATTCTAAGTCTGAAAAACTAGTATGAAGGGTTATTTTTATGCACGGTTTTTCCTAATCTAATGCTACCTAAAACTAAGTTTAATGACTGAAATTTAAACTAAAATGATGCATGGATCAAATAAAAACAAAACGGAAGTGAAAAATGATTTAAAACGAATGAGATATGCGTAGGGTTGTAAACGGGTCGGTTCCGGTCCGGGTCCACTCTGGACCCGGACCCGGAACCGTTTAGTAAGAGGGGGAACCGGACCCGGATCGGAACTAGGAAACTGGTTCCGGAACCGGTTCCGATAATTTTAATGGGAACCGGAACCAGAACCGTTTGCACTTGATTTGCCTATGGCCTGTGGTTTGACCTCGAGCCAGTGTACTGCTCTTGTCCACACAGTCGATAACAACCCTTTGAACCCTTTTTTTTTCTTTTTAATTTGTTACTACTAACTTTCATTAAAGCAAAGCTTAGAAGTACCAAAGATATACTTCGCATTGTTGGCTTCAACCTCTTGAATTGGCTCTCGTATATGTCTGTGTTGAAAAGAGGGAAATTTTGCAATCAACTTTTTATCTTTTGTTGTGGGATCAGGGTAGCTGTGAGGCATTATCGAGGTCTTGTGGATGCTGCAGAGGGATTGTAGAAGATGAGGTGCAACGTGAGCAGTGTGAATCAGCGTGCGATTTCGCTACACACTTCTTTTGCCACAAGTGCTCTCTCTGCCAGGAAGGGAGAGAGCTGCGTCGCAGGCTGCCCCATCCTGGATTTAATGGGCGTTCAGTACTGGTTATGATCCCACCAGCATGAGGAACGAAAGATTATATTAGAAACTTAAAATGAGGGGTTCCCATACATATATTAGTATTTAGGTTAGAGTATATTGAGTCAGGTCTAGGTCCACGGGTCTGAGCTACTGTGGATCCGGAACCGGACCTGTTTAGGTAACGGTTCCAAAAAAATGATCCGGAACCGGAACCATTTACTTATCGGAACCAAAATAAGGACCCAAACCCGGAACCTAACGGGTCGGAACCTTCGGAGAATCGGAGAATCGGGGACTCATTTACAACCCTAGATATGCGTGTATGAACATGACCTAAAAAAAATATGTAGAAATTCTGCACACAGGTGGGTCCGACCAGCCATGTTTGAGCCACTGGTTCATAAATCTCCTGAAATAGTTTTACTCTGAAATTTTGGGACGTGATAGACCACATATTGAAATTCAATTTCTCCAAATTTCATAGAAAAATTCAATGATTTGATTAGTCTACCCACTTCGAACTTTTTGTTAAAAAAAAAAAAAAAACCTGATTTTGCAGTTTTCTGGGCTTGTTTATGGACTGTTTTTACCACATGAATATTTAACATAAATCTGATTTTAGAGTTTCATGTGAACGCCACTCCTGATGTTATGTAAAAAAAAAAAAAAATGAATGCATGAGTCTAATGCACTTTCCCCAGCAATTAACAAATCTAAACAAAATTGTGTGACATAGAATTGTAAAAGGGGCAAGAATAAAAAGTGAAGTGCTGAAAATAAGGGTGGTGTGCATGAATCAAAGATGGTAAACAAAACTGTAATATAAAAGTGGTGAGTTGCTTCTTTTAATTCTTCTCAATTGAGGGTCCAAGAAAATTAGAGGTGCAAACCTAGGGTCCCATTCTTCAACTTAGGTTGTCAATTCAAGTTGAGAATGATAAATCCTTACTTTTTAATAAATAAATTTCAGACTTGGATTTTTAAAGTTTTCGTAATCAACACTCTTCAACTTCACATTGTATTGCCTCCAAAAATACCATGTATCCGTATAAAATAAGGTATATTGTGAGGATACTAAGGTGAATTGTTAGTAATTATTCCAAGCCAATTAAAATTTCTTAACCAAAAGTAAGAACTAACCTCATTGCAAAACTAATATCAAGATTCACAAGAAATCAATACAAGAATTAAAAAGAAACAATTTTATTAATACTAGTATGCAATTGAGTACATAAGATTGAGAATTAAAAACAAAAATACATACTAGGATGATTGAGAATCCCTCTTTCTAGTTGAGAAAACAAGGGTGGTGGTGTAGCCTTTGAGAAGAACCCCCTTGATGGCTTGAAATGAAAGGAAAGGGAGAGAGAGATGGAATGAAATTAAGCTAGAGGGAGAGGTGGACGATTTCAACCATGAGAGGAGAGGGATGCTTATGCCTTCAATTTATAGATTTTTGCTCTCTTTATTTCCTTTTTCGTTCCAAGTTTGTAGCATGCAATCTTCTTTCTATGCAAGTCCCTTCCTTGACCAACAATTCTTCAAAGAAATTTTGGTGCTTTCATGTGCAAATTGTAATCCCGAGTAGAAATTATAGCACCAACTTCCAGAGGTCATACCTTTCTCGTTTTAACTCCGATTGACACAATCTTGGATTCTAAAGATATCTACTCGAAAAGAGCTTTCCAACGGTGTATGGAATGTACCAATCCAACAGCTAGATTAAGAGTTATGACCGTTTTAGTCTTACTGCCTCTGAAAAATTCAAAAATAATTGTGCACATATGGAATGTTAGTTGTGCATTGGGGTGTGTGGGACCCATGTGGACGTCCAAAGGGATCTTAGGATCTTTCTTTCCTTCTTTCTTGACTCCCTTTTCATCTTCGGTGTGCTTCCAAACTCCTTTGATTGACTAGTCAACTCTTTTAACGCACTTTCCTTCTTTGAATTTCTTTCTGGATTTTTGAGTTTTCAAATTTAGTAAGACTTAGATCTTACCAAATCTGAAGCTTCCTTTTTTTATCTTAAAATTACAAATCTAGCTTTCCATTGTTGACTTGTCAAACTCTCCAAAAATATCAAGATATGTGGGTCTCATTCTTGATTTCTCCTACACAAATTAAAATAAATAGATTCAAGAATAATTCTATGTAAGGAACTTAAATGGAAGATGCATGGGACCCTATTTGATGCACCCAAAATAATCGACTTGCCAAAAATAAATCTCTAAAAATGGTAGGTTTCAATAATTTACGCAAAAAGTGTGATTTTTGAGCAAATTATGCATGAACGTACTTCAATATATAAAAAATGCATAAAATCATGATATGACACTAAATAAGGCTCTCTTGGCTTGATAAGTCCTTAAACTTACAAAAAATAGCCACAAAATATACATTTTTAAGGACTTATCAGCAATCCCCTTTTCTGTAGTATTTTTTTTCAACAAATCTAAATTAGAACTGTGTCTTGACTGATCCTAAATCCGAGGCCACTTGTTCTTAACCAGGTTTTACCCATTTTGATTCTAGTTTCATAAGATTTGATTGAGAGCCTGATTGTTTGCATATAATACATGACTAGCACAAATAACCCGTCCTAAGTACGACGTGTTCATCAACAATTGCAAACTATATTCTATGATCCATTATAAAAATATAGCACACAAAATTACCCTCAAACACTTACTCACAACGATTCTGTTTAGATAAAGTATAAAATTTTAAAAAGCGAATAAAAGAAGAGAAAATTATGAGAGCACCTATTTTCTCAATCTAGGATTCAATAGAGTAGAAATGGGTTGCAAAAAGTGAGGAATGTGAAGAAGACTTAAGTGATTACATATAGACGTTGGAAGTGGGAGGACAAAGTGAGTTAGTTGTGCAACATGGGTATGACTTTGGGTCAAAACCAAAACCTATGGTCAAAACTCACTTCAAGACAATTAGCTTTAATATAATATAATAGGAATTCATGTTTAAATTAACTCCACCCAAAGATTGTTAAAAAAGGTGAGCGGTGAAAGATATGATACGAGGGTTGAAGGATATAACTATGAGGTAGCGATGTTGATGAACCTTCACTTTTTTAGGATTTGAATTACCAAAATGATATATGAGTATTTATTTTTCATATTCCCTTAAATCAGTTTCTATTGAAATAAAAAATATTTGGTGTTCATTTTGGAATACTTACCCTTGATTCTTCTTTTTAAACCATTTATAAGGTCTCAAAATTCGTAGGAATTAAGATACGAGCAACAAGGCCCTCATTTGGTCATTTTACTTTTAAAATAAAGTGAAGTGAAGTGAAATAAAGAGAGGGAACAAAATATAAGTGATTATGATGGTATTTTATTTTTAGTTGTTTGTGATGAAATATTTTTTTCTTTTTGTATGAAAAAATGGAGTAGTGAATAAAGGTAGTTATTTTTATGAAAAAGATGAAGAAAATTTTAAATTAAAATAGTTTTAATTAGATACTTAACTTTACTTTATAAGTAAAATTATCAAACAGGTGTCCGAGGGAAGTTTACTCGGTAAGTCGAGCTGCGTGTACTATCTTTCTAAAATAATCACAAGTGCCCTACCAAAATCATGATTTAGTCCTTGAAATCAGGAGAAATTAACTGGAAAAAGGACAATCTAAACTTTGAAAAAGGCAACTGGTCGGGGCATTAATTGCCCATGCCCGCCCTCAACGGGCGCTGAGATCAAGATGAGTTGGTGTTCCATTGGATAAGCCCAAGCTTCAGTTTAACCCCACATGGTGGTTGGGGTCACCCGGGCCAGGGTGGGCCTTAGGCATAAATAATGTGGATCCATTCTCAAAATCCTGATGAAAATCTTTGGTTTGCCTTCAAAATCAAACTACGTAGTAATATTCGCACCCTTTAAATAAAAATCTTGGGTCCACCACTGCCCTGGGCCTATGTTCACCAAGAACTTATTAGAAGGATGATCTGGGTTATCCAAATACAACTTAAGCTACTATGGGGCCAACATTTCTTAATCCAAAACCGTTGAATCTGACTCTAGTGCTCGAATATTTCACTTGTTCTAGTCATAAATTAATGGCATGATCTCACTCATCGAGATCATTGTCATCAGTATAAAATAAAAAGAAAATTGTCATTTGCACTCTTCTCGGTTTAATTAAAAAAATATGATCTTTAACCATAGCACCATTCGATAGGGGAGTTGGGATCACCTGATTCAGAATATCACCAAAAAGCTCTACATCAATGGGCTGTGTCACGTTTATTCTAACTTGGTAAAACATTTTTAGTTTTAATCCATGACTGACATGCATGCATACCTTTACCGGACTTGTCCTGTTTTGATTGAAAGACAAAAGTTTTGTTTTGTTTTTGTTTTTGTAATTTTTAATATTAGAGCATTCAAACCTTACCTAGGGACATTAATTTGTGTAATAGCGGATTAAATTGAACAAAGTCGGCTCAACAATGGAGATCTCTTTGAGATAAAACAACACTTTGTGGAAAATAAATTGCAACATTTCTCTTTACTTATACAAAGTTTTTCGTTTCTGTTTTTTGTTAAAAGGAATATGTACATAGTTGGATCCATCACTTTGCTACTGGACAAGGCTCAGGCCTGAATCTTATAGGTAGGGAATGCGTCTATGTTAGATAATTTGGTCCTATATAAATAATAGGGACATCCATATGCATCATACCCTCGCAATATGGTGAGAGGCAAACTAAATGAGGCCCATGCAGGGCCTCAATGATTATGAGACTTGAGGGGATGGAAAGAGACATTTTGGATAAGCCCATATATCAAGTTTGGAGTCAATCCCATGTCTCTAACCCATTCATCCGTGACCCATAAATTTAATGGCTTTATATTAAAGAAAAAAACTTGACTTTCGATCCTACAGTTCAATCCGCTTGGATAGGTGAAAACTCAATGGATCTAGTGTATTTAAGGAGGACGTCCTATGTATGTAGATGATTCAGATATATTATAAAGTCGGCTCCGTTATATTGTCATTTACCATAATATGGTGAGGGATGAATGCGCATGAATATTTCCCTATAAATAAACACAATGGCCTCTAATGAGCTCAGCACGACCCTTATGAAAACTTGATATTACATGCATTAACTTTTTGGTACATTAATGGGAAAATCTTGAAAAAGAAATGAGAAAATTACAATCCAATAATTCCTTGTGTTTATTTATAATATATAATACATAAAAGACTAATTTATTTTCTAAGACATTTTTGCCAATAGTATTTCAGAAAATCGCCGAATTTGAAAATATATTAATATTTCTCAAGATGATAACTTTCGAGAACAGTATGCAAATAAACATTATTAATAATCATTGATTCAATTTGTTGTTGGTGTTTTTAAATTGGTAAACTGTAATTATTAAATTCTCTCAGTGTGTCCTATAATCAGCTACATTCACCATGTGAGTGAGCGTGCTCCTGGTAATGACTTCCTCCATGCAGGAACGGAAAAGGTGGGTAATCACGTCATTTATGTGAAACGCCTTGTGCATGCATGAGCTGTCTTGAATCTTCATTTATATATACCCAAAGTGACTCTCAAAATTTAGGTATACGCACCTCTCTTTTGTTCCTCTCCCTTCTCATCCACCAATCTTCATTTATATACCAAAAGTGACTCTCAAAATTTAGGTATGGGTACCTCTCTTTTTGTTCCTCTCCCTTCTCATCCACCGTAGGTCATTTTTTACGCGTATGTGGAAAAGTATTTTCACTTATACATTACAGCACTAAGCAATAGTTTCTTACCCTGCATTTAATAGCACCTGCTATTCTGTTCTTCTTTTGTGAAAATGAAGTTTTATATACTATTTTTAAAGATCAGTTTTCCTTCTTTGTTAAATACACGCACACCCTATTCAAATACCAAAACCTAAGCGCTACAACCAGGATCAATCTCAATTATTCTATATATAAATCAGCAAAAATCTAAGAAGGATCGAAAGAGTCTCCAAACCTAATCCTTAAATCTTTAACAATCATAAGTGAGAATAAGTTTATGGAGGGTTTGGCGACTGCCCTAGGTCATCATCATGTGGGTATGCGCCTGCAAATAGGTCAATTTTACATTGAGGCCGAATATGATATTCAGGCCACGAACCTGACATGGACACTCAAGTCACTCGACCAGGCCGTTTGTACTTCAACCCCAACCAAGCCTCACCCGGAAATTAATGACTGGGGCTGACATTTCAGGCTCATAGGAGAAATGGGTTGTGTTCGGTTTGGAAGCCAACCCTACCCAACTGCACCCGATCCAGTTTCAGGGCACCCCGGGTCCCTATTCAGAAGATCAACACAAACCCCACATCGTTTATTAAAAAAAAAAAAAAAAAAAAGGGGATAAAGCATGTGGAACAATGCCTTTGCATGCACGCCATTGTAATCCAAATTAACCCTAATTCCCCTCCTTTCCAGACTGTAGTATAAATATATATTTATATATATATATCCTTTTCGGGTCACCATACACGGGCCATTATAACTCTCTGTGATGGAATCATCATTAATAGCAAAGACAGAAGAAAACGAGGCCCAAATCTACCTTAATGTTGGAGATAGGGTTGTTTCGTGTGTGTGTGTTGGGGGGTGGTTTTCATAAGCAATGGTGTGAGACAACATAATGGGGCCCGCTTAAGGCCCTAGTGAGATCCTGGAACCAGTGGGATGAAAGAGATGTTGGATCGGTCTAGATATTAAGTTTGAAGTCAATCATATGCTTTCAATGTTTTCATATGTGGCTCATAAGTTTATTGACTTTATATTAAAGAAAAATCTAATTTTAGATCCAATGGCTCAAACTTTCGGATCGGTGAAAACTCAATAGGTACAATAAAATTAAGGGATCCCATCTATGTGGATGGTTCAATGGCCATTAAAACCCAATCCCTTCGGCATCACTACACCACATGATAAAAAAAAAAAGTAAAAATGAAATGATGTAATAGTGACCATTAGTCCAAGTGAACTAAAATTTACCTTGTGATAAATGAAGGCATCCCATCTTAAAAATAAAATAAAAATAATAACAATAATAAAACAAGGGGTACCCATCATATTTAGATGTTTAAATTTCAAAGGTGGGTCTCACTGATGGAATTAGAGTGATGGCCCCTCAAGTGGATTACGAAGTGCATAAATAAAGAAAATAACGGCAACTACGCCGGGAGTTCCGTAAAAATCAGACGCACTTCTTCCGGATTCAGTTCGTCCGCATCCGCTCGTTTTTCTTATAAAAGGGTACAGAGCTTCTTTGAACGATCCGAGTGTCGGCTGCTTCTCTCTTTCTTCATTTACATTACAAAAAAGAAAGAAAAATAAAGGAGAGAGAGAAGAGAAGAGGAGAAGATAACAGAGGAAGGAGTAAGAGCCGAGCATTTTCCTTTCTCACTCTCTCTTTTCTCTTTCTCTTTCTCTTTCCATCTTTGATTCATTCCTGCTACTTCTGCTGCTGCTTTTCTATACCATCAACCCAAAAAACCAATCTTGGTGGGTGGGAGAGGCAGCGGATTGCTGTAGTTAAAGAAGAGAGGAAGGAAGAAGAAGCAGCCGATAACAATCTCCCATTTCTCTGTTTTTGTTTCTGGGTCTGGTTTTATTGAAGGTTTTCAGCTCATAAAACTGAGTTCTGAATTGGGTTTTGATCGTATTGTGGAATTGGGAGGTTGAAAGGGGGAAAGAGTATAGTCTTTTTTTCCTCCTTTCTGCTTATTGCATTGTGTTTCAGAGGCTGAGATCTGAAGTGGGTTGTGCTCCAATCTTCAGAGAAAGGTGAATTTCTTACTTTCTACTTATTGCATTGAATTTTGGACGGTGAGATCTGAAATGGGATTTGTTCTGGTTTCTGTAATGGTGTGGGGGAAGGGGATTTGAGCTGAGCTGACTGACAGTGCTGCTCTGCAACTTAACATTGCGTAATTGAGCAGCAAAATCTCAGCAAAAAAAAGAAAAGGAGGGAAAGATTCCTACTTTCTTTTCATTTAAAAAAAAAAAAAAAACATCGGCGGAGATCTAGTCGGGCTGTGTTACTTCCCTGCTTAAAATTCCTCTGTTTCTTTCAGTATTTCTCAGCTCTGTTCTTCGAAGATACAAGTGAAGAAATGGATGGGCTTTCTTCCACGTCCCTTCTTCCAGAGACATTTCAAGGAACGAGAGACGATGTTACAGAGCAAATTGGGTTGATTTGGGAGCAGATCAAAGCGCCTTTGATTGTACCATTGTTGAGACTCGCTGTCTATGCGTGCTTGACCATGTCTTTAATGCTCTTCATAGAGAGACTCTACATGGGCGTGGTGATCATCCTCGTGAAGATTTTCTGCCGAAAACCCGAGAAGCGTTACAAATGGGAGCCGATACGTGACGATTTGGAGCTTGGGAATGCTGCCTATCCCATGGTTCTCATTCAAATCCCCATGTACAATGAAAGAGAGGTCTCTCACTTGGTCTTTGAGATCTGCACCGATGACTTTTGGCTCAGATTTTTTCTGGGTTACTGAGATTTTGATTTTCTGTTTTTTTCTGGGGGTTCTACGCAGGTGTACCAGCTCTCCATTGGAGCAGCATGTGGGCTCTCATGGCCGTCAGATCGAATCATTATCCAAGTATTAGACGATTCAACAGACCCAGCTATCAAGGTCAGCACAATCAATACACATTTATTGAAAACGCCACTCATTTCTCTTTGGTTCTGAATTTAGTTTTTCTCATTTTTTTTTTCCATTTTCAGATCCAGCTGTTAAAGGGAGAAAAAAAAGCACCCAATTGGAAAAAAAAAAAAAAAAGTTGGAATCTTTTTTTGTTTTTGTTTTTAATCTCCCCTTCTCATGTCTGTAGAATGTAGAGAGGGATCCTCTTTGATTTCTGATCTGGGGTTTTCTTTTTTAAGAGATTGCATATCTATTTCCCATAATGTTATTGAAACTAATGTTCTTCTTTGTCGTTTAATCTGTTATTATATTGTTCTTCTCTCGCAATCACAAACTGCATTGTTCCTCTTTCTCCTTTTCTGTCTGTTATTCTCTTTAAGCTTCCAATCTAGGTCCTTTCCCTTTCTCCGTCATTTCCCATCTATCAATGTCGCTCCATCAAAGAATCGCCGAATTAGAATAAGAACGAAATAGCCCTCCACTTCTAATTTGGGTCTTCTTCCTTTTGCAATTTTTCTTCATTTATTTACATAAAGATCTCATCTTTTGAAACTCTGATTTGGATTCTTCCCACACATGCAACTTTACTTGTTCATAGATTTCTGATTTGTGTTTGTGGAACTGGCAATGAAGGATCTGGTGGAGCTGGAATGTCACAGATGGGCGAGCAAAGGCATCAACATCCGATACGAGATCCGTGACAACCGAACCGGCTACAAAGCGGGTGCTCTCAAGGAAGGCATGAAGCACAGCTACGTCAAGAACTGCGATTTCGTTGCTATCTTCGATGCGGATTTCCAACCCGAACCCGATTTCCTCTGGCGGACCATCCCTTTCTTCATTAACAACCCTGCGATTGGCCTCGTCCAAGCTCGTTGGATATTCGGTACTCCCTCAGACCACCTTATTATTATTATTTTTTAATATTTCTGTAACATCCCTTTCTTCTTTATTCCACAAGAGATGTTCTTTGCATTTTAACTTTCACATTCTTCCTACATCCAAGTGTCGGTGGTGGTTTAGCATGTGTTGGTATCTTCCTGTACCACCAGAACTGGTGATACACATTCTCATCACCGAAGCTGTACTAGTGGGCCATCTTGCACACTAGCATTTTTGGGATCTAAGATTTATCAAAATAAATGCCCTCTATAATATAATATGCATGGGTATCCTCAAATTTTTCTTAAACATAAGTTTTTTGACCGTTTCATTCACAGTTAGATGAAAAACATGATAATGAATATGTATGGAATTGTGTTAGTCGTGTTTTTTTTTTTTATTATTATTAAATGCTCAATTGAAGAGCGGAACAAATTAGAATTGCCGTGAAATTTAAGGATTCCTCATGTAAGTGGACTTATGGAAGTCATTTATTTGTATGGCTTGGATTTTAATAGGTAGGCTCCCTGTGGAGTTCCACTGCTTTAATTTAATTTAATTAAATTTCTCTACGTGAAAGCCTCAATAGGATCCCAACCAAGCATTTTTGTGATATGGTGGCCCATTTAAGTGGATCCAATTAAAATATTAGAATTTTGAGTTGGGTGTACCTAACTTGATTTGTCTTTACAATCATGTATTTTTAGTGATCCTTGGTATGAGATAGATTGGGATCCATTGAATCCCGTCCCACTCAGTGGGACTGTAGAAGAGCCCTTCGATGAGGGAAGGAGACTTGAGGTTAGGTAAGGGTGTCCTTGACAATGTTGTTTATGCACTAAGCAGCAGCAGGAAACCCTTTCTTAATGGCCTTAATAGTGTCGGTGGCTTCTGGGTCTCATTTTTCTTATTGTCCTTTTGTCTGTGGATTGAGTTACGGGTGGCAAGATCACATTGGTAGTTGGTTTGGAGATGAGAGATTTGATTGGGGCCCACAGTGTTTTATAGCCGACAGAAGACGCAGGTTCTAAACATGTCATGTCCTGTGGCCTTAGGTACCACGAGTTCCCGTACTCCCGAACTAACACACCAGACCAAAAAAAATGAAAGCGCCATTTGTGGAAGACCTTGGCCTTTACCGTGAATTGGCACCATCAGCTTGGGAAAGCCGTATACGTGGCACTCGTGGGAAACATCTGTCTATCTGTATTTGTGGGCCTTGATTGGATGTGTTTTTTATACCTGGGTTGGGATGAGGCCACGAGGGTGCGTAAGTAACCATCTCATCTTGCAAGTTCTCTGTGTCCATTGAATTAGGTGGGCCTTAGTTTTGTCTTTTGATGTGTCCTTTTGTCAGCCAGTGATTGGGACCTGTCAACCTAACTCAGTCCGGAAATAAATGTTTTAGGGTCCTTCTAGCGTGATTCTCGGCATTGATTCCTGCTTCACGTGGTGATTAGGTCCTATATCAGTCGGAAGGTCCGGATTGATTTGCGTTTAAACTTTCTAATTCTAATTTTTCTCAAGGGTCCTGTGGCCCACCAACGACCTAGTGAGTAGACCGACCAGATTTTATGAAATCTTAGCCTGCCGTTTGTGGGACTCACCTGCAAATGGCTAGGATCCAATTTTCTTCAATATAGACTTGGATCCTCTTTTCTAAGTGTTCAGCTTTGAAATTATAGATTAGACAAGGTAAAAGCCTTCCAATTTGTCTTTTCCACTTTAACGACTAATCTAAACATCATCTTGCTATCTAATGGAGGCATTGGCCCCACAGTAACGACACTCACCCACCAACCATTTTTTTTTTATTTTATAATTTGATGAAAGAAGGTGTAGAAAGCTTGTAAGTATAAGGATGCAGACTTCTTCCACTGTACGTGTTTTCTAAACAATGGTGACTTTTCTAACTCGGATTAGATAAATAAAACACAGTTGACATGCTAGTAATGCATGTGAGGCCCAGTCCTGCTATAAGTTGAATACGAGTACCTCTTCAGATTTACTATCTACTAATCATTAGATCCATTGGCTAGCATGACACAATTTATGTAATGTAATCAAAGTGATGGATCTGGTTGAGCCTAGCAGGTAAACAATTAATAGGCTCTTGAATATTAAAATGGTGTATGATGTCGCTCTGTAACTTCATTTGAAAGTTACACAGAGTCTTTAATTTACAGGACAGGCTTCAGATTGAGCTGGTGGTGGATCATATAGTGCAATTAGTCTTGTGAATATCAATGAATAAATTCACCCCAGAAGTCCAGGCATCACCCCCATTAATTAGTTGGGTCTTAAAAACCAAGTAATACACGGACATACCCAATAAAATAAATAAATAAATAAATAAAAAGAGAGAAAGAGAAAAGTTCAACCCGAAGTCTAGAACGTTGACCCAGTCTCCACTGTATAAATGTCCTGAAAATGACGAATCTGTCCTCTTAGAAGGAGCACACCTGACACCACAAACTGACTAGAAAGAAGGGCATTTTCCAAGTTGAATGTCCCATACTTAATATGGAAATCCGAGAAAGCTTTGAGGATGTGTTCGTCTTTTTACACAATCTAATTGACTCTCCAGTCTCGACTACCGTTGTTAACCAACGGCTTTCTGGGGGAGTTAACGGTCACACACATGCACACTTCTTTGTCATATATACTTCGGTGGAGATCTGAGGGCATAATAGTAAAAGAGCCTCTTTGATATATTAGCAACTAGCAACCCATGTGATGTGCTGCAACCTAATCTATAAGCCTAACAAATGGGGCTGGTCTGGTGGACCTCATCCACTATTCCCAACTGGAGTTGTCTTAAAAAAGAAAAGAAAAAAAAAAGAATAATGGGCAATTGAAGCTAGTACACTATTGACCATACCACTATGTCAAGGGGTCCCTACTTCTACCAGAGCAGCTCTGCCAACCCACAAAAAGACACTGGTCATATATGACTAGTGGCCCCACCCTGAGGAGATGAGCAGGTGAAGGTTACTCTAAAGGTCCCTGTGATCTGTTGCTCCACGTAGCATCAAGCATTTATTCCCTGCCCTCACTTTCTAGCACAGGCATTTGGCACATGGCAGTGAACATGCACATAGAGACAGGCTTAAATGGGTCAGGTCTGGGAAAGAAAATGACATTTACCATCACATCACAATCACATTGTGTTAAAAAAAAAAAAAGGAAGAAGAAAACAGGGCCAAATAGCTATCGATTTATCGTTGGCCTCACACTGTCTATGGTGAATGGCCTACCTATTGAAAATTCCAAAGCCTTTCCTCCTGTTGGGTGTCTTCAAGTCTTATTCCAATCAGATTTGATAGCAGCAAAAGAAGATTGAATACATGGTTGATAATGTGGTTAACACAATCATTATTCATTTCATAATGTTAATTTGAGTAGAGCTCATTTGAATGTATTCAAATTTATTGACAACGGATTACTACTTAGTTGGGTCCCTGTATTTTTGCTTTGGACTCACATTTGAAGAAACTGCTGTTTGAATTTCGTTGTTTTTGTCTGATATCTGTGGCGTGGGGGTGATTGCAGTGAACTCGGATGAGTGCCTGATGACGAGGATGCAGGAGATGTCGCTGGACTACCACTTCACTGTGGAGCAGGAAGTTGGCTCTTCCACCTACGCCTTCTTCGGTTTCAATGGTAACCAACCAAATGACCCATCCCCTTTTTTTCTTTTGGTCTACTTATTATTCTTTTCATGATGATGATGATGATGATGATTAATGATGATCAATTGATCGATCGATTGATTGATGATAGGGACCGCGGGAGTATGGAGGATATCAGCAATAAATGAAGCGGGTGGGTGGAAGGACAGGACCACGGTTGAGGACATGGACTTGGCGGTCCGAGCCAGCCTCAGGGGTTGGAAATTCGTTTATGTTGGTGACCTCCAGGTATTTGTTTATCCTTTATCAACACTGACCCAAAGTGGCGATCCCAATTGGCCATTCCGATGAAAGGGCGGCCCATCTAGTTTAGTTATCAAATGTTAGATGGAGCTGATCATCTAAAAACCATACACTTTTTTGTTCAAGGGTAGGTTATGTTCGGGCTATTATAAATGGGTGGCTTTGTCACTGTCAAACCAAAATGTGCTACTGACTGGGCCCAAGTTCAGACTTCAGACCAAATGGGTCGGTCCAGATCAAGAGCCTAAGACACAGTGGACTAGATCCTTTGAAGGCCGGAATAAGATAATTCACTGAGCCAATCTCTATAAAATGGGTGGTGGGGCTAGCATATTAAATTCAAATAGCTGAAATTACTATCCTTGTATTACATCTACCCAGATTTTACTCCAAATGAAGTTAAGAGGTAAACATCAAATTGATTTAATGCACTGACATTTGATTTGCCTACATTTATTACATTTTGATACCACTTGTTCAATATGATAGTGAGCCCATCTACAATTGGTGTAGAATTTGGCTGGAAGCTTATACAAGGGTGGATAGTGTTTGTTTTTTTATGTGGACCCCAGTGATGGTTTTATAGGAATGGCCTTGGAGATTTCTATGATAGACCCACCTTCATTTAGAAATTCATGACAATTTTTTTTTTTGCTCCTAATTTTTCTTAATGAAAATTATCATATATTATACTATTTTTCATTTTTATCTGCTATTTAGGTTCGAATATGGATCATAGAGTAGGGACCCAGAACTAGAACTTTCTGCATTGGGGACTGACCTACTTACAAAGTGTGAACCTCCCATTTTTATTTTTGTTTAATTTACGAATTCAAATGAATTCAATGCAAGTTTCATTATCCTGATCATTTGATTATTATTGAATTCCTTGGAATCCTAAGCAATAACTTCCTATGAAAGGAGTTAAAATTAAATGATTAGAGGTGAAGATCCACAAAGGGCCAATCCTTGGAAATGGTTTCTCAACATCCACCTTGGAAATCAAATCTAAACTGACGATCTGATCTAAATCTTTATTTTATGTCCTTCACTCTTCCTTTCTCCTTCATTAGACCCTATTTAACGAATTCCCACAAATTCAATGCAAAGAAGGAAAAGCCTATATAAATCTTCATTTTCTTTCTCAACCTCACTATTTATGCTATGAATTTCATTTTCTCTTTAGGTGAAAAATGAATTACCAAGCACTTTCAAGGCCTATAGATATCAGCAGCACAGGTGGTCATGTGGGCCAGCTAACCTTTTCAGGAAGATGTCAATGGAGATTATAAGGAACAAGGTAAATTCCCTTTCTCCTACTACTTGGCTGAGCCATGGAATTCTCATGTGGCATGTTTTTGAGGAATCGACTAGGATTCTTCCCAGTAACCATGGCCTAGTTACCAAGACTTGATGAAATTTTAATACTAAAGGACTTAAAAGACAATTTGATCTTTATTTGAATAACACTACTTAGATTATTTGTTTTAGTAATTTTACGACTTTGTCATCTTAATTTCCTTTTTATTAATTTTGTTCTTTGATTTACTTTTTATTCATGTTCTTCTTTCCTATGATCATCCCTTTGTCATCTTTCTTATAAAATTTCTCCAACTCCTTATTTGCTTTCCAGAAAGTGACTTTGTGGAAGAAGGTTCATGTGATCTACAGCTTCTTCTTTATTCGGAAGATCATAGCCCACATTGTCACCTTTATCTTCTACTGCCTGGTGATTCCAATGACCGTTTTGGTTCCTGAAGTAGAGATTCCGAAGTGGGGTGCTGTTTACATCCCTTGCATCATCACCCTTCTCAATTCAGTCGGAACTCCAAGGTCTGCATCTTTGCAAGTTTCTCTTTAGCTTTTGTCGGCTTTTTGGGTGTGTTCTTGATCCTCGTTATTATATCTTTATTTTTTATTTAATCGCTCTCTATCTCACAGGTCGCTCCATCTACTGGTGTTCTGGATTCTTTTTGAGAATGTGATGTCTCTACATCGGACAAAAGCGACCTTGATCGGTCTGTTGGAGGCAGGAAGAGTGAATGAATGGGTTGTCACTGAGAAATTAGGTGATGCTCTCAAGACAAAACCGGGCGCTAAAGTGCCCAGGAAGCCTCGATTCAAGTTTGGGGACAGGTAAATTCATTTCAGTCAGTAGCTATTGTACTACCATCAATGAATTAACATCATCTTAATCGGCTAATTATGTGCTCCTACAACGATTATATCCATTCTTTCAATTTATCACAAGCGTTTTGCCTTTAAAGATTAACCATGTCGTCTCTTAACCTTTATGTTTGAAAGCACATGAAGCATTTCAAGCTTTGGAAGTCCTAAAGAGAGAAAAAACAGCTGGAATACACAGATAATCTCTTGGATGTAAGCCATGTAGATGTTACGCCTTGTGCCTAGAGTCGTCATCATCAAAGTCTTACACCAATTATGTTGGGGGCAGCTACGTGGATTTTGTTTCTCCATTTCAATCTATCTTGGCCAAATTATTGTGCCTATGATAAGACTCATAAACCATGACTCAAATTCCTGCGTACTTTGTGCACACACGATACACATTAGCGGATACTTGGAGGAAAACAAGTGTTTTAGTCTCTATGGAGCCATTTAAGTATATTTGAATGGTACAGAGAAGATTACAGTGGCCCTGCTCAAGGATGAAACACATATGAGCCATAATTCATTAACATAACGACAGACAATTGAAATTAAGAGACTGATTTCTAATTTTTATAGTATTATCAGCTGATTTTGATCCATTGTTTTCATCATCAGACTACTTCTTTTGGAGCTTGGTTTTGGAGCCTTCCTATTCTTCTGTGCTTGCTATGATCTCGCCTTTGGCAAGAACAATTTCTTTATATATCTCTACCTCCAAGCAATTGCTTTCTTCGTCATGGGTTTTGGCTATGTTGGCACCTTTGTCCCCAGCTCGTAATAGACTGCCATTTTAAGATAACATGCGCGGCCTCTTTGGTATCCATCCCCTCTCTGTATTTCCTCTGCGTAATTAGACAAATTATGGTTGTTTAGCAGCATTCTTCTTTCGCATTTGGTACTGTGATAGCTTGTGTAAAAGACTTGTCATTCTTTTATGCTGGAGATAAGCATCCGTCACATGCATGGAAGAATTTTCCTGTGAATATTCAGCCATGAAAGTATGAAATGTAATTTTTTTTTTTACATGAATAGATTTGTATACAGTAAGAGAGGGAAGAACAGGAAGCAGAAGTAGCAACAAAAGCATTTGGGTTTTGAATATTTTGGTTTTGTTGATGTAAACATCTGTGGGATTGATTGTAATTGTTGGATATTTTTTTTCTTGTATGTTGTACTGTTGGTTTTTATTTGAGAGAAAATAAGATGAGGGCAAATTGGAATTGTCATTGAAATGTTTCTTGTTTGCTCCTTTCTTTTTTCCCTTTCTATGAGAAAAAAGAATCCTTGGCTTTTGAAACGTCTAAAGTGCAGTAAGCATTTCTGTTTTAGTTGGTAAACTGTACTAGGGAAGTGGATTAAAGACTATACCTGTGAAGGCTTTTAATGGTCCTCTAGAAGGGCCAAAACTTGAGCAACTACTTATTCCTATGGTATAGGAGAAATGATCCAAGTTCAAAGTCATGTATGGGGCCCACTGGACTCACTCACATGCTATTGTGGATGGTTGGATGAGATTGGCTTTCATAATTGGATGAGATCCAAAATAATTGGTTGAAACAATTCGGTTCAATACGTAAGAAAGTAAGGTCCCATCTACATTGCACTTGACCTGTTCAATATATATATATATATATATATATATATATATATATGTATGGGGAGAGCTCACACAAGCTGCAGCCCAGTTTATTACAAGCTGAAGCCTCATAATCTATGTTGGGCCTCATAGGCTCCAGCTTGTAATAAGCTTAGCTGCAACATGTGTGAGCTCTCCTCTATATATATATATATATAATTTTTGTTGGTGACCATTTGACGGTTAATTACTTGCATTGATTTGAAAACACAGGAATGGGTTCCAACCAACAAAACTTAAAGTGGTGAGGGTGAAGGATATAATGTGGAGATATAGATTAAATTCGGACTTTCTTAGGATTTGACTTGCTAAGATTATCATTAGGTATATTAATTGCCACCAAAAGTGGAGATTATTTTATACCTGTTTTTATATTTTTCAATTTTTTTTTCCAATTTTAGCCATTTTCAAGGAAACATTTCTTAAAATTCTTTGGATTCAATGCAATGCAAACATCAGGGCCTTTAGAGTTTGTTTGTTTCATGTAATTGAATTCCTAGAAATTCTAAAAACTTGTGTTTTGTTAGTCATTAAACACGAACACTCAAAGGTGACTATCCAAAAATGACTACCAATAACCTCTTCTTTAGTGGAAACTTAATTAAGAGAAGATAAGAAATGAATAACTAACCAACATGGCGTATAGAAAGCAACCAAACCTCGAATGAATTAAGGAGATCACCATTTTCAACCTATTAACAAAATATTGAATCCAAAAGGAAGAATGAAGGGAAACCCTAAAAGAGAAATTGAATTTCATATGTTAAATCCAACTAGCAACGTAACAATGACTTATAATAAATAGTAACCCCAAAATCTTAACTTTTTCAAATAGTAGAGGTTACAAAAAAAAAAGAAAAAAGAAGCAAAATAAATAAATAAATCATAATATTACATAAAAAGCATTGAATCGAACACTAAGTAACTTTTTCATGGCCTTCCATGAAAATCTAGACTCAAACATACTAAAAAAACTCCTAAAATAAGAAAAATAGGAAATTACTATTATTAGTAAGTTTTGCACGAAAATTGCATAACTACTATTTGTGTGTTGATAGAGCAAGTTGATACCTTCATAATACAGTACTTGTGCGACATGAGATGATACCCAAGTCAAAAGGTATGGTCATTTAAAATTGACACTATCATCTTGGATTGACTTTCTTATTATTTTCACATTCAAAAAATTACTCCACCACCTGTTCTACGCTAAATCATCTTTTATAATTTCAATCCTAAGAAAGTCCAGGCATTATCCCTCACATGCCACCTCCTTAACAATACTTTAGTGGACCTCATTTGATCATTAATTGCTATGTATTCATTTTCTATGGTTTTTATGCAAACAAACGGGCTTCTCTCTCGCTTTTACATACATTTGTTATCTCATTGTCATCGGACGGACACTCATGCTTCTCTCCAAGTGCTCCGCCAAATATGAAAATAATAAGAGAGAGTCAGAGACTTCATTTTTATACACCAAAACAAAAGAACAAAAAAATTATAATTGCTTGTTTTTCAGTTGGAATTGTGAGAACTAACGCGTCTTACCATTAGGGTAGACTTACCTTTACCTCTTAGTTACTTCATGATTTCTTATATTCCTTCGTGAATAAAAAGAATGAAACCATTGATTAGGTTTATTTAAATGCATTTTAGTACCATTGCCTAAATTTACCCATAAGTAAGTTTCTTGATATTCAAGAGGCCCTTTCTTATGGGTCCTTCAAATTTACTGAAAATTAAATAAGGCTGATGGGCTACGATTGAAGTCTTTTAAGCTTTAGTTTCAAAGGGTGAAGACGGACGGTCATCATTTCTCAACAAAGGTTATGTCTGGTCTATCAAATTCACTTTGCACTCTGTTTACTATTACTTTTATAACCTGTTGTTATAATTAAAAAGCACAAGTGGCTGTGTAATTAATTAACACAAATCCTTAACAGGACTTTCTCTTTTAGCTATCTCAAAAAGGATCCATTTTGAGGGTGGGTTTTCAGTTCAAATAAGTTTCTCTGATTGCAAAAGTAGAGAGGGATACCTAGCAGCAAAAGGAAAAGAAAAAGAAGAAGAAAGGGTTTTGAATATCTTTTTCTCCTTTCTGTCTTTTTCACAGGAGAAATGGTGTTTTCATTTTTTTGGGTGTCTTTTGCAAAAGAAAAAAAAGGGGACATGACTCTTCAATGTGCAGTCCATTCTTACATGGTTCCTTTAATTCTTTCCAATATATATGGTCTACAAACGCAACTCTTGTTCTTATTTAAATACCTATTTTTATCCAATATAGACAAAAATGGAACGAAGAAATAAAATTCAATTCATATAGCCGACTCCAACATAGTTTGGACAAAGGCTTTGATGATGATGGTGATTTAAATCTTTATTTTATTGTGTTATTCTTCTCTTTATCTTCCAATGTAAAATTTCTTTTTTTTAGAGTGGCCTCAAGAAAAATTTGCATGGAAGGTTTACATTAAATAAAATGGGCATAAGGGTGATATTTTAATGTATATTGTATTCCTTTCAATATTGTCGGCCATTTTTAAAAGGCATATTAGAAAGTCAGAATGAGGAAAATTGGTCCCTTTCTAACTTTGTTAATATTTGAGCTGACCAACTGACATACTATAAACTTCCAAATTCTAGCATAATATTTTGAATTGATCCATTGACCTTTTAGAATCTGATAGTCTTGATTGTACAGGTTCCCCCCCCCCCCCCCCCCCCCCCCCTAATCTATGGATCTTGTATTCCTAATAAAACCTTAAAAATTATCTTCTTTACTTAGGCTGTTATGATCGATAGATATATTGCTAATACAAGGCTTCTAAGACCAAATACATTGCCCAACATACACTTAGGCGACTAAAGTAAGATTAGAACATATATCATTCATCAGATCGAGTTGAAGCTTGGGCAACCAGCCGTCTTATCTCATTTATTTAATTGTAACTTGTAATGGGAGGTTAGTTCTTAGCGATTGCTTAAGAACCGCCTCTTACGTAAGAGAAGTCCGTTCTTCCATGGCTGCCCAAGATTTAAGCCTGGGCAAATACCTTCCTTCACCCGAGGGGCTGTCTTACTTTACCCTTGGGCGTCTGTATCTGACCCCAGATCTACTTCCCTTCGGAGAGGGTTGGGTCTCTGCCCCCTTAAGCTGGGTTACAAAACATAAAACAAAGAAAAAAAAATAATTAAAAGACTGCTTTTATGTTACTACTACGTTGACATTGGTGTTAGTTTAAAAGTACTAAATCGTAGCAAAAAACTTCCTTGTACCTTTGGAAAACAAATAACGTCCAATAATTATTGATACCACTTCCTTCTGTTGAATCTGACAATTGGGCCCAAGTCCGGTTTGTTCAAGCCTTGGCTATTTAGTTTCTAAGCCCTATATTCAGGCCCAAATCTAGGTGGCCGGCCACCCAAAGTGTGAAATATACACATTTCTTTCTACTAAATATGTTGTGCACCAAACGGGAGTTTAAGATACATACCCACAGGCAGAGGTCTTGGGTTCGACCTTCGCCTCTCCCCTCTCCTTGCATATTTGAGTTTCCCCCACCTCACATGTACGAGTTCCTCCCTGTTTTGGCGGGTTCAAATCTGTCAGTCTTTAGTTGACCCAACTCCTCCTTAGCTGGGATACCAAAAAGAAAAAAAAAAATAAAAAAATACATGTCCCCTGGCCTAGGGCTGAGCCATTAACTATCATTCCAGAATACTAGGCCCGTGCCAGTCAACAGTGGAATGACACAGATCTTGCCTAATGCTGGTGTAGGTTGATCTTGTGCCAGCACGGCCCATGTGCTTCTCTAAAGAAGAGGATAATGCCATTATGCCACAAATGGTCATGGGCGCATCCGACCAGAGCCAGGCTGCATTGGGTTTATATAGGGTTTCTTAGGCCGGTGGGCTGGACTAGGGCCTAACTTTCGCCCCATTTGTTAAACAGGGCTAGGGCTGTGGCTATGCATGCTTAAACCCCAGACCAGGAATAACAAGTTTAACATAAGAAGAAAATTTCAAAATAGTCCTTAAGTATAGGCCTCATATTTGGGGGGGGGGGGGGGGGGGGGGGGGGGGGGGGAATTGGGTTCAATGAACCAATGATGTAAAATGGTAGCTTATTGTCAATGCGATTAACACCTACTCGTCTTTTCCAACCGTATCCATCTTCCGAATTCACAATTTTGTGGTTGGGCCTCTATTAACCTTTTTTTTTAAAGGTCAGCTTCCACTAACCTCTCTAACCATGAGGTTTCTATCTTCTTTTTTCTTTTTTTTTGTTAGAAAGGTTTCTATCTTCTTTTTGCTATGAATTAGGAGACAGGTGAGGTGGATTTTGATTGGTGATAATGAATGAACTTTTTTTTTTTGGTAGAAAGATAGAAGAACTACTTTATAATAAGAGCTTTTTGTATATACACCCCTAACGTTTGTAGGGTTTGTAGATAAGCCCTTAGGGTTTTAGAATTCGTAAATAGGCTATTGTTTTTTCTTTTTAATATATTTTATGTCCTCAAAATCAATACTCCCAATAAGAATGGGTAGCCATCATTTATAGGATTTATATATAAATGACAGTTTTGCCCTTACATCCATTAAATAAAAATGAATATATTATTATTTACAAAAATACCATTATCTAATCTCAAGTCCAAATGGTTCTCTAAATAACTCTCTCATGTACATGATGAAGGGTGGACCCAGGGACTAAAGCCCCCACCCATATCTGAGAAAAGATTAAAATTCACCCTCCCCCACTTCAAATTCTAAAAACTAATATGGTTTTTTACATTTGCCCATTTCCCCAATATTTCTTTTACATAAATCCAAAAACCACACATCTTGCAAATTTTAAAAAATAATATAAATTTCTTTTACATTTGCTCGATCCCCCAATATTTCTTTTACACCCTCTACAAATGAAGTATAATCATGTGTTTAGAAACTTTTATCAATCCAACGGTAAATCATGTATGGATTGGATAAATCATAACCGGTTACAAGTATAGGCGTTGATTGTTGTCATGATCAATTTAGATTTAATGAAATGAACCTTGTATTGATAAAAATAAATAAATTTATATAAGGTTATTCTCTCCCACTAATTACAAATATTGTTAATGTTACATACTTTATGAAAAGAAAATTAAGTACAAGCTTTTGAAATTATGCATATAAGGATGAAAGAGATGAACAAAAGTGTCATTTTCGCTCAAAAACCTGCAGTGGTCGGAAGACTATTAACTTTGGGGACACATAAGGTATTAAAATAAAACTGTTGGGGCCTATTTGCAAATTCTAAAACCTTAAGCCTATTTTAAAATCCTACAAACGTCATGGGGTACATACAAAAGGCTCTTATAATAAATATCACTACAAGGAAGACATCCCAAAAAATCCACGTTATTGATTCATTGAACCCGTATTTTTTTAGCATTAGGCCAAAGCTTAAGAACTATTTTGAAATTTCTTCTTAGTACAAATTGTATACATTTTGCAGACACCTGAACCTGGGCTTGCTTTCAGTGGGCCTCACTGTTGGTATTATTGTTCCCTTTACAGCTAAGCTCTTGTTTGGCATAATTAATTGTTGCCTCTATTTTACAAAATCTCTTAATTAGGTAGGGATTTTAAGAATAAAGGCAGTTGGCAGCATTTGACAGCCTCTTTTTTTTTTTTTTTTAGAGAAGTAGAGGTAATGCCTCTATTTCTGATAGCCTACCATTGTTAGCATGCAAGAAGTAGAGAGAAAAAAAAAAGAGGCAGGTGAACAATATTTTTGCCTATTAATGCCCCAGGCCATCTTTTTATTCTTTCTCAAAATCTAAGAGTGTAAATCAAGATCCAAACTGTTGGGATTGTTCACAAGATCAAACACGCCCATGAAACCAAATTTCAGTCGTTTGATCATCATGAATCTCAAGATATGTGAAAAAAAAAGTGAGCCATTAGATGTAATTTTCTAAAATTTGTGGGGCCCAAACGCAAAATCCACACCGTTAGATTTCTTTGGAAGGATGAGAACAACTATGTGGTTAATTTTCAAGGATTGATACCTTGTGAATCTCGAAATATTTTCAAAACAATATTAGCCATTGATATATTATGCCCAATATTGAATGTCCATAAGCAGTAACCTTTTTTTTTTTTATTTTATTATTATTATTATTTATGGGAGTGTAAATTGAGATCCGAACCGTTGGAAACGTTAAAAAGACCAAACACAACCATGACACCAAATTTCATCCGTTGGATTATCACTAATCTCGAGATATGTGCAAAAAATGTTAGCCATTGGATGCAATTTTCTAGATTATGCGAGTTTCAGACACAAGATTTAAACTATTAGATCTCTTTGGAAGGCTGATTACGGTCTTAGCATCAATTTTCAAGGCTTGTGGGTCTTGAGAAATTTATGAAAAACTTTCAACCATCGTTATAAAAAAGTTTATTTAACATAGAACTTTGCATTATCAAACAACTCTCTTGATTCTAACATCTTTTTTTTATAGCTCTTTTTTTTAATTGCTCTATTTTGATGGGTCTATAAAAAAAATATAGAGAAATAAAATAAGGCATAAGTTCACCAAGATTTACATTGGCAAACTCTATGAAATCCGAAAAGCATGTCTGGTAATAGGTGAGGAATCCATAGATTTGATAATTCTTCACTACCATTGGAACAAATGAAGATTTTCATTCATCTAATTCCTCATAAATTTACAATTGCCAAATATGAATTTACTACAATTTTAAAGAAATGGAAAATCTTTTGTCCAAAATATGGTAGCCAAAAGTGACCGAAGGAAAATACAAAAAGCTCGATGATTTGATTGTCGGCAGGATTTTCACAGTATCTTGATCTCCTATTACAGCTTCAAACCTGCTGTGATATGCTGACGGAGACAAGCTAATGATATAATTCTCCAGAGCAATTTATTTAATCAGGATCACAGCTTTCCAAATAGCAGCAATAACGACAGTGCAATTCAATTCTACATGTGCTGCCGCCTATCTTATTTTTTCATAGAGTTTACATTTTGGTTTTTCTTTTTCATTCTTATATTAAAAAAACAAAAGAGTAGAAAACTCATTTGTTTACATTTTCTTTATTCTCCATCTTAAGGCTGAGGAGCGCTAGAAAACACCCGGGGAAACTTTTTTTTTTCCAAAAAAATGCCCCTTCTAGAGGGCCCACCCCACTGTGATATATGACAACCATAGAATGCTGTTGGATGGAAAAACCTGGATAAGACATATCTATGTATAAAACTTCAACTCTATTAATACCTTGATTTATGACCCTAAAATTTAATTGTTTTAGAAGTATCATTTTATTACAATTTCAATCTAATGGCGAGTAAAAGTTGGATGAGTGTCAAATTTGGATTTGTGACCAATCATGGGAGTAGTATGTGTGTGAAAAGACTGGATTGACTCAAAATGGTCTCCACTGCCTAAAAATAGGAGGGCGAAAGGAAAGTATTTTTGAGAATTCCTCTTTGTCAAATATTATATTTTATTCACTTGGGGTACATAAACTTCTTCTAGACCGACAAATTCGTGTGTTCTATAAGAAGACACCATATCTCTTTCAACCTACATGAGATACTTAAACATTGATTTGTCTGACTTAACCGAAAACGACCAGGGTCCGCCATCCACATGATATTGTCCGCTTTGACTCATGGGAGTCCAAGCCTATTTTCCTACATGGTTTTAAAAGGCATCATGCAAAGTTAAGGACCAGGTCACAGAGATATACCAAAGATCTAGACTAGCGTGCTTCCGACGTGGAACTTATGCATCACAGCATATCTAGTCCTCGTAGGACCCAACGCTCTTTTACAGGAGAGCCACAAGCGTAATATAACTTGAGATGCCCAAACAAGGATTTGAGAGAGAGAGAGTGTGCGGGCACATTGAAACCTTTTAAAGACCCAAATCCAACCCTTGGAAATGTCAATGTAGAAAACTCAATTTGTTATTAAACAGGCTAAACATGTAACCTAAATAATGAATTTAGCAAGTTACATCGAAATGTTTCTAAAGTGCTCATATATTATATCTCAGTTGTCTCCTTCTTTTTTTTTTCTTTCTTCCATACCATCTTCAAGTTTTCAATTGCTTCTTATTTGCTTTCTCACGCTTACGCAATTGACAATGACGTTATTTCTCTAATCTTCACTAATTAATTCATTGATTTCTACTTGGACCCTTTGCTTCTAGGATTTGTTTCCTATCATGGACTCTATGGGCGTATATTTAGTAGAAAATCCCCCTTAATGATAAGCATTTGGATATGGAACTACTTTAGCTCTGCATTAGAAAACACAAAACATCACGAAAAACACCTTCAAAATCTAAAGATTATATATAGCTATCAAAACTCTCATTAGATATGAGACAGATTCAGATACTGGAGGAGAAACAGTTGCACACTTTCCATACAAACCAAGAACCATACAGTAGGGAAGTCTCTATCCATGCTACTTGCCCTTTCACATTTTTCTTTGCCAAGTAAATCAAATGTAGAACTCACTCTCTGCAATAGACAGGAACTCCTAAATGGAAGTGCTTCCTAAAACTCTACCTAACCTAACCATCCCTGTCTACACCAAACTTCTACTAATTGCTGGTCAAATTTTATTTTCTCAAACGTGCTAGAACAGAACAAACTTTGAAGGAAATAAAATGTCACAGAAAGACGCAGGCATGTCGCTTTTTACTGTTTGCCCTGTTTCAGTGTTGTGTGACTCACTCACGTCTCCTAGCTCTATCGCTCGGGCGCACTCTGAGAGACTTATTTTTTTCATAATTTTAAACTGCTAAAAATGAAATCCTTTTTACAACTTACAAGATATATGATATGTAGAAAAATTTTATCCTGATAAGAAATAGGCCTATATCAGATTGATCACATATTAAAAATACAATCATTTTATAAAAAAATTATTCACCTGTTTTTTTTATGATGAATTTATTGATGGGCCCAACTTTTCTTAGAGTGGAATTTTGCCATTATTTCAAGCAAAAGAGGATTTAATTTGTGCTTGAATGAAGAACCTAGTGAATTTTTAAATGAGGTTGATGGGCCCCACAAATATTCAACGTGGCCATTCACAGGGGTATTTTTGGTAACCCGGACTATTCATCTCGGTCTTCGGAAGGGTGCTTGACCTTTGAAAATATCCAAGTCGAATCCGGATCCTCAAACACTTTTAACTTAGAGAAATCCTGGATTAAAGGTGTCAAAATCCAAATTGAGGCCCATCTATTAAAATCGGAACCACTTAGAATAAATGGCCTCCGGGGATATAGTAACCGTCAAAATTTTATATCAATAAGATTTGGTTCCACCATTGAATATATTGTTTGATGAAAAATGTGATCAACACAAATCTTATGCAAGTTCATTATCACTATTTTCATCAAAGTGGTCAAATCAATGGTAGGATTTGATGACACTATATATATATATATGAATAGTGTTTATTTTAAACGGTTCAGATTTGAAGAACAGTGGGGGCTTCACCTTGGAGTTTGACTTAATTATCTAAGTCAAAAGCCTCATGGGATCAAGGAATCTCGAAAGAGAATCCCTTGTTTCGTCCAAACCGGAAAGCCCTGTTTGGACGAATCAGGGGCCTCCACATGCTGGGGCGGAAGGAGGGCGGAGGAGAAAAGAAAAAGGTAATTTCTCTTTCCTACAGTACCCCTAGGCATGGAGGCCCTGATTCATCCAAAGAAGAGATCCCCTATTTCGTCCGGCTGTTTGGACGAAACGGACAGCCGGACGAAACGGGGGATCCGGGAATCTCTCTCAAAGTTGCATCTATTCTGACGTGAGCAGTATGGACGAGTTTGGCCGGGCCCAGCCAATTTGTCTGTCCATTCAGACACTCCACACCCATCCATTCCCATTGACTTTCTCGTTCCAAAACAAAATAAATAAACATCATAACCTTTGGAGTTGCTGCTTTTTCGTCTTCTTCTATATCATTGGACTCCCCTGCGCCTTCTCGGACACTATTGCAGGAAATGGGGACTCTCTCCACAGACCCCACAGGGGCTGAAAGGCAGCAGGAGGAATCAAGGCTGAAACCATCGCCTCTCTTTCCAACTCCATCTCCTCTCGAACCTCAGTCTCAGAAGCTCGACGCAGGCGCTCTCTTTGTTCTCAAGTCCAAAGGTCTTGTTCTCAATCTTCTTATTAGACCATGGTCTATCATTTCTGGTTTTGGTCTCTTAATCACTTACAATCTTCTTCTTCTCCTTCTCTTACATTTTCTTTTCAGGGTTTTCTGTGTAGATTATTATTATTATTTTTTTTTTTTTGAAGTATTTAGTTGATACTGCATCACATGAATCCTTTCTCTTTTCTTCTCTCCATTTTTTTTTTTCTTAATCTAACAAATGAAACAAGAAGATAAAAGGAAAGAGTATGATGTTCTTTTTTTAATTTTTAATTTTTGTATGAGAAAAGATGATTGTGTTGGACTCAATATGACTGTAATCAATGAGTAGGGTGGGATGTATAATAGTCCACCGATGAAATGGGATATGCACCAACAACCGGCTACCACCAAAAAAGCAAAGTTGGGAGGGATCAGATCCTTCAAAGGGTGAAGGGTCTTCTCAGAAAACATGAAATTGATTGGTATTCCCAAAATTACCATTAACAATTTACTTCTTTTACTTTATTTTATTTTTATTTTTTAACAGATACTTTTCACATGTTATTGACTTATTGAGTCGCTTAATACCAAATGATCATGTAATCATCTTCATGATGTTTTCTTATAAAATTATTAGTTATTTTTATTTCTTTAAAAAAGAAAAGAGTCGTAAGAGTCCCATCAACAAGAAGTTGTGGGACCCACCTAAATTGATTCCACATATGAATGGGGATGTTTATCAACCACTTAATTTGGGCTTTTCACATGTTTTAGTCCACGGTCTATTATAGTGACCCACTTTTTAAATTTGTATAAAGCAGGTCCAAGTATTGAGATTTCTCTCTCTCTCTCTCTCTGAAAATTCATGCGTGCTTATTTTCAGGTTCATGGCTACACTGCGGCTATCATCTGACAACTTCAATCGTAGCTCCGGCCCTTCTCAGCCTGCCTTTCGCATTTGCAGCACTGGGTTGGGTGGCCGGTGTATTGTGCTTGATCGTCGGAGCACTTGTCACCTTCTATTCCTACAACCTTCTCTCCTTAGTACTGGAACATCATGCCCAGCTTGGACAACGCCATCTTAGATTCAGAGATATGGCTGAACATATTCTAGGTAAGGAAAAGATTCGATTCTTTGTCCCAGCCTTAATTAATTTCTCTTCTTCCTTTAAAAATAGCAAACAACTCTAATTCCTTAATGAGGTTAACTGTTACATGTCCCTTTTGGTAGTCATTGTTACACCTGGTCACATTTGTTTTATCATTGACTTTTGCATGGCCACTTAGATGGCTATACACCATTTAATTGAACGGTGCATGAAGAGCTTGATTAAATAATGAGTTCAACTCACGTTCATGCATGGAGTTCAGTCTATCTCACTTTTTTTTTGTACTGATAAACAATCTAATGGTCAATGTGATATGCATGGATTAGGTGAAGTTTAGGTGAGCCCCATCTAGTTCAACACATGGTAGCAGTTCTGTCCTAGGGTGATTTGGTGTGAAACCGTTTTTTGAAGCATGTTCTGATTTAGCTTAAAAAACCATTGAACCTTACTTAAGTAGACTTGGTTGGTGACAAGCAAGCATATAATTGTAGTGGCATTGATATGTTAAGAAATAAAAAATTGATTCCGTTTAACAAAAGTAAGGTCCATATATAGTAGAATGGAGCCCATCTATGATTAATCTCCGAACCTTTACCGTGACAATTACTATGAGAATTGGCACTCATTCGAATTTTATACTAATATGACCATTATCTATGTTTAGATTCAAATATGAAAAACATCATTTATACAAATTGTTGAAGCTTTTAGACTCTTTAAAAGTAAACCCACATTTTAAGTATTCCACCATATATGTAATTGACCATTTTAATTATGTTCCTTTGCCTTTTGAAATCACCAAAAATCTTACTTATTGATTAAGATCTAAATCGTTCAAAATAAATGACATACTCTTCCGTGGCATATCGCTGATTTAATTTCAATAGTAGTTACACACACCATCATAATATAATAAAGAACCCACTGAACAAAGTTTGCTAATTGAACCCTACTGAAAAGCTAGCACCAGCAAATTTCCCATCTTTATGGGATTCAGGAGGATCCGATATCCATTTTTTCTAATGCATGCATAAAAATATGAGAGGCACGTGTATAGGGGCTTCATTGGCGTCAAAGAAAATCCCAGTCCATAAAATTGGTAAGGACCCAACAACCTCAAGGGTAATGAGTCACAGCTGTGTGCATCAGCTGGGCCCATTACAATAATGAATGTAATGTGGACTACTCCCTTTTGAGTCAACAGACAGCAGCTCCACTGATTTCACATTTGGTTCACTTCTTGCCCAACCTTTGATCCATGCGGGAGATGGATAAGATAGAAAGTCTCTCTTGCAAGTTGCAAACACTTTGCTGAGTTTTATTAGTATTCTCAAGAGTGGAAAGGATGGTATTGGTAGGTGTTTTCTATTATTGGTAATTTGAATTAGCTATGCCCATGCAAATGGAGATTCGATGGATTAGATTTGGAAAGTCATGCCCTTCATTTTCTACCCATGCAACATAACAATAAATATTAATGGATGAAGTCCTTTATTAGGTTTATTGGAAAAGGCAATGCTGCCCTTCTTTTTCTGTATTCCTCTATTTTGACCATTTCTTTCCAATCCTTCAATCTTCTAAGTAACCACAGCTGCAGGGGATCCTGACTCCATTTATTTTAGGCTATAATGGCGACAGGGATTAGTGACAATGCTTGGGCTCAGCTACCACAAAGTTTAAGGGTCCCAACCACTGACTTCAATGAATGCCTATGGACTATCTAAATTCATTGCCCCCTCTGACGTGATCAGAGTGCAGTGCAAATAAAAAAATATTTGAATGATCCATGCAAGTGCAAACACACCTGATTTTCTTTTATTATCTGTCTAATCCACATCTCCACTCCATCTAAAGTGGGGCCCATCATAGGAATGAAGCTAGCCACAGTAGGGTGAATAATGACTTGTGGAGGACGCACGTTGTCCACTATCTTAAATGACAAAAAAGCTTCATTTCACTCGAAGAAAGTGATATTTAATTTTGATTAATGTAAACAAACTCCAATGATGGATGGCCGACTTCCAACTAAAACGGGATATTTAAATGATGATAGACCTCAGGCATGAACATGGCTTTCATCAAATGAGATCCGCGTTTGTGGAATCTCCAAAAGAAAGAGATTCATCTCTCTATATTAATTATAGATAAACTATCTTATGCTATGCTGACTTCCTGGTGACCTTATGTAGGACTTGATCATATGACCCTGGAAAACAAAATTAACTTTGATCTATATCTCTTTCCTACAACAAAATCAACCAAACAATGAATATCACTATCTAAATTGAATTTGTGAGACTGCAAATTTTTAGGGGAGGGCCTGTGATAGGAAAGGCTCAATTCAAGTAAATTTGGGGCCCACTGAATTCAGTATTGGATTAGTTCTTATGACATCATTCTCCCTATCTTGACTCAGTACAATACAATGTATCATGTATTAGATTATTTCTTCTTTCTTTTTTATGAGGGAATCCAGCTCTAGATTCTAGATTGAGGAAAGGTGGCAAGCAGGTAAGAACTCACACCTTTTGTCACTGAGGTAAGAGACGGTTCTTGATTATTTTTTCTTGTTTATAATTTAGTTTGAGAAGTTGGTTAGGTCAAGACCATTCAAAGTTCCAACCACCACTTAAAATCCATCTTCATTTTATCCAACTCATTGGAGTCACACTCAGTCTTAATAGGCGATAGCTTAAATATGACTTCAATGGGCAGATTTGATACTTTTGATTGACCCAGGTAAAACATATTATTATATTTTGTTTACTCATGATAGACATATTTGCATAGATCACTACAATTAAAGTAAAACTTGACCTAGCTAGTATCTATACAAGGTGGGGCATGTGATATGGATAGGTTAGACGTCAAAGTCAGTTCTGACAGTAGAACCATCTATAGCCTGATGAGTGGTGCTGATCATGTGCCTTTGCATGACAAAAGAAAGATCAGTTGATCACAATTAGCAGGCATCAGCAAGCCACAGTAGAACTAACTGACAGTGTTATATATCCTGATTTTCAGGACCGAAATGGGGCCGTTTTTATGTGGGTCCTATTCAGTTCGCAGTGTGCTATGGTGCGGTTGTTGGTTGTACTCTTCTTGGGGGTCAGAGCATGAAGGTTTGTGGTTTCAATCTATTACTACTTTCCAATTGTTTTAAGTAGTGAAATATAAAGGGAAGAGAGTTGGCAATGGTGGGTTGGTGGGATGATTGACTTTCGATCCCCATCCGGTCCACTAGTGTATTATATCACTAATACATATATAAATTATATTGATTGATTAAATTGGGCCCCATTTAGGGATGGGACCGGGGGATGGAAAGATTTACGTGAGACTACTCCAAGTATCAAGTTTGACCCCAAACCCAAACTCATGTTCCTAACCCCTTTATCCGTGGCCCACAAGCTATGATGCACGGATACTTCAAAATGAGCAATGTATCGTATCCAGTACTTCACTTTTTATGTGTAAAATTCGTGTCCCTGCCGTATCCATCCCGTGTCCCTATCGTATCTATGCCGCATCCGGGCATCATAACCCACAAGTTTAATGGTTTCATATTCAAAAAAATATTCAACCCTCGATCCAACGGTTCAGTCCATTCAGATGTGTATCAATCATTGGGATTAGTGACCATCAGTGGGTTCTCTATTGGTTGCTAGGTTTGGATGAGTTGCTAGTTGGGCGCCACAAAAAAGTTCTCATATAATACGTGAGAACTAGTTCGCACTTGAATATTTCTCTATAATAAATATATAATATATGTGGGCTTGATTTGACTATCCCTAACAGATAAAGTTGTAAAACTGGGCACAGGGCCACCTACTTTTCAATTAGAGGCCCAATATCAAGACTGGGCCAAAACTCTTGTGGGCCCCATAGTGGGTTTATTCTGCATTGGAGTAGTCGGTCCCAGATGGCCAGAAATACTGATTTCTAAAAAATAAAGATGCAACAAATTGATAAGCATCTGCTAATCAATAGACTTTGTTCATGGTGGCTGATTAGGAACTAATTACTGATCTATCCTTGCAGTTCATTTACGTGTTGTTGAGACCGAATGGCTCCATGAAGCTCTATGAATTCGTAATTATCTTTGGACTTCTGATGCTGGCTTTGGCCCAAATCCCTTCTTTCCACTCCCTCAGGCACATCAACCTCATTTCATTGGTTCTGTCTCTTGCATATAGTGCATGTGCCACAGCCGGTGCCGTTTATGTTGGTAAGGAAATATCAAATCTATACATATTTCATTTTATTTTTTGCCCATGTGGCTATGAGCCTAACTAATCTTCTGCGCCTGTTTGGATCTTCATAAACTGAGTGTAAATAAATAGGCTTATGATTAATGATAGTTCATATATTTGGATTATCTGACTTACCTGTGAGAGTTGTTTTGGTATGTGCCATAATCAATTAAGAGGTAAAAAGAGTTGCATGTCACCTGAGTGCTTGGCAAATCAGTTTCAGGGATCCAAATGTGGCCTTGATATGACTGGTACAACAACATTTAGTCCTTAGTCCTGTATTAGAGAACATTGTCTTCAAAATTTAGTATTGACTTTGGAAAGAGAAAAAAATTGCTAAGCAAGCCTATAAAAGGAATCAGAGGCTCCCATTAATAGATAGACATGAAACAATAGAACTTTAATCCTCTTTTGTGATTGCTTCCTTGACTAGTTGGTTCTCCATTCAACCAATGTGTTTTCCACTTAAACAGTGATTTAACAGACAATAAAATGTCAAAATGTAACTGTTGTTTCAGGAAATTCTTCGAAAGCGCCAAATAGGGACTACTCTTTAAGCAGTGATGGTGCAAACCGCATGTTTGGTATCTTCAATGCCATTGCCATCATTGCCACCACATATGGAAATGGAATCATTCCTGAAATACAGGTTCAATTCGTTTACTCATGAATGAGAATGTTTGATTTGTTTTCAGTTAATTCAAGTGTTGCTAATCTATTCTTTGTGCAGGCAACTCTTGCACCTCCTGTGAAAGGGAAGATGTTCAAGGGGCTGTGTGTTTGCTATACTGTCGTGACTGCCACTTTCTTCAGCGTTGCCATCTCAGGCTATTGGGCATTTGGCAATCAAGCTGCCGGCACTGTTCTGAGCAACTTCTTGGTCGATGGAAAGTCCCTTGTGCCGAAATGGTTTCTTCTGATGACCAATGTGTTTACTCTCCTTCAAGTTTCTGCAGTTGGCGTGGTAATTATATCATCAAACATAATCTCCTTATTAAAATATGAAACCACGTAATCACATTCACAACTTAGTAGACCATAAGAAGGGAACAGAGCTAGAAAACAATGGAGATCTCTGTTCTTCAGTTATTTGCCTCAAATGTTCAGCCATATATTAGCCTTAACCTTTTTAGAGTACAAAGATCCAATATAATTTCCATGGAACCTTCTACCTGGAAGCCATCACAGGTTTAGGCCATGCCTATACAAGTTTGTATGTAATGATGTACCAGACCACGATTTGTGTCAAGCCCATTGACACCATTGCCATCTGAATTGCTTGAAATCCATCCCATGCATCTTGATCTCAACCAATTGGATTGATTGGTGCAGGTTTACTTGCAACCTATGAATGAAGTGCTTGAAAGGGCATTCGGAGACGTAACGAGCGACCAATTCTCAGCTCGAAACGTTGTCCCTAGGCTGTTTTGTCGATCGCTTGCCGTTGTTATAGCAACCATTGTTGCCGCAATGCTCCCTTTCTTCGGAGACATTAATTCAGTTATCGGAGCGTTTGGGTTTATGCCTTTGGACTTTGTTTTGCCAGTAATCTTCTACAATGTTACTTTCAAGCCATCAAAGAGGAGTTTGCTCTTCTGGGGAAACACTACTATTGCTGTGGTCTTTTCAGTGTTAGGGGTGATCGCGGCGGTGTCTTCTGTTCGACAAATTGCTCTAGATGCAAAAACATATCGCCTTTTTGCCAATGTATGAAGAAATTGATCTAACAGCTACCACAGTTTCAAATTTGTTAAATTGAATGATCTCCATATTCTATGTAACAAATGAATAAGAAAAGCTGAATTGTATCAGCATAGGGTGTAAAACGGTGCTCTCTTTATTTATGTAGATTGTTCAGGCCCTTTCCCGTTTATCATCCGCAAGCATAGGCTGAGTGCTACTTTTGTTTAGAGGACCTGAAATTTAGGTTGGCATGTTTTTATGGCTGACTTCTTGTCTAACACCAGCCCTCCCATTTTAGGTTTGGAATGAACACATGCCACTAAATGAGACATGCAAGAGGAATCATAATCTTCCTCCTTTCAGACCCTTCCCATTTATCCGCTAAAAACTCAAAATAAGGCCCTAATCATGGGCCTATGAATTGAGCCAAAATGATTATGATAAGTTAGGTGTTGTGATCTAGGGCCTACAAGAAGAGATCAATCACGCACAAAGAAAACACAGAGATATACGTGGTTCGGCTTTTGGCCTATGTCCACGGGAAGAAGGAAAAATTTACTATGCAATCATAAGAAGTGTATATCCTAGAGACTGAGGTCAATCACAACATTAGGCTTGACCTTACCATTCTATTCGACCTTTACCTTTACAAAGACGGTGGAATGGACCGGGCCTGCCATTATCTGGGCCTCAGCATAGACGCCGAACAATAGCCAAACCAAGTTGGGCCATGCTGTCCTGAGATGCAAATATAGACTTATTAATGGGACAAACTAATCCATCAATGCAAACAAGATTAAGGTTCTTGTGAACCTTAAAAATAAGACCAAGGTTCTTACACAACCTCTATGAGGCTTACTCTCGAAAAGAAAAGGTCTCGTAAAACTAGTATTTTTCCATTACTAAGAACTGAAACCATCTAGTCGGAAGGAAACTATGAGCTAGTAATTTAATCTAATCTAACCCAGTACATCATGTATCTAATTTAATCACACAAATTTTAGGAAACGTCATTACAATTTTCAAGAAGAAATTATCCACAGTGGGTTTGTTCTCCTCAGCAGGGCCACATAGATATTATTTGTGTAATCACCTGAATTTAGATATTAGTACATTGTGTTAGGGTGGAATGCCACTAAGCTATCTAAATTTTAAACTCCCTTTTATTTGCTTAAACAGTAATAGCATCTTATTTGAAAATATCATTGATAGACAATATAGAAACTTCACAACATGGCTCATTAGTGGACCCAAATCTATACCTGAATGTAAAAGGGGCCAAACACATAGAGCTATGCCAGGTTCAGGTTGGGCTCAGGTCTGAATTTATAAATCTAATTTGCATCCCAGCAAATTAGAGATGTCAGGCTCAGGTTGGGCTCAGGTTCTGGTTGGGTTAACACTTGAAGTCAGGTGCAGGTTGGGTTCAGGTTCTGGTTGGGTTAACACTTGAAGTCAGGTGCAGGTTGGGTTCAACCCCAACTACTTTTAAACTAGAGATGCAACTTGGGTCAAGTTGGGTTATGAGTTTTGGGTTCAGGTCATGCTCGAGTTGGCACTTCTACAACTTGGGTTAAGTTCAAGTTAGGTTAGTCAAGTTGGTTAAAGTAGATTTCAGATTGGGTTTAGGTTGGTCATTTTAAAATTTGGTTGGGTTTCAGATTGGCCCAAAACAAATAAACGTACCCAATTGCACCCTCGGTTATATTTATTTGTTGATTGCCTAATTCCAATCTGTTTCCAATAAATTGATATATGGTATGGGCCACATACCCGATTCAATCATGCATCACTCATGCAATGATGAGTATAACTGATTGAGAGCAGTAGAAGCCATGCCAATGCAGTCTCTTTCTTTCTTGGTAAAGGAACGAATGCACGAGTAAGTGTCCACCTGGATTTTGGTTCTTCCAGTCGGAGCATACAAGGATTTGGATCCAAGTTCAGATTCAAACTTCTCCTGAATCTAAAAATAGACTCGATTCCTCCTTTTCCTCCTCACCATCATCATTAAAGTCTTATTCCAACTGTGTTGAGTGGGTTGTTGTGCGGAAGCCTAATGGTGGGTAATGAAACGATCTCAAACACACAAATAAACATCCACAAATAGACAAAAGATTAATGTGTTGGGTTAAGATGCCTACATACAAGGGCAGCTGAGATCAATGCACTACTAGCAACAAGGAGATTACAACAAGGAAAGAAAATCCTCGCAGACACAAAACTCTATTACACCCAAACTCTCTCATGAGCTCACTCCACCTCACACACTTTAAGTTCTCACTCCCTCTCACACTACAGAAGGCTCCTCTGCACAATGCTTCACACCGTAGCATCACTCCTTTTATAAGAGTTATAAAGGAGACAATGCATTTAATTATTCATCTGGAAGTCATCCACTTGGTGGTTCACATCCAAAGAGAATTGTGGCTCACAACCCAAAGCTTCAATTAAGGCTGCATATCTCGTGCAAGAGTGCACCACATGCGGAGACAGTGACAGTCAATAATAGCTGCATTAGAGTACGGCTGAATTGACCCATTTATCAATATCGGATATGCCAATTCTGTTTTTCTATTTTGATTTTTTTTTAGCCAGATTCAATACCTGCTTCATTCAAAATTGGAGACTTCTTTATAATAATATTATCTAACACCCATTTGCAATCCTAATAGTGGGGAATTGAGTTTAATTTGGGTCATCGTTTGGATGAGATGTGGATTTAGGTTTGCCTGCATACAATTGGGTTGAGCCAATATCCTACCTGAGCTGCTCGAGCTGCACCCTCAAGCCAATGACTGCACCCCTATCTGATCCACTAATTGATAGAAAACCTTCAAAGCTTGAACATTAACTTGTCGTTTTCTAACCAAGATCAAAAAAAAAAAAAAAAAGAAAGAAAAAAAAGAGAAAACTTGTCGTTTGTTCTTGGAATGGTTGAATATGGACCCCTTAATTTGTCTGTACTCTGTAGCCATCTAGTCAACAAAAATGAGAACACCACCTGCTTTACTATCTCAGCTAAGATTCCTTTGATCCTTTCTCGTTCTCTCACACTAACATAAAGATACGAAATAGAGATTCCCTGCAGCAGAGGTTCGACAAGAGAAGAACAGATGGAAGAAGAATCGAGGCTCAAGCCATCTCCAGCCCCATCTGCTCTCGATCCTCAGTCTCCTGATCAGAAGCTTGATGCTGGAGCTCTCTTCGTTCTCGAGTCTAAAGGCAATTCTCATCTGCTAATTTTCCACTTACTGCAACTCTGTGTTATATATATGCTTTTTCTGAGTTTGTTTCTTTTTAAACAAATAACTGTAGTTTTTAGTTCTATCATGTAATGAGTAATAACCACTATACTACACTAGGAAATGAATTACTTTGATGCTTACCTTTTGAAAAGAAGAAAACAGAGGAGTTAGAAGCCACTACAGAATGAAAGAGGCACTGAGCAAAGCTCTCCTAAGCTCAAGCTTAGGAGAAAATTTCGTAAGCTCATGCTTGTGGGGTCCACTTTTGGTCCATCCAAATGGACCAAACACATGACCCCCATAAATTACACATGTCCACCAACTTTCGGTCAGATCCGAATTTATTGGACCGTTGGATTGATTATGTATCAATCCAAATGAACCGTTGACCATTAAACTTTTGGGCCTATATGGAGATGATATAAATCGCATTTGGATCTGATTATTTGTAGAGAGAAAGATCCAAGGGAGTCCTTGAAATCCCCCCCACCCCCATCCCCATGTGGGTCCCCAGGTGGGCTGCACCACACACTTGAGCTTACCTTATCCTAAGTTTGAGCTTAGGAGAGCTGGCCCCTATATATTATATATTCAGGCAGGCTGAGGCTCAGGTCATGCCCAGGCAGGCTAGGCTCAGGCCTAACATCTGCAAAGGGGGTCAAGTAGGTCAAATCGGCTTCACCAAAACCAAGGTGTGCCTTTATGGTAGACTAACCTGTTTAATAAATGGGTAGAGCAGGGGTTGAACTTCAAACCCCTCCCATCAAAACCTTCAATGAATTTCTCTTCAGAACCACCAAAGTCTTGATTTATAGGTATTGCCATTTTATTTTATTTTTTTCATTTGTTCAAGAATTTATGGTTTTTTGTATATATTTGCAGGTTCATGGGTACATTGTGGGTATCATCTGACTACTGCCATTGTAGGCCCAGCTCTACTGAGTCTGCCAATTGCATTGGCCTCATTGGGTTGGGTTTGGGGAGTTTTGTGGTTGATCATCGAAGCACTAGTAACTTTCTATTCCTACAACCTCCTCTCTTTAGTGCTGGAACATCATGCCAAACAGGGTCTTCGCCTTCTTCGATTTAGAGAAATGGCTGAACACATTCTAGGTAAATAAGTAAACTGATTTTCTTAATTTTCCTTTCTCCTGTGACCAAGTTAGAAGATTTACATTCAAAAGCTCTTTTCTAGTGGGCACCATGGGTTGTGTTGGGGTGGAGCTTTAATCAGCGCTGCCTTGTGCACGCTCCCCCAACCCACTCTTGGACTTGGGATTCGCTGTCCAGATGGGCCCCATATGGCCCTCACATTGCTCATAAATTTTGTTTTATTTTATTTTAATATAGAAGGGTGTCCTAGCCCTTTGGACTAAACTTATCCATACGGGCTCAAAGGAAGCCGGATCGATCCCCTGTAGCCCTAGTGGTAGCGCAATTTTGAACATTCAACTCCAAAAATAAATTGTGGTTTTAGGCCAACTGGACTACCCCTTGGAATTGCTTAAATAACTTAATCATATATATTGCCTAAATCTTGTTATTATATATGTGCTTAAACGTACCGTGGGTAAGATAAAATTTGAGGATATATAAGTGGAGGGGATGATAAACATCTTGAATGGTTCGAATCATCATAATTTAGGGCTACAGTGAAGTTTCAGACATCTCACTCACGGGAAGCGTGCAACACTTCCACATAAGGCTCATATATATAAAAAGATATTTAAGAAAAGTAAGCATGCTCCTACTTCTTAAAATTGATAAATACAGCTGCTTGTTTGTACCATGATCCCTTTCATAAGTCTGGCTCCCCTACATTTGGATTGATAACATGTATTAGTCCTTTGTACTTGTGTGGACCAATCAGTTTTTTGATCCACTTGATGAACAATCCAGATCATGTGCTCTCGGAGCTTAATGAAATTCATTAAGCATCAGTGTTGGAACCTGTGTCAGTTTTCTAAAATAGATATATATTGTATATCGTGAAACCTATTGGCATTGTTAGAGATTATTTATGATTTCTATTAATAAGTTTGTTCGGGTGTTAGTAGACTATGCTTATCTTTAGGATAAGGTCAGTTTAGTATTTCATTGTAAATGTTGATCTTTTCATTCAATGGAATTTACCGTGATTTTATGGGAACTAAGTTATTCTTGAAATTCTATAGGCATATTCTATATGGCCATGATTTATAAAATGGGTAAAAAAATGTGAAAATGTCTTAAAAGTGGAGAATGAAAAATCATAGAATTTACAGTACTTCTAATAGATTAGTATCCTATGTTATGCCCTATAAATCTTTACACTGTTACAAGGCATTGTTTTGAACAAAGATAGGTTGTTGTAAGGTTCATATGGGCGTAGGACAATTAAAAGGGACTAGAGATGGACGAGCTAGCACATGGATCAGGTGTATCCTCAATGATGTCATTGTTATCAAATGAACCTAGTCATTGGTTTTAGCACATTGAAGTTTAATGGCTACACGTCATGCAAATTTATTGCAATAACATTTAACGGGAGCTAATGTGTAGATTAGTGTCAAACAAGAACAGATTCCAATTCAGAGGGGATTTGGTGTTTGTGAAGCAAATTGGATTTCACAGCTGAGACCACATGTGTGTGAGTGTGAAAAACCAAGAACAGATAAAGGGCCTTGGAGGGTTTTTTCAGCTCTTTTATATACTTATGATTAAATGACAAGTGGCAACACATAAATTAGAGGTTAACCAGTGTTCCGGTAACCAGCTTACATATTAGCCAATTATTCTGATCGTATTGGCAAATGGCAATATGCATCTGAATACAGGCCGATACATGTTGATAACAGGCTGACTCGTTAAAAAATTGCATCTTATCAACTGACTGTAAAAGACATTGCTAGATTCATTGATCACTAGGAGAAGCCGAACTCACAATGTTTTATGGTTCTTGATTTTTCAGGACCAAGATGGGGCCGCTTTTATGTGGGTCCCATTCAATTCGCTGTTTGCTACGGGGCAGCTGTTGGTTGTACTCTTTTGGGGGGACAATGCATGAAGGTTGGTGATTTCTTCTCGTCATGGGAGAATACATACATACATGTATAGGGCCGATCACTTGCACACCTCTTATATGCACACCTGTGTGACCTCACTGGAGGCCCCACCTAAGCCCCCACCAGTTAATGGGACTGCAGGGGATTAAATAGTTGGATGGGGCATAGCTAGCCCTTCATCCATAGCTCACAAGCGTTCTCTCTCTATGGTGAGGGATAGATGCACTTGAAACTTCCCCATATATATATATATATATATATATATTTATGTGTCATTTGTTCTTTTGCATACATCTTACACATCATACATGGGGCATATCTTCCTATGTGAGCAAGCTTCCTTCCTACATGTGCAATCCTGCAGTACCATACTTCTCTGCCCATTGTTGGGTCTCAGGGGGCTGTATGCCTAAAAATAGAAAGGGGCCTATGCCTCAATAAAAGATAAAGTCATCACTTATCTCGAAAACTGAAAACTGATTTTGCAAATCTGATGTACTACTTTTTGTTTGAGAATTTTCGACTTGAAAATCATGATAATGGGTGATTGAATAATAACTGCTTATAACGATCTATCTTGCAGTTCATTTACCTACTGTCAAGACCAAATGGCTCCATGAAGCTCTACGAGTTCATAATTATCTCTGGACTTCTGATGCTGATTTTGGCTCAAATCCCATCTTTTCACTCACTAAGGCACATCAACCTCATTTCATTGATCCTCGCTCTTGGCTACAGTGCATGCGCAACGGCAGGTGCCATTCACATTGGTAAGTAATCAGCATACCCAGATAATCTTAGGGCCCATTTCTTGTCCCTGTTTGTTTACATAATATATATATATATATATATATATGAATTGAATACATAGAAATTCACGGTAAATTCACTCAAGGATTATTGAAGAGGTGAAGGATGAAGGATATATAATGAGAGGTGAAGAATATACTGTGGAGACATAAATGAGACTTTGACATTCCTAAGTATTGAATTATTAGGTTGATGGCTGGTTATTTATTCCTCATTATCCCTTGATTCAATTTTTATTACCAAGAGGTTATTTAATGGTCATTTTTGGATATTCACCTTTGGTTCTTCATTTTTAAAAACTTACATACATACAATCCTAGATATTCAATACATGAAACAAACCGGCCCTTTATGTAATTGATTTCTTAGGAATTCGACTTATATTTTTAGAAGTGGTTAAAATTAATAAACGAAGGTGAATATTCAAAAGGGGCTATCAAATAATCTCTCTCCTAGAAGAAAACAAATTAAAGAGAGATGAGAGATTAATACTCAGCTGTCAGTACCCTAATAATCAAATCTTATGACTTGTATTTTTGTCCCTTTGCTATAACATGAGAGGAATTGTAAGCTATCCTAGTCCTAAACTAGCCTAATCTATTAGCCGAGGCGGGTTATCACTAGGGTGCTTTATTCCTTGGCCGTGCTCCGCTCCACCAGAGCGTACCACTTGAGTGCTCCGCTGGTGCCAAGGGTAGATCCTTGGCACTTTAGTTGAGCAAGGATGTCCTTTAAAATTAAGTTATTCCACCATTCTTCGCCCCTCATGTCTTTAATAATCCTTTATTGAAGTCCGCTTGATCATGAATTCCTATGCAAACAAACATGCCCTTAATGTTGATTAGAGTTTACAAAACAATGTCTCCTTGTCACAAGGTTGTGAGTTGAAGTCATGCTTCATTTGATGATGATGATGATGATTGAATGAAAGAAAGAAAGAAAGAAAGGGGATGCATCCCCTCTCTGACATGTGTAGCCATGGGCCTCATTGTTTCTGCATATACCTCATCATGATGTCTCAGGTATTTCATCGAAGGCACCACACAAGGACTACTCTATAAGCAGTGATGGAGTAAATCGCCTGTTCGGTGTCTCCAGCGCAATTGCGATCATCGCTACCACATATGGGAATGGGATTGTTCCTGAAATACAAGTTCAGTTACTTTGCTCGCGTAGGAGATAGTTTCCTTTTGTTTTCAGTTAATTCTAGTTTCTGATGAAGTATTCTTTGTGCAGGCTACTCTTGCACCCCCTGTGAAAGGGAAAATGTTCAAGGGACTCTGTATTTGTTATACTGTCGTGATCGTCACTTTCTTCAGCGTTGCCATCTCTGGCTATTGGGCTTTTGGAAATCAAGCCGCAGGCATTATTCTGAGCAACTTTTTGATCGGAGGAAACCCCCTTCTGCCGAAATGGTTTCTAATGATGACATATGTGTTTACTCTCCTACAAGTTTTAGCTGTGGGCGTGGTACATACATAGCTTTCAAATAATTGTGTTTTTAATAAACATAGTCGCATTACTTAAGTACCAAGTAATCACATTTTAAAACTTGATAGATCACAAGAAGAGAACAAACTAGAACTGTGGAATAGAGATCCTTTTTTTCCATGCCAAGTCCACTGGGACTTTTTACTTGCGTGGAAATTAAATACATAGGAATTCATGTTCAAATTGGCTCTTACAATTATTAAAGATGTCAGGGGTAAATGATATAATGTGCTCACTTTCTTAGAACCCGAATTACTAAGGTGGTAGCTGCATCTTCATTTCTCTGACTCTGACTCCCCTTGATTCATTTTCATTAAAGGGGAGATTGGTCAATTTTGAAAAAGTGTACATTTTTGCTTTCTTCAATTTTAACCATTTTAGAAACAGTATTCTTACAATTCCTATATATTCAATTACCCGTAACAAACAGGCCCTCAACCCCGTTTCCTAATGTCTGATTTATGACAAATTTCATTGACTGGATCAGATTTATTTGCAACCTCTGAATGAAGTACTTGAAGGGAAGTTTGCAGACCCAAAGAGAGAGAAATTCTCCACCCGCAACGTTGTCCCTCGGCTAGTTTTCCGGTCGCTTGCTGTCATCACTGCAACTGCCATTGCTGCAATGCTTCCCTTCTTCGGAGACATCAACGCGGTGATTGGAGCTTTTGGGATCATGCCTCTTGACTTCATTTTGCCAATGATCTTCTACAATATGACTTTTAAGCCGTCGAAACGGAGTTTGCTCTTTTGGGGAAACACTATCATTGCTGTCATCTTTTGTGTGTTAGCTGTGATTGCAGCAGTGTCAACCGTCCGACAGATAGCGCTGGATGCAAAAACATATCGCCTCTTTGCGAACGTATGAAAGTATTCATAACATGCACCACAAGTCCAATGTGTTAGAATCACACGCAGAGACAGTGTGATGGTAAAGTGTAGAAGATTATGGATGACAGTGGCCTAATACAACCTATATTTAATCTAATGTAATGTAAGATGAACTCGTCCTCTCTATATCCAGCTTATCTAAAATATTCTCTGAGAAGAGGCATGTGGGAAAGTTTCACTCAGATCAGGCATGACCCACCATAAGTTTGATCATCTGTAAGACACATTATTAGGCAATTCAATTGAGATGAAAATCTTAATTCTATTTCTTGAAAGAACTTATGTTTGTGTTGCATTGATCAGATTTCACATACAAAGTAAGTCATTGATAGTGCAAGAGTAGAAAAGTAGACTGGAGGCTTATGTACGAAATGATTTTCCTCGATGTCATAGAAACCAGTTTAAATTGTTTGTTGTTTGCCTGGAAAATCAGTACATTTTCCATCCTATATGCAGGATTCTCAGCATGACACAAGCTTGTTTAAAAATGTTATTTTCTACTTTCTTATTTCAATCTAATATTTTGTTTCCTTTTACGAAAATGATCACCATGCTAGTGTTCAATTTAGTATGATTTTTCAAATAAAGTTTTCATAATTTTTTGTTCAATGTATTTATGTCTGCCTCCAAAAGTATAATCACAAATTCCACCCCCTGCAGCCTATACCCTTTTGAATACCAAACCAAATACAAAAAATCTACCAAACTGAAAAGGTACTCCTTCCAAATTGCACTTAAGGTAGAGATAGGGTTAGGAATGCTCGGGTGTTTCATTTGAATCAGGTATGAATTTGGATTGACCTACACACAATTTAATCAGGGTTTGTGCTGTAACCTGACCCAAGCTGCTTGAGTTGCACCCCACTACTTTAACCTATGAACCCATGAGAGTTTGCAGGACCCACAAAAATGGATACTAGTCTAATTAATCAAATTAATGCAGCGGATGTAATCAATCAAATAAGATAGGGCTAACAAATAAATTTACCAAGCAATCACCACAAGAAGGCAGACACAAATATAACGTGGAAACCCTTTTCAGGGAGAAAAACTACGATCTAAAAATCAAGATTTCACGAACAGTTACAAGATATACCCACAAGCTCCTTTACCTCAGTCTATACCCCAACCTAACGACCGTAATTGTTCTTGCGCAGAATCCATTAACACAACTTCCACCGTGCACCGTTCTCCTTACTTGATCTCCTCATACATTGTCCACCAAGATGATCAATCTTCTATAAGAGAGTAGAAGCAACAAAATCTTCTAGAGCAGTCCTTTGGAACAATCTCTCAATGACTCTAGAGAAACGAGAAAATTTCTGTTTGGGTATTCTAATCCTAGATCAAGAGAGAAAATTAACTTCTTGTCTTTTGTCTTTGGGTTGAGAGAATCATCCAATTTATAAACCCAAAACCGTGCATAAGACTCTAGTTATAATCCCACTCGGAATAACACTCATCCTCAAACACTATCATAGAGTCCGAATCGGACCAGACTTCAGCGCCTAGCTCGCTATAACGAGCTGCACGCTCGTTGTTTCAGCCGGACAAGAGTTTCTGAGAAAGTCTACGACGTCTGTAGACAGACGGCTGACGTCGCATCGTATTAAAAAAAAAAAAAAAAAAAAACAGAAAAATAGGGAAATTTCGATTTTGGTTCACATATTCCCCTAGCTTTCCCACTTGCAGTGCGAAAGCATCGCACCCTTCTCTGCAACAACAATATCAGAGGGCTATGGCTGCAGCAGCTCCTTCTCTGCATACTCAAAAACAGAGCTTTCACCAACATAACATGAAGTTCCTGAGCCCGAGAGCCGTGCACATGAAGCAGATTGGTCTGCCTTCAAAACCCACAAAGCTCTATCAAGGGGTGAGACAACGGCGTTGGGGGAAATGGGTTGCAGAGATTCGGCTGCCCAAGAACAGGACCCGGCTCTGGCTAGGCACTTTCGACACTGCAGAGGAAGCCGCGCTTGCCTACGACTAGGCGGCGTATAAGCTCAGAGGAGAGCTTGCCAGGCTCAATTTCCCACACCTTCGGCATCAAGGATCTAATGTTGGGTGTTGGGTGTGGGAATCTTGCTAATTACTACAGACCTCTTCATTCCTCTATGGATGCGAAGCTTCAAGCAATTTGTCAAAGCTTACCTAATTCCCAGAAACAGGGGAACCCTACCAAGCCTAGCTCGAGCTCTAGCTCGAACCAGCCATCGTTGGTGTCGCAGAGCGATGAATCTGCTGGGTCTTCGCCGTCTTCGGAGAACAAGTTTCCAGATTTCCTTTGCTGGAGATAGATTGGGATGCAGTTACGTTCCAAGTTTGATTTTGTGAAGTTTTCTAGATGGGTTTCTGTTGGTACTTTGGTTGGGTGGCTCTCCAATTGCTGTTGCAGTGGGTTTTTTGGCATTTGCATAGCTGCTGGGAGAGCTTTCTTCTTCTTCTTCTTCTGGTGTGGGAATAAGATGAGAGTTGTAGTGGTGGAAGAAGGAGCATGATTTAAAATCAGTGGGATTAAAAACTTGGTGGGTGACTACTGTAAAGTGTTTAGGTAACACATATTTCCTGGTTTGCTGGTTTTTCTTGCATTACCAGGAGAGTCAGTCCCATGTAAGCAGTCTAATGTTTGTATCTATTCAATGTATTTTGTTATCTTGTGCTATGTTTATCTTTTTTATGGGACGTCATGGTTGGTTTTTTCAAGTCTCCATTTTTTTCAATGTATCTTTGTTACCTTGTGATATGGTTATCTTTTTGTGGGAAGTCATGGTTGGTTTTTTTAAGTCTCCATTTCAAAGGCAATAAACCACCAAAAGAGATGAAGATAGAAACTTTAAAAAAAAAAAAAAAAAACCCGTATCTTATCAAAAGCAAAGAACAGGCAAGAGTTGGAAGGTTGAAAAAGAGCTAACCAAAGCTTTCTAGTTTCTACACAAAAAGAGCAAAAGAGGTTTCCTTATCTAATAATCCGAAAACCACCCTCTTTCTCCTCTTTTCTTTTATACTTAGTGAAGCCCTGCACATGCAAGGCACGTGGAATGTCAAACCATAACTCATAATGCATTTGGATTTTTTTTTACGCTTATACCCCTTCTAAAATTCCTTCATTATCCTAGCCCCCTTGGTTGGGGTGCAAAAAAGAAATTCTAAAAAACTTTAGTACAAATGACCAAAATACATTAAAGTTCTAAACCTAGGTCTCAAATAATCTACAAATGAACCAGTCCAATTAACTTTGAATACAAGATATAACCTAATATTTCATGCTCTTCAATTTTCAAACACGTTGGCCATTTTTTAGTGATCCAACCATTCAAGTTGTGAGTCATATTGTCAATCATCAAAAAGCTGGGAATTACATTGAACACACATTTTAGTGTAATGAAAACAAAACATAGGAAAGAAATGATTTTCACCTGTTTGGCATCTTGCTATGTAGAGATAAAAATCACATTTCAGTTTAATGAAAACAAAATTCCAGATAGAAAGGATGTTCACCTTTTTGGCATCTTATTGTTTTTTTTTTTTTTAAGAGTACATGTTCACTAAGTCGGTTCACATGTGAGTTGCCTGCAGTTACCATTGCCTCGAGTAGTTTTAGTTGATTTGATACATTGTGACTGGCCTCTGTTAGACGCAAATCAGAGTTTTAATCAAACAATCAGGGTTGCATTTTAACTTAACAATGGTTGCAACACTACATGAGGGTCTAATGGAGGCACACACAACATATCAAGTTGAACTTTTCATTGAGCTAATGTATTACCAAAAATTTTATACATCATTTGATTTGGGAAAATTTGCTAACCTTCATTGCTCATGTTGGCTTCATTTGTACTCTTAAATTTTTATATATCTTCAATTTTGGCCCCGGGCTTAGCACGGGGTTTTCCATAACTCTCCCGATCGTGACTTGGAGAGCTGAGATGTTTATGCAAGGACGAGGTAGAAGGCCTTATCTTAACAAGGCCATTGTTTTTATTGCAATGCCCTGGTTAAACAAACACTATATCTGATGAATGCTAAGATTATACACTAATGTGTGCTATTTTACATATTAAAAGGTTTCAACTTGATGAGTCAATTGTATGCCACATAGTGTGAGACTCCATGAATGGTGGTTGATAATTGATGATACATGGCGTTTGAGCTTGTATATCCATATTTTATTTTGCATGTTTTATGATACTAAAATGTTAAAGGATATATATTCTAGCAATGCAAGGTGTCATAGCGGATTTATCTCATGACAATTAGCAATTTTGTTGCTTTAGTTAGTGCTTGTTTATCCTAGACAGGCTTGGTCTTGGTAGTGATGTTGGATGTAATCAGTGTTTTACATGTGGCATTTTTTCATGTTCTGTAATTTTATTCTTTTTTTTTTTCAATATTACTCTTATTTTAGGTAAAGCTCTTTTTTGTATTTTGTTTCTTTTTTTTCTTTTTTTTGGTTTATAGGACTTCTAGGGTGTAATGTATTATTTCTCTCTATTTCTCACATGATAGTAAACTTCATCCAGGTTCGAATTGATTCTAACCAACCCCTCTATTTTTTACTTCTACATTCAGCTCAATAATCTTTGGGTCCTATTACTTTCCACTCCCTAGTGTGGAATAATATCTCGATCTAGAAATAGTTATTTTATCTTGACATATTTAGTGTCAATTTTAGATTATTGTACTAATGTCTCTAGAAACTGGTTGTAGCTTTACTAAGATGAGATGGTAAAGAGGCTCTTAGGCAAAACAGAACAAAATTGATGAGGTATTTGAGTTTGGTAAGAAAGTTGATACATGCAAAGAGGCTCTTTATCTGCAGCTGCTTGATGTCAACGAATCTTCTGTCAACGTCAATAAATTCACAGGGTCACTCATGCTGTTAATTGGGCATTTTTGTTGACGTCAACACAATTTTATGTTGATGTCAACGAATCTTCTATCGACGTCAACGAATTCACAAGGTCACTGATTGTAATAACTGAACATTTTTGTTGATGTCAACACAATTTTATGCTGATGTCACCGAAAGTTTTATTGATGTCAACAAATATTACTCATGACATAATAGAGAATTGGTTATGTTGACATCAACAACAAATGGGCAAAATGGGAAAAAAAGAGATGATTTGAGCTGGAGGTCCTTGGCCGTCATTATAAAAGTTTAGAGTCTTCAACTGTAGTTACCCTATTTAAGGGGATTTTTGTAGTAAATGTCCCATAATTATCGCACGAAATTTTATGTTAATCAATTACAAGTCACACAAAATTTGTTTGCTTGGGTTTCATTGATACCACCATGCAACCATCAAACATTAGGCTCCATCATAGCACTAAGTAGTCCCCTTCCTAATGACGGCCAAGGACCTTCATGACAGTGACATACATGACAGTGATGCCCTTCCTCCTCGTATACTTTGTGTATGTGAACAATAACACATTTAGCTCTTTCATTGCTCTACTTATTGCTGTAAATGCAAAACCAAAAGAACCAAATGTGAGGTATGGTCTTTTATAAACCAATGCATTTTCAATCACTATATGACCATAAGAAATTTAAAAAAAAAAAAGAAAAAGAAAAAAGACCACCTAAAGGCGTGCCATATAAGAAGAAACAAATAAACGGTTTATAAAATTAATGACTTGAAAGCCAATGGTAACTTCAGGTGAACTTTGAACAATGTCTAGATATGAAAACATGCAATCAGTGATGGGTTCATGGTTTTTTTTTTTTTCATATCGTTGTCATATACACCAAATATACAAGCAGTCACTCTTGAGCGAAGCATCTTCAGAGGCTGATTTTCAAATAAATTTTGAAACTAATTACTTGAAAGCCAATGGTAACTTCAGGTTAATTTTGAACAATGTCTAGAAATGAACACACCCAATTAGTGATGGGAACCTCCCAACAATTTAAAACCAAAATCATCAAAATTTGCAAAAAGCCAACAATTCAAACTCTCAATAGAAATAATCAAACAACCCACACAACATTACATTCTCATTCTCTCACTGGCATTTAATCAAACAATTACTGTGCACTACATGAATGTAGTTGGAGAATTTTTAAATCTCTTTCATGAAATTATGAATAATTTAATTAGTCAAACTTCAATTTCATAAAGACAATTAAAAAAAGTTTCACACAAGAAAACAGAGCATTGCAGAGAATTCACCAATGCCATTTATTCCAAAAATGGTAAAGTTCTTGAAAGAATATTTTTTTTTGTCATGGGAGATTTTAGAGAGAAGAGGACACTTATTCTCAACAAACCAACCAATTCCAGCACATAAAAATTTTAATAAAATCAAGTTACAAACAGATGGAGATAGTGCAATGAAGAAAAGAAGGGTTTGCACACAAAAATCTTACCTTTGAGCGTTTAAGCATCATTCTTGCTGAGATTCTTAAGGGAGACGAAATGACGAGAAAGGTAGTCTCTTTTTTTTTTTTTTTAAGTTTTTCTTGTTGTGTTTGTTTGAGAAGGTCCCCATAGTGATGTAAAGAAAATATTCAACAGGTCATTTCTTAGTACAAGTGGGCCCCATAGTGGTCTTTTATAATACAAACGGGTCATTTCTTTAAGTGGGCCACATAGTGGTGTAGAGAAAATATAGAGTAAGTCATTTCTTCTTTTTTATAAGGGCAGTTGATAAATGCACTAAGTGGGCCCTCCATGGTGGTGTGGAGAAAATCTTTTGACATGACATGTAGCAAGTGGGCCCCATGCTGGTGTAGATGAACTTCACTTGTAAAAGGGAAGATAAGCGGATCAAGGTAAAGCAGGTCATTTCTTCTCTTTCATTAAAAAAAAAAGGTCATTTCTTCAAGTGGGCCCCATAGTGGTATAGTGAAAAAATTGACCAACTTCTTCTCTTTTATAAGGGTAGATAAGGGTAGATTCTCTTTTATAAGAATAGAGATTTCATTAAAAAAAAAAACACAGTTCATTTCTTCAAGTGGGCCCTATAGTGGTGTAGTGAAAAAAATGAGCAACTTCTTCTCTTTTATAAGGGTTTTCTCAAGTGGGTCCCATAGGGGTGTAGTAAAAAAATTGAGCAACTTCTTCTCTTTTATGAGAGTAGAGATTTCATTAAAAAAAAAAAGAGGTCATTTCTTCAAGTGGGCCCCATAATGGTATAGTGAAAAAATTGAGTAACTTCTTCTCTTTTATAAGGGTATAGATATAGATATAAATATAGATAGATTCTCTTTTATAAGGGTAGAGATTTCATTAAAAAAAATGTCATTTCTTCAACTGGGCCCCATAGTGGTGTAGTGAAAAAATTGAGCAACTTCTTCTCTTTTATAAGGGTAGATAGATAGATAGATAGATTTTTAAGTGGGTCCCATAGAGATTTCATTAAAAGAAAAGGTCATTTCTTCAAGTGGGCCCCATAGTGGTGTAGTGAAAAAATTGAACAAATTCTTCTCTTTTATAAGGGTGGGTGTATATATATATATCCCGGCTACCTTTAAGCCCTTCAAGTTTGCGTCTTTTTCAGAAAAAAAAAAAAAGACAAACCCAAACTCGTCAAAAGCAGAAAGCTAAAAGCCAGGGGAAGAAATGCAATATGTGAACCAAAAACGAAATTTCCCTCTTTTTTCTGTTTACTTTTTTATTTTTATCTTTTTAATAAGGCTGACATGGTATAGTGTCACGTCAGCCGTCTGTCTGTATACTTTCACAGAGTTTCTGTCATATTTGTCTTTTGGCCTAACAACCCACCAGCACGTTTGCCAATATGTAAGGAATCCAACATTTGAGGATTCTTTGCTATTGTAAAACATGGATTTTTCACTGTGAAACATGGACTTTTTCGGGAATATCCGTTGGTTTGATTGCCAAAAGTAACGTTGGATATTTTGATAAAGCATAAACTGAGAAGTTGACCCGTGAAGCTTGAACATTAGCTAGAGTGTGGTTGGTCGATGAATGAATAAAATATATTGCGATTTGCGACGGCATGTGTCTGTAGCCTTTGCTTTTCTCCATCCAGTCAAGATGAAAAGAACACCTTCTTTGCCGTCTCACCGGAGATTCCTCTCTCTTTCTCCGTCACTACCACATGAACTGGAGACTCTATTGACAGATTCCACAAGAGATGAAATTATGGAGTCGTCGTCGAACCTCAAGCCATCGCCTCTCTTGCCCACTCCATCTCCTCCAGAGCCGTCTGCTTTCGGTCCTCAGTCTCAGAATCTTGACGCTGGAGCTCTCTTTGTTCTTGAGTCCAAAGGCAATTCTCATTTCCTATTTTTCCACATTAACATTTTCAAGTCTCTGTTATGTGTTATTCTGGAAAAAAAAAAAAATTTTTTTTTTTTTTTTGGGCTAATAACTGTAGTTTCTAGTACTATGAATTGCCTACTAGAGTACTACTACAAATGAATTCCTTGATTTTTACCTTCCAAAGGGAAGAAAAAAAGAGCTAGAACTAGAAGCCATGGAATGAAGGGATCAAAACAAAAAACAATGAATGAATTTACATACATATGGCAGCGATTATGGGCTTGTTTGGCAAATCTTATCTTTATGAAACAGATCTGTATGATATAGATCTATTTCAAATGGAGCGGTTTGAAATTGATGTTTTAAAAATAGACTGTTTGGTAAGACATAAATATTTTAAAAATAGACTGTTTGGTAAAACACATGTAAAAATAGATCTAATGGTCTGGGCATTTTGTAAATATTTCAAGATCTGTGATCATCCAACGGTTGAAATTTTATCTCAAACACGTGTTCCACATTTTAATGAATATAGGCGGTTTGGATCTTCATTTTGGTTTGGATCTTGCATTTAGGGGCCATGATTTAAAAGAAAGTATATATAAATGTCTGTCGTTTTTTTGTAAATATCTCAAAATCTATGATGATCCAATGGCTAAAATTTGGACTCTTAGTGGTGAATGATCTTTTGAATATATCCAATGGTTTGGATCATGATTTATGATGCCTGAATTTAAAAAAAAATTAAAAAACCACACTGCTGTGTACAACTTCAAGACTCTTATTCTAAAACAGACACCAGTAGGCCCCTAAACAAGACATCAGTCACTAAGGCATGGGACATCAATGGTCAAAAACATTTTTGTAAATATCTCAAGATCCACTTTGAATTATAGGCTCACTTTTGGGCCCATAGCCGTTTTTGGCCCTCCAAAGAGAACCAACGGACCGGATCGTGATTATGGGGCCCACAATGTCCAGAATATTAGATCGAATGGCTCACGATTTTTTGCAAATATCTCGAGATCCGAGATAGATCAACGGTTGAAATTTTGACACATGACCGTGTTTGACATTCTTCATATATCTAGCGGTCCGGATCATGACTTTGGGTCTCAGAAATTAAAAAAAAATGAAAAACGGACTGTCCCATGAGGACGTCCGTTTCACTGTAGCGAAATGGTCTTTCCGCTTCAGACAGCTACCACTGATTCAAATATGCATCTTTTGCTGGCTTCTTGAAATGGAGGCCAATCATCTAAACACCATTGCAAATAGACTTAACACCTTGAGTTACCAAACAATATTAAAACTATTATAAACAGTTTTAAGACAAATAGAGGCAATTATAAGAGATGCCAAACGCCACCTATGTCTTTCCATTTAAGTTAGAAATCTTTAAAAATTAATTGTAGTAATAATCAATGGGGGTGGCATCATGATCTTAAAATAATGAAGGACGACATGAACCCAAACCCCAACCTAGACATATATTTAATCAATATTTAGCTCCACTTTTAAAAGCAGAGCATGCTCCAACTTTTTAGAATTTGTGCAAATGGCACACCTAAAATAAATTCAACTCACTCATACTGCTTGGTTGAGCTTCAAGCCACAAGCCCCTCCTTTCAAACTGACCGACCGTTCAAAATCCAAGCCCACTCATTTTCCACCCCTATATGAAAGCCTTCAGTTAGTTCCTCATCAGCATGAATGTCTTGTCGCATCTGTATTGCAATTTTTTTATTTTTTTTTATCATTCATTGGAGGTTTCATCTTCTGCATATAATATTTGCAGGTTCATGGGTACATTGTGGGTATCATCTGACTACTTCAATTGTAGCTCCAGCCCTATTGAGTCTGCCATATGCATTGGCCTTCTTGGGTTGGGTAGGTGGAGTACTGTGCTTGATCATCGAAGCACTGGTCACCTTCTACTCCTACAACCTCCTCTCTTTAGTGCTGGAACATCATGCCCAACAGGGTCTACGCCTTCTTCGATTTAGAGAAATGGCTGAACACATTCTAGGTAAATAAGTGAGTTGATTTTCTTAATTCTCCTTTGCTTCAACAACAACCGAGTGAAAAATAACCTTTAGGGGCCGTTTGTTAGAATGGAATTAATTATATAGGAATTTATGGTGAAATGAGCTCTAATAGAGGATTAGTACAATGCCAAGCAGCGAAGAATACGGTGGAGATGTAGATGGACCTTGACTTTCCTGGGGAAACACTTTTAGAATTACGAGTCTCGCAATTCCAAAGATTTTCTTTCTTTCTTGCTCACATAATTAAGTTTCAGGTTGGCATTTCCAAAACAATTGTTAAAGCAGTGATTCGTGTTAATCTTTATTCATTACTAATTATCCTCGGCTGTCAATACAAATTCAGGCATTGAGCCATCACCTATCAGCTACCAGAACTTGACACAGTAATTCAGGGCTCTTTCTCTGTTTAACTAAAGGTGACAAGTATGGAGTGTGATGGACCCGATAAGAACAGACCAATTTATCAATCGGGTTGCATCTATCAATAGGAATCTATAGAATTTTGGAGTAGATTTCTATTTCCAACATCATCTAATCAAATTTCTAATTGGCATAAATATAAATTTAAAATACCTTGTTGAGTTTGTTGATTTTTCTTGGATCTCCATAGCAACATTTAGTTTTTTTTCAATTGAAGTATGATGTACCTCCAAATATAGATCTACAAATTTAGTCGTTCTAAATCCCTGACTTGTTTGGATAGGCAAAAAATATAGTAGAGAGTGAAGTTAAATGGGCCCTGACGGTCTAAAATTTAAGCTGTATCATATTTGGATGAGTCTGACCCAATAAATGAAGTAATGTTGCGAGCCACATGTACTCCATTTCACTTCAATTTTAAATACTTTTATTTTCTTGAGTAAAAGTGGATTCTACTTCAAACCTTAACTTCAAAATAAGCATCTAAATGGAGTGAAGTAAAGTACTTTACTTTAACTTCTACCTACTCTTCACTCCACTTCATTTCACTCCACTCATCATTTATCCAACATGAATGAGCTAAGAAAGAGTGAAATAAATAAATAAGAAAGATGCATAGTGCCCTCCTCTGTAGCTCTGTAGTCATGCCCATGTATGTATTTAGTGAATTGTCACACAAGAGATGTTGTTCATGAGTCTAAAATAAGCCACAATTCATGTAGTCTGAATTGAGACTCGATTACTATAAGGTCTCACTTCTACCTTAACAAAAACTAGCCCATATTAATTGCCATCGGACTAAAACTTGGCACTCATCCCAATTAAATCTATTGTTGGGTTTTATTTATTTATCTATATCTTCTTCACCTTGATTAAAACCCTTAATATCATAGACTATGCCTGTTAAAAAAATCTGAGACCATTTGAAATCCAATCAAGCTAATATTTTGTCCACCAGAATGTCTAGTCGTCCTGACTAGGAGAGCGGGCCATGGGTCGGTCTCCCAGTCGGGACAGCTAGCAGGGTTGTTTGTCCACCCCTAACCATGCATATAAGTGCTCAACCCCTCCATCCTTTCCCTTGAATCATCTCTGAGGTGAGAGCCACAGTGGTGCATAGCAATAGCATTGTCAATGTCACTGACAACAACTATAGTGATGGCGTACATTATATTATAGTTTAGGTGAGTGTCAAATTAGGGTGAGTGTCAACTTATGTGAGATTAGTGATATTCCAAGAATAAGTTGCATCAATTCCTTTTAAAACAATTGATCGAATGCAAAGAGAGATTCGTTGATCACTAGGGGCTAAAGTAGAACTAACATTGTTTAATGGGACTTCATTTTCAGGACCAAGATGGGGCCGCTTTTATGTGGGTCCCATACAATCCGCGGTATGCTGTGGGGCGGTTGTTGCCTATATTCTTTTGGGAGGACGATGCATGAAGGTTGGTGATTTCTTCCCATCATTAGCACTCAATAATTTTTGAGAGATTTTCTGATCCAGTTATCCTATGCATTATCATATCTTAAAGGTGAATAAAAAAAATGGAAAAAGAAGAAGGAAAGTGACAATCTGGCATGTTGTTGAGCCAAGTCAACATTAGTTGGTTTGACCATTGTAATCCATTCATGGCCTAACTCATAATCTTCTTCTTTAATAGTCATAACATGTATTTATGGACAATATAATCTTCTTTAACAACCCAATCAAATAAATTTAAATATTTAGAAACAAAATAGTTGAACAAAACCCAAATGTGCCCCATGGTTGACTTAGGTCACAATCTATAAATCCATAACCACGCGAAACCAAAAAATTTACGACCAAACCCACCCATGATAGGAGCGAGTCAGGGCATGGATTCACTGGTTTAAATCAACTCGTCAACCTTAAGTTAATCTAATCTCTGGAAGGATAACTTATACTTGTAGGGCTTTGTAGGACTCTTTCGGATGATCAATTAAGGTTAGATGAGAGAAAGGGAATAAAAATGTGCGCACATGAGTAAAGATGATCAAAAAATCAATCTGACTTGAGATTTGATAGTGGAGATATCAAGGCTCAAGGCCCAATAATCAACAACTAGAACAAAGGCTGAAAATATTTCAAGGCTATCAAATTAAATCTGTGGACAAATCATAAGAGAGAGGAATGGGGTAAGAATTGTTACAAGCTAACAAATTAGATATTGTTTGAAACTTGAAAAGGAACAAATTCCAAAATAGACTCCTTTATTAATTAAAATTTTCAAAATAAAAGAAGATGATGAGGGCAGGAATTGTAGCAGCCTATCAAATTAGAAGTTGTTTAAAATCACAAAAACAAAATTAGAATAACAGACTTTTTTTTTTCGAATTTGAAAAAATTGAAGAACTTTTTGTTTGCAGTTTTTTTTTTATAATTATAATAGATATTCTTAAAGCCTGTTTTATGTAGAGAATGCAGGGTCGCCCAGTTGGTTGGATGCTCCTTTTCTGAGCACCCTACCTCTATGGGATCAATCTCTAGGTTCTCTTCCTATGTGAGCAGACTTCCTTCATGCAAGAACATACTTCTCTGGCCATTGTTGGGTCTCAAGGAATAGAGAGGGGCCTATGCCTCAATAAAAGATTAAAATCATTACTTATCTCGAAAACTGAAAACTGATTTTGCAAATCTGATGTAATACTTTTGTTTGAGAATTTTCGACTTGAAAATCATGATAATGGGTGATTGAATAATAACTGCTTATAACGATCAATCTTACAGTTCATTTACCTACTGTCAAGACCAAATGGCTCCATGAAGCTCTACGAGTTCGTAATTATCTCTGGACTTCTGATGCTGATTTTGGCTCAAATCCCATCTTTTCACTCACTAAGGCACATCAACCTCATGTCATTGATCCTCGCTCTTGGCTACAGTGCATGCGCAACAGCAGGTGCCATTTACATTGGTAAGTAATCAGCACACCTGGGATAATCTTAACGTTGATTTGAGCTTATAGCAGAGTTGGAAAGCGCTCATTGTCTTATTGTCCCAACCACAAAGTTACAGATTGAAGTACTCTTACCTATATATAAAAGGAACATGTCTAGCTATGGTCTTACTCGTTCTCTATCTCAGGCAGTTCGTCGAAGGCACCGCGCAAGGACTACTCTTTTAGCAGCGATGGATCAAATCGCCTTTTCGGGATCTTCAATGCCATTGCAATCATCGCTACCACATATGGGAATGGGATCATTCCTGAAATACAGGTTCACTTACTTTGCACATGTATGAGTGTTGGGTTTGTTTCTAGTTAATTCAAGTGTTTGATGAAGTATTCTTCGTGCAGGCAACTCTAGCACCTCCTGTGAAAGGCAAGATGTTCAAGGGACTCTGTATTTGTTATGCCGTGGTCATCACCACTTTCTTCAGTGTTGCGATCTCAGGCTACTGGGCATTTGGGAATCAAGCCAGCGGCACTGTTCTCAGCAACTTTTTGATCGACGGAAAGCACCTTGTGCCAAAATGGTTTCTACTAATGACAAATGTGTTTGCTTTGCTACAAGTTTCAGCTGTAGGCGTGGTATGTGCAAAGCTTTGACATGAAAATCTTTAATAAACCAAGCAATCACATTTTACAAGACCATATGAAGGGAACAAACTAGAACTCAAAACACAAGAGTATCCTCTTCAACCTTTCCTTGTGGTCTAACTTCTACCAATGTCATTGACTGATGCAGGTTTATTTGCAACCTATGAATGAAGTGCTTGAAGCGAAGTTTGGAGACCCAAAGAGCAAGCAATTCTCCCCTCGCAACGTTGTCCCTAGGCTGGTTTGCCGGTCACTTGTGGTTGTCATTGCAACCACTATCGCCGCAATGCTCCCCTTCTTTGGAGACATCAACGCAGTGATTGGAGCCTTTGGATTCATGCCTTTGGACTTCATTTTGCCTATGGTCTTCTATAACATTACTTTCAAACCGTCAAAACGCAGTTTGCTCTTCTGGGGAAACACGACCATCGCCATCGTCTTTACAGGGTTAGGGGTGATTGGGGCAGTGTCAGCCGTCCGACAAATAGTTCTCGATGCAAAAACATTTCGCCTCTTTGCAAATGTATGAAAGTACTGATAACACACACACGATTGTTGTCACTGTTCCAGTGTTGCTAGCCACGCACACAATGTGATGGTAGAGATATACCCTTTCATGGTGGAGTTCAGCGTTTGAGCTATGCTCAACTAGGAAGATAATGTGCTGGCAGTGAAAGCAACCAACCCGAAAAACTCAACTGCTTTTAAATTGGATGGTCTACATATTCTATCATTAATACTTGAAGATCAATCAGAAGAATATGAAAAGAATCTCTCTCTCTCTCTCTCTCTCTCTAAACTTTTCATTCAAAGGTTTCAACTTGAACTTTTCATTCAAAGACAAGCAAACAAAGAACGGAAAAACATAGGGCCATCAACAACACTGCCCAACATGGGAACATACTCAGACATGCCCAAAATAACCCAAAGATGCTGCATTTCAGATGTTATGATATAGTATTCTCCGGCCACACATAAGTCATAACTTCAGAGCTCTCAGAGACAGCTTATCAGGTCTCCACAACCAAATCTCGAGTTTCAGAATTTTATAGACAGAAATGTTGGTTTGGAATATGAAAATGCTGATAACATTTATAATACATATATATATATATATATAAAAATAAAAAAAAGAGTGGAGCTTCATTATCTCTTCTAACCATAGATGAACCCATATAAGGCCCTAGTCAGCGCAAAAACAATAAAACAAGCAAACATCATTTCTCCTGCCTAACACAGTTGATAACCAACAAGAAAGTCCTCGCACAGGAGGCAAGGTAGCTAAGGTTAAAGCCCTGGCTGGGGCAGAGAGGTTATCCAGTAACACTCTTAATCAAATAGTATAGTTGGAGTAGGATAGTGGCATAGATTAGGTATTGCCAAAAAAAAATATAAATAAATAATGCAAAGTTCCTCACTCAGCGAGTCTACTCAATACTATAAAAATCAAAACATTAAGCTTAATAAGCAGATATAATAAGCAAAGTATGATCCTGGCAGTCTGAGCTTCACTGGTGGAAACAGAGAGATTGATCATCGGCCTCAAGAAACTTCTGGGTCTATGGTGTTTCATAAAGTAAATTCACAGAACAGTTTCACCTGGCTAAAGGGTCGGAAAGCCATACATATGCACCACACTTGCACACGTAGATAGCTGCATGCAATGATCCATCTGGATCTAGCACAACTAGACAACAAACAGGGCTGTTAACAGGCCAGGCCTGGCTTTTTGAGCTGATCGGCTCGTCTTTTCGAGGAAAGCCTATTTGAAACTCAGATTTCTGCAAAGCCCAGGCCAATACCATTCACAGCCCTGTTCAAAATTTCTTCTAAAAGAAATTAAAAAATTATGTATTATTCACAAACCCTAGAAAGAATCCTTACTGAGTAAAAATTAAAGATTGAACGCAGCTAACGATATGAGAGGAAACAATTTTTAAGAGTAATTTTGCAAGAACAAATGCTCACATCTTACACATGCATGAGATCCGGGTATTCGTTGGGGGGGCCTCGATGTGAACAAACTGGCTCAAGATTATATCAGGTAGGTTACACTTGTATACTTTTTTTCTTTTTCTTTTTCTTTTCTTTTTTTTTTTTTTTTGAATGGTAGGTTACACTTGTATACAATACATAGACCACTGGTTTGTTTTTATCCTTATATTTGGGCCAGGGCATGTTTAGAATACCCCATCTTTCACACCTGTGGTTAAGATCCTCAAATCTTCCAAGCATTAAAAAAAAAAAAAAAAAAAGATCCTCAAATCATCTTTCACACATCCTCGACAATAATCATCACCAGAGAAGTCTTCCAAGCAGTACAGAGTGTGTGTTTCTTTCATGCGCGTGTGTGCATGCATGGTCGGGGGTTGGGGGGACTAACTATCATTAAGGGAATACGTCTACCGTAAGACATTCACTTCTTGAGAGGACATCTGTGGATGAAATCCACATTACAACCCCTCAAGTAGCCATCAGATCATAACAAATGTAAACAACAACAGAGAGCCAATGTCCTCTAACTGTCAAATAAATAATACATCAATGACTAACCAATTCAATGACCCATTTCCATGTTCTGCCAGTCTTTGTAAATGTCTAATCTACCATTTAATGGAAAGGCCACCCCCATGTTAGAGCACACACTAATACTTTCAGGCTTGAATGGCAATTTTTTAGCAAAGAAAGATTAGCCAACATTCTATTCCCCAGGCAAGCGTATGTTTATGTCGGGAGAAGGCCTTTGGTCAGACGTTGACTGCAAGCCATGCCAAACAACTGTATGGAAAGAAGCAGCATTTGTGCCTTGAGTATTGCCTGTACTGTTCTCTGCATCCCCGCGACTCTGTCCTGGCAATGTAGAGGTTGGGGTCACACATCTGTCATCGTCAGGATTTGCTTGAGAGATGGGTCTAGCTGCTGTCAATACACCTGGGGTAGGAATCGGTGACAAGATTGATGGATCGGGATTGAGCTTCTTTTTATGATCTTTGTTTGGCATGAAACTCCCCACCACAACCTAGAGAAGTAACAGCAGGAGTTTTGGATTCATGCATAATATCATTTCACTGTGCATACTAGTAGTGACATCAATGCATTTTTGTGTTCTATCTGGCTACACACTATTCATGTTTCCCTAAGGGGGAATTACACAAAAATATAATATTGATTACTAAACCCACAAAAGACTATGATTTTATTGTCAGATATGAATTTTATGCTAGTACAAGTTTATTTCATGTGTCACTCTGCCAATGTATAGGAATATTATTTGTAGTAGGTAATTCAAGAGTAGGGATTTTAGTATGGGGGCTGTGAATGATTTGTCGTGGCAATAATGCAGTATTGTAAAATAGATTGTATTTTGAAGAAAATTAAGGTATTGGAATATTGTCATCATTGCATAACCCCCTTCGTGGCAGACGAGATATTTGCCTTTACCTTTCATTAGTAAGGTTAGCAAACTATAAATCATAAAGCCACTTACTTGGATTGGACTAGCAGCCAGTAATAGACCTGCAACTCCACCACCAACCACACGACCATCAGGACCTGCCAATGAAACACTTATCCCACCAGTTCTACTACGAACACCACCACTATCGGTGACTGTGAAAGACCCAGATAAAGATAATATCTCAAAGCGACCCTGCAGGAATGCATTAAACAGTTCAGGTTCATGTAGTATTGCATGGTGAAAAGGTATTCATACACATGGGGAAAAAAAAAAAAGACCAGACGAGGAGAAATCCATATAAGAAAAAAGATCAAAATTGAAATGCATGGGATCCAGTAAGTACCAAAATGTTGGGCTACATTTCATATTGAATATTTAAAAATAAATTAGTTTTACACAACTGTCACTTTAAATTCAGTGACCCTGCATCAACAGATCCAAGAGGAGCTGTCATTTTTGCTGTTATCCATGCCAAACAATAAGGTTAGTACTAAGAATAGGAATGTCAAAATTATTTTTTCATGGGGAGTAACCCAAGTTTAACTATGTTTGTACTAAACATGGCCTTAATGATCAAGTAACTTGGATAAGCTTCCATGGAGCTAAGTTTTAAACCATTGCCTGTTGATCTTTATCCACTTTATCAATCTTCAGAAGATACATGCGGTACAGAAGAGAATAACTAGCTCCGGCGAAAATCAAGAGACCAGCTCAAAAAATTCTGTCAAGTATTCAAGTCATACTCCTTCCCAGCGGGGGATCCTGGGAATGACAGGATGGCAAAATCAACCTGAACTAAAATCAAATATCACAACAAATGAAGAATGTTAGCACTCTCGGTCTTGGAGATTTTCTTGTTCTGCTAGATCTTGCCATTGAAATATGCTAAAACACTCAACTCCAAAAATTGGACCCTAATGCTTGCTAAGCTGGCCAACTATAAGCAACCAGATAGCATCTCTTTTCTTCTCTCAAAGAGTAGCGCATTCTGAGTCCATGATATCACACGGTTGGCTAAGAAATAACTAAGAGCCACATAACAAAACAAAGGTACCCAGATTGATACAAGTTTCCACTTTGGGTTTTTTTTTTTGTTGGGACTTGAGAGGTATTACATTGACAGCTGCATACAACAAGCAGGGAAGTAAAAAACTTTGTCAATTCAACTTGGACTTAGAGTTAGAGGTGACAAAGTGGGTAACTGATATCGAGATTTAATTACATAACCACAGGACATTAATTTACATTCTCTCTTCGGAAAACTCTTGGTTGAAAGATTAAGAGACTTATGGATGTCTACAGAACAAAATATTTACAAATTCAAATATTGCTTAGATATGAAGAAGTGTAACTTATCTGAGAATTTGGCTCAAGATAGATCGGAATGGAGAAACTAAACTCGTGTTGCCAACCCCAACATAGTTGGGACAAGGCTTTGATGATGATGACAAATTCAAATATTGCTAAAATAACATATTAAACAATAGGATAGTGTACTATTAAAATATTGTATTATTTTTTTTATGTTTGGCAGTTTTTGAAGAGTGCAAGCGACAGATTTTAAATTGAGTTGTTTGACAGGGGCTACAAATTATAATATATGTAGAAAAAAAAATTCAAGTTAATTACATTCTAATGTTATTGATCAATGTAGATTGTAGGGTCCATTACAATTTACAAGATTAATCACTTATAAAACACATTATATGGGTGTAATTTGTCATTTCAAATCCATCAACGGGGCCCACCTTTGAGATCCAAATCTCTCAAATTTACTTTTCCAGCTTGTTCGATCATCAAAAAAATTTCATCACCACCATCATCATCTTGACCACCACCACCATCATCCCATCATCAAAACCATCATCATCATCATCATCACCATCCTTGTCATCATTATAACCATCATTGTCATCACCATCATCCTCCTCCTTATCATCATCATCATCATGAACACCACCCCATACTACCACCATCATAGCCACCATTATCATCATGATCACCATTAGCCATTATCATCATCACCACTACCACAACCACCATCATCATCGTGATTACTGCCACTCATCAGCATCAGCATCACCATTACCACCATCGCCACCACCGTTACCATCACCGTCACCATCACCCACACTTGGCATCATCATCCTCAAAACCATCACCATCACCATCACATCACCATGATCGTTGTCATGATCATCATCATCACTTTCACCATCATCACCACCAGTGCGGTCATCATCATTGTCATCATCATCCAAACAAGCACACTCTCCATTAGGAAGGGCAATAGGTAAGGGATGTCTTTTTACTCCTTCAGGAAGGGTGATAGGTAAAGGATATGTTTTTTAGAACTTGCAGTTTGAAAGGTTTGTATCTCGTAGGGTATTTCAAAGAGTGGGGAGGTGTAGGAGAAAATATTTAATTTTGAAAGAAAAGAGTATTTTCTTGTTACTTTTCTCGGTTTGCCAAACATATGAGATTCTTATGTTTAGAAAATGAAATATTATGTTCCATAATATATTATTTTCCTATACTTTTTGTGCATCCAAACAGGCCATATAGCAATAACAGGTTCCTCAATTAAATAGGTGTGATCTTAGTGGGAACAAATCACCATTGAAAAGCACTGCTGGGGTTAGATTGACGTTTCCTCGAAGAGAGAGAATATGCAAATCCTACTTAAAAGAGAACAGGCCAATGTTATGAAATTCGGTTCGTTTCGACCAAATTTTTTGAATAATTTCGGTTCGTTTGCTCTACCGAAACGAAATGGACCCTGTAATTATTCATCCCAAAATTCGCTACAATTCGGTCCGAATTTTATGATTTAGGCCGATTCATCCAATTCGTCCGATTCGCCCAATTATTCCTCCCAGTATTTAGGTTGCTTTTGAAATAGAAAAAATGAAAACTGAATAGGGTAAACATATTTTTTTTCACTTAAAACTAAAAGTAAAATTACTTTTTTTGGCCTTTCGCCTTAGAGAAACTAGTGGGCTCCAATGTGGAGCCGCCCATCTATTAAAATCTAAATAACTATATGGGCCCTATCGCCCTAATCAAGTTTTATTCCAATAAAAATATTTTATTATGAATAAGCTAGCCAAGTTTCACTCTAATATAAACCGACATATTGCATTAATTTAGTACAATAAATTAATTGTATCATATATTATTTTTTCATTTTAATATATATAATATTTTATTGAAATATTTCACCGAAATCTCCAAATCGGCCAAAACATTTCATTTAGAGGGCAAACCGAAATGGCGCCCGAACCGAATTTCGTAACAATGGGAGAGGCCCTTCTAATAACCCAAGTGCCCATGTTTCTAGAGGGATAATGGTTTTGAAAGAAAAATTATGCATATTAATAAGAAAGTGTAAAGATGCTTTTATGGACGATTTGTGTTTAAAAACAGGGGTTGGAGACCTCTTAGGAGACCCTGCTTTTGGTGAAATTGTGTGACTTTGACATTTGTTACAAGAATTATGTGTTATGATGGACACCACAACTCCATCACACAACACCAGTGCCATTCATTTTGCTTCCAATTTAATCTTTTATAAGATTATTAAAGATTGATTTTAGGAATACATGTAAGATCCTTAAATGGGCCTCTTGAACATTCAAAGAAAGAAATTTCCATTTTAAACATGGGTTTCCTTTTCCTTAAAGAAATATTCATTGAACTTAGATCCTAAGAAAATAGAAAAATTAAAAATAAGATACTTAAAGAAAATAATCATCCTAAGAAAGATAATAAAGGAAATAGATTTCTTTCTTAATCTGGAGGCGTGGGCATCCTGTTATACACAGCTGGGCCTGTTAGGCCAACTGTGGACCCTGGGCTTGGTCCCAATGGATGTGGGCCTGGCACATGGGTGGGCTTGATCAGGCCCATTAGATGAAAGCCCATTTTCTGCAACCCATCTTGGGCTGAATCAAAATCTAAGTGAGACTAAAAAATAACAGTTTCCCTATCTATCGAGTGGGGAAAAAAAAAGGACATAGAAGTGAAAAAAAGATCAAGTTCAGTGATTTTTATCACTGGTATGAGGTATCACATGAAAGATACTAGCCAAATCAGATTATTGGACAGAAACCATCACAACAAAGTGAGGTGACCAATTTATGATATGCCACAGTGGATGATGTATATCCTCAAATATAGAAATCCCCTCTTCTTTGGTTAGGTGGAAGCAAAGTGAAATGATGACAAACAGAAAAAGAAAAAGAGTTCTTCCTGAAAAATCATGGAATCATGTTCAGTGTTACCCAAGGAAGGAAAGCAGATTTCAGAATCTTTAACGGCCTTCTTTCTAATGGTGAGTGTAAGGTCTGCGACCTTACTGGGTCAGTTGGGCCCAATAACAGGCCCGTTGACTCATTTATTTTGATATTATTATAATTATTGTTTTATTAGATATTTAAGTGGGTTTAGATGGTCAGCGAGTTTTTTTTAGTGTTAGAATAGTGTCTGCGGAGTTTCGTACGATTCTGAGTTCGTTTGACCATAGTAGGGGGTAGTTTGCAAATTAGGAAAAAAATTGAGTGTTTTTCCGAAAAATTCCTATCGTCGTGATTTTGGGTTCATTGGAAAGGTCTCATCACGTTGATCAATTTTGTCTTTTGGCTCGTTGCGATCCGATGACCAGAAACCCTTCTAATAATTCATTCTTTCTCCGGACCCACTTAAGGGGTAACTTAGTCTTTTCTCTCTCTCTTTCTTCTTAAACAAGAGATTAACCCTAATCTCTTTTCTTTCTCTGCAACGAACGATAACCTACCGCAGCCTTTTCTTCTTCCTCATTCTTCCAAGGCTCCAGAACTCCTTCCCTGAAGGATCACTTCCGCGATCCGAGCCGCTCATCTTCTTCCTCGCAATCTACTCTTTTCATTGACATCAGTTTGGTAAGATTTCCCTCTCTTTCATCTTCTCAATCAATTCTCTTTGGTTTAGATTTAGGTTAGATCTTGATCTTTTCCTCTCTTTTCTTCTCCTTTGCGTGATAGATTGCGTTTAGTCGAGTAGATTGAGGTTTCTGCAGTGTTAGGGCTTCTCCTCAGATTTCCCCAATTCCAATCTTCTTCTTGGTTGAGGCAAGTAGATCTGCATTTTATAATTAAGCTTGTGTGTATGTCTTCCATTGATTGGATGTATGTGTTTTCTTGTTAGGTTTCCCTAATTCCAAGCATGTTCTGTTATTAATTTGGATTTATTTAATTTAATTGTTAATTGATGTAAGTGGAAATGATGATGGATGGAATGGATTATTGGGGGAGCACGGTGGCTCAGTTTTGTGCAGGTGAATTTTTGGAATGGATTGGATGAAAGACTGCAAAAAAAAAAAAAAAATGGGGTTTCTGTATTTGACTTAAAAAAAAAAAAAAAACGTTGAAGGATGCTGAACGTTCAATGGCCATGACATCAGCGCATAAGATGAGTAAAAAAAAAAAGGGAAACAAAGAAACGTTGAATGGCCTGACATGAATGATGGGTACAATTGGTTTATCCCACCAATGAATCGGACACATGGTTGGTCTGTCGCACTTTATATATATATATATATAAAGGGGCAAACTTCTATGGGCCATAACTTCTAAACCATACGTCGGAATTTTGCGAGCCATATACCGTTGGAAAGCTCTTTGAGCGTAGAATCCAATGATACATGTCTCGCGATGATTGGGGACCGGGAAGGGAGGTAGCTAAGGAGATTAATTATTTAGACCACTTTCTTGTTAGTAACGAGATTGTTAGCCTAGGTTTGGGCCTTAGACATTGGAAGCCATGAAACCACTCTCACGTGACCATTAATGGGTTTTGAAATCGTAGCACGTGGCTTGGTGTGCTTCTATGGGTTGTTTAGGTATTCGTGTATTGTGTATGGTTTAACCGAATGTGTATGGAATTGAATCAATCGATGCTCAACATGATCGCACACCAAGGGAATTCTTTATAAGCATTGATGATTCGAATTCCCCACGCACTCCGTTAAACCACATATGGTACATGGATGACAACACTTGCCTAGGATTGGATTGTAATCTCTCCTTAATTTGTTAATCGTATCCGTTGATTTTGTATCCTTGTACACTCTCTTGGCATAAAACACCTAATTAATTATAAAACATAAACTCTTGTAGAATTAAAACAAGGACCTGATTTAGAGTGTACCTTAGGAACCATGTATCATGTATTGATAAACATGACTGGCTAGAATGTAAGGGATTATCGTGTGGATGGCCTATCTTGTATTGTTTGAATGAGATAATCCCTAAGAACACGCTTTGTTCGCTGAGCTAGCCAGACTTGCTTGACTTGGTTTTCCCCGCGTGTCAACACCACTTTATTATTATTAATATTATTATTATTTGCATATCATGGCCAGCTGCAGTTTGGGGTTTATTGATGGGTCGATTACTCGGACATCGGGGTGGGCAGTCGGCTTTGGATGGCGTCCATAGCGTTGAATAGTTGGGAGCGGGCTTGGACCGTGCTACTATTCCCAGGACCGGGAGCTTGGATTCCCCTGGAGCCGGACTTTGGTATCAATAGTCCGGATAGGATTGTTACCGGTACCCCATGAGGTGGCTTGGACATCCACGGAGTCTCCCTCTTGTGCATTGCATTACATTGGTAGTGGTGATTGTTAGTATTGCTAGGATTTCTATTTATGATTCTGATGGTTATTACTCATGCTACATGCCTAGTATTGTTCTTTGTATTCCTACGATCTTGTACTTGTCATTACTCTTATATTTGATGCATGTTATGTTTTAATTATATCTTGCTTATCTATTGCTCAACATGTCGTTGACTCGGTTCCTTGGTGTGCAGACTCCTCAGGTGAGTACTACTACGAGGAGCAGGCCGGTGAGGAGATCCCAGATGATCTCCAACCAGCAGAGGAGGCACGAGAGTGGAGTGCCGATGACGTAGAGTAGCGTCATCATTACCAGGCACATGAGAGACTCACTTTGGGACAAGCATTAGATTTTATTTAATTCATTGTTATTCTTCGTTGAACTTTCTTTCATTGACTCTATGTTGTTTAATGGTCTTAATTTATGGGATGGCCATCGTAATTAAATTAACTTCCTCTTTAGCTTTAATTGTTGCTTGCAACTTAAAATTTAATTGAGATTATTATCCATTATTGATATCAATGTATGAATTCCGCTATTGTTTTATGTTTTGAGGTTGAAATACATTATCCTCACAGTGGACTTATGATCCTTGGGCCAAAAGGAAAAAAAAAATTAATTGGCCCAAATTTTCACTCCCCGGATCCGGTTTATTTTCTAATCGGGTTCGGGGACGTGACAGGATGGTATCAGAGCAATGGATGGTTTCTCAGGGTAAAAATTTTAGAAACCACAGGACACGTGTGAGGATTCCGTTAGTTAGTAGGTTGGCTTTGTAGTTCTTTCTTAGCAATGTATTGTTAGCTTGGGGCATATTGGAACTAGCCTTGAATGTTTTACAGGACGATGGCAGGTAGACCCACTCGATCTAATAACGGACCACCGCCAGAGGGTAGTTCTTCTCACAGTGGCCCAAAGAATCAATTTCATCAATTCATGGCAGCATTCATTCAATCTCAGAAGGATTTGGCTGAACAGAGTACTAGGCAGAACGAGAGTCAGGCTGTATTCCAAGCTCAGATGCTTGAGGTAGTGCAGAAAGTGGGCCAGCCATAGCCCAAGGAATATGATCTCAACGAGCTGGTTGAGAAATTCAGGAAGAGGTTCCCACCAGAGTTTCATGGCATTGAGGACCCCGCTGTGGCAGATGAGTGGGTTGTTCAGATGGAGAAAATCTATGAAGTATTCAAGTGCACGGGTGTCCAACAGGTGCAGCTAGCGACCCACATGTTCCGTGGGGCAACAGAGAGGTGGTGGAAGACAGTGAAGCACCCTTATGAAACGATCACAGAAGATGTAGCTTGGAAGACCTTCACTGAGCAATTCCAAAAGAAGTTTATCCCTGAACACTATCGTGATCAGAAGATGGAGGAGTTTGAGAGATTGGTTCAGGGTGATCTATCAGTACAAGACTATGAGATCTCTTTCACCCACCTATCCAGGTTTGCAGGGAATCTAATTCAGCCTGAATCGGAGAGAGTTCGGAGGTTTATCAAGGGACTACGAGCAGATATCAATACAGCGTAGTAAGCTGACTGATTATGATGATGTGGTCAAAGAAGCTTATTGGGCAGAGGAGTCTCTTAAGGATGTGATTGCCTTGGAGAAGCAGAAGATCTTGGCATTAATACCTCAACCTAAGGCACAGGGTTCTTCCTCCCAGTATTATCAGCAATCGGCATCTAAGAGGCTTCGGGTTGAACTAGTGCTTCGCCAGTTACCTCAACGGATCACTTGCACTTTCTGTGGGGGTAGCCATCATGTTCGTGATTACAGGAAACAAACAGGTGCACGTTTCCATTGTGGGGACCCAGGGCATAAAGTTCGCAACTGTCCAGGGAAGACAGGAGTGGCACCACCAGCATTCCCAGCCCCGGCCCCAGGCCTCCACATCCTGCGCAGCCGTTGAGACAGGTGCCTCCTGCTCAGGCCAGACCCCATCAGCAACAAATGATTGTCAAACCACCCCATCCACCGCAGCAGCGTCCTCCGGTACCACAGCAGCGATTCCAGCAAAGACCTCCGGCACCACCCAGATTCCAGGCTTGTGGTCCTAGGCCACAGCAGTAGTATCAGCAGCAACGTCCCCAACTGGCAGAGAGAGCTTATGCTCTGACGCATGAGGAGGCAGAAGCTGCAGGCAATGTCATAGAAGGTACACTTTCAGTTTGTGGATTTGATGCTAAAGTTCTATTTGATCCTGGATCTACACACTCATTTGTTGCACCAGCTTTTGCACTTCACTTGGGGGAGGATAAGGAGACACTACCATATGATTTGATAGTAGCTACCCCTGTGGGAAGACATGTACCTTGTAATGTTATCTACCCTAGATGTAGTATTCAAATTAGAGGAGTTATGATGACGATCAGTTTGATTATTTTACCGATGTCGGAGTTTGACGTGATTCTTGGAATGGATTGGTTAGCAGCGAACCGAGCGGTGTTAGATTGTTTTAACAAGACCGTGAGGTTACAGGATGCAGATTGTAGTGTTGAGTTTGTGGGAGCTAAGAAGTCTACTTCCACTCGGTTGATTTCTGCATTGAAGGCAGAACGATTGATAAGGAGTGGTTGTGAAGGTTTTATCGCATTTATCACGGAAGACAAGGAGTCTAAGACTGTTGAAGAGATTCTTGTGGTGCGAGAATTCCCGGATTTATTTCCGGAGGAGATTCCTGGTTTGCCACCTGTTCGTGAGTTGGACTTCACGATAGAATTGCAACCGGGTACAACACCTATATCTAGGGCTCCGTATAGGATGGCTCCAGCAGAATTGAAGGAGTTGAAGACTCGGATAGAAGATCTGTTGGATAAGGGTTTTATCAGACCCAGTGTTTCACCGTGGGGAGCTCCGGTGATATTTGTGAAGAAGAAGGATGGGACTATGAGAATGTGCATAGACTACCGACAGCTGAATCAGGTGACAGTTAAGAACAAGTATCCGTTACCTAGGATTGATGAGTTGTTTGATCAATTGCAGGGAGCCCAATTCTTTTCGAAGATAGATCTACGATCCGGATATCATCAATTGCGAGTCAGAGAAGAGGATATTCCTAAGACTGCATTCCGGACGAGATATGGCCACTTTGAGTTCCTCGTGATGCCTTTCGGGCTGACAAACGCACCCGCTGTCTTTATGGTATTGATGAATAAGGTGTTTGCTCCTTTCCTAGATCAGTTTGTAGTAGTCTTCATTGATGATATATTGGTGTACTCAAAATCTAAGGAGGAGCATGAGCATCAGTTGAGGACATCGTTGCAGCTTTTGAGGGATAACCAATTATATGCTAAACTGAACAAATGTGAATTTTGGTTGGAGCAAGTGGCATTTTTGGGTCATATTATCTCTAAGGATGGATTGACAGTGGACCCTAAGAAGGTAGCAGTGGTTGTTAATTGGGGTAGTCCACGAAATGTAACGGAGATTCACAGTTTTCTGGGACTTGCGGGGTACTACAGGAGGTTCGTGAAAGGGTTTTCTACCATAGCATCTCCACTCACTAAGTTGACAAGGAAGGATATCCCATTTGTGTGGACAGAAGAATGTGAGAAGAGTTTTCAAGAGTTGAATACAAGGTTAACTACAGCGCCCATACTTGCTTTACCCTCAAGCAGTGGAGGATTTGTGGTTTATACAGATGCATCAGGGATTGGATGGGGCTGCGTTCTCATGCAGAATGATAAAGTGATAGCATATGGGTCCAGGCAGTTGAAGGATCATGAGAAGTATGCCACACATGATTTAGAACTGGCAGCAGTGGTGTTTGCATTGAAATTGTGGAGGCATTATCTGTATGGAAAGAGATTTGAGGTGCACACAGATCACAAGAGTCTGCAATATCTGTTTACACAGGGCGATTTGAATAACAGGCAGCGGAGATAGATGGAGTACATAAAGGATTATGATTTTCCGATTAAGTACCATCCTGGTAAGGTGAATGTGGTAGTAGATGCTCTCGATAGGAAGGCAGCTTTCAGTGGGTGTGTAATGCCAGAATGGAGATGGATGGAGCAGTTCAGAGATATGGATGTGGAGGTATGGCCTGTTAACGAGAAAGTATTGGTTGCTACTATGGGAGTTTGGGAGCCAGAAATAGTTAACAAAATCAAGGAAGCTCAGAAGGATGATCCTGAGTTGCAGAGAATTATTGACCACATTGATGATCATTCAAAATTCAGATTGATTGAAGGAATCTTGTACTGCAGAGACAGGTTGTGTGTGCCAGATGTGCAAGACATCAAGTTAGCGCTGATGACAGATGCGCACCACACCAGATATTCAGTTCACCCAGGGAGCACCAAAATGTATCAGAATTTGAAGAATCACTATTGGTGGGTGATAATAAATAAAGAGATTGCAGAATTTGTCGCTAAGTGTATGACTTGTCAGCAGATTAAGGCAGAACACAAGAAGCCTCCTAGTTTGCTTCACCCGTTGGACATTCCGCAGTGGAAATGGGAGCACATCACTATGGATTTTGTGTCAGGATTGCCAAACACCAGGAAGGGCAATGATGCTATTTGGGTGATTGTGGATAGATTGACGAAGTCAGCACATTTTCTGCCATTCAAGACTAGTCAGTTTATGAACAAGATGACTGTGTTATACAGGGACAATATAGTCAAGTTGCATGGAGTGCCTAAGTCCATAGTATCCGATCGAGACCCTAAGTTTGTCTCTCGGTTTTGGTCTACTTTCCAATCATCTATGGGTACTCGGTTGAAGTTCAGCACAGCTTACCACCCTCAGACAGATGGACAGTCTGAGCGTACCATCCAGACATTGGAAGATCTTCTCCGAGCATGTGTTTTGAATTTCAATGAGAGTTGGGATGAAAGCTTGCCTCTATGTGAGTTTGCCTACAATAACAGCTATCATTCAAGTATTGGAATGGCACCATTTGAGGTATTATACGGGCGGAGATGCAGGACCCCAGCATGTTGGGAGGAAGTAGGAGTTCGGAGTTTCCATGGACCCTCAGAGGTTGCTGGCTCCAGTGAGAAAGTCAGAATTGTTCAGATGAGGATGAAAGAGTCACGTGATCGACAGAAGAGTTATGCAGACGAGGCGGAGACCTCTAAAATTCCAAGTGGGGGATAAGGTGTTTCTGAAGGTGTCACCGATGAGAGGAGTTGTCAAATTTGGACAGAAAGGGAAGCTTGCGAAGAGGTTTGTGGGACCATTTGAGATTAAGAGTAGGATTGGAGACGTGGCCTATCATCTTGTGCTACCACCTGAGTTAGCCGATGTGCACGACGTTTTCCATGTCTCAATGCTTCGAAAATATGTTCCAGATCCTACTCACATGTTGCAGCACGAGCCCCTTTAGATTCAAGCAGATGCAACCTATGTAGAGCGTCCGGCACAGATCATCAACACCAAGGAAGTAGTGTTGCGTACCAAGACCATTCAGTGGGTTAAGGTACAATGGGAGCATCATACTCCAGAGGAGGCCACATGGGAGCTCAAGGACCAGATGCAGAAGGCGTATTCTTATCTTTTTCCTGATGAGGTATGCTTAGGCATTTGGGGGACCAAATGTTCTTTTTAGAGGTAAGATATGTAAGGTCTGCGACCTTACTAGGTCAATTGGGCCGAATAACCGACCCGTTGACCCATTTATTTTGATATTATTATAATTATTGTTTTATTAGATATTTAAGTGGGTTTAGATGGTCAGAGAGTTTTTTTTAGTCTTAGAATAGTGTCTGCGGAGTTTCGTACAATTCTGAGTTCGTTTGACCATAGTAGGGGGTAGTTTGCAAATTAGGAAAAAAATTGAGTGTTTTTCCGAAAAATTCCTATCGCCGTGATTTTGGGTTCGTTGGAAAGGTCTCGTCGCGTTGATCAATTTTGTCTTCTGGCTCGTTGTGATCCGACGACCAGAAACCCTTCTAATAATTCATTCTTTCTCCGGACCCACTTAAGGGGGGTAACTTAGTCTTTTCTCCCTCCCTTTCTTCTTAAACAAGAGATTAACCCTAATCTCTTTTCTTTCTCTGCAACGAACGATAACCTACCGCAGCCTCTTCTTCTTCCTCATTCTTCCAAGGCTCCAGAACTCCTTCCCTGAAGGATCACTTCCGCGATCCGAGCCGCTCATCTTCTTCCTCGCGATCTCCTCTTTCCATTGACTTCAGTTTGGTAAGATTTCCCTCTCTTTCATCTTCTCAATCAATTCTCTTTGGTTTAGCTTTAGGTTAGATCTTGATCTTTTCCTCTCTTTTCTTCTCATTTGCGTGATAGATTGCGTTTGGTCGAGTAGATTGAGGTTTCTGCAGTGTTAGGACTTCTCCTCAGATTTCCCCAATTCCAATCTTCTTCTTGGTTGAGGCAAGTAGATCTGCATTTTATAATTAAGCTTGTGTGTATGTCTTCCATTGATTGGATGTATGTGTTTTCTTGTTAGGTTTTTCTAATTTCAAGCCTGTTCTGTTATTAATTTGGGTTTATTTAATTTAATTGTTAATTGATGTAAGTGGAAATGATGATGAATGGAATGGATTACTAGGGGAGCACGGTGGCTCAGTTTTGTGCAGGTGAATTTTTGGAATGGATTGGGTGAAAGACTGCAAAAAAAAAAATTGGGGTTTCTGTATTTGACTTAAAAAAAAAAAAAACATTGAAGGATGCTGGACGTTCAGATCGTTCAATGGCCACTGAAACGTTCAATGGCCATGACATCAGCGCATAAGATGAGTAAAAAAAAAAGGAAACAAAGAAACGTTGAATGGCCTGACATGAATGATGGGTACAATTGGTTTATCCCACCAATGAATCGGACACATGGTTGGTCTGTCGCACTTTATATATATATAAAGGGGCAAACTTCTATGGGTCATAACTTCTAAACCATATGTCGGAATTTCGCGAGCCATATACCGTTGGAAAGCTCTTTGAGCATAGAATCCAATGATACATGCCTCGCGATGATTGGGGACTGGGAAGGGAGGTAGCTAAGGAGATTAATTATTTAGACCACTTTCTTGTTAGTAACGAGATTGTTAGCCTAGGTTTAGGCCTTAGACATTGGAAACCATGAAACCACTCTCACGTGACCATTAATGGGGTTTTGAAATCGTAGCACGTGGCTTGGTGTGCTTCGATGGGTTGTTTAGGTATTCGTGTATTGTGTATGGTTTAATCGAATGCATATGGAATTGAATCAATCGATGCTCAACATGATCGTACACCAAGGGAATTCTTTATAAGCATTGATGATTCGAATTCCCCATGCACTCCGTTAAACCACATATGGTACATGGATGACAACACTTGCCTAGGATTGGATTGTAATCTCTCCTTGATTTGTTAATCGTATCCGTTGATTTTGTATCCTTGTACACTCTCTTGGCATAAAACACCTAATTAATTATAAAACATAAACTCTTGTAGAATTAAAACAAGGACCTGATTTAGAGTGTACCTTAGGAACCATGTATCATGTATTGATAAACATGACTGGCTAGAATGTAAGGGATTATCGTGTGGATGGCCTATCTTGTATTGTTTGAATGAGATAATCCCTAAGAACACGCTTTGTTCGCTGAGCTAGCCAGACTTGCTTGATTTGGTTTTCCCCGCGTGTCAACACCACTTTATTATTATTATTATTATTATTATTATTATTATTATTATTATTATTATTTGCATATCATGGCCAGCTGCAGTTTGGGGTTTATTGATGGGCCGATTACTTGGACATCGAGGTGGGCAGTCGGCTTTGGACAGCGTCCATGGCGTTGAATAGTTGAGAGCGGGCTTGGACCGTGCTACTATTCCCAGGACCGAAAGCTTGGATCCCCCTGGAGCCGGACTTTGGTATCAGTAGTCCGGATAGGATTGTTACTGGTACCCCATGAGGTGGCTTGGACATCCACGGAGTCTCCCTCTTGTGCATTGCATTACATTGGTAGTGGTGATTGTTAGTATTGCTAGGATTTCTATTTATGATTCTGATGGTTATTACTCATGCTACATGCCTAGTATTGTTCTTTGTATTCCTACGATCTTGTACTTGTCATTACTCTTATATTTGATGCATGTTATGTTTTAATTATATCTTGCTTATCTATTGCTCAACATGTCGTTGACTCGGTTCCTTGGTGTGCAGACTCCTCAGGTGAGTACTACTACGAGGAGCAGGCCGGTGAGGAGATCCCAGATGATCTCCAACCAGCAGAGGAGGCACGAGAGTGGAGTGCCGATGACGTAGAGTAGCGTCATCATTACCAGGCACATGAGAGACTCACTTTGGGACAAACATTAGATTTTATTTAATTCATTGTTATTCTTCGTTGAACTTTCTTTCATTGACTCTGTTGTTTAATGGTCTTAGTTTATGGGATGGCCATCGTAATTAAATTAACTTCCTCTTTAGCTTTAATTGTTGCTTGCAACTTAAAATTTAATTGAGATTATTAACCATTGTTGATATCAATGTATGAATGCCGCTATTGTTTTATGTTTTGAGGTTAAAATACATTATCCTCACAGCGGACTTACGATCCTTGGGCCAAAAGGAAAAAAAAAAATTAATTTGCCCAAATTTTCACTCCCCGGATCCGGTTTATTTTCTAATCGGGTTCGGGGGACGTGACAGTGAGAGTTGGAGCTACTACTTAGAAAGTCAAATGATGGATCCATCTTTCTCAGAAGATAGTCAGTTAGTCACTTTGTCATTAGGCAAATTCCACAAAGGCATCATCAATTGGGTAAATTTGGCAATATCAATGTTCCTATATCGTGATTTAATTATTGATCTATTTTGAGTTTCTCATATGCATCTTTTAAGTACAGGGACATCCCTTCGAAAGAATTCAAAAATTAGAACATGCCACTTGTAAACTCTCAAGGGAATTCCCACCTAGGTTCCTTTGTAACTTGAAAATGATTCATGTCATGATGTTGGACATGAATTGTATGTCAGTCAATATGGACCCTCCAATTAAATTATCATGAGAACTTTACAAAGATAATATCAAATTACATGCACATTTTTTGAAAAAAATATAGCTACCAATAACTTCAATAAAACAACAAAAGATAACAATAGGCTCTAAATCTTTTACCTCATATGTCAGAGTACCACCAGAAGAACCAGGTTGGCGCAAAGTAACATTAGAAATAGCTCCATTGGCAGAAAGAATGCAAATGGAACGAGGACCCTTTTGGGAGAATGATAGTATCCTTGTTGCAACATCCTGCAAGCAAGAAAGAGAAGAATCACACGTGACACCGCATATGAAAGCTACACTTAATATACCTAGTGCCAAAGTTTAGGATGTCGTAGGATGCACTCCACATTGCAGTTGTTTAAATGTTTTGGCTGAACAGAAGGTAAGTGTGGGTAGAAGAATCCAAAACCAGTGTCCCACTAAATTTGGTTTCATTTCCCAACTTCCACAAATGCAACACAATAATGTAACCAAAGAAGCAGTACATAACAATAAACATCAAAACACAAAATTAACAAAGTACAAGTTTCCATATCATATTCTTTAATTATTTTACCTCCCCAGCAGCTATAGTCACGACATGTGGTGTGAAATTCCCACCTGCTGATCCAGCAACCCACTCCCCTTCACAGAACAGAAAATATCCAGATAGTGAGATTTAGATAACAGAATGAAGATATTGATAATTAACAAGAGATCTGAACCAAAATATATATATATGTGTCGCTTATGATGAAGTGCCGATACATAGATTACAAGGAAAGATAATCGAGGTCAAACAAATCTTTTAGAATATAATCAGAATTTAGCGTATCATATCTAGATACCAAAATCCCCCCACAGTCTCTAACTTAAGATGCTCTTCTGATGGAGAAACTGGATTTTGAACAACTGTAGACAGATGGGAACAAACACTTTCATGATGAGCAAACATGTAGATGATACACTGGGGAGGTATAATACTTTAAGCTTCTATTTTTAATGTGTGTGTTTGTCTTAAATTTTTTTTTAATTTGTAACTGTTTGCATTGCAGGTTTGTAAGTACTGCTTTTCCAAATATGCTGTATGGGCAGCCAAAGCCTTGCTTTCACAAAATCCTGTGTGAGGTATGCCTCGAGCTGTCCTACTTCCATCGTTGTTCCACCTGCGGGCGGCCCATCAACTCGTATCACGGTGGTGTTGGTGATAACTAGCAGACCCAGCCGGAAGCAACAAAACAAACTATAGCTAAACATGTAGGAAAGAGAGTTCCAAAGAAAATAAACTGAACTGAACAAAATTAACAATGGACTCCCCTTGTTACATCAGATCAGAGTCGCAGCTGGGTCTGCTGGGTTATAACAAACACCACCGTGATATGAGTTGATGGGCCGCCCGCAGGTGGGACAAAGATGGAAGTAGGACAGCTCGAGGCATACATCACACAGGATTTTGTGAAAGCAAGGCTTGGCTGCCCATACAGCGTATTTGGAAAAGCAGTACTTACAAACCTGCAATGAAAATAGTTACAAATAAAAAAAAATTAGGACAAACACACACAGTAAAAATAATATTTAATTATACCGATGGCGGTGGCTTAAAGTATTGTATCTCCCCAGCAACTATAGTCACGACATGTGGCGTGAAATTCCCACCTGCTGAACCAGCAACCCACTCCCCTTAAAAGATCAAAAAATATCCAGGTAGTGAGAATTAGATAACGGAATGAAGATATTGATAATTAACAAGAGATATGGACACACACAAAAAAAAAAAAAAAAGTCAATCTTAAGATGAAGTGCCATTACATAGATTACAAGGAAAGATAATCGAGGTCAAACAAATCTTTTAGAATATAATCAGGATTTAGCATATCATATCTAGATACAAAAATTCCCCCACTGTCTCTAGCTTAAGATGCTCTTCTGATGGAGAAACTGGATTTTGAACAACTGTAAACAGATGGGAACAAGCACTTTTATGATGAGCAGACATCAAGTAATGGACATTTCACTGAAGCAAATGAAGCAGTAGATAGATGATGCAGAAGAGGCAGTAGATCGAAAGTGCAGACGAGGCAGCAGATAAACAATGGGAATATATCAATTCATATGCTCAGAAGTCCAAAAGAAGATGATCCACAAAACAAAGATTGAAATGGAAATCGATGAGACAAAAGATGACAGAATAGTAAGTATTGTGATCAATGATTGATCAACATGATGACAAGAAAGATGATCCAGGGCATATCCATCAAAAGCACAAGCAAACACGTGATTCAGATTCAGAGACAAACAGTCATATTTGATTATCTAAGTAAGAGACAAACGAACATATCCATAGATATGCGAGATTATACAAGTATACAAGAGAATAAGGCTGATGATCGATGAGTTATGACCAAAAAGGTCCGAAGACTAGTAGATCCAACCAAGGATCAAAATAGCAGTTGTGGCAGGCATAGCGCCCAAAATGCTATGCAGCAAACAATATGTAGTGGTTGCAGCAATATGTAGTGGCGTAGCAGTGCGAATAAAAAGAAAGTGGTAAAAATTCAAAAAATATCTAAAAAACCCAAAATATTGGAAAATGTTGGAATTTATTTTTTTTCCAATAGTAACTAAGATAAGAGAGCACAGCGGTCCCCTCATTGCATGGAGGTCCTATATCACTAAATGATTATAAAATACCACTATTGATCTATGTTTTTCTCATGAATTCATATTGGTTAATAATCAAACGGTGACAAGATATCATCACTATTATGCATTTCTAAATTCATAATTCAATTAAGCAATTTAACACAACTGTACATAACATAGGATATATAGATTATAAAGTAATGTTTGAAAAAATAACTGTCATTAAAACAAATAATATACTTTTATTGAAAGTTGAGAAAAATATACCTCTACCAATACCAAAGAAGGTGTCTGCTTGGATATACCTAGAGAAGAGCCCCTAAGAGGAACTCTATGTTTCGGCTTTAATCCAGCAAGAACTTGTGTTTTTTTTGTGTTCTTTTAATCATAGAAGGATAGAAGAGGTGTGTAGAAATGTTGTTTGAAGAGAAAAGAAGAAAAAAGCCCTACAGTGTGTTTTAAAAAAGATAGAAAGTAATTTCAGTCACTGGTATGGATTGACCGCTGCGTAACGGTCCATAGTGGCTGCTACACCTATGCCTCTGTAGAGACCGCTACAGGCCGCATCAGGTGAGATCGGCAATAAATGCTATTTATCGGTGGCCTTGGCTGCCACGCCAGATATAGTGGCCACTATGCTAGTAGTCCATGGATCCAACAATAGAAGATCAAGTCCAAAGACTGATCTATAGACAGAACTCAGGAGACATGCCCAGAAAGAGATGATCAGATTTAATCACAATATTTGTTTCCCCCCGAGAAAAACCAAAAGCAACAGTAAAATCATAGGTCAAGGTGACAATAACTGGTTCTTGGTGCTTTGGAGGAGAAGGTATGGATCGTATAAGTTCAATATAGAAGTCAGATCTAGAAAGACAATGGTAGAGTTGTAAGAAGTGAATAAATTACATAATATGAGCCAAGGACAATGATTAATATGGATGGGCCAACCAAAGCAAATAAGGCCTCAAATCAGCTTACAAGCATGGAAGAATATTTGCAGCAGGTGGATTACAAGTGACACCCTCACTACTCGAACATTCAACTTCATATCTACTGGATTATTAAACTAGTTTAGCAATGAACAAATGCAAAAATAGGCAATCTAGAGATGTTGGACACAAATCCGGCAATAGAGTTGTCCAGCGGAGAATGAGCAACAGCTTAAGATGGAGAACTGGCAAATAGAGAAATGGCATTTAGTAGTGTTAACTCCTTGTGTTGGGCAGTGCAAATGCAAGCAGAGAAGAGAGACTTATACAACGATGTGGAGTACTGAGATATATATATATATATATATATAAAATCAGAACAGTACTTTTTTAACCATCCTTTGTGAAAATAATGAAGCCTACCAAATTCAAAACACAAATCAAACCATCTAAAAGCTACTCAAAGAAAACTACCAAACCAAACTTGATTTTTACTGTTCTTCCTACTACAGCACAAAATTAAATATATATTATTACAGATATTTAGTTGAGCAATGTCAAGTATGACTCCTAACAGGATCCAACACTCTGCACATGGCACTCTAAGCCTTTATACCTAAAATAAATTTTCGCTATAATCCACCAAAAGAATCACATAATAATGGCAAGAATCAGTTTTCGAAGCTAAAATACCACATAGGCACAAAAATTGTTATCATCATCACATGAAAAGGAGAAAAGAAAATCCCAAAAACCCAACTCATCTTGTCAATCAATTATCAACATATGCTCTGCTTTCTAAAAGTAAAGCTTAACTAATCACTCTCATAACCATTTTCTCCATCAGAAAACAAATCAGAATCCTAAATGCATCCCAACCTAGAATCCCTGTATGCTTTTCATCCATCAAAAAGTCATAATATGAATATGTGCTTGCTACCTCAAGAATATGTAAAAATGCTCATTAGAATAAGCTCAAATCCATCAAAAAAATCACTCAAACTGAAAAATATCACCAAAATAAAAGATACCCAGATAGGGAAAAAAAAAACAATGGGATACAACAAAAACGAAACAGAGAGTGAGATGCCGAAATATCACTAAACCCAAATGGATAAAACTACATAATTCAACAAAAATGAAACAGAGAGTGAGATAAAGGAAGATTTCTTCTTCTTCTTTCATTTTTTTTTTTTTTTTTGAACTTCTTTATGAATGGACTGACCAAGAGCGGCGAGTAGCTGTCGCTTGCCTGAACCCGGCGGCCGCCCTCTACCCCGCTTGGGAGAGAACTCAGAAGATGAAGGAGAGAAAAGCTGCAATGCCATGCTCCCTTCCGGGCCGTACTTCCTCGGCCTCCCACGCTTCTTCTTCTCAATCCCTCCAACTCCTCCACTACCCAATGTCCTCTCCATGCTCATCCCAATCGCCATGTTCATCACCTGCTGTGGCAACGCCGCTGCCCCACTGCTCCCGCCGCCGCCGAGCACCCCAGATTCCACCACATTCGTCGCCGGAGAAGCCGAGACTGCCCCACTCTCCCTCCCTTCCATGCATATATATATATGCTCCTGTGTAAATATATGGATGGGTAGAAGCAGAAGCAGAAGCAGAAGCAGAAGAAGAAGAAGAAGAAGAAACAGGGGATTTCACAGGTGGAAACTTCTAAAAGGAGAAGTCTTTGTTCTTTCTTTCAAAAAGGAAGAGAAGAAGAGGAAGAAAGGGGTAGTGAGAGAAGCAATTCTAGGTTTTGATTTTTTTGAAATCAGACAGAGAATGGCGCCACAAACAGCAGAGAGGTTTATTACTCTCTCGCTATCAGAGAGAAACTGTGTCTATTTTAGATTTTTAGTACACATACTTACATGTATGATGTATGTATAGAAGAAGGATTTTGCCTTTTTTTTTTTTCTTTTTCATGTGGGAGAGAATTACAAGGAAAGAATGGAATGTGACTAGAGTGCCCCTAACAATTTGAAAAAAGACTTGAGTTTTGATGATTACAAGATTACATAAAAATAGGAAAGGTAAGATGGTATTTGGAACCACCCCACCAAACCATGACCTAAACTAAAATGAAAAGAGTAAGGATATGGAGCAAGTAGGATAGAAATGAGATTTGCCTCTTTATTAGAATGATTTATTTAGAAATTGATAAATTTAATCATAGAAACTGTGGGCTTGTCTAGGTAGAACAGGGTTTTTTAATTTATGTACCAAATACAGTTCATGGATATATAGTATATGTAGAAATTTTTGCAATTTTAAGGTAAAAAGTGGGGGCTTTTTTATGCTAAAAATGCAAATACATACCTAGATAAAATTAGCAAGAATATTAAGTTAGTTATAGAGAAATTATAGTTTTAATGATTCTTGAAATAAATAAATAATTATGTCATTCACTAATAACTCAAACTTTTAGAAGAAGTTGTTAACATGATATCAGATTTAGAGCCCATTTCTTTACTAAAATTCATAGAATTCATGTCTGGTGGTTGTTTGGGAATTTCAAATGCTAGTATTTGAAATGCTGCCAAATTTTGGAATTCTAAATTCGTTGTTTCATTCATTGCTTGAATTCTTGCATGAGCTCCCGGAATGCCATCGTTCCTCTCCCGGAATTCTTGTGCTAGGTGAGATTTTCAAATCCTCTTTATTAAAGTGGTTTTTCAAATGCTGGGTTTTTTGGGATTTCAAATGCCTGGAATTTCAAATGCCCAGGAATTTTGGTAATGAAACACAGAATTCCTGACAGGAATTCTGAATTCCCAGACAACCTGAATTCCTGTTAGGAATTCTAGTAAAAGAACAGGGCCTTAGAGTCATATTTGTTTTTCATAGACCCTATGAGCCCACTTGATGTGTGGCACTGGATTTCAGCCTCTATGCAATTGATTTCTCAACATTGATGGAAAATACACGAACACAAAAACTTTCTTTTATTATTATTTTTTATTTTTATTTTTTTTGCTAAGTTGGCCAAATGGCTTGGAACAAAAAAGGAAGCATGTCCCTCCGAGGATCGATCTTGGAGTTCTACTTTATACAATCAATTAATTTAGGCTACATGAAAACATTCTTAGATACTCTATACAATCCTATTATAAGCGTACAACCATCATCTGCCATTAAATACTCAATAAATCTCCTAGCATTTCAATAATTTGCATAAAAATATCCTAGACACCTAACTCTACACAGTTCAATATTACCTCAGTGTTAGTTAAATAAATAATTTCAAAACCTTAATGATCTCCATCGATTAATTCAAATCCTTCCATCCATCTAATGATGTGCACATCTCATTACTTGGACGGTCATAATGTTCTTACAACTTTAGAAAGCCTTTGACATTTGCATACCCTGTATTATGATAAGCACTTGGCAAATAAGCAGCATTTATGAGGAGCCAATTTTGATCTTTAATGTTATATTTCAATAGTTCAATGTTTTATCATAATTTGTTTTCAAAGTTCATAATGCACCTAAATTCATCTTTAAGTCCAATTAGGTAGGCTCGAACCGGCATGTAGATCTGATAGACAGAATCTAAAATACATGTTTAGGATCGAAACTCGAAACCTTCATATTTTTATATTAATTAGGATTATCCCAAGATTTACCCTAGATCTTAAATCTAGCAAAAATGTATTAAACCATCGATTTGGATTTATCCCTAGATTTACCTTAGGCGGCCATCCATCTCTTACCCATGACCTGGGGTCTAGACTCTAGACTTTGAAGTTTTGAAGTTTGTGACTATTTGACACAAAAATGGTCATATTTGTTGCCATAGAGGGTCATTTATGTAAATTATATTCATATATATATATATATAGCACCCCTTTGAAGACATGGCGATTTTCTCCAAACCAGTAAACCGGCCGGGTTTATGTCCCTAAAAGCGGTTTTGGGAGGGATCAAAACCATCGATTTGGATCATCTAATCTGGTCAACTGGTGCTGTGCTGTAAAAGTTAAAATTAGAATAAAATAATGATTATTTTATTAGGCCAAAGGTTCAAATCCCAAAACCTACGTTTCTGAGCTTTTGAAATGAAATGAAATCAAATCAATCCACTGATCTGACTTCTTTATATGTATATATAAAATAAATATAAATTAATTAATAAAAAAATAAATAAAAGGGTAGAAAAGGAAAGGAAAGGAAAGGAAAGGAAAATATAATATAATAAGCTTTCTTCTGCCAAAGCAAACAGCGGTTTAAAAGCTGTCGGGAAGACCGTTGACGGACCGGTTCAGTACTGACTCGTTCCCGGATCTGTCCATTTTCTTGTCTCGGATGTCTCCATGCCACGTGGCATTCTGGGATCTATGTGGACCGGATTCATTCTCGGATGCCAGTGCTCTCTCGTAGAAGTGACAAGTCTGGCTTCCGTATATTTCCATTGCGGGACCCACATCCCCTCATCCCCTCATCCCATTCTCTTTTTCTTTTTGGCTGGTACCCAAGATTTCTTTTTCAAAGGACCGCAGATGGGATCATCTTCAAATTAATCACGTGTTAGATGCACGTATCAATATGATCAAGTTGGAGATGGGTCCAACTCGATCCACTGATGGATTGAAAAGGCTGGCCTAATAAGGGAAATTCCAGTGATCGGATCATGAAGATGATTAGTGGCTCTGGCTTGGACCAATTTATGATTATTGGGTCTTAAGTCCAGATCCTCCGTCTCACTTTTCTTGAACTCAATTTCGGATCCCATATATAGAGATAATCTAGACCATTCAAGATTAATCACTCCCCTACACTGATATTTTCTCTAACCTCATTACAAATGGAGTGGATCACACAATCCAATTAAACACCATGATAAAAACATGGTTAGACACTGACGTGACGCTGCTGCTGCTGCTGACATGGTGTTAATCAAGTTTCATTTATGGTGCACAATGGTACGGTGAGAACCCCGGCTCACATATTTATCAATGGAGGGAATGAAATTAATTTTAAATAGTTCGGATTATCTCTGCATGGCCCCATGATAGAGTTTTACATCCAAATGCTGCCACAGAGGATACGACCTCATGGTGTTAATCAATGTAAGCTCTTGTAAATCCCATGTCAGCTCTTGTAAAATCTGGCCTGCCCAACAAGTAGGAAGCAGTCCAGAGAGCTGGTGGGCCCCTCTATCCAAAACACACAGACATGCAGGACGTAGCACCTTTATAGTATGATATATATAACATATCTGCCGGCCCAACTATTCAATTCAAAGGTCACGACCCATTTGCGTGTGGGGCCACGACCGTACATGGAACATCCGTCTTTAGAAATTTAGAATCAGAGAATCATGGCCCCATGGGAGATAAGACGACTGGAGAAAGAGTTCCAATCAAAGTATCTATCTAGTCAATTATTCTTCCATTCTATCTGGTGTCTTAGATCAGACGACCCTTAAAAGGGGGGGCATGTTTCTGTTTTAAATTTTAAATTCCAATGAAAAGATTTTAAACAAAATCTGCAATTTTGATCTTGTAGTGGGGGGGATTGAAAAAAGTGCAGAGATAAGACTTTTCATGAGATTGAAATGAAATCCCCATCTATAAAAATAAGATTAGATTCTTTATGCAGATAAGATCTTCAAGAAAGTACTCTGAGAATTCTGCCAGCTGTGAAATCAACCCCTATTAGTAATTTAGGGCATTCACTACTGTCTGCAAATCCAAAAAGCCCCCTTTAAATTGGGCACTGCTGGATTCAACAGACCCCAGAGCCCAGAAGAGGGAAATCTCCCAGGCGTCTTGTGTGGTAGCATTCATTGCTCATGCAGAGGTGTTCAGCTGTCATGGAGTAAATTCAAGTGGAGAGAACTGTAGAAACTTGGAATAATCAAAGATTTTGCTCGGTAATTACGAAAAAGTTACTTTCTTGAAAAAAAAAAAAAAGGTTCTATTAAGTGGACGGTTTGGATCTAGTTTCTGCAAACTAAAACTGAGTATACCGTAGATAGATTGGTAAAGGGATCATGGCCCTCGGTCATGCAGACCGATCCAGCATCAACAATTTGATGACTAGGATCATCCAATGCATCTGTTTGAGCCTAATCAAAGTAGCCCACCTGATTGACGGTTAAGACCATCAAGCATAGGGGCCATGCAGAAGGTAAAGTAAAGTGGGTCGTTCCTGTGGGGAAGTAGACATGATTCAACCGAATCATTTCCCTCCAAAAGAAACAGCCTTTTTTCTAATAGACACAACAGTCCCTCCTTTGCTCTCTCTCTCTCTCTCTCTCTCTGAGTAAAACTACTGATTCATGCCCCTACAATATTGATATTATAATACTGATGAGAAAGAGGAAAAGGAGAGTTCCAAAAAGTGCAGATTCCCTCAACTACGATCATGTGGGGGTTTGGAGAGCAACCAGCTATATGAGGAAAATAAAATCGTATTTGGGATTCCAATAATGCATTGGTAGGAGAAACCATATATATAAAAAAAAAAAGTCTTTCAGTGGGGCATTTTTCTAATTGATGCTTGTAGAAAAAGCTTTTAAAACTATGTGAAAGCATGCTTGTCATCTTTTGATTTTATTTGAGTTTTCTACTCATTTTAATACCATACAAGGACTAAAGCATGGAAAAAGGGGAAAAAGCAAAAACAAAAAATAAAAAAAATAAAGCTGCAAAGTGATAAATACAGAATCAAAACCCACCCTCTTTGGCTAACATCCATGTGGTATGATTTTTTTTTTTTCCTGACCTTCAGATCCATTTGTAGGCTGAGAAAATCCATCATGCAGGAGGTACTTCTTGGAATTTTTTTTAACTCTAATGTTTATCTTCTGGTAGGTAGCATGGATCAGACAATGATTTCAAATGCTAATAACTCTGGATCAGCATTCCAATGCTGCAGTGAGCCTGTTAGGTATTATAGGAAATCAAAATAAAGATTCTGTTCAGATATGATTCCTTTCTTTTTCATTCTTTAGATGAGAGACAACAAATGAATGCTTCTAAGATCAGCATTCCTAGTACAAAATCATTCCACCGAATGTTTAGCCTCCGTTTTGGTCCTCTGCTGTTATGGGAGCAAGAACTTTATTATCTGATCTATCAATACTTCTAATGAGCAAAATCCCCAGAAAAAGGGACATATTTTTCCCAGGGCTCCTGCAACGTCATGTGACAAATGCCAACTTTAAGGAATGATGATCGAAATCAAAAGTCGTCGTCCCCATGAAGAAAGAGTGGAAAATGCTTGAATGAAACTGGAGATGAGGGCTTGGTTACTCATCATCATTAATGTGACCAAACAGCTCCTTCCAATGCGAGGAAGCTTCGTCTACAGATCTAAAAGACCAAATGTGAGTCTTGCTTCTCTCTCGTGCCTCCAGAATTTCCTGCACCAGAACGATTGAGAACCCTCTTTCACAATCCACAAACAATTGAAGTTGAAAATGAGCAGTACTTTTGCCACATCACCATCTGTTCAACTCAAAAGACCTACAATAGCAATATACTATTTGGTTCCAAAGTTGACTGAGCTTCTAAAAGGCTTGATACCTTTGCAAGTGTAACCTCTGGAAGGCAACGATGGTGTTTTCTGAGTTTCGTCAAGAAAACACCATCTGAAACCTCCCAATTTTGATGAAATGGTTGTCAGCTCACTCAAGATAAATGAACTACAGAAAAAAAACACATTTCTCTTTGTGCAAACTATTTATATATTTTCCAGGAATTTATCCGTTTTTAGGGCCTGTTCGTTTCATGTAATTGAATACATAGGAATTCTAAGACTCTTTATTTCCAAAAGTCTTGAGAAAAAATGGTGAATTTTCAAAAATGACCATCAAATTATCTTCCCTTTAATGATATATAAATCAAAGGAGGATGGGAAATGTACCTACTAGTCATCACCCTAACAATTCAAATGGCAAGAAAGTCAAAGGTCCCATTCTAGACCTTACATCCTTCAACCTCACCTCTTCAATAAAAATAACCCTTTGTTAAAGCCCATTTGACCATGAATCCTATGTATTCAATTCCATGCAAATGAATGGGCCCTCAAGGATACAGTTGATATTTCCTTTACGAGTCATTGTTACAAGGCCCTAATGTTGGTCCTGAATTAATGCTGAGATGAACTGGCTCTGTATTTTTTTACATAGAAAAGTGAATGCCTTCTAGAAGTTAATAGAACAAGTCGTGTTGCCAGAGGTTTTACTTAGCCCACATATGCTTGCAGATCTTGCCACCCACATGCTAGCATAAGACAGGTTAGGACAACAAGATGAATGGACCCGCCTGATTCTCAGGCTACATGATTTACAAGATGGAGCCAATTGCAACAACTGTGCTATCCACACATGGCAAACAGTCCACTGGAATGGGCTCAATGAAAACTATCAATGCCTCTGGACAACACATGGACAATTATGTGCACCTAGTGACTTGACTTCCTAATAGGAAACACCAATTTATACAAAAAAAAGAAAAAAGAAAAGAAAAGAAGAATAGAGTAATTGTGACAACTAACAACAATATCACAGCGCAATTGTCAGCCTACCATCAACAATAATTAAAAGGTGGGGGATAGAGTGAAAAAAGTTAAAAACATTTTCTTTTCCTAGGAGCTACCACAAAATTGAAAACAAATGGCATCCTCAACTCCTTGTGCCCAGCCACTTCAGAAATTATAACCAGTACCCCTGCCGAAACATTCAAATTACTCACGACTTCAGTGGATCTGAACACACCCTTTGAGCTGAAGGTGAGAGCCAAAGTAAAAGAGTAAAAAAAAATAATCAAAAGGTTTCACCAATTTATCCAGGGATGTCTTAACAAGCACTAGGCATTCTCCGAGAATACAAAAGGACTCAAATTCACTTTCAACGCTGGTGCATGTAAGTTTATATTAGTTGGTTAATGTTAACTAAGGTGTGAAGGATCCTGCAGTTTTGCAAATTTAAGGAATGTTCGGATCCTCAATTCCTCATAAACAAAGTCTAGGTAACTAGGTTGTGCATTTGGATTAGCTGAGTTACCTGAAGCTGACAGCTGTTTTTTATTTACCATAACCATTTACATGTAACAGAGTAACAGGTAAACTGAATGCTGGGCAACTGAGTTCAAAGATCAAAACACAGCCATCATCACCATCAAAGCCTTGTCCTAACTATGTTAGGGTCAGCCACATGAATTCTATTTCGCCATTGAACTTCTCCAAATCTATCCATACTACTTCCATCCATGTCCTCACGTGCCACTTTTCCTAACCAGCATCATTGTTGGCCAACGTTGGACATGTCCAAACCATCTCAAACGAGTCTCCCTTAATTTATCATTTATTGATGCTTGAATGCACTGCACTCATTCTATAACTATCTTTCCTAGTTTTACCATACGTCCATCTCAACATTCTCATGATCTCATCTCTACTACACTCATTTTTTTGCATGTGTTATTTTCTAATTAGCCAACATTTTGCTCCATAGGTCATACTAGGCTAATCGATATCTTATCCTCCTTTCAACTTTATTGGTATGCACGGATCACAAAGCACTCCAGAAGCAAGTCTCCACTTCGACCATCTAGCTCCTATCTTACGCTTGACATCCTCCTCAATCTCCCCATCATTACTAATTATCGAGCCAAGTATCAAAAGGAATCCCTTTGTAGTATCTCTCGAGATTTAATTTTCACAGGAGTTGCATCTCACTGGACATCCCCACTGAAGTTCCAATTTATATATCATTCTTTGTACAACTTAATTTAAATCCCTTGTATTCCAAAGCCTCTCTCGTCAACACTCAAATTTTGCATTCATGTCATCTCTCAATTCATCCATCAACGCTATATTATCTACAAACACCATAACACTATATAACACTGACACCATATTATCTCGAGTTTTGAAGTCAACATTACCTCTTGACCACTTCTTTCATCTAAAACTCACCTAATCAAATCTCTAGGTACCTTGTCATAGGCTCTCTTAGATTGAGGAAGATCATATGGAGATTTTTCCTCTACTTTCAGTATTTTTCATTAATTGTCTAAGTGAAAAGATGAAAAAGAAAAGGCGGGGGGGTTGGGTTTGGGGGGGTTGGTTAATGCAAAATTTACAAATGTTTTGGATGAAAATAACCTTATACAATTTTCAGGGGACAGACAGAGGTGGATAATGCAAATTTACAAATGTTTTGGATGAAAATAACCTTATAAAATTTTCAAAATGACTCAAATGATGGGTTTTGCATTGTAATGTTTAAAAGGTGAGCCATAGGTTTCTAGGATAATCTGATCTGAATAATCAACTATAATGGATGATAAAAAAAAGTTCAATTAGATTTCATGTGGATATTTACTTGGCTTGTGTTTCACTGGAAATAACTGAAAAAAAAAACCCTTAAAAAAGCAAAATATGTAAAATAAAAGATATGGATTAAAGAAAATATGTGCTCATAAAAATTTGAAAAAAGTTTAAAGTCGAGGGGAGCAAAATATGTTATTTTGAATTTAATGATAATTAAAAATATCTTATCGTTCCAATTTGTTGTTGAAACTACTGTGATGTAATAGCATTATCATAAATTCATAATCATCACCAAATGCTCGTCCCATCAATCTGGGGTCAGCTCCTTGACGCCATGGAAATCTTTAAAAAAAAGGTTGTTCCTTTGGTAGACTGAGTGAGCAGCTTTATCAAAGAAAGAAGCCAAATGCCAGAGATTGCACAACAGCAAGAGAAGAAACTTCATCCTCAAAATGCTATCCATTATAAGTCATTAGCCTCATACAGGAGTACCTTGCCATTATTTTATACAGCACGTTACCCATCCAAAGAACAACATCCACATCCGAGAGTATCCATAATGATATACAACTTTGCATCATGAATTCAGTATGGATATGCATGTCCAATACAGTATAGAAACATGCAGTATAGAAAACCCACAGTATCAAGCCTGGAAGTAGAAGATAGACACACCTGCACCTCAGATGATCGTTTCGTTTTCAGATTGAAACAGTCAAAAAGAGCACTCCACTTTTCAGAACAGCTGTCTGGTACTCCATGCCTGTAATATTGCTGCATCTGATGAACTGGAGCTGGAGAAAGCACAAGTTCATGACATCAAAATGCATATTAAATGATCTGCACAGCCAGTAGTATGGTATAATTAATGAATTTTCATTTTATTTTATTTTTTTAATGGTGACCGAATTTATTAAAGCTAAGCAGTATTATTAATACATTTACCACACAGTTAAAAAGAAATACTATGCAACTAGCCCACTTACTTTTTTAAAAGTTCTCGAACTAGAACATGTTTAAATCGTATTCAGCTTAATCATATTATAAACTAGTTGTATCGTTTCTATATGATCGCTGGAAAAATAAGGAATAACAAATATAAGAAGAAAAAAAAGATAACTGAATCAGCAAAGAGGTTCCTTCACACTTGAAGGCGGATAGTGAGATTTGGAATTCTATCCTAATTGGGTTTGATTCTCGCTAGGTTCACCTCCGATCTATTGAGAATTTGATTGATGCATGACAACTTGCCATTGGTTCTCCAAATGGTAAGATTTTGTGGTGGTTATCTTTCTTAACAGCTATCTGGACAATTTGGAAAAAAAAGAAACCAAAGGTGCTTTGAAGGATTAGCCAACAACCGTGAAGAAATCATTTACAGAATGAGAATCTTCCATGGGTTTCCATCCTTCCTACATTATGGGGTCTTCCCATCGATTTCATCTTGCATAATTGGAGGGAAGTAGCTCTTTTATAGCTCGAGCTCCTTCTCTTCTATTTTTGGGCTCTACGAGAGCTTATCTACTATTCTGTTACTTTTTTCTAGTTAGCTGGTTTTTTGTCCATTTGCAGCTTTTCTCTCACTTTATTGGAAGTTGTATCTTTTTGGGGTTTTCCCCTGTTTGCTTCTCTGTATAATCCTTTTGTACTGTTAAAATTTTGATTAAATAAAAATGTTACCATGAGAGAGAGAGGAACTATATGATCCTAAACCCAAAGAAAGTGCACAACTCACAGGCCTGAAACTTTGCACATTTAAGATGCATGATTAGCACTTTTGGATAGATCATGCAAAAAAGAACCAAGAAAGAAAGATCGTAGCTATTTAACAAATGACATTTTAGTGAAGGTGGATAATCATTGCTGCATTTTGTTCATGACCATCTAGAATTATTTCTATCAAAGGTATAGGATTTTTCTACCGGGAGGATTCAGAGCATGATGATCTTACTTTGCCTGGATAACCAAACAATGAGTCCCTCATGTATAAACTCAAAACACAAGGGTCACCATAGATATATGAAACATATACAATATGAGAGAAGTATGGCCATCCATCAACATATAAGCACTGCAGTTCTAGATATACCACCCAGAAAGAAAGGCATTGAGAAGAATGCATAATTCGTCAAGACACTTTAAGATAGCTGACTGTTTTCAAACCAAAGCATTCATAAGTTATGTATTCAGCACGAGGATACTGTTAATATTTGCAGCAGAAAAAAACATAAAAATTTGAAAGGCTTCATATATATGTTTAGACCCCAAAAGCTAATCACGATGATGCAGCGGCAACAATATTTCATTGAGGACTGACTCATGTGCCACATGTGGGACCCAAGGGGGCCTAGAGATTTTCTCGTCTTTAGTTGTTATTAGTTTGTAATTTTAGTGAAGAATTGTAATTAGGAATAGCTTTCTAATTTCTTTAGTTTCCTAGTTTGAGGGGTAGCTCAGTTGACTTAGAACTATGATTTGTTCCCGAAGGTTGAGGGTTCGAAACTACGCTACCACACTAGGGTCACAGGAGATTTACCCGGCTCCCCCTGGGCCCGTAGGGATTAGTCCGGCCCAAAGGGCTGGGACCTTAGTGCCCAGAACCTCCTCTCGGCCCTCTCAATCCCGCTCTGAAAACGCTGATTGGCACTTTCGGAGCGGATCCGTGTTCAGAGCGCGGTTCAACCATTTTCGAAGAGAACTGTAAAGAATTTTGGTTTTTTGTGCATTTTCTTTTTCTGTAAGCTTGATATTTATCTTTTGAATGAAGAAAATTCTTTTGACTTATTAATTATTGTCTATTTTATGTGAACAAATTGCAAAGTTAATTTTTTTTTCTCTATTTTTGATACTTGAATATATGGATAAGATATATTAGTGCCCATTAGTTAATTGTTTATAAACTCACAAGCACTAAGCGCTCTGGAGGCGCTCCGGATATATAATTATTTTAAAATTTAGCGTTTCGGCGCTCCCACTCCGCGCTCCGGGCACTTAGGCCGGGACACCTTCCGTTATCAAAAAAATAAATAAATAAAGAAGAAGGAGAGAAAGAAATGATAGACAAAACTGCATACAGCATGAATTTGAACTGTTTACAGTTTTTTCCACCTATTCTCCTCATCTAAATAGCTAAGTTATCAGTGACCAGGTTCTGTACACTTGGAAAGAATGCATAGATCGCAGTCACTCAGCCAATAGACCCAACCTCAAAAGGCCCTAGCACCCAAAAAACGCATTAATTAGAAAATCCTAATAACAAATAAGGGATATCGATGGTTTGTAGAAGGCCAATTTGAACTTCACCTCAAAATAGGATAATCCAATTTTTATCATAGTATTCCCAGCAAGATTTTCTCTGTATCTAAGATAAAATGTACAAATCACGTAGAAAATAGATAAAAGACAATTAAGTAATGCATTTGATTGTTGCGTACAGTAGCAAAACCAGAGGGCATCAAAGCATTCTGTGCAGGATAACCGATAGCGAGGAGGAATAGAAGCTGCTTCTTCTTCCTTTGGATTATTCATAGCCTATATCCTCTGAAAGCAAGAAAAACAATATCTTCTCTGCTGTTTCGCTACCACCCTTGCGAAAGAGATATGGGAGTCTCAAGAAAATTGAACCACAGCCCAGATCCTGCATTTCCACATCTTTGTGATTGGGTTCATGGATACAATATATTATAAAATAAAATAAAAATCAATTGCTCAATTGTGGTTGTAGATAGACAAGTTTCAAAATCATAACCCATATAAAATCAACAAATTCGGACGGACATTGATGAATTTCATCTGAACAAACATATTGCTACATTGTTATATTGTAATAACAAAAATGTTTGAAGATTCTTACAAGTCTTTAGAAAACCCTAATTTGCAAATCTTTTTAAAACCCTGATACAGGGTTAGGTTGGAGGAGTTTCCTACATATGTCCAGAACTTTGACAACAATGTCAGCCACTGTCCACACAGCAGTTGGGTCATGTTTTGGTAACAGGGCTATCCTCACTGAGGGTTTGTATAGACATTAAAAATGAAAGATTAGAACTATAATTGTGACAGAAAGTTCCGATCGGTCGTCAAACCTGGATTCAAAACAAAGGGTACAATCGTTTTAAAGATAGAGGAATGAAAGGCTCGCATTTAGGGTTTTGGTTTAGGGTTTTAGAGAGAAATACCTGAGAGCGAGCGAGCGAGCGGCGAAGAGAAGAAGCCGCGTTCGGAACTTCGGATCCTTTTATAGCCTTGGCGCCTTTCAATTCCTAGTCCTACATATGATTAGCTCGGTGGAGGGTCCGAGGCTCAAATCTTTGAAGAGATAAAAAGCCAATCCCTAATTCAATTAATTAACATCAATAGGGCCCACCTTGATAATGCAAATTATTCACAAATCAATGACCCATTGACCTTGTTCAAACATGGAGGAAAGTATAACTCCAGTTTGAGTGATGTCCACCGTTAGACCGATCATGTTTAAAATAATTATTCATGTCTAAAGCACATGATTAAAGTTCGGGTCTTGACTTGTAACTTGCTTGCTTAAATCTTGTATATAGGCCCCTTCTCACGCTTGATGCGTAAATGACATCAACCAAACATGATAGTTTTTAGGTGATTCGCACATGTGTCATTTACACACGTAAATGCCTTCAACCAAACAACCCCAATCTCAAAATAGGGTAGCCTGATAAGCTCTAGCCGCAGTGGAAAAAAAACATAAGTGGTTAATTTAAAAATTGAGAAATGAGAAATGAGAGCCCCTTCAGGTGGTTTTAGAAAATGAATGAAAATTGTTCAAAATCAAATTGAAAATCTCACTCTCAATTTTTTTAAACCACGATAATCATTAAGTGATCCAATCAGATTTTTATTAGATACTTACAAATGACCCTAACTATATAGTGGTGTGTATTTTTCTTTGATATGAATTAATTGTTTTCTTATTTTCAAGGGTCCACACCCCCCAAACCATAAGGGGTAGCTTAGTTGGCCTAGGATCACGGTTTGCACATGAAGGTTGTAGGTTCGAAATTGCACTACTATACTGGGGCCATGGGGGAGTTTACTCGGCTTTCCTTTGGACCCAGAGGGATTATTCCAGTCCAAAGGGTTTGTTGCAAACGGATATCCAATTCTCCGATTACCCGGAAGATTCGACCCGGAAAAAATTTGGTCTGGAACCTATTTTATGTTCTAATTCATAAACGGGTTCAGGTTCGGAACCTAATTTAAATTTTGCTTGATAAACAGGTCTGGGTTTGGAACTTAATTTAAGTTCCGCTTGATAAACGAGCCCGAGGTCCGGGTTCATATAGGTTCCGACCCGTAAACCCAAGACCCGTCATATGAGCTTTTGATATTGCAAATTATACCTCAAAATCAACTTTATTTTGACATTTTGCCGTACAATATTAGAGATAGTAGACTTGGTGCACTGTTATAAGCTGAATAATATGTTTATTTTAAGAAAAAATGAAGAATGAAGATAAATTAGAATAGATTTTAGAACTAGATTTTAGTTTTCTCGGTAGACCCGGTTTCAGAACCGGATCCGGGTTATCCTATCAGAACCGGGTCTATAACCAACTAAACAGGTATCAAGTCAAAACAGAATCCGGAACCATTATTTAGAATCATTCCGTTTGCAACTCTAATTGGAAACCACAAAAAAAAAAAGTCCACACCCCCACGCCTATTACCTTTGACATTTCTAATGAGCATTTATAGAAAATTCTTAGGTGGTAGAGTGGATAGTGTGCATTTTGAAGAGTTAAAAAGAGTAATATAAGAATCAACACAATCTCTATAAAAGACTAATCCAGAAGGCACACCAAATATATCACCAAAACAATAGATATTCAGAGAGCAAGAGAAAAATTGAATTGCAAACCTATGCTATAATATAAGGGCCTTATAGGACACTGTGTGAGACAGCTGTTGGGGCCCCTCCTGGGACCCCACAGATAATGGGAGAGGTGTATATTGAAAAATGCTCTGCACCCTAGATTTCAAAATCTATGTATAGTAGTAGGTCATGGGTCATACCCGCAACTTCCAGCTGGCCCAACCGTCCAAAATGGACTGCCACCTGGACCTGCGAGGCTCCACGTTTCCTCCTTCTTTCCAAATTAGGACACTGAAATTTAGAAAGTTGTGTTAGTAGTAGGCAAAAGGCCTCTTAATTCTGAGTGGAGGTTATAAACGGCTTCCTTTCTTAACGACCCAGAACATTCAGTTTAGATTCCACTTTCACTTTCCTTGTTTCTTTCCAAATCTGGACACCTGAAATTTAGAAAGCTGCGGCAAAGGTCTCAAAGGTGAAGGAGGATATGAGCGGCTTCTTTGCTTAAAAGCTTATACATCATGTGTGTGAGATACATTGGAACCCCAGTACAATATCGCTGGGCGATTTCTTATACCTTGTAAATTCATCTCATTTGCTCTTTCTCAGGATCAGGCATTAGTTCATACTCCATACAAGGTATGTGATGTTCATATGCTAATTCTACTTTCTTTTTCTCTCTCCATTTTGTTTTTGTTTTTTGTTTTTGTTTTTGTGGTGCTCTTGTTAAGATAGATGGATGGCCGTGTCCTACCCTTATACCCTTTTCACTTGATATCGGGTGTGCAATCTGTATCAAGTTCTAACTTGGTTTTCTTGGAAAGGGGTGCAGTAGAGAAATAGGGTCATGGTGCATTTAGAACTCCATCCTCCTACTAATAAAAATGAAATCAGACCCATGTGCTTCTCCACCATAACCCATATCCCCTGTATTGAAGTTTTCATCTCTGTTCTGTTTTTGTGGAAACCAGGTAAGAAAAGCAAAACCATGCAGTTGTTTATTTGTTTTGTTGTTAAAGAACTTTCACGCTTAAGTAACAATTCAAGAAAGTCACGACCCATTGAATGTAAAGAGAGCTTATCATGATCCGAGACGAAGATAATCAAGAACCACCCCCTAGGGTAGTGTTATTATTGAATTTTGGAGATTCTGATCTTTTGCTGATGGCTTATTTTCTTTATGTTCTTTTGGTTCATTGGGCTTTTTTAATGTTTTGATCTCAACACAAGAATACCCAATAAAAAAAAATCCATTTGGTTCTTGTAGTTTAGAAATTATGCATGATGCTGCTTTTCTTTGTTCTTGTAGTTTTGATTGTATACATGATGCTGCTGCTTTTTTTTTTTTTCTACTTTTGGAAATTTTCTTCTTTTTATCTGCTTTGGTCCTTCTGATAGTGGGTTGGTTTTATTTCATATCTGAATTCATGTATCCAACCATTACAGCTCTTTTTAAAGAAAAAGGAAGGCAGTTTGCAATTTTAAGATCTTATTTTCTTTTTAATAAACTTGAAGACCCTCTTACAAAATTCTTGTACTGTTTTATTTCTCAACTTCTACTCACACTGTTTTTTTTTATTATTATTGAAAATTATCTTACAATGATATGAAATCTGTGAATCCAGTTTTCAATCAAACAGTCTCAAGTTTGGTTCAAGAGATGCCTCAAATGGAGCGAAATTCCTGGAGAAGACAGGCAGATGGAAGAATGCACAGAACAGTGCAAAGTTCCTGGGGGAGACAATCAGGAGGTAGACTCTGCAGAATAGCGCAAAATTCAAGGACCAGGCATTCAGACAATAGAATTCGCAAACGAGTGCAGCAAGAAATGCCAAATGGTGAAGTAGGTGCTTCCAATCCAAGTTCTCCCGGAATTTTTAGAAATGCACCTATGGTTTTGGCACTTGCAGCAGAAACTGCAACAGATGATAATGTGGTATCAGAGTGCCACCCAAGAAACACAACAATGACAAGAAGACCAAACACAATAACTTCAATTTCAGAAGAGCAGCAGAGGGGAGGAATACAGGTCAATCATCAAGGAAGAAACGAGATGAGTGTCAATTTTCCGAAAGAAGGCGAAATCTGGGCGGATTCAAACTATAATTTTATAGTAGTAATATCAGATTTCAGCAAAGGAGATGTATTAGTTGGTGAAGTACTAAAGAGAGCAGAGGATTTCGTATCTGTCTACATGGGTTCTGGGTTGTTCAAGCAATGTTCTAAGGAAGATATGAAGTTATTTTCTCAGGTTCGGGCAATAACGATGACAGAGGAAACAACTAGCTTTCCTAAAAGATCATGGATGATCGACCCCATTGCTCTGCCTCCTCCCATCGAGTTCTTCTTGTTTAGTGAAGATTGTGAACCACTTCAATTCTGATAACATTGATTTTTGTTTTCAAAAGAGTTCTGAAATATATATATATATATATATATATATTTATATATGTCAAGTTAGGAACATGTGATGCGATCACAAATTTTATTTATTTTTCAAATCTTTATTGCTGAATGGTGCTTTATTTCCTTCTCAGATGTTGTTTTAGCCTTGTAATATGTGGCTCATAGAAGTAGACAGAGAATCTAGCACTCGACTGCTACTTAATTTTATAGATTCCATCCAGTTCAATAGTTCTAGAAGGATTAGTCAATAATGTAGAATGTTAATGATATTCTGGGGTTGAAAAAGCATCAAAATCTAGAGCCTTTCTTTTTTCTTGTTGGTTTTGTAAATTTTGGAGCTTGGATGTGGGCCAACAAACCCCAATCAAACGTTCACCCTAATTGTGGTGCCAACTCCTTCGAGGTAAAATTTGGGGATACACATATACGGGGAGGACATGTATTTAAATAGGTGAACCCCAATGTGGAGTTCCAGTCTCCAACTTATGACTTTTCTAACTTCTATTTTATTAGCATAGGACTTTGAATTCTCTTCCGCACAACACATTGTCTTTAATAAATCAATGGGATCTCATATTTGAAATTCAAACTGCTAAAGATCATTGTCCTGCTAAGAACAATCATTAAGTATTCTATTTCAATCAAAATTATATCCACCATCAAATTAATCAAGTGAAGAACACATGATTGGAATGTCATTTTCGAATTCTTAGGTTTGACTTTCTTTTAAAGGGTAGATTTGGCTATCAAGAATGTTTTTATAATATTATCGTGATCAAGCATGATAAATCCCAATATGGATTAACAATAAAAATGATTTTTCATTGAGTGCTTCTTCCCATCCAATGAAAGACATTGGTTCTCAACCATCCACTTTCATTTCCTTCTTTTTATGGTGGGTTGTTGGGCCATATCTGGTTTACTGTACAAGGGCAAAGGACCATCATTGTGCTAAACAGACCTTACAGTTTTAACACAAGAAAATAAACTTGTACAAATAGCAAGGAAAGGCCACCTTCCTATCCTTCTCGTTGGATAGCCACCAGGAGCCCAGTAAGTACATACTACATCCCACATCCTACACAGCCCATGGCAACCGGGTGATATAGAAGGCATCCATAATATATCACAAGGTTTGCTCCAGAGGGGAAAGGCCTTGGGCCCACAAGCTGGATCATGACCTGGTTTGCATTTCATATACCGAGACCCGTCCTGGTTCTAATGATATGACCCAAGCCCACTTAGGCTTTGGGCATGGGCCTGAGACTTTGGTCTTGTAGGTACATGGGGTGGGATTTTGCTTATTTCTACATTAAGGCCCAACTAGATGGCCCCACCTAGCCTAACAAATTCAAAATGAATGTACCAGATCTCTAATTAACTGTTGGGTCTGGACATGAGGCTCACCTGATGAATGGACCACCTTTTTCGATCTAGAAGTCTTTATGGTGGTTCCACCTATGGTTTTAAAGCTCAACTGAAACTAGGTCATATCAACTGATAATTTAGAAGATTTCGGCCATGACTGGTATTGAATTCCTCTTTGTTTTAGTTAAAATATATATATATATATATATATGGGGCCAGCTCTCCTAAGCTCAAGCTTAGGATAAGATAAGCTCAAGTGTGTGGTGGGGCCCACCTGGGGACCCAAATGGAGATTGGGGTGGGGGGGATTTCAAGGACTCCCTTGGATCTTCCTCTCTACAAAAAATCAGCCCCAAATGCGATTTATATCATCTCCATATGGGTCCAAAAGTTTAATGGTCAACGATCCATTTAGATTGACACATAGTCAATCCAACGGTCCAATAAATTCGGATCTGACCGAAAGTTGGTGGACATGTGTAATTTAGAGAAGTCATGTGTTTAGTCCATTTGGATGGACCAAAGGTGGTCCCCACAAGCATGAGCTTACGAAATTTTTCTCCTAAGCTTGAGCTTAGGAGAGCCTTGCTCTATATATATATACTCCATATAGTTTGAACGATTCAATATTTACTCATGTGAAAATGAAGCTTACAAAAATATATGATATTGTTTGTACATTTGTAAATCCCCATGCATAAAATACTAAAGACTCCTACTAGATGGTCAATTCAGAAAACGCGAAGTCCACATCGAGGGTTAAATTTCCGTACCTGATCAGTCCATTGATCTTACAAAAATTCCAATAAAGAAAGGAAGATTCTTCACAGAAAAGCTAGTTTTGTCATGGTAAAGAAACTGCACCTCATATATTTGTCAAACCATTCTGTTTGAGCTAAAATCATTCAAGTCTGAAAGCTTTGTAGCTGATGTTGATTTGGGATGGGGTGGTTGTGCTGAGTAATGAACATTCGATTTGAGAGTTCGGAGTCATCGAACTCAACAAATCAATTGGTGAGTGGACTCAGTAACATGGTTGACTTTGTCAAATCATTGTCTTTAGAAGGGGAGAAAAGCTTTTTAAAAAGGCAGCAGAGTCCTTGAACTCTATGTAGTCTTCTTGTGACGAACAAACTGTGCTATGAAAGCAAGAGGCGCGTGTGCTCCTGTGTTGAGTGAATTCATGAGCAGTTCTTGTTCACTGCATGGACATAGACAAAAATTGTGATGGCCCATTGAGGTGTTAGGTCTGTTTCAACTTCAACACGCATGTAAAAGTACGAATAAAGAAATGTTGGACTCTATCCAACAAATGCCCCATTGGGGTCATCAATGGCAGCTAAGTTTTGGAAAGTTAATAATATTCTTATGCATCAAAGCTGTACTTCTCGGAGATTCGAAAAATGTCTTAACTCTCTTTTCCCATTGAGTGACATCGACAGAATGAATTATTATTTACAATTCATCTGAAATGTCGAAGACCCGTCAAATAATATCATATTCATGACTACAACTTACCTTAACATGAATCAAATCTCACTTATCTTTTCATGTGTACGCGGGCTCTCTCTCATATCTCAGCTCCCTTGGTTGGAGTACTAAAAAAAACATGAATCAAATCCACCATAAGCCACCCACTTATCCAAACGATCTTTTTGTCTCCACGTACACGGGCTCTATTCACATCCATCTCTTTCACCTTTCTATATAGAACCCACTAGTCATATATTTCACCAATGGGTCCCATAAGTGGATGACCAGTTGGATCCCGTGGATATCACATGGATCTACTATCGTCTCAAAGGGACCACTATCATTCCACTATTTACGTCATCCCATGATGATTATGTTTTTTAGGTGGGCCCACTTTAAGATTTGATTTGATGCTCAGTGAAAGGACATTTTTGTAAATTACATGTCAATTTCTCATTCAAATTGTGTATAATCTATAGGTCAACTCTCTCTCTCTCTTCTTTAAACCACATAAACGGGGATCTAGCAAGGCTGGACCCAAGTACAAGCATGTGGGCGCGGTTACACCCGTCAAACCACGGTGCGCTTCCAAAACCTAAATAAAAATTATGGATCCTCTCCTAAAAATACAATAAAAATGGCGAGTTCACCCTCAAAATCCACATAAAAAACCTTAGTTTACCCCAAGACCAAATTGCCTATTAGGGTCCGCACCCCTCAAACGAAAATCCTTGGTTTGCCATTGGCGAGAAGAGTTATCAGCCAATCAACTTTATTGTCCGGGAACCACAAAAAATACCATGCACCTCTTACCTTTACTAAATGAGATCCACCATAAGCGATCCATTGCAAACCCATCCTTTGTTTCCATGTACATGGGACCTTTCACATCCAACCCATCCACCCTTCTATATAACACACATTCACATATTTCACCAATGGTTCTTATAGGTGGATGTTAGTTGGCTCTAATGGAGTATCATGTGGGTCCACTACTCATCATCATTAAAATATTTACATGATGCCACAATAATTATGTCATCTATACATGCCCACTGCCCACCTTAAAACTTGATTTGATTGTCAATATTAGAAGAATATCTGTGTAATTCAGAAATTATTTTCTCATTCAAGCAGATTGTGTATAGTCTATAAGTTCAAATTTAATTAAATATACTTAAAAAGCTCAAATTTTTCATAAAAATTTAACTAAATATATAAGTACTTTAAGCTTGGAAAATCACAAATCAATTTACGGATATATGAATTTCTTTTTAATTAATCATTTTATTATATGAATTTATATTCTGGTGATTATACAATTGGGTTTACAATTCATGTAGTTTTATAAATTATTTATACTTAGTTTTGATATTAGTTTTAATTTATTATTAAATTTGCATGAGACTTCGCATTGCAATGAGCAATGGTTTAGGTGCAGGTTGATGGCTGAATGGTTAACTCACCGATTCACGAGTCGAACTTCTTAGAAAGCATGCAGTAGTTTGATCTCTTTTTCCAAAAAGAGTTTACGTACCCAATTCAACAAAAGTCAGGAGACAAGATTACAGGATAGTAAATCAACTTGCACCTTGTCCTATCTCTTTCGGCCATCGCGTGAGTGACAACTCACAAGAGTTGACACCCATGTTGGAGTTTAAACCGCTGTAGTCAAATTGCAAGCTGTGGGAATAAAAAGAACCTCTTAAACCTATTAGATTTGTACAAAAGTTCATGAATCAGTATCATACACATTACAGAAAGGAAAAGAACATGAATTTCTGCTGACTGATTGCATCGACACGATTGATAGTAGTTTTGTGCAATCTCCTTGTAGGGCCCAGATTGATGCACAAGCACAACAAGGGTCTAAGGGATGGAGGAGCTCTCAATATTGAGAAGTAGCTTGACCAACCGTGCTTAAATCACTACATCTATATGCATAAAAAAAAACTAATAAAAAGCAGTTGTAAGTATTTATAGGGGTCAAGATTTTCAAAATATAATCAATTTTATAAACACATCCTAATTAAAATCTTGTTTGCTCCAATATTCAAAATTAGAAAATAAAAGTTAATTGAACATAATAAAATTTTATGTGAAATAAAAAATAAACAAAGAATCAAGCTAAAAGTTGCCAAAATTAAAAGGAAAGAAATATGCTTTATACATTTAAGAATATGCATACAAATCAGAAAGGAATTTTTTTTTTTCCCTACTCCTAGCAATCTTTAGGACAAATACCTAAAATGGATAATAACCATGACCACATAGCTGGAATCTTGGGCGCGAAAGGATTAGGTGCTCATAGACACCCTTGAATAATTCTTAGTACCCATTAGGTCTTGGTTTTATCTAATAGTAGTCAACTTATGATTAATCTAATTCCTCCACATTACTTTTAATTTGATACTGATATAACTATTATCTATTATTGAAAACTACATACCCATTAAACTTTGAAGCACTCAAACTAATTAGATTTAGAAGTATCATTTAATCAATAATTTGATCCTGGCCCACCCATATACACATCCAAACCACTCCCCTCTCCATTTGTCTGTTTAAGAATCCAGATTGGCCCCTACTGGCCTGGCTGTTTTCAATAAATCTAGCACTCCATCCTTCTGTACTCCCTCTGGGCCTCTTCCCCCGTTCTCAGTTCGTACCTACCTTATTGTAAGTGCAAAAAATAATAATACTCACAAGATCAGGATGCCTCTCAGGACTTACTCAATGCATGGAGGAGATAGCTGCCACAGTATGAACCTGAAAGAGGAGAAAGACAAGGGTCAGAGGACCCTGGCTCTGGGCAGCGCAGGGCTCTCCGATGCTTAAGTCAGCAATGGATCGGAGGAGAAGAAGAAGAAAGACTGAGGGTCTATGTGAGAGTGCTTACCCCTTGCTCCCTTTGGCTCGTGCCTTATATATGGAACAGTTTTGGGTGAGTGCTAGTGGGCTTGGTGAGGTGACCTGGGTCACATCAGCCCACAAAGTCATTAATGAAGGTCCATCATAGCCCTCTTTGCATTTAATGTGGGTCCGATCAGCCCACACTACATTTAATGTGGGTCCGATCAGCCCACAATGCATTTAATGCCAGTCACATTGGGCCTGATCCTGCCCTGATCTGGTGGTGGCTGAAGTCCCATCAGATCCCTTCCTTGGGTCTTGCCACGGCAGGGCCGTGGCTGTTAGCTGCAGGCGCAATACTGCATTGCCGAGCTTGCGTTGCCGAGACTGAACGGTATGCGCGACCGAACTGAATTCTGTTTGGCCGAGACCGGCACGTAGTGCCGAGACCGATATGGATCGGATCGTAGCCGAGATCAAGGGACGTGGTCCCCCATACAGTAGCTAACCGAGCACAACCTAGCCGAGACCAAGAGAAACTGGTCCCCTAAACGGGCCCCCACACAATAGCCCCTCAGTTCTTGACCTCTAGGGCTTTCTCGGGCGCTAGGGTTAAGAGCTGGACCGATCTCCCGAGACGGATAGTGCTTGCCTTCCATCTGCCTTTTGGTCAAGGGTTGTGACTCGTTCGGCGCCAGACGCCGCCGCTGCTTCGTCTGCCAGGGATAATAAAGGGGGCAATAAATGCGGGGCTATGATTAGTATGGGAAGGCGAACCATCATCGCAACTGCGCCACGCGTTATTGCCTGGTAGGCTCTCTTGTCTTTTCGAGGGGGGCGTGCGACGCAAGCCGAGGCGACATCTCACGCGTGTCCCGCTTCGAATTCTGGAATGGCGCCCATTCCTCCCCTTTATATTCACTTCTGTCTTCTCCCTTTGTCATCGCTGCAAACGAAACTTGTCGAAGCTCTGCTAGAACCTCTGTTCGCCGGAACCTTCACTGCCAGAACCACCTCCGTCGCCTCCTAGCTTCTTCCAGAACTTACTCTAGGACCAGTGAGGGACCAACGGCCTGAGTTGTGATTTCGCCCGAGTCTGTGAGTCTCTCTGCCTCGATTCTCTTCTCTTCCGTTTTGTATTTCTGACCTAAACCCCCCCTAGGATCTCCTCCGTCCCTCAGGCCCATCCCTAGTTCAGACCCCTAGAGATTGTTAGGGTTCCTTAGATTCAGAGATGGGGATTTTCACCCATTGGATAGATTCCCAGGCGGGCCTGGCAACTCTTAGGAGAGTCTACATGATCCCAGACGATGTCCAGATCATGGCAGCCGACCCCTCCATCTACTCATTTCACAACGGCTAGATGCCGTTTCCCCTGATAGCCGTGATCGAGGGTGGGGTCAGATTCCCAGTGCACCCTCTCCTTAGGTCTTGTTTGGAGACCTGGAACCTCGGCCCCTGTCAGTTAATGCCCAATGGGTATAAGATCATCATGGGCATTGCCGAGCTGAATAGGATTCTAGACATCAGCCTCGGCGTCCATGATATAGAGGATATATATGACCTCTGCAAGTCCAGGGAGGGGGTCACCTACTATCTTCGTGTCAAGGCCAAGTGCCAACCCCTCGTCACGGCGTTAGAGGACTCCAATAAATACGCCGGAGATGACCGCCTGCTCGTCTCGGGAAACTGGGAGTTCGGCGAGACCGAGACCGAAGCAGCTAGGAGGGTCCGAGTCCCTTGACGCTTCGGGACTCCACCGAGTAAAGACCTAACTCCCTGGGTTTCGGATTTCTTCTTATGTTTGATCTCTGCTGCCGGATTCTAACTCGGCTGTTTTTTTTTGTTTTTTCTTTGCAGACCTTTCTCAGCGCAAGCGCGAAGCCCAGCTGAACGGTTGGAGAAGGCACTCACCTTGGCTGAACAAGGTGTACTGTTACCACGGCCACCACACAAGAGCTGCCTACTCTCTTCTGAGGTACGAGCCGAGATACGTGTCTTATACACGGAAATCCGGCAACCCGGAAAGATTCGCCCCCGATCTAGCAGAAACAAGCGGGACCGTCTCGGTTGCGGGAGCGTCCGCAACGTTGGCCGTGGTCGCGGGCATCCCGCTAAGGGAAATTGAAGATTATACCTCTGGAGCCGAGGTAGACTCTCCGACAAGGGAAGTTGAGAACTATACTTCCGGAGCCGAGGCCGAAGCCGACAATATGGAGAGGCGCGGGCCCGCGTTTCAGCCGCGGAATCTGGCGGACACCGTCCTCGGTGGCGGTAGACAGGCCGCCGCACCCCGCACTGTGCCGCCCTCCTTTGGCACCATTGTCCCGGTCAGAGCCGAGACCCGACCTCCGACGGATTCAGAGGGCGAAAGGCCGAGGAAGAAGGCTAAGGGCAGGGAATCCGCCCAGGAGCAGCAGGAGCGACCGCGCTCCTCCTCGCGCTCCTCTTCGGCAACCAGGGAGAGGGCCATGGCGGAGACGCCGGCCCAGGTAGCCCCCCTGGTGGAGCGGCGCTCCGAGTCCCAGGCGGCGGCGTCTTCGGAAGCTGAGCCGGCCGTGTTCCGGCCGGACATGGAGCTGCGGAGGGGGAGGCCTCTGAATACTGAGGACAGGCTGGTGGGGAGCCCGGACGTCATCGCGGCACTCAGCAGAGCCTGTGCACTCCCCAAAGACATGGAGAGGCACAGATCGGAAGACTCCCCACAGCTGCTCATGAGGACCATGCAGCACTCTCTTGCGGTGAGTACTGAACGTCTTCGGTAATAAGTGTTTTCTTACCTCCGATTTCATACTAAGTTCCTTTCACTTGCTTCCTTTTAGGCTGTCCAAAGGCTCCAGATAGTCATGGATAGAGTAAGGGAGGAGGATGATCGGCTGAGTCGCCTCGCAGCAGAAAAGAAGAAAGCTGAAACCGAACTGCGAGCGACGAAAGAGGAGCTGAAGGCGGAGGCGGCCAAGACTGCAGAGCTCAATGTTCAGTCTGATATAATGGCTAGGGACCTCTGCAAAGCAAAGTCTGAGAGCTTCGAGTGGCAAATGAAGCTCCAGGCAGAGGAAAAGAGGTCGGCGGGGTTCGAGGCCGAGCTGGAGCTGGAAAGGAAGGCGAAGGAGGAACTCCTTGCATCGAAGGAGGAGCTCCTTGCATTGAAGAAAACCGAGGTCGATGCTGCCTTCCTGGAGGGGACTGAGGAAGCTGCGCAAATTTATGTTGATCAAATCGCGGCACTCAGCCCAAAGTTGTTCCGATTCGGCTGCAAGGCCGTGTTGAAGAAGATGGGGGTTCCTGCAGAGGATCCGCTATATCAGAATCTCCCCGAGCTCGGGGATGAGCCCCTAGATGAAGCCCTAACCGAGACCCCTGCCACTCCGGCCGAAGTCCCTTCCGAGCCAACGCCTGACCCCGTTGGAGAAGCTCCTCAAGCCGAGGCCGCTGTGGTCGTTATTGAAGACATAGAAGCAGGGCCGTCGACTTGACATCCTCTTTCTTCTCTGCTATCCCTTATATAAAATGTAGTCTTTGTTTCGAAGTATTTCAATGTATACATCAATGTTATCAATGAAAAACCTTTTCTCATATTTGTCTCCTGTGTGGTGTGGCTTTTACTCGCTTTCCTTTGTACGCTTTGCGTGAGTGTTGTGAATCTGGGTGTCAGTTCGGACTAGAGTAGACCGGCTAGATTAGGGTTCCCTGCGAGCGCTCGGATCCCTTGGAGGCCTCATTCGTTTCGGTGAAACCAAAGAATCGCATCAGACCTCTAAGGCAGGTGCTGAGTGCCAGCTAGCCATAACCTTAACAAGTTCGGCAGCTCGTCTAGGTGGCTGAGTGTCAGCCTTAGACATGTGCCGTTTCGGCAGCTCATCTAGGTGGCTGAGTGCCAACCTTAGATATGGGCCGTTTTCGGCAGCTCATCTAGGTGGCTGAGTGCCGACCTTAGATATGGGCCGTTTTCGGCAGCTCATCTAGGTGGCTGAGTGCCCACCTTAGATATGGGCCGTTTTCGGCAGCTCATCTAGGTGGCTGAGTGCCAACCTTAGATATGGGCCGTTTCGGCAGCTCATCTAAGTGGCTGAGTGCCGACCTTAGATATGGGCCGTTTTCGGCAGCTCATCTAGGTGGCTGAGTGCCAACCTTAGATATGGGCCGTTTTCGGCAGCTCATCTAGGTGGCTGAGTGCCGACCTTAGATATGGGCCGTTTTCGGCAGCTCATCTAGGTGGCTGAGTGCCAACCTTAGACATGGGCCGCTTCGGCAACTCGTCTAGGTGGCTGAGTGCCAGCCTTAGACATGGGCCGCTTCGGCAACTCATCTAGGTGGCTGAGTGCCAACCTTAGATATGGGCCGGTTCGGCAACTCATCTAGGTGGCTGAGTGCCAACCTTAGACATGGGCCGCTTCGGCAACTCGTCTAGGTGGCTGAGTGCCAGCCTTAGACATGGGCCGCTTCGGCTGCTCGTCTAGGTGGCTGAGTGCCAGCTTTAGACGGTCTTCCAACTTAACACCATTGTCACTATCAGGACGCCAGATCGCTACAAATTGAGAACTGTAGTTCCATTAAATCCAGAGGCGTTGTACAAGTTCAGAGACTAAAAATAGAATTTTTTGAGGTGTGAAGCGTTCCATGGTCTCGGAAGAGGCCGTCCTTCCATGTCTTCGAGCCGATAAGCTGATCGCCCTGCAGTGGAAGTCACCTTAAACGGACCATGCCAATTCGGCGCCAGCTTTCCTTGATTCGGATCTTTGTCGGCTGGGAGCGTTTTCTTGAGAACTAGTTCCCCCACGCAGAACTTCCTTTCTCTGACGTTCTGGTTATAGCCCCTGGCTAGCTGCTGCTGGTAGACGGCCAGTCTGACTGCCGCCGCTTCTCTTCTTTCGTCTGCCAAATCCAGTTCCCTGGCCAGGTTAGTCTCGTTCTGTCCTTGGTCGAAGAGTTCGGACCTCAGAGTGGGGAGGCCGATCTCCAAAGGGATGACTGCTTCCATGCCGTAGGCGAGTGAGAAGGGGGTAGCCGAAGTGGAACGCCTTGGAGTAGTCCTGTAAGCCCACAGGACGCTCGGCAGTTCTTCCACCCATCTTCCCTTTGCTTGGTCCAGTCGTTTCTTGAGCCCATCCAGGATCACCTTGTTGGAGATCTCGGCCTGGCCGTTACTTTGTGGGTAAGCTGGAGTGGAATAATGGTTTCGGATGCCGAGCTCCTGGCAGAAGGTCTTGAAGAGCTTGGAGTCAAACTGAGTTCCATTGTCCGAGACCAACGCTCTAGGAATGCCGAACCTTGTGATCACATTCTTCCATACAAAATTCTTGGAGTCCCGCTCTGTGATGGATGAAAGTGGTTCCGCTTCAATCCATTTGGTGAAGTAATCTGTCGCCACAATAAGCCATCTCTTGTTCCCCGGAGTTCGGTGGAGCGGTCCCACAATGTCGAGCCCCCACTGAGCGAATGGCCACGGGCTAGAGAGCGGGCTGAGATCCTGCGCGGGCTGATGGAGAGAGTGTGAGAACTTCTGGCACTTCTCGCACTTCTTCGCATATACCTGTGCATCTTTCTGCATGTACGGCCACCAGTAACCCTGGCTGATGGCGCGATAGGCCAGGGACATTCCCCCGATGTGGCTCCCGCAGATTCCTTCGTGTATCTCGAAAAGGAGGTCTTCGACCTTACTTGGATGGACGCACTGGAGGTACGGTCCCGAGAACGATTTCCTGTAGAGCTTGACCTCGGGAGATAGCCAAAACCGAGCTGCCTTGAGTCTGACCCGGTGGGCTTCGCCACTGTCCTCGGGAAGCCTGTCGTCCTTAAGGTAGGTGACGATGGGGTCCATCCAGCTCGGGCCGAGACCGAGGCACAACACATCCCGAGGTGGACGTAGTTCAATGCTGGGTGCAGCTAATGATCCGACCTCGATGGTCCTCTTTTTCCCTGCTTCAACGGCGCTGGCCAAGTTCGCAAGAGCATCTGCATGAGAGTTGACTTCTCTGCCAATCTGTTTGACTTCGGCCGTGTGGAACTGAGAGAGCTGCTTCTTGGCCAGGGCCAAATACGCGGCCATCCGGTCGTCGCGAGCTTGATAGTCCCCAGTCAGCTGGTTTGTCACCAACTGTGAATCACTGAAGACCACCAGCTGTTGAGCTCCGAGGATTTTGGCGCTATCCAGTCCGGCTAAAAGGGCTTCATACTCAGCTTCATTGTTCGACGCCTTGAAGTCTAGGGTCAGAGCCTGCTCGATGACCAGTCCTTCAGGCGATTGCAAAACAACTCCTGCTCCGGCTCTTCTCGAGGTGGAAGATCCATCGACGAAGACTTTCCAAACTGGGGTCTCGGCTTGGCATGGTGATTGTTCAAAACCAGTGGAAGCCCCACGCTCCTCACCCCCCAGTTCGGTGCCGAGCTGGGTTGGTGCCGAACTCGAATCAAATTCGGCAAGGAAATCTGCCAGCACCTGGGCTTTTATCGCTGTCCGTGGCTGATACTGAATCTCATACTGTCCCAGTTCGACAGCCCATCGGGAGATTCTTCCTGAAAAGTCAGCCTTTCTAAAAACAGACTTAAGTGGGTGCTCCGTAACAACCACAATAGAATGGGTTTGAAAGTAATGGGAGAGCTTTCGCGAGGCGCTGACCAGCGCCAAGGCGAGCTTCTCCAGAGGCAGATACCTGGTCTCGGCCTCAATAAGGGTCTTGCTCGTATAATACACTGGTTTTTGAACCGTGTCCTCTTCTCGGATGAGGACTGAGCTGACCGTATGATCCGAGACCGCCAAATATATATACAGGGTTTCCCCGGGGGTCGGGGTTGATAACAATGGTGGTGAAGAAAGGTAAGCCTTAAGCTGTTGTAAGGCATGGTCACATTCTGGGGTCCATTGGAATTTAGAATTTTTTCTAAGAAGCTAAAAGAAAGGTCGGCACTTATCTGAAGATTTGCTGATAAAGCGATTCAGTGCCGCGCCCATCCCTGTAAGCTTCTGAACCTCCTTGGCCGAAGTGGGACTCTGCACTCTGAGGATAGCCGAGATCTGATCTGGGTCTGCCTCAATGCCTCTGCGCGTAACCAAGCTGCCCAAAAACTTGCCGGAGCCAACGTCGAAGGCGCACTTCGAGGCGTTAAGCTTCAGCCGGAACTCCTTTAGAGTGGCGAAGACCTCGGCCAAGTCTGACAGATGATCCCGCGCCTGCTTGGATTTGACCACCATGTCATCGATGTAGACCTCTACGGTTTTGCCGAGCTGACCGTGGAACATCTTGGTAACGAGCCTCTGGTAGGTGGCTCCTGCATTCTTCAGTCCGAACGGCATCACCTTATAGCAGTAGGTTCCCCTGGGCGTGATAAAAGCTGTTCTCTCTTCGTTTGGCCCAAATAGTGGGATCTGATGATAGCCGCGGTAGGCGTCGAGGAAGCTCATTTTGTCGTGCCCGGCCGTGGCGTCGATCAACTGGTCAATCTTCGGGAGGGGAAAGCTGTCCTTGGGACAGGCTTTGTTGAGGTCGGTAAAGTCGACGCACACCCTCCACTTGCCAGTCTTCTTCCTGACGACCACCGGATTGGCTAACCAGGTCGGGTATTGAACCTCCCTGATAGCACCGGCCTCAAGCAGCTTATCCACTTCCTCGACGACGGCTTCGGTCTGTGGGACCCCTGTCCTACGGGCTTTCTGCATCACAGGTTTGTGGTTAGGGTCAACATTCAGTCTATGACACATTACCTTGGGGTCGACGCCAGGCATCTCCTGAGGTGTCCAGGCGAAGGCATCTCTGTTCTGCACCAGGAACTGGGCCAGTTCGGACCTCTCTGGTTCTCCGAGCTGGCTGCCGAGCAGGAAGAACCGATCCGGGTCCTTTGGGTCGATCCGGATTTCGGTCAATTCCTCCACGCTCTTCCTGCCTGGATCTTGGCCGAGCTCATCCAGCCCCTGCTCCAGGTTCTTCTCCATCTCGGCCACATTGACCTCCTTGGGCTCTTGCTCCCCAGGTACTACAGCGGTCAGGCACTGCTTGGCTGCCTGCTGATCTCCTCTGACCGTGATGATTTCAACTCGGCCGCTCTTTCCCTCCCACGGAAATTTCAGCTTCTGATGGAGGGTGGAAGGGACTGCTTCCAGGCTGTGGAGCCAAGACCTGCCCATTATAGCATTGTAGGGAGAGGGTGCGTCGATCACCATGAAGGTTGCCATGACAGACGCGCCACCGACCTCGACCTTGAACGTCACTTTCCCCTTAGGATAGACAGGTTTGGCACTGAAGCCGATAAGGGGAACTCGAGCGTCCTGCAGATCTTTCTCCGTCAGTCCCATCCTTCGAAAGCTGTCGAAATAGAGGACCTCGGAAGAACTACCGGGGTCAACAAGGACTTTCTTCACAGTGCAATTCTTCACGCCCTGTTTAGAGCAGTCAAACTTCAGAGTGACGATCAGGGGGTCGTTGTGGGGGAGCTGCACCCCTTCCAGATCTGCATCAGTGAACCTGATCTCGGGACGCTCCCGCCGAGCCCTTTTCTGTGCCGGGCCGAGCTCGGCGGCCATGACCTACTTGCCGTGAGCGGCTTTCCTGGCTTCGGCACGGGTTTGATTACTCCCCTTGGGTGGGGGCGCCAGATGGATAACGTCAATTATCTTCTCTGTCCCGTCGCTGTCGTGACCCCCCTCGTCTCGGCGCGGGGCTCGGGTGTCAGCCCTGGTTTCTCTCCTGACGAACTCTTGCAGGTGTCCATCCTGGACAAGTTTCTCCAAATGCGACCGCAGTATCCTGCAATCTTCAGTCTTGTGGCCGCCCTCCTTGTGATAGGAACAGAACTTCGTCTGATCTCGTCTAGAAGGGTCGCCTTGCATGGGTTCTGGCCAGCTGAAGTACGGCCTGCTCTTGATCTTATACATGATTTTGTGGATTGGCATCTTGAAGACCGTGTTGACCCCCCGATACGCGTCCTCGGATAGCCTGGGCCTTTTGCTCCTTGCCGAGGCGAACGTGTGAGTCCTTGCCGAGCTTGTAGGCACCCAACTCCTGTTTGAGTCACCTCTTCGTCGCTCGTCTTGCCGAGTTTCATTCCTCGGAAACGGTCCTCCGTCCTTCTTGGGGGGCCTCTCACCTCGGTCTCGGTTTCTTTGCATGGTCCCATGGCTTTCCCGAGCACGGGCCTGGTCATCCTCTTGGGCGATGTACCGGTTGGCGATGGACATGAGCGCTGCTATGGAAGAGACCGGGTTCCTGGCCAGGTCCTTGCGAAGGTCGCTGTCTGGGAGCAAGGCATTCTGAAATGCGAAGACAGCAACCTCGTCCTTGGAATTCTCAATCTGACTGTAGACCGCCCAGAAGCGCTTGGCGAACTGGGTGACGTTCTCTCCCTGCTTCATCTTCATGGCCATGATGTCTGCATCTGTCTTCGGGAGGATTCTGTAGGCCTGGAACTTCTTCATAAAGGACTGCTGGAGTTGCTGCCAACTCGAGACGGATCCCTCTGGGAGCGCACAGAACCACTTCAGGGGGAGGTCGCCCAAGCTGGAGGAAAAGACTCGGCAGTTCAGATGGCCCTCGTCTCCCCAGACAGACATCCTCTGAGAGAAGTGCCTGAGATGTGTAGCTGGATCCGAGACCCCATCATAGGTGACGAATCTTGGTACGGTGAACTTCTTCGGTAATGGGTACCTCCGGATATCTGGGGAGAAAGGAGAAGCGCCGAGATCAACGGGGTCGCAGCAAGCATTCGTTTGGTCTCGGCCGAAGCCGGCTACTTCCAGGTTGCGCTGGACCGTTTCCCTTATGTGCGCGTCCAGCCAGTCCTGATTACGATACGTACCCTCCGGAATGGTCTCGGACGCCTTCCTCGAGTAGCTACGGCTGGTGCTTGAGCCTACATCTCGGGTTCGGTCGTCCCTTTTCCTGTTCAAGCGGTCCCTCAAGTCTTCCTTTGAGGAAGAGATGCGCGTGACACGAGTAACTCCCCTCTCGTGTTGTGGCAATCGCTGCTGCTGCCGAGATCGCTGCTGCTGGGACTGCTCCCGACGAGTCCGCTGCTGCTGGGACTGCTCCTGACGAGTCCGCTGCTGCCGCCTTGCCGAACCAGTTGCTCTTTCCAACTGCTGCTGGAGCCGGAGGATCAGAGCGTCTCTCTCCTTGATGGCCTCATTCTGTGCTTTAATCTCCAGAGCGGTGGAGTCCAAGTCGTCATCAGGGCTGTAGTCTTCATCCTCAGTATCTTCAACGTCCTCCACCCGGCCCTCAACGTCCTCCGCTTGGCCCGGGGGGCGTGATCCATCGACCACTGGAGACTTATCCCGCTGGTCTCCCCCGGTCAGGAGACCTGTAGGCTGCTGGGTGTCTCCTTTCCCGGGAGCGGACTCCGAGCGGAGGTCACGCTCCTGAACGTTGATCCGGATGAGAGCACGTTCAGCATCGTCCTCTGTGACTGGTTGCTTCCCAGCCCTCTGGTTGGCAGGGGGCGGCCTTGCATGCTTTGTCTTGGAAGTTTCTCCATCTTTCGCAGCTCTCCTCGTCATGGTGTTTAGGAATAGGAATAGGAAAGATTATAGAAGTCTTCCCACAGACGGCGCCAATTGTAAGTGCAAAAAATAATAATACTCACAAGATCAGGATGCCTCTCAGGACTTACTCAATGCATGGAGGAGATAGCTGCCACAGTATGAACCTGAAAGAGGAGAAAGACAAGGGTCAGAGGACCCTGGCTCTGGGCAGCGCAGGGCTCTCCGATGCTTAAGTCAGCAATGGATCGGAGGAGAAGAAGAAGAAAGACTGAGGGTCTATGTGAGAGTGCTTACCCCTTGCTCCCTTTGGCTCGTGCCTTATATATGGAACAGTTTTGGGTGAGTGCTAGTGGGCTTGGTGAGGTGACCTGGGTCACATCAGCCCACAAAGTCATTAATGAAGGTCCATCATAGCCCTCTTTGCATTTAATGTGGGTCCGATCAGCCCACACTACATTTAATGTGGGTCCGATCAGCCCACAATGCATTTAATGCCAGTCACATTGGGCCTGATCCTGCCCTGATCTGGTGGTGGCTGAAGTCCCATCAGATCCCTTCCTTGGGTCTTGCCACGGCAGGGCCGTGGCTGTTAGCTGCAGGCGCAATACTGCATTGCCGAGCTTGCGTTGCCGAGACTGAACGGTATGCGCGACCGAACTGAATTCTGTTTGGCCGAGACCGGCACGTAGTGCCGAGACCGATATGGATCGGATCGTAGCCGAGATCAAGGGACGTGGTCCCCCATACAGTAGCTAACCGAGCACAACCTAGCCGAGACCAAGAGAAACTGGTCCCCTAAACGGGCCCCCACACACTTATAATTGCTGTATCTACTACCAAAAATAACAACTATAAAAATCTGTCTACCCTGTTGTCATTCTTTGTCCTCTACAATACTACCATCTTGCCTAGCTCAAAACCAGACCATTTGCAAATTGCAGCCATAGATATTAAACCCTACAAACAGATGCCCCACATCAACCAGTGCAGTCAACAGTATGGGCCCCACACGTCTAATGTTGGAGGCACATATGCACCTGGTGGGTCCCAACACCTTCACGTGTTGAGCCTTTACCTGTCAGTTTCACTCAATGCACTGCAACATAAAGATATGATAAAAATATACAAGGTGTGGACAGACTTCATCCAGCCCAATATGGCACCCCTTTTAGATTCTATCTATGTTGGTGGGTGGAACTGGAAAACGTTAATTATTTTACTTCCACTTGGTCCTGATATTTTGGTATTTTGACTTATCAAAGTCGCCCAATTCTAATCTAGTGGCTGCATTTTGTGTAGTATATATAAGATAAGAAACTGAGCAAGATTTTGAGAACACGGTTTCACACCCACGTAATGAACAGTCTGAAACTAGTACGTACGTAAGGGATGATCATATATAGTCATTCAACAAAAGGATGAAAATACAATACAAAATATGTCGGGTCTAATTCAAATTACTGACTGAAAGATATCTAGTAAGAAGAAAATTTGACCATAAAAATGAGCCATGCATGTCATTAAAAAATTATATCTTTGAAAAGTATGAGAGTGGCATTGCAAACCGTTACATATTAGGACCGGGCCTTTAAGAGGCAGCTCAAACCTCCTATATTTCTCATCAGGTTCTAGAATGGGTCTAGAATGGGCTTGATGAGACATATAGTTGGCAATTGGATCATTAAATCCTGATCAGGCACATGCTTTCTAGACCCATTTAGGGTTCAGCTGGTTGGCCACCCTAGAATTCAGGCATTCTAAAGAATGGACATGCCATTCCTAGCCCGTGCAAGGTTCATTATGTAATTAAGTAAGACTCACCTAGGCACATGACTATTAGGAGAGGGTCTCCCTATAATCTAATTGTACGCAAAAACTAGAATCATCCCAAGAGTAAAAGGGTTCAAAATTGTTCAAATCCTAGCCGTTCCATAAAGTAAGATTGGTGCCAAATTTTGTGTGATCTATTAAAGTTTCACATTGATAAATGCTAATTTAGGTCTATGCTAATCTGAAATGGCTTGAATGGATAACTAGAGAGGAGCAAGTGGACCCCACATAAAGCAAGTGAACAATCTCTATTTTTATTCCTTAAATTGGAGTCAGGCGGGTGCTGCTTTTGTCAAAGTAAATCTGAAATTTACTTTGCAATGATCTTTATTATGATTGTTGACACCCGCATCTTCTTTTATTATGTGTGGAAAAACATGGCAGGGGATAGGACTAATCAATAAAACGACATAGGTGGGTCCAAGTAACGCAATGCTCACTAATTTTGTTAGGAGAAGGACCATAGATTTGGGAAACACCGAAGTAGATGCTTTCCTTGGACCTATTTGGATATGAGAAAAGTGGGGAGTGGAACAAACTTCTTTCCAAATAAGCCTCTTTTCTCTTGTTTGATTTCATTACAAGAAGAATATTAGGTCTCGTGACTACTTTTTTGCTTTAATTAGGAGAAAAAGCTTTTCCTTGAAATACAGAAAACTTCCTTTTTTTTTATAGTGAGATTGGTGGTTTTTTTATGTTAAAAATAATATATAACTTTTAATTTTTAATTTTTATTAAAACAAATGCTTTGAAATAGTCCCTTCCCTATATGTTTTTTTTTATTCAAGTCCAAAAACACATTAGAAAACCACTGATATAGAATAATAGTGAATGGCTGAAAAAGAATGCCCCGCCTCTAAATTTTCAATTTCCTCATTTCTCCACTTAGGCCTTGTTTGTTTGTATTGTAATACATGTGAATTGAATGCATAGGATTTATGCCATAAAATGTTAAAATTGAAGAACAAATATGAATCTTTTTAAAATGAACATCAAGGATCATTTCTTTTTATGGAAATAAAATCAAAAGAATATGATAAATGAATATTTAAGAGCGATGGCTAGTTATTCATTTTCCATTTTTCTTTGATTTTGTATCCATAAAAGAAAAGCTTATTTTAGACTTATTTTTTTTAAATTGATCTATTGTCTTTATGTTTAATCGTTTATGACATAAATCCCATGCATTTAATTGATAGAAAAACCATCACCTTGGCACGTTTCGCATGAGAACTATGTGTTAGGATCATCAATGAGAACGGGACCCACTTGTTTTGATCAATCCAACGTTCTCGTGTACATGACTACCATGTGAACCATGTGCATGAGTATATTGTTCTCAATTCCTATCTACTTTAGTGCATACAAATAGGCAAAATGGTTTTTTTTAATTTATTTATTTATAAAAAGGCAAAAGCAAATGGAGAAAACCATCCAACAAAAGCGAATTTGAAGTGCAACATTTTACACCACCTTTTCTCTTCATTGAGTCAAACTATTAAAGTAGTAAAATGATTCATTGAGATTCATGAAAAGAAGTATACTAAGGTATTACAAAAACCATTGAATCCAATGGACAATGATCATTAATCTATTCATACACTTCATTAACTAAATGAACATTACTAAAGAGGTATCTATCAATTACAAAAACTTGCAAGGAGGTATCTATCAATTACACAATATTATGCTATTATACACCACATATAGAATATGTAGTTAAAATGTTGTGAAATGATAGGACACACTTGACCATTTGATACGGTCAAGTCAAATTTATGCACATGTGGTGCACTTTTAATTTAGAAAAACTCTTCAAATCTGCGCAAGCGACGATTGACTTTCAGGCCCATGACCTTCCTTCAAATTATATTGAGATCCAAAAGTTTGCTACTTTCTTTTGTGGGCCCATTGCTGATTTGCTAAACCTTATCATATAAATGATAAGGTCTGTATTCTAGAACCTAAACTAATGCATTTAGATTCGACCAATTGTGTGAGCTGCATAATTCAACCATTGAATCATTCAAATTAGCCGATTTTTAAGAAAAAAATCCATGAGCAATAATATTAAGTTAAAAAACTGACAAACTAAATATGAGATTTTAAATTGTTATTGATTTTATTTTAAAAAATTAAAAATGTAACTTCAACATTCTTTTTAATTATTTTCATTTTAAATATATTTTAGAATTTTTTTTCCTTCCAATAAGTTATGATTTCATGATTTGTCCAAGATGAACCGCTGCTTAGACTGTGTGATCTAGTGAACCTTAACCTTCATCGGTTCGATGGCTAGTCTGATTATTAAGAGATTGAATTGGGTATTTTTGGGTTCAGGTTGGGCTCAAGACAAAGTCAATAAACCCAATTTGATTTCTCATTATGGTTTTGTTGAATTGAATTCAGAATCAGGTCAAGTTTGGGTGCGATGAATTTTTAAAAGAGTGTATAAACTAATACTGTAACTTGGTTCAAGTTAGGTTCGGATTGGATTAGAATCGGCTCTCAAAAACTCCAGTCAAGGTTAAAGTAGGGTCAAATTAGGATAACGTTGGGTAAAATTAGGTTTTGTTGGTCCTTCTAGAATTAGGCTTGGGTTTAGAATGAAATCAATTTGGACCACCTGAGTTTCACCCATTATGTTTGTCTTGAAAGGGGTTCCATCAGTCCATGTCAAGGTTGGTCCACAACAAGACTTAAAAGACTTTGAGACGGATGAAATTTCAAACCATTCGGCATAACTATCCTATGAGTAGTCGTTTTATTTAGTTTCTGCTGCTGTAATTGCAATATTTTCTTTAGCAAATATAAAATTAAAAAGACACCCCATTCCACTACTGTCCACTTTTCGTTTTTGTGACAAGAATTAATAATCTATGAACTTGTAAATTGCTTGCCAACCATATTTTTAGGGTTATCCACATGGGAAATGACTGGGATTCATCAATCCTAATTCAAGGTATTTGGTGGGAGTTCGGATCCTCTTAGGCTTTGGCTTAAGGGTATGTTTGTGTACACACCCTTTCAGCGGAAAAAAGAAACTGCTTCGTCAATAAATCTCATAGAAATGGAAACATCGGAAAGGGATTTCAGTGCAATTTAAAAATTCATGTTTGGTGCGAATTTTCTTCCTCACTGAATTAATGCTAATGTTGTTTGGTACCGCCGTAGATTCTTTATTAAAAATCAGATGAGTCATTACATAAATAATACCCATCACATAAATAATAATCATACATATACCCAACTAATCAAATAAAACAAAATCATAATGCAATGATGATGTTTTGTGCTGAGTTGGAAATGAGTGAGGAAATGAGATTATATAGGAGGAAGGAGTTTTATGAGGAAATGAAATTCTCATATCTCTCATAGGAAATCTATTTCCGGTATTAGTAAGGAAAATGTTGATATGGCAAGAAATCGTTTCCATGGAATTGTTCCGCACCAAATGCATCAAAATGGGTTTTCTGCGAAAAATCGTATACTTTTATGCAGAAAAGGTGTTACACAAATATGCCTATAGAAATTCTAAGCTGAAAGGGTGAAAATCCACATTAGGGCTCACTTATTTAATATTTGTGCTACTCAAGATGAATGCTCTTAGATAGCCTCAATTTTGTTTTCAATAGGAGTTGGTTATATGTAAAATTGATAATTTTATAAAAAGAATAATTCAATCTTATGCATTATTAATCATATTCATTAATCACATTTTTAATGAAATAGTCATTTTTAAGATGAGACTAACTTTTATTTGAGTGAAATTTGAAAATACAGGTATGATCACTGATGCATTAGGGATCTGTTAGGCTCCGTCCCGAGTTAATCCCAATTAACTCTAATTAATTGAGCTTAAGACTAATTAAGCCAGTTTAATGATTAGATGAAATTGAATTAGTCTAAATGAGGCTTAGTGAAATAGTAACTAAGCTTATGAAATGAATTGCAAGGAATTAAATAGAAATGAAGTTTAAACAAGCCAAACCAAGGACTTGTTTGTAAATACGGACTTATACGTATGTTGTCGAATACGGAAAGTCTCGATACCAACATGTGTATCTCGACGAGTACGACGAATTTCATAAAAGACTTGAAATGATTCGATGACTAACAGATCAAATGGACCGTTAATTGACTCAAAATGTAAAGGAAAGAATAAGAGGGGGGTTAAATGCAAAATTGCAACTTATATAAACCAAACCCTAGGCAACATTCATCTCTCATTGTTTTTCTCATCTCTTTCATCCGGTTCTTCTTTCTTCTTCTTTCTTTCATTCCTTCTTCTTCCTTTGAGTGTGAATTGAGGTGAGTGAAGAGAATGGGAGTTCCTCATCTTCATCTTCTTCAACATCTCCTTGAGTGTTTCTTGAATTCCAAGCTTCAAGTGAAGGGAATTCCATTTTCAAACTAACTCATCAAAGACCCAAGCTTCAATTAAGGCAAGGGATACATGTGTTTATGCTTGTTTATGCTTATTGAAATGTTTTGTGGATTTTGGTAGAAATAAATGATGATTAGGGTGCATTATGGGTTTTAAAACCCTAATTAGATTATGTATGATTTGTTAGAGTAATTGGACATGGATGGTGTGTGTGGAGGGGACAGGAGGTCCCATTATGCTTGCAGGTTGTGGAGGAATAAGGGATAAGTGAGTGACAAAGAAGAGAGAAAGAATCAGAATTTCGGAGTCAAATTCTGGACAGTTCGCTCGAGCGAACAAGGGGTCGCTCGAGCGACCAAGGCTCTGTTTCAGGGAAAAACTTGTTCTGGACCGGTCGCTCGAGCGAACATTAAAGTGCGGTCGAGCGACCATCATTCTGTAAGGTGTCCGCTCGAGCGAACTTCACTCGCTCGAGCGAACCTATCAGAAATACGTATTAATAGTGAAGTGAAAATTTCAGTAAGTTTTGGAATTTTTCGAGAACTAGGATCGCTTATGTGGTCATTAATGGTTCTCGTATAGTTAAGTACACCTCCATATGTGTTAACTAGGGTTATTCGAATGCATAATCAATTAAGTAATGTCATCAAAAGTAATACTTGCATTGATAACCATAGTTACACTCAATGGTTGGTTAGAGGATTGTATGTAGACTTACTTTAGATTGAGAATGAGATTGATACGAAGGGTTAACGGGTTTGGCACTACCTAGCGGTTTCTTAAACTCATTATTGAATTGAATTGAATGAATTGAGAAATGAAATGACTATTCCTACTGCAGTAGATGAGATTGGGGAGCGTCCGGAGCTCCGTGGGACACCAGTGATCTCTGATCAAGACACTGGGAGATCTCACCGCATTGGACCGAAAGGTCAAAGGGCTGACGAGTCCTAATCAATGCTGAATGTAAGTAATTGAATGAATATGAAATGCTTCCTTTTGGGAAGAACTAAATAGAGTTGAAACCAATGCTAGTGTAGTTGCCAGTATTATTGTCATTGTTAATGGTATTATTATGGATTACTTAGAACTGTTTACATCGATGACTTGATAGGAATTGTTAGACATATGTATATATCTTGTTGAACCGTCGTGTTCATGGTATTACTGATGATATTACAAGCTCAGTTGCCCGTGCCGGTCCCTCAGCGACCGTCCAGACAGCGGAGGAGGCTCATTCGCTACCTCCAGGAGGTCTAGCCGAATGGACATGATTGGAGTGCGTATACACGGGACTCTTTTGGGAACTTTTTAGGAATGCTGTATTTATTCATTTTGGTATTGTAGGTACTGTATATGATGTCCCCTGCATTGTAGTGTAAATATGCAGTGGTTGATAATGGAAATGAAACGATGTAAAGTGAATTATGTAGTTGAAGAAGTAAATGTTTTGATTCATTTTGTTAAGTATTGTCAATGTATATTATTTGTATGTATTCCGCAAATGTACATTGACAGGTAGGTATGCAAGATCCCTTGTGGACTCCGGTTTAACTTCGATTAATCGGGGTTTACGGGAGTAAGTATGATTAACATCGCGACCCGGGGGTTAACCCTAATGACTCTAATCTCGGGTCCGGGTCGTGACAGGATCTCATCACTCATGCATTAGGGATTATTCATTTCCAACAGCTTAGAGTTTTTAGCGACCCTCACCAACCAGCGCCGTTAATCAGTGTTAAAAGTGAAAATTTTATAAGTTAGAGGTACGTAAACTTAAACCACCCTCTACCCACAATATTCCTGCACAGTTCATCCTTTCTCCCCTTGTGGGGCCCACAGGTGGCCCACTTCACCTCGTCTACAATCAATGTGAAAACGTGGACTGTGATTCCTGTACCTACTGAGGGTTGCATGGTTTTTAAGTATTACTGGCACTATTAGAATCAGTTGGCAACGTCGTAATTGTTGCTTACCTCATTCACAAGATTCTTCACTATTCATTAATACGAACAAAAGTCAAAAGGCATACGTAAAGTCTGAGCAAAAAACGAAGAAGAAAGAGGCACATGTAAAGAGTTCATTCCACAATTTTTATAATTCAAAAACATTAATTGGCAAAGTTCATTTTTTTGTTACCTACATTAGGAGGGTTTTGGAATCCAGCCCACTGGTGAAGGAAGTAAATCTCCGGCGAGGTTGGTGAGCCCTTGAAAAAGTAAACTCTAGGTGAGGTAGAACTCTCAATGCCATTGGACAGGAAAGATAGCCCATGTTTAAATCCTAAACTATTAAGTAAGAACTGCCGCCTGCCGTTCTCTTTTAGGTAAATTTCATTTGACAATACAATCACAAAGTATCATGTTATAGGTGGCTCAAGATCCTCAATGTTGCTCCTCTATGAAATATTTTGACATGCAGATGTGTTCCATTGGCCCCACCAAAAGAGAGGGATTGTGAGTGATGAGATATTACAAAAACCAAAATAAGGCTTTTTCTGCAGGGAATTGATTTTTTAAGAATTATAAAAAAAAACACTTTTTTCTATAAAGTGGCTAAAGTTGAAAAAACAAGAAGAAAGCCCACAAATGATTATAAAAATAATCCCCCATTTAATAAAATATGAATATGTAGAGATAAAATAAATATCCCACCATCACACTTATAAATTAAATCTTTTTTCTTTGTAAAGAGTTAGTTAAAATCTTATAAAATTAAAGGTCCATCAATATCCATCTCCACCTTATATTGTTTGTTCGTCACTTCCTTATTATGTGCAAACAATAGGGCAAATGGAGTTTTGATTCTCTTATTTTTTGCCATATGTTAGAGAATTATTCTATTTTTGACATGATGGAACGGAAAGTAAGTCAATGCTAGCAAAGAATCCGATGTATTCAATAAAGAAAGATCCTATGCATTGAATGGTCATCAGTGTGATGGGTGATTGATATTATCTATTTTAAACCTCGTATAACCATAGGGCCCAAGTCTAGGATGCATCTCATCAACTTAAAAGAGCACACGGAAGATGGAGAAGAGCAATGTATACACACGTGACGCACCTACTTAGACAACCACCAACCAACTTCATTAGTGGCAATTGGCAAGGAAAGAAATGACAGAGTTTTAAGGAAATCTCGTTTATTATGCCGGGAAATATCGTTTTTTTCTGGAAGGTTAAGTAGCATAATAGGCTTTTTTAAGAAATGAACTTAAATTATATACTACAAAATTAGGAAGGTTGCATGTCATGTGGTCCATCCAAAGATAGGAATGTGGTCTATTGGTGTCCTTTTTCATCGAATTGGTTAAAATTTAATATTGATAGTGCAGCTAAAGGCAAGCCCGGGCCAGCGGGTATTGGTGGAGTTCTTAGGAATGATAAGGGTGAAGTGTTGCTTATGTTCTCCAAGAATATTTGTATAAAAGCATCTAATGAAGCAGAAGTGCTTGTTATTTTGAAAGCTTTAACGATTTTTTCTTTTCAAGAAAAGCTTAATTGTGGAAAGTGATTATTCGAATGCTATTAAGTGAGTGTCTAAGGTGGAGAGGGGTCTTTAGAGATTTCAATGAGATTAAGGCTTTATCTTCTTCGATTAAAGTTTATTTCTCTCATATTTATCGGTTAGCAAATGATAAGACATGCTCTCTAGCCAAACAATGGGTGCATAGAGTTGTTCAACTTGTTGTTTTTTGTGTTGGTGAAGGCTTTTGTACCAACTCTTTTTTTGTTGGAGATTTTCTTATACTGTTGTTTTATCTTTAATTTAATTTACCGTTACCGATAAAAAAAAGTACTTACTTTGTTATTAGCTTGGACCCGGTTTATTCCCTGTAAAAAAAAAAAAAAAAAAAAAAAACCTGTGCCAATAAGAGGAAAAAAAAGAACCAAATTAATAGCCCACTTTACCATGCTATTAAAAAAAGAAAGAAAGAAAGGAAAAAGTAAAATCACAAATGTAACCATAATTTTTACATTCATAGGAGGCCCACATGGGACTCCTAGTAAGGTGCATAGGTAGTCGTGAGACCCTAGTGTCTATTGAAGCTTGTGCCTCATTTGAGTATTGCATTTTAAAAATACTTTCATTTTTTTATTATAAAATGTAATATTATATATATCAAACTATGTCTCAGTGTTGTGCAATTAGTTTTTTTTTTTTTTTTATAACTTATTCAATTAAAATTCCAATAAACCCAAATTTGTGCAATCATGAGAAGTGTAAAGAAAGTTTTGACCCGTCTTACGTGGTATTAAAAGGAAGGTTCAATCATTTCTCTATTCTCATTAATTACATTTGGTTGAAACTAAAACATTAAGCAGCAAAGATTGTTATTGTTTATAATAGGTTTGGATAACTATAGCTGTTTTTGTTGTCTTTTCATTGAGCATGTGAATTTTGTATATAATGGTAGTGCAATACTAATTTAACTTGGGCTCAAACCTAGTCCAGGCTAAGGATTAGGTTCTCTATAATTTATTGTGGTGTTTAGTTTAGCTTTTCTTTCTTTTTCTTTTTTTAGAAAATATATATCAAGTAAGTTACAATATTTTTATTGACTGATGGCCCGATATGCCCGCATTTCAATTGGCAACATTGAAGACTCAACAACAACTTCTTGGTCCATTTATGACAAAGTAATGGAGTAGTTTATGCAACCAATGTCGTAGGTGAGAGAGAGAGTGAGCGAGAGGGCACTCACACAAATGAGTAGAAGAATGAAAAATATTTATAATAATTTTCTTATAAAAGGAACTAACAATAAATGACCAACATAGTGGCAATAAGGCTCAATTGCCTATCAGATAGGAGGGTGCTGGGGTTAAAAGAAATTTAGTCCGTTAAACGATCCCACTCATTTTATAACAGGAGCTCAACTTGCCATTTATAAGAGGAGAGGGAGAGTTGATTACACTGACTTGTCAAGATTGAGTGGTGTCAGCACTCAGCATCACACACATGTTTGTAGATTAATTTTGGGTCTTTCGGTTGAAAGTATCACTTTGGACAAGTAGCTCATCTTAAAAAACCTCTTATATCTGATCATATCATAAGTTATTTTAAGTTCTTTCCAACTTAAAAGGAAATTACTGTTGTTTTCTAGGTGCTCTTTCCTTACTGAGATAAATGATAATGGATGCCGGAAGCATGAAAACATACCCCTTGATGGAAGCAGGGTATGGACATTGGACCGTTCCCATTAATTTTTTAGGAGCAAGTGAGATAGCAACAGCATATGCTTGCAACGAAATTTCCAATGTGACCTTTCCAATTTCATATCAGGAAGAGGCACTAGGCATTAAGCACCTCCTGAGAATAATGAGTACATGGATAAACAAACGACAACAACAAGCACTTGTATTATAAAATTACTTATTTGGAAGAATGCTTCTTTTCATATGCTCCTTGACTTCTTGCATGTATACAAATGATTTCCATTCAAGATGATGATAGTAAAATATTTTTTCTATCATGTGCTTTGTATTTTGTTGGATTGAATCCCTGGACAGTGCAGTGAGTCTGGCCATTGAGTTAATAGTGGTTTTACTATTTTAATATAATGAATGAACTTGGGCATGCATTTTTTTTTATAGAAGATCAGATTCTTATTTAATTTAAATGGTGGATTTTTTTTTTTTTTAAATTCAATGAGGGATTCATTTGTGATTTTTTAGTAGAGCCAACCAAATAGTTAAAAAACTGATCATAATGCCAGGGGAACATCTATAACTCACCATCATGGGCGGCGCTTGACCCCACTCAATACCTAAGTTAATGGGCCATCTATCTATTAAAATAAAATAGAAATTAATGGGCCCAACTTTTATTTTTTTAAAAGAAAACTCCATTTTTTAGACATTCTATCATTAACTTTTCATTTACCCTAATGTAACCTCTAAATACGGTATTCTCCCCATATTAAAAGGAGAAAACCCTAACATTTAGATTTAGGCATATAGACTTCTAGCCCTCAGCCCCCAACTGAGCAGCAGAGAAAATATATTATTTGAGAATTTAATATTATATTTTTTGAATTATCGAAAGTAAATGACAATTGTTGATAAATGGGATAACAAATTTATTCAATTTGTAGAAAATAAATCTTTTATTTACCCAACTTACTTGAATTTCTGGAGCCGCCACTGCTCATCATCATGAATTCATGATAGACACGTCAAAACACATATCCTGGATTGAGCTCTGTGCGGACCTTAACATCTTTGGATAGTGATCCTTTATATTTCCATCACTAGGGTGGTGAGAGGTAGATCTGCCACAGAGTGACTTCGAACATTTTGCATCAATTCTTTTTAATTTTTGAATTAGAAAATGAATTTATCTTTTATAAAGGAAAATACACATCAAAATTTGCTTGAAGTGCTAAAAGATTTTGAACCATAATCATTGAGGTTTTTTTTACCATCTTATAATAAAAAGTAAAACTTCTTTCTTTTTAAACTATCTCGCTTGCTCCCACTTTCAAGACTGAGCATGCTCTACTTTTTTTAACAGCTGCTCATTGGGCCATAGTCCATTAGTTTTGAGCTTTCATATCACACAACCATTAATATATAAGTAATGAACCAAAGTTCACTTTAGTCAAAAGTTAAAAAAAAAAAGACACAACCATTAATATATATAAGTAATGAACCAAAGTTCACTTTAGTCAAAAGTTTAACAAAAAGAAGAAATCATCTCTTGAATGGTGACATCCAAAATACATAATTAATACTATTGAAATAAATTGCATTTTTCATACAATCAATTTAACAGAGAAAATCATTAAAAGAGGCATATATTTTGAGTGGAAGAATTTTCTCCATCAAATGTTCACTCGGATGTCTTTGTTGTCACAATGGGTGCCATGAAATTCAGTAGGGTTACAATTCATTAACGGCCCCCACGCTTTTTAAACATTCGGACTGGGACACCTCTATGTAGATATCACATTGGCGAAGGTTTTATATTTTTAGTTAATGCGGAGAATGTAACATATATGACTAGAAGGAGATTGAATTAATGAGCCATGTATTTCCTTCACAAGAGGGTTGACTTTCTGGATTAGGCGCCTGCTCCCATATCTCCGACGAGGTTTCGAACCCATGGTGGAAGCCCTTTACTTCTTCTGTCATGACCACTCAGCCATTGGAATAAAAAAAGAAGTCTCCTATTCACACTACTAATTTTCATACAGTTATTTAGAGAAAAGTAAAAAAAATTTAAAATAACAGAGAAAATCATTTTAAAAAGAAGCATATATTTTAAGCGGAAGAATTTTCTCCATCGAATGTTCACACGAATGTCTTTGTTGTCACAATGGGTGCCATGAAATTCAATAGGGTTCCAATTCATCAATGGCCCCTGCACTTCTTAAACATTCGGAGTGGGACACCTCCATGTAGATGTCACATTGGCAATGTTTCATATTTTTAGTTAATGCGAAGAATGTAACGTATATGACTAGAAGGAGATTGAATTAATGAGACATGAACTTCTTTCTCGAGAGGACCAACTTTGTAGATTAGGTGCTTGCTTCCATAGCTCCCACCAGGTTTGGAAGCCCTTTACTTCCCCTATCGTGACCACTCGGCCACAAAAAAAAAAAAAAAAAAAAAATTTCCTTTTCACACTACTCATTTTACATACGGTTATTTAGAAAAAAAAGTAAAAAAAAAATAAAAAAAATACACACAGACAACAATAGGGACCGCTATCAAATTAACCATCTCATAATTTTTCCGAATACACCTCCCGTCGCCTACTGTTTTATCCGGTTCACACTCCTCCAATCTCTGTCCGTCTCCACTTCCCCTCGCATCACTTCGCATTTCCAAACTCACTCTCACTCTTCCTCTTTCCTCTTTGTAGTTTCTACGTTTATACACTGACTCGCCACTTTCTATTTCTCCACGTCTCCCTCTCTCTCTCTCTCTCTCTTTCCCCAACATCACCCCACCTTCCAACCTCCTTCCTCTAACCCACCTTTTCCAAAAGATAATTCTCTTTTTCTCTCTTTCTCTCTCACACCTCAAAATATCTTCTCCTCCTACATTTCCCTAGAGCCGTAGCTGAATCGCCCGTTTTTAGAGCCGTAGCTGAATCGCCCGTGAAAAACGCGGAAATCACTTTTCCTTATATTATCCACGACCCCTCTCTCAGTTCGTACCTGCAAATCTCCCAAAATCACATCTTTCCAGTCTCTGAAAAAAAATAAATGAAGGATTGAATTCTCTCCTGCACTTCCCAAACTGGAAATGTAAGTAATTTTCTTTCTCATTCTCTGATGTTGAGATCTCGTCAATCTTCCACGGAGAAGAATTAGAATTAGAATTAGGGTTTAGTAAAGTAGGTTTTAGGGTTTTGATTTCTTTCTTCTTAGTGGGAAATGGTGTCGGAGTCGTGGTTTAGCCGCGTATGGCGGACGAAGAAGAGCTCCAGCGAGGAGAAGGCGGCGATCGGCGTCCTGGCCTTCGAGGTCGCGAGCTTGATGTCGAGAGTCGTCGGGCTCTGGCAATCGCTCGGCGATGATCAGATCGTCCGGCTCCGGGACGAGATCTTGAATCTTGAAGGAGTCAGGAAGCTCGTCTCCGACGACGATGACTATCTCCTCAGACTCGCACTCGCCGAGATCCTCGACAATTTAGGGTTTCTGGCCCGATCCGTCGCCCGGCTCGGGAAGCGGTGCTCCGACTCGGTGCTGCGAGGGCTCGACGCTGTCTTCGAAGATCTGGCGAAGAACGCGTACGCTTCGGCGGATGCGTACCGGTGGGAATTCAGCTGGAAGAAGATGGGGAAGAAGGTGAAGAAGATGGATCGGTTCATATCCACCTGCGCGAGCCTGTATCAGGAGATGGAAGAGCTTGCAGAGCTCGAACAGGGCTTTCGGAGAATGCAGGTGAGTATCAGCAGCAGTAGTGAGAGCGATCAGAGCAGGGTGAATCTGTTGGAGATGCAGCAGAGGGTTCTTTGGCAGAGGCAGGCGGTGAAGAGGATTAGAGAGAGTTCTCTGTGGAATCGGAGTTACGATTACGCGGTTCGCCTATTGGCGAGATCGCTGATCACCATATTCGAGCGAATTAAGCATGTTTTTGGGATCGATCAGCCCGCAGGGAATGTTGCAGCAGCGGTTGATGGCGATTCGAAGGTCCTCAACTATCTACCTCGCAGTCAGTCGATCTCTGCGCTCTTGCAATCGTCGGTTCATCCATCTGAGAGCAACAATTTGGCTAGGTTCGCCTCTGGACCTCTTGGGCGGCCGAGTGCTGCTAACAAATCCGACTTCCACTACACAAACAGTGCGAAATCTGGTCCTATCCATAGAACCAGTGTGAAATCAGGTCCCATCTATTCAACCAGTGGGCAGTTGTGGTCGAGAACCAAGCGGTTGGGTCATGGCAGTGGAGCCTTCAGAGGATGCATCACTGGCGGTGGTGGGAACAGGTCACCCGAGAGTTTCAAGCCGGTTGGAATCGTTCACCCGAGGTCGAATGGTGCTGTTTCGGGGATCCTTAAAGAGTCCGCAGATGGAGAATGCCTTTCATATCCGAGCATTCTTAATTCGAATTTATTTTTTTACAGCTCAAAGTGTAGGCTGATGTTGAATCCTCCTCCTTCCACGCTCGGTGCTGCCGCCTTAGCCCTCCATTTTGCAAATCTTATTATTGTAATTGAGAAGTTTGTGACGTGCCCTCATTTGATTGCGCCCGATGCAAGGGATGATCTTTATAATATGTTGCCTACGAGTATAAGAGCAGCATTGAGGATGAGGTTGAAGTCGTATTCCAAGAATCTGACTGCGGATGCTTATGATGCGGGTCTTGCTGCAGAGTGGAATGATGCCTTGGCACGGACTTTGGATTGGCTTTCGCCCCTTGCTCACAACATGATAAGATGGCAGTCTGAGCGGACTTTCGAGCAGCAGCACTTGGTTTCAAAGACAAATGTGCTTCTGCTTCAGACACTGTACTTTGCAAATCAGGGAAAGACAGAAGCAGCAATTACGGAGCTTCTTGTGGGTCTGAATTACATATGTAGATTTCAGGGAGAACTTAATCAGAAAGCCATTTTGGAGGCCGCTGGAAGTATAGATTTTGGTGATTATTTGGATGTAAAAGGATGATGTTTGTTGTTTGGTGTGTATGGGTTGGTGCCAATAACCTTCTCTCACTAGCCTTGCAATCTATACATTTTAAGGTTGAGCTGTGATTTGGCTTGAGATTTTGTGATGGTTTGATTGCAAGGATCGTTTGTTGGAAGATAATATACTTCATGGGGCAGAGTTATTGTATACAAGTTACCTGCTTGGCCGGGGGTGCTGTAGAGTTTGTGATTCCTTCATATTCTTTAATGGCAAGGAGGCTTTTAAACCAGCTGAAGTACTGGTTGAGCATTGAAGACTGTTTCTTTCCAAACTGAACTGCGGATCCTGTTTCTTTGTCCGGTGATATGGACTATATTTGGCATATTTTGTCACTCCCATGATAGACCCTGTGTGCTCCAGATAGGTGTATAGTAATTCCTCATAGAAACATTTCATAGTATATCTGTAACTTTTTTCTATGAAAGCTCTCATTTATAGGAAATTGGCAAATATAGGATGTATGTCTTGATATGGATGTATTGTGAGTGCAACTTAAATGATATCTTAAGAGATGTGTACTCTGCTTGGGTAAAAAGTTGGCTTGATCTTTTACCTCAACTATTGTTTCGTTAACCAAATGCTATGAAGATAAGCCAGGTAAGATTGTTCATTCTTAAGGTTTAATTCATTGATTTTCTTCTTTTTTTTTTTTTAATTAAGAAAATGCCCCTATCATATCCATATGGCAAGTAAAATTTCTCACCTGCAACTACAATGCATGCATGCTTTGATTCTGGCATTAATGGGCTATCTTATACTAAATTGCTTTATGCTCCTGATATTCATTTGATGAACTACTACTGGATCCAAGCTTTTCATGTATTGCAGGTATAATTCCATTTCTTATGTTTGAATTTCTGAACAGTATTGATTTCTTTCTTTTAAGGGTATTTAACCGGAAAAAATAGATTACCGAAAAGGTAATTTTAAGTGCCCTTGCACCAAATAAGTCATTTTGCCTGAAAACTTTTTTTTAAAATAATATTCTCTACTATGGCCCTATCGACCTTCATTTGCAATATTAAGGGTTGATTGAGACCCTGCGGTCCATCCTAACATTCACAGAACTCCCATTTACTTTGTTTATAGGTTCTTAATTGACCTTTATTTGTAATGTTAAGGGTCTCTATCGACCCTACGGTGTACGTTTATAAATGCACGAAACTCATCACTCATTTTTTGTTCTTGGAAAAAAACGACCATGCTCGACTTGCTTCCCCTCCGTAGGATATTCCCATCTCTTGAAGACCATTAAAGTGACATGCCGTTGTTTGATGGAGAACATTAAAGTTCATATGCTATTGTTTGGGAACCACTGTGAATACTCCTGGGAGCTGATGTGGAGTCGCAGTCAACGCTGAGGAAGAAGAAGGAAACACATAAGAGAGAAAATTGGGCTCATAAGCCCTAAAATGTATGAATGGATCGAACGCAGGGTCGCTAGGGACCCTTAACATTAAAAAAAAAAGGTCGATAGGGACCCCTAGTAGAGAATGTTAAAAAAAATTACGTTTTTGGGCAAAATGACTGATTTGGTGCAAGGGCACTTAAAATTACCTTTTCGGTACGGTGGTCACCTAATATGTTTTTTTCGGTAAAATCCTCTTCTTTTAATTGCTATAATTATCTTGATATGTTAGGTATGAAACCCCAATAAATCTATACAATGGGATCTAATTCCATCATATCCATCATACAAGAATGCCTGGAACTTATCAAAACCTGTACAAATTGATGTTCAAGCTTGGGCCTCTTGGCACTTGTCATGGGCTGTGCTTGCTTATTCATAATTATGAAGTTTGCGTGATTGTTTGAGCTGACTCTTGTTTAACAAGAAAATGCTAGTGAGTGATGACACTGAAAATTCAATTCATTACTTATGCTGATTTTTCTTTTAATAAGAAATGCTTTGATTATGGTACCAATGGGTTTTCTGATTCTAAATTGCTCTACTCTTGGTTTTCTCATGTAACCTCATTTTGTTATGGTTTCCTAGAACCCTGAAATGTGCATGATTTGGTTATGATGTTCACTTGGATGTCGTCTTTGTGTGTGCATATATGTGGGTCATTATGTGATTTTGTGTTAATGTAAACGAGCTATACAAATTTGCACATTCATAAGCAAAGGCAGCATCTCCAAGAATGACAATAAGCATATTTTACCATTCAACAAAACAAGGTGTATTTGGAACATGATAAAGATCTAAGTGTTCTGGTTATTCCATGTCTTATATATAATTCCATTTCTTATGTTGAAATCTGGAATGTTGAGACTGTATTGATCTTTCCTTTAAATGATCAAAATCACAATACGCAAAACAACTAGCACATTTACATTCAAAACACGAACCATCTAATCACTTCTATTCCAATTGAAACTATCTTAATCAACATTTAGCGGTTGCGGTTGGTGTAGCGGCCAATGGCCAAAACGCTATGTAGCGGTTGCGGTGATACGTAGTGGTGTGAATTTTTTAAGTGGTAAAAAAAATCCAAATCTTGTATAGTAGTGAATCTTGTGTTTTTAAGTGATTTGGAACCATGTAAGGGTAGAAACAACTTTAGAAAAAGCTATCGAGGAGAAGAATTAGGCAAAACGGTGTTTTAAATTAAAATTGCTCGGCTCTACTAGGTTTAAGCTGATAATGCGTAGCAGCCACTATTTTGAACATCTTTTGAACCATGATCAACAACACACCCATGCTCAATCATCTGTGTCCCGTGCCTTGATTGATTCCATTCAGATCCACCAGCAGATCCAAACCACACATCCCAATAAAACAAATACATCAATCTCCATTCCAATCCAAATCAGACAACCTCAACAAATTTAGCAGTCAATTCCACCTTCCATGACTGCACAATCTAATGGGCCTGCTCCTCTTCAATCAAACTCAAGCCCCTTGTTCCTCATCTGAATGATCCAATCAAACTCTAGATCAGAATCACACAATTATAATCCTTTCACGCCATTGATGTCATGGAACAAATGCGACAAATGATAATCAAAATTGTAGACATGAGGGAGCTAAATTTACTAAACTTACCAGATCTAAGACGATGGAAAACACCTCAGTTGGTAGAGGATCCAGATTTAGATCAAGACATAACCCTAGTGGAGCAATTCTTAATGGGGGAATATTTGCAATGGGAACTCAGGATGATCAAGTACATAGTAGTGAAACTCGCAAAAGGCCCAATAATATATCTGTATGTATGGAGAAAAATCGACCTGGTAGAGGATATATGTTTACTTGAGACATTTTTCTCCACCTCAACCGAGGAGTTGGACAATCTTCATAGAACAAATGCTTGGCGATGGCCAGAAATTTGATTTTGGATCCTACCCATAACACACATGATAAGTTAGAGAAACCTACACCCCATACCCACATCACAATTAATCATAACGACTCTCGAGGAATTTGTGATCCCATCTTCAATGAGGATTTTTTTTTTTGGTAAGAAATCTTCATTGAGGATAATATAATGAAAATTTCCATTTCACCCCTTCTTCCAATGTATATGATCCAATCTTCGATAAATATTGTAGGCAATACACGAACCTGTGAGATGGCAAAACTATCATCTCACTTCTTCCTCCGCCCATGCTGTCTGAAGGACCCGCATAGACAAAGCACTTTGATAAGGCATGACACCTCTAGTCGTGAAAACTCAAAACTCGCATCTTCATAAATCATCTCGATGATAACCAAGCTCAAACCCCCCCTTTCACAAATCCTTTCAACGATAACCAAGCTCAAACCTTCCTTTTCACAAATCCTTTCAACAGTAACTGGGAAGTAAGCATGATCTCCTTCAAATCAAGCCTAAAATGTCGAGTCCAGATTTTGTGCAGTTGGGTGACTGGATTGAACCACTTAAAGTTAATCCCAAAATCATCATGGACAAGCCAAAAACACTAGTAAGCAAAGCTCAATTTAGCACGGGAGTAGAGAAAACCCTGCTGAGTACAAATAAAGAAGTCCAGATTGAGAGTTCTTGGCTGCGTATGTTATTTCTATTGCTTTGATACTCATAGCAATAAATTTTCAAATTGTCCTATCAAATGTGTTTTTCTGGGGTGCATCTTCATAAAAAGGTGTTTTTGATCCATTAACTAGAACAGTGATATATGTCAGTGGATGTTGAATTCTTTGAAGAAATCCTATTCCCTGGTGTCAGGTATTCGAAGATAAGAGTGCTTTAGTTCTTTCAACTCTTGTCCTTAATGATTTAGTTGTGTTTGGGTCAAAATCTGCTATTAATAGTGAATTTTCTTGATTTCTGAACATATTGGTAAGATTTTAACAGGTTTTATAAAAAAAGTTCTATGCATTATGATGGCCCTCCAAGGAGAAGGGGTAGGGTAAGGATAAATTTGAACAAGGCTTCCCATCCGAGGATTTGGCTATAGCTGAGGATAGATTATAATGGAGAAACAAAATTCATGTAGAGATCCCAACCTAGTTGGGACAAGGGATTGATGATGATGATTCTGTTCTTGCGACTTCTAATGCAGGTAACAATTCTTCTAGTTGTCAAGCTCCTTGCATGTTATTTGTTGATAGTTCACTCACTCGTCTGCAGTTTACAATTGCTTCACTTAAAAGGACAGTTGTATTGATCATCTCATGCGTAAGTTTGTGTCCTATCATTGTTACCTACTCACAAATCCATTGTTACTACATCCATTCCAAGTTAGTTCAAAGAAGCTCTTCATCATCCTTGGCGTAGTGCAATGAAAGATAAAATAGCTTCTCTTGAATAATAATAATAATAATAATAATAAGAATAATTTTTTACTATATTTGTAATGAAAGACTATTTGGTTCGGAGACTTCTCCACAGAGTTGCAAGTTCCCATTTAGTTCGTGCAATTGTTTCCATTGTAGCTAATCTGTGATTTGAGTTGGCTACTTCACCAAGTTAATGTGAAGAATGCACTTCTTCACAATGACCTTGGTGAGGAAGCATGTAGTTGTCACCTCTTGGTTTTGTTTGTAAGGAAAGATAAGGTGTGGCACTTCAAGAATGTTATGTTTGGATAAAAATCAGTCATCAAAAGTTTGGTTTGACAAATTCAATGGAGCTCTCCGTGGTATTGGGTTTTGATTAGGGATTGCTTAGTATTTGTCAAAAGCAGGCCTCAAGGTACTACTATTCTCGTGTATATGTAGATAACACCATTTTGTGCAAAGAAGAGAGTTTGTTTTTTTTCTTGTTTTTCATTTTCCGGGGTTTTAGTTTGATCCTACTGCTATCTTAGAACTGAAATAATACATCCTTGGGATCGAGGGATTTTAAATCACAACATGGATTCTCTCTCTCAACCTTAGTTTTCAATTTCGTTTTGCTTTGTCTGGAACAGCCAAAATGTTTCATTTCATTAAGATGTTCAAAATGAAACATGCTTATAACTTTCTCAGTCAAAATTTCGGCCTACTTTGGCCGAAATAGACAGGAATGTCTAAAGTGGGGCAAAGCAGGGTGAAACAGCCAAAACAAACTTAATTAACTGAAACAATTTGTTGTTATGGAAAATATATGGTGTTTGTCTTTATCCCTCTTATACACCTAAATCTAGATTGGAAAATGAGTGAAAAAGACTCATCCTTCCAAATAAATGAGAGCGCGAAGTGATTTCAAGTATTTTTACGATTAAATTTCCTTTCAGCTAAATAAAGTGCCCAAATCACTGAAACAGCCCACTAGGCAAACCGAAATGACTTTTGAAGCAAAATCGACAATTATGGTTTTAGAAGAATTATGCTCTTGATCGGTTGAAGACTATCGGTGATCTTGTTGCTAAATTAATTGGATACACTGCTAAGTAAATAAGAATTTAAGGATGGATGATGCTGAGCTTTTGGATAATCCACAGATGTATCAGGTGTTCATTGTAAGCTGATTTACCTTATCATCAGTAATCAGGGTAAACCAGGTCCGGCAGGGATGGGAGGGGTTCTTCACAATCTAGCGAGGGTGTTGGCTGTTTTTTCCATCAGTGCGGGGGGATGGAATACAAAGAGGTGGAGGTGTTGGCTATTCTTCAAGCACTCTGTATTATTTTCTTGGTTCATTCTCATAGTTATGTGATTGTGGAAAGTGATTCTTTGAATGCCTTTTCATGGGTGTCGCATCCCCCTCAAGGTGCCTTGGAGATTCCTTTTCTACTTCAGTGAGATCAAGGCCCTTTTGCTTTTGATAGAGTGGGTTTGGAGAGCACATTGGGAGGTTGCCTTGCCTAATAGTTTTGCAGACGCTTTGGCAAAATAGGTGGTCGATAGGTCCTCCAATTGGATCGTTTCTTCTCTGTAATTTGCATTTTTTCTGTGATATAATATAATTCTTTTATACCGTATTCTGTTCTTTTGCTGTGTGTTTGTTGCGTTTCGGAGGTTTTTTGCTCTCTTTAATTTAATTGTTATGTTACCAATAAAAAAAATGGTTGGTTTGTATAGTTCTGTTCTTTTGTTGTGTGGTTTGTAGTATCTCAGAGTTTTTTTTCCTCTCTTTAATTTAATCATTATGGTCACCAATCCAAAAATAAATAAATAATAATAATACTAATAAATGGTTGGTTTGTATTGTCACTCAGTACATCCATGCTCCGCAAATAGCTCATCTTGAAGCTGTTAGATATATCTTATGATTTAAGTCTTATCTAGGCAAAGATATCTTGTATTGTTGCCATGGTGACCTTGATATGATGGGCTACTTCTATGCTGATTGGTTTGGTTCATTAATTATCAAGTCTTCACTTTTGAGTATCACACTTCTGTTGGTGTCAATCTGGTGACTTTGTAGACTTAGAGTTGTGGCAAGATCTAGTGAGGAGGCATGTTAACATGCTATGGTGAAACTACTAAAGTGATAATGGTTGGAAGGCATCATGAAAGAACTTAGGTACCTGTGGAGACTCATATTTCTATGTGACAATCAGACAGTTATCCATATTGCTTCCGGTTCAGTTTTTCATGAAAAAAACTAAACTTATTTCTGCCTTTTTTGGTAAGAGTACTGTCTGATTTGTGAAAAAATTGCCATAGGACATACTGCATTTGATTTGTGAGCAAGTAGCACTTGAGGGAGAGTTTTGGAGAGTTGAGGAATACTTATTCTATTGTTAGTAGTGAGGATGCAATCCTTTTTTTTAGTGTTTTCCCTTTTTAGTCTATTCTCTTTAACTCCACTTAACTGTTAATTATTATTCTTGTAATTATGAACATACTAGTGAAAATATAGACTGCTCTCCACATTGGAGAGTACTAGCTGCTTTTTCCCTATTTGACCACATGCAGTGCTGTTGATCCATATGTATATATTAATAAACGTTTATGATATAAATGCTCACCGGGAGGTTTTTTCAGATGTTGAAGGGGACTTCATTAAGATGATTCCTTATGACCATTTCGTTGTCTCTATTCTGACTTGAGGGTCCCTGCATATTGTTTCAGTTGTCTCTATTGTGGTTGAGGGTCTTTGCATATTGCTTCAAAAAGCAGTGAAAGAGGGTCTGCCAAAGGGGTACAAGTTGGGAAGAGGAGAATGAAATGTTCCATCTTCATTTTGCTGATAATACTCACTTTTTGTGAAGCATATATTTGCTTGAGCAACTAAAGACGGGCTGATTGCAAATAATTACACCATAGATGAAGTAGAGGAGACGGTGCAAGGTAATTGATCCTAGATCCCGAGAAACACGAGGGAGGGAAATACTTCACATTCACAAGATTTGAGTTGGTCTCACGCCCTGTTTCTCAGCTGGAAGATTTTGAAATTGTTCCTACTGAGGCTACGGATACAAGTGATGACTCACTGTTATCTAAGAAAGCGAAATTGACTTGATTCCCTCAAAAAATAGATTTTTGGTGGTGAGGGTTTGCCCACCTGGTTTTGGAGAAGCATCATCAGCCAATTAAGTCCGCAACCAAAGTGAAGGCTGCTGCCAATCGGTTACAGTTCAGAAAGATTGTTGCCTGCCCAGCCAAGTACGTTGTGAAGCTAAAGCCCAAAAGAAGCAAGTGATAATGAGAAAGCTCAAGAAGGTTTGTCAAAAAACTCTAACCGCACAGACATGAACCGGTAAAAGAGGAAGATGATTAATTGAATTAGCGAGACAATGCTGAAGAAGCCTCAAGGGGATTTTTTGTTTGAGAATAAGGGGTTCAAGGGAAGGATGAGATAGGGAAGGTGCTTGTTTGATCAACAAAAGAAGGATACGAGATCTCATGGAATGGCCTGGAATAAAAGGGTGGGTTGAGTAAAGGTAGGAGTGCCTCGTGGAAACTGGGAAAGTGTCATAGTGGGGGGGGCGGGGCGGGGCGGGAAGAATGGTGAATAAAGGAAAGATCGTCTCTGGATTATCAACACGAGAAAGATAAGGAGGATTGATCGCCAGAAAATCTGAGTGCCTCTCTTACAATGGGCTCCTGTCTTTATACCATTCATGTTATCTAATTGCAACAAGTCAACCCATTGATTGGGTTGACTACAATGCATTACAATAATTTCCATTTAATTGGGTATTACACAAAGCAGCTAGGATCCTATCCAAATCAGCTATGATACATTCAAATGTATGTCCACACATGCCACTCTAACATGGATGACTTGGATGCGTACAAGCTTCAATCCTTTTTGTTGTTCTTCTTGTGCACATAAAAATCTCTTTTTGAAGTGATAACCATTATTCACTACCTAAAGGTTTCTCGATTATATTTGTACTGTCTTGATCATCTTGGATAATAGGACCATTTGATGTTAGTATAACCTTATTTAAGTAGTTACATCATTTTTTGATTTACCAAGGTTTATTGGATAATTGATGCTGTTATGGCCTTTGCTGTACTGAAAAATGGATAAACAAATAGATAAATTCTGATTTAGCTCTCTATTGTCCCATCGAAAGTGATTTTTTTTCCTTTTTTGGGCGAGGGTATCATCGTGGTATTTTATCTGATGAAGCTATTCCCTGAACCACACGCATGACCCTGCAATGCAGGTGTATTAGGTAAAATCTAGGGTGGGTGTCGAACACAATAGTGAACCAATGTCGAAAGAGAAGTTACTGTCAAAATCCTTGCTTGCAGGTTGAGGGTTTGCTGCTGATGGATTTTTCATCACGGACTGGGATCTCCTTGTTTGAAAGAAATTCATGTCAATGTAAGTCATGTTTCCTTTTCGGTGGTGCCAATTTATACCGAATTCCTCTCACATCAGATGAATGCTGCAGCCGCATTGGGCTATATGAATTTCCATGACATATATAGTAGGTTATTTTCAGGAAACGCAGAAAGAAAGTTATTGGATGATTTTTTATACAAGCAGTCAAGAGAAATGAAGTGAAATGGGTGATTTACTCTTTAATTGAAAATGTAGCTTGTTTTCATGTAATTTTTTATGTACATTTCAGTGGAAATCCGCACGTCCAAGTATCTTCACGAGGACTGCTTGCTTATATCAGGTTGCCTCTGGAATCTGGAACTTGCATTTTCCTAGCTCAATCTGTACATTTGTGATAATAATTGGTGATCTATATGTATCATTGAATATGATGAGCTCCAACGGAAATGGGTGTTCCTAAGATGTCTTGAATTGGGTCATACAACTCTTAATTTGCACGGTTAAAAGAAGAGAAGATGACAGAGATGTGTTTCGACTTGAAATTTCAGCTATTTTATAAGCATCCTTCATCTAACATGAGACCGATAATTTCAATGTTTTGGTCACTGGAATGTGGACCAAGTAGCCTCATCAGTGTATACGAGCCTAAAGCCCAAATTACTACATGGGATGGGTCGAACTTTGATCAGCCTGTCTCACTTGGTGCAGCCCAAATGATGCGTCCACCAGGACCGCCACTGCTAACCTCCACCTCCATTTGGGTTTGTATCAAAACTAAGGACATAATGACAACTTAGCCAGCAAGCACTTGCACCTACATCTCTTTAGCCAGATGAAGGTTCTCTTGGAACCTCTCTCTGATGCGGATAAGGAGCTACCCCTGTCCATATTCTGTTCTCTGTCTCCACCAAGGGTCTAAACTCTAAATTGGATGGAGACCTTGCCAATGACAGATCTGCTCTTAGCTTTTCAGTGCCGTGTTCACGGTTTCATATTTCTCTCTCTTTTTTAAAGTGATGTTACAGCTGGGGCGTGCTGCATGCTTCATGGTGGCCTCCTGTTCTTGTTACAGATGGGAAGCTTGAGGAATCATATAGCTTAAAAAAAGCGTGTTGAGGTACAACCTGGGATCCAATGGCCCTCCTGGGACCGGGCCAGCATTCAGTCCCAGGTCGGGCCAGCAGGACTTTTCCTTTTTGCATTTACTTGTGGTTGATATGTGTATTTTCATTGACGTTATATGATGATACATATATATTATTAAATGCCCAATTGACAATCACTGTCAGCCTAGTGGTGAGGTTGAGGCAACTTCTAGTTCATAGGCACAACCAGGATCTATCTTAAGGTCTGTTGGAATAGGGACTCCCTAAATTAGCGCGTGTTCTTAGGGCGCAAAGAAAGAAAAAAAGAGCCCAATTGGATTGTTCGTTTTTTCCTCTGAAGTAGTATTGCCTTGAACTTGATTAAAGGTGGGCCGAAGTGGGGCACATAGATTTGGACTGCAACAGGAGACCCTTCTCCCCATGTTTTGAGGGAGAGTCTCCTGAATTTGTTTACAGGAGCGGAAATAAAGGGGCGGTGCCGAAAGCTTGTTTAGATCCAACAGCTTCAACGGACCGATGAATAACAGAGAGAAAAGTGGAAAGGTCCAATAAAACCAGGAAACCATCCTTCTCTTTCTACCTGGGATTGGGAAAACGCCCTCTGTTTCTATTCTAACCCCCGGATCAGTCGATCCAATCCAATCCAATAAAAGAAAATCTAGAGCCTTTTCTTTTTCACTGTGGCCGTACACACGGTTTTGATCATATCATGTGGAGAGTATTGCACTCTAGCATATTCTTTCCAAATAATTATTCGAATATGTTTTGTGCATTAGACTAATTAGAGTGGAACTTTGGGTGGGCCACTCCAAAATAATTAATGGAATAGTGTGTACTAAAGAGATTTATTTCCACCACTGAAGGGATTCCAAGTTTAGCCTAGCAATGTAGTGTACTCTTTAGGCCTATATTTAATTGTTATGTTCCTGTCATCGTGGCTTTCTTACCATCGCTTAGGTCCAATTTGATATTGAACTTATCATTTAAAAAGAATTACAACAAACTTTGTTACATGGGAAGCTTTCCATCCGAGTGGAGGAAAATTTAGAATTCAGATATTTGGAGACTTTAATCCAGAGAAATGAAAGAGTGTAACTTCAAAAGTGGGGGGTGTACATCTTAAAATCTGAATTATTCAAAATAAATTTATCCAAATAGATGATGTATTTTTAAAGCTTGTATAAATTCGAACTTGTTCCACTATTGGATTGGGTGTTTTATGAAAACAAGCAAGCAATAAATCGTATCTATATTTATTTTCACTTATTTCATTAAACATTTAATCCAACGATACAACAAATTAGTAGACTTTGAAAATGAGGATACACCATGTACTGTGGGGATGCTTATTTCGAACTATTTGAATTTCAATGGTTGGGTCTCATATACTTGTTTTGTCTTAAGAGTGATACTCTTCACTGGAAGACAAATGTATCAATCCTTGGGACATGTATGCGAGACAGATGCCAAACCATGCAACCAAGAGTTTGGTTGCCACCAAGCGATCAATATATCAGACATGAATTGCTGTTTTTCATGAAACCGATTTCCATCCTGTTCAAAGTCCCAGCCGTGATATATGGTAGGGCCCACTCGCACCTGGTTTCTGTGCTAATCGAGAAATTGAAATCCATCTCTCTCTCTCTCTCTCCCCCCTCGTGTCGTGTCACGTTCTCCCCTAAGTCGCTTCTCCAACTCCTCTTTTCATTCCATCTACTACTCCTACTACTCCTACTGCTTTTGCTCTCTCTCTCTTTATTCCGACATCTTCGCATCTTTCCATCGTCCAGAGATCTAAGAAGAAGAAGAAGAAGAAGAAGATGCATTCATCTCACCTCCTTCTCGAAGAACCGATTCGGATGGCCTCAATTCTCGAGCCATCCAGATCTGTAAGTAGTATTTCCTCTTCTTCTTCTTCCCTATCTCATATTTTCATTCGTTTAAATATGAATTCAAGTCATTTGATCTTCTCATTTCACTACTATTTGTTCCTTCTTTAGCTTCTTGTTTCTTCTTTCATCACTCATTCTCCCGATCTGATCCGTCTGCCTTCACTCCTTTTTTTTCTCTCTCTTTTTAACCAATTTGTTGCAGTTGATTAGATCGTGTTTGGCATCTTGGTGATCGAAAATGACACTTTCTGGATTTTTTTGCGAAGGGTGTAATCCTACATAGCTGCTTTCCGATTTCTATCATACTGTGAAATTTCCCTTTCTCGGCGAGAGGCCGTTAGTTCCTTTGCAGTTCATCGTGATTTGGTGGGAATCTGTGAAATTTTTGAGCTAGGGAAAGGAAAAGATGTGCTTTTTGGTTTTATCAATCATTGATAAATGATAATTCACGCCTATGAAATTAAAGAATTGTATGTATCTGTTAAGGTTTCTTTCTTCTTCTTCTTTTTCTTTCAGATGGCAGATTTTGGAATCCTCTTCCGTTTTTTAATTTTGGTTTTTTTAATTTTGGTACTGGATGCATTTCTATTTGATTATCTATGCATATGCGGCAGAGATGAAATCGGAGACCATATCAGGTTGGATGTTGTTTTACTGCCTATTGTGCCAAGAATTATTATCAGCGCTTATTGCTTCTATTGGAGATAGATTTATAGAAACCATAGCTCACTATATGAGATTTTCCTGTGAACAACCATCCATTATGCTTAAACAACCCCAAACTGATTGCAACTCAGGATATCACCAAGTACATCTAAGTTTTGAGTGGATAAAATGAAAAATCATTGCATTTTTTGCTGTTTTTTGTAGTTCAGATATAGAATATGGGAATATGGAATTTTGTTTGGATATTTGATTGTATGATATTTGCCTTCAATAAGGTGCTGTTTTACAGTTTTCCTGTATGGAAATTAATCTAGTTTTGGGTTTTGATGCTTATGCAGAATTTCTTTCCTGCGATGACCAAGATTGTGGGGACACTTGGGCCAAAATCGCGATCTGTTGATGTGATTTCCAGCTGCCTTAATGCTGGAATGTCTGGTATGAATTTTTGTCCTCAGTAGATTTCTTTTGTTGCAATGGTTGCTGGATGTTACGATTATTTGGAATTTTAGTTGCATTACATTGTAACAAGTTGTAGGCTTTTACTTTGGTTTGCCCTTTTGTTCGTGCATGTGTGTGTGCGCTTGTGTGTGTGATCAATAGGTTTTGTCTCTCTCTCTCTCCTTCTTCTGTTTTAAATATGGTGTGGCTTCATGGTATTTTTTTTTGGGTCTAGTGATTTCAGAAGATGGGTATTTTACAATTTTTGGGTTCTTTTTGCGCAGTGGCACGGTTTGATTTTTCATGGGGAGACAATGATTTCCACCAAGAAACGCTGGAAAACCTGAAAATGGCTGTAAAGAGCACGAAGAAGCTATGTGCTGTAAGTCAAATCTTTTAATTTTATGTCATACACCCAAAATCGTTCTATGTTTTGTAAGTTTTCTTTCTAACCATCAGTTTTTTTATTGTTAACTTGAATCGAGCCCACAACCTGATGGTTGCGATAATGATTACCTTCCAACTATGCTATGGGTTCTTTACACATATTCGCACCTGTTTTTATCTGTCAATATGTTTAATTTCTTTGTACTGTTTTGATTGAAAGCACATTTGCTTTGGGGTTATTTGATATATTGTTCAAAGATAATACTTGTATTGATGCACAATGGGGTGGTTGCTGGGCTGGTTTATAAACTTATGTCAAGAGATTTTTGGTTTAATAACTGGGCAGTTCTTTAACCACTTTTAGCCACTTCAAATATTTTCTAACAATTTTATGCTGTTCTTTTTCTTAATAAATTGTTCATTGTGCATGAGAAGAATAATGCGTATCTTTTCATTTCCAGGTAATGTTGGATACCGTCGGCCCAGAGTTGCAGGTTGTAAATAAAAGTGAGCATTCTATTTTACTTGAGTCGGGTGCATCTGTTGTTCTGACACCAGACCAAGCTAAAGAGGCCTCTTCAGAGCTATTGCCGATAAATTATGGTGGACTATCTAAGGCATGTTGATCCATTTTTTATCTTTCTATTTCACTGTTTTTCCTTTATACTGATGTCCTTGATGTGCTAAAACTTTTGTTTATAATTTGGAGAAAAGCTTGCACTTTCACCTCTAGATTTATATGTTTTAGCATTTGCAATTTCTATTTCCTCATCTACGTGCATCATTTTTTACATTATTAACATAAACATATCTGTTAGTCCTTTATTTTATTGTAAAAAAAACTAGACATTTTACAGTCTGAACTATTTTGCTTATCACATATATACGCATATATATGGGATTGATGCTCTTCCTTCAATTCCTAAACAAGACAAACTATTATATAATGTTTTGCAATGCAAAATGAAGCATGCCAAATAATAGATAGTTTATACTACTTTGAACCACTATCAGTGGGATTGTAAAAAACATGATTCATGGCGATGCATTTATACATGTCGCCGTTGTTTCTCTTTATGTCTAGCTTGCAAATTCAGATGAAGTGGATGTAGAGAAAAGAATCTTATTTTGTGATTAGGAACATTTTTCCTGGCCAATAAAAGATGCAAACTTGGGCCGCCAGTACAAAAGGCTCAAGGAGATTCAAGATTGGTTTAGGGGAAGATGTCTTCTTCTGGCATGATGTCTGGGTGGTAGAAAAACCTCTTGTGGAGGAGTTCACTACCCTCTTCAGATGTGCCTCAAATAAATTAGCTAAAGTCAAGGACTACATGGACATGATTAATGAGTATACGGTTTGGACCCCAATCTTTCGAAGGCATCTTTGAGAGGATGAGGAGAGAGAGCTTATTTGTCTCATAGGGGTCTTAAATCAGGTCTTAGTTCCAGCAGAGCGGGTTGATTGCAGGGTTTGGGCTCCTTCCAAAGAAGGGGTCTTCACAGTTTCTTCTTTCTTTTCGTCCATGTCAGTTGTTTCTTCCCCTCAAAGTCATTTTTGGCTTTCTTTGGAAATCAAAGGCCCCTCCCAGAGTGTTGGCTTTCGGTTGGTTGATACTTCGAGGTTGTATCCTCACCCTCGATAACCTTCGCCGTCGTAAGTGGTTAATGCCTGCCCACTTTGCTTGTCTGCTGAAGAAATGGTCGACTGCCTTCTCCTGCTTTGTCCTATGGCTTTCGATATTTGGAATTCGCTTCTTCAGTCCTTTGATCTGTCCTGGGTCCTTGCTTCATCAATTTTAGATCTGTTTCAAGCTTGGAAGTTTTTGTTTGGTTCTATCAAGAGGAGGCTGCTTTGGCGTGCTTCTTTTTTGGCAACCATTTGGGCTATCTGGAAGGAGAGAAACGCTAGATGTTTCCAAGGATTCTCTTGCCCGTCGTCTGTTGTTATTTCTAGGGCTAGATTCATGGCTGCTTCGAGATTTTTGGGGTCCGCCTTTAGACCTTATCCTTCTCAAATGGAGGGAGGTGATATTTTGATTTTTTGGTGGCTTCTTTCTACCTTTTGTATAGGGCCTTTTTGTTAGGCTTGGTGCTTAGACCTGTCTTTTTTGGTCTTTGGTTTTTTTTTTTTTTTTTGATTCTCCTTAGCTTCTCAGTATACCTCTTCTGTACTGTTAAGTCTTTGATTAATCCAAGTTATTATTAAAAAAATAAAAATAAATAAAAGGCTCAGCAATTTACTTACATTTTCACATGCTTGAAGAAACAAAGTTGTTGCAAATTCTTTAAGCATCTTAATAACATTGAAATCTTCATGATTCTTATTTTCATTTATGATGTTATTTTTCAAAATTATTGGAAAATATAATGACGCAGATCAGACTCCTAAGAGAAAACCAAGACAATCTATTCCTGGTCCAGAGCGTGTCTCAGTTCCAATTAAACTCAAACAGATCTCGTAGCACAGAATATAGTCCAAAAGAGTCCACTCAACCCAGTTCCTAAGCTGACCAGGTGCAGCTAAGCGAAGCCATGCTATAGGAACAGCCTCAGATAAGTCCAGCCAAATAATATGATTCAAGACCAACATGACCAGGTCCTCCATCCCTGACAAGGGTACAGCTGAGCCAAGCCTATCTCTGTTCAGACATTACTACTTCATCCCACCTTCCTCTGCTCTTAGGAACTCAGTTCGTTAGTTATGAAATAATATTGAAAGTTGAGGGTTGGATCCATCATAGCTGGGGCCCCATTGTAAGTTCCTTATTTTGAACTAAGGAATAAATCTCATCTTGAGAATTTTCTTATATATTTATTTTATTTTATTTGTTTACTAGAATTTTCATGAATCACCTATCATCGGATGTGCAATTTTGTCCCACGTAATGGCTTAAAATTTCACCAAATTGAATGTTCACCCAATTGGACTGGACAAGCATGGTTTTATCGTGTTTTTAGATGTGCCCAATCTTTATCTGACTGTCAATCTTACTTCAATTGACATGGATTTGGGCATCTAATAATTCATGGAGAGTAGTTTGAGTGGATGGTTCTGATCCATGTTAGCTTTGCCAGATTGTGCGAGAAAACTGGTTTAATAAAAAATTGAACTATGGATTTGATCACTTTTTTTATATGTCAAATTTAACAGCTATTATTGCTGTGAATCATGTACCCACGTAGGTAAACATAGCTGAATGCATATCTGAACGGCTCTGATCTTTTGAATGTGGCCCCAAAAAGGGTGAGTTAGTGTGAGACTTAAGTGAGAGACCTTAAGTCACCACATCCTACATGGTGCGTGCGTATATGCCTAAGAACTTGTGAGAACCTTCCATATGATTGACATCTAAATTTCAAATCTGCATAGTGGGGCCCACTTATCTAATTTCAGGGCCGTTCAGATGATGCGCCTTCCATGTTTTGCCTGGAGTAGGTCCATGTCCCACTTTCATTGTGTGATATTCGCTGCCAGCTTAAAAAAAGTTAAGTCGAGCAGATAACATTGCTTTAATCTTGTTTTTCCATCCGGTGGGGCCCATTGTTTGGTGATAGCAACCATCAGTGAGATGTGCCATTGTGTTCTCTACAGCTGACTGAAGTTCTACTTTAATCAGAGTAATATTTGCTGTTGGATTAGACGAACATGATTTAAACATGCTTTTTTCATGTGTCTAATCAATGGGTACTGCTCCAAATAAAGTGAAATTTGGGGCATGTGGTTATTTGCTCATTTGCTTAATTTTGTAGTGCTCTTTGTTGGCACTAAGATTTCTTTAGAAAAAATAAAAATAAGATTTTCAGCATATTTTACTACTACTTATACTAAAATTGGGATGAGGTAATGTTCCTAATATGATTTATTGTGTTTTTGCAGTCAGTGAAGCAAGGAGATACTATTTTCATTGGTCAATACCTGTTTACTGGAAGTGAAACTACTTCTGTCTGGCTGGAGGTAGGACTACACTTTAAAAGTCTTGCCTATCACTCCTGCCAAGTCAGTCTATAATTTACCTTTTAAAATCAGATCAAAAGGTAGGGATTTTTATGGAAAAAATCTCTTTTATTCTGTTCTCCTGAAGCCACTTGGCTGAATTGACTTCATGATAGAAAAGAGTCTTGTATAGGGAGCCAAGTTGCCAAGTTTGAAGTTCAGGATAAAACTGGTTGTACCAATCCATAATTTGCTTTACGTCAGTTTCCTTGAGTTACCTACGCTGAATTAAGGTGATTGAACCTAATGACCTGCTAAGAGTTATGTTCATTTATATGTTGAGCCAAGTGATCAAGTTCAAGCTCAGGCTGTAACTGATTATGCTTAATTTGATGGAACATCATCATATTTCATGATGATACATCCTTTCTTGTTTTTCTTTCTCTGTCTTCTTTTACCCTAAGTATTGAAGTTGACTATTCAGGTGGCTGAGCTGAAAGGAGATGATGTGGTTTGTGTGATAAAGAATTCTGCTACTTTGTCCGGGGCTTTATTTACTTTGCATATCTCTCAAATTCGTATTGATCTGCCTACCCTGACCGATTCTGACAAAAAGGTAAGTAGCTGTATATCTGAGTATTTTTCACTTTTGTATCTACCTGACCCCCGGATTTGTTTATATTCCTGTTATTTGCCTTTTTTTCCCTTCACAATGTTGGTTTAAAAATTCTATTACTTCGAACCAGAATGCTGATGCAATCTAACGAGCTCTTGCAAGAAGACTTGGGGTCCATGTGTGGGACCCAAGAAAGTTCAGAAATTTTCTTATTTAATTAATTGGTATTAGTTTCTAATTTTAAGAGTTGTAATTAGGATATCTGCTAATTTGTTAGTTTCCTAGTTTAAGTGAGATTCTTAGCCCCTAAGGTTTCTTTTCGTATTTATATGGCATTGTAAGGATTGGTATCCCAGACTTTTTTTATTATTGGAATAATTTCGTGATAGATTTTATCCTTTGAGAGGTGCTCCTCGTTGATAGTCTCTACGGAGACCTCATATCATACTTAAGCACTTTTCCACGCAAGTCTTAACGCTAGGGCCTGCATTAGTTACACACACACACAACGCACACACACAGATATCTATATATTGTGTGTATTGATTTTTCCCTTTTCTAGGGGGGTGTTGGGGTTTGGAGCAGTTGCCAAGTCAGAGTCAACTCAGACTTGGCTGATTTTTAAATTCATGCTCATATGGCGATTCTTGGAAATTTATTGATAACAAATGTCATCTACCCATTTAGTAACTGAGCTGCTTTTCTTTAAAAAAAAAAGTGAAATTCAGTTGGATTTAGTTTACTGCCGTAATCATTCCTTTTGTGCTTATTGCCTAGGACTCCTTACTCTGTTCTAAAGGTATCGGTCATGGGGTGAAACAGCACAGGGGAGAAGGAGGATAGCCAACGGGCTATTCTCCAAGCCAGAAGGCTTAGGGTAGGATGTCTTGGTCTTACACCACAGACAAGAGAAACACACGTTTGAGAGAACTCAATTTTCATTAATTTCTATATATCCCAAGAGAAGGGATTACATCCTTTATATGATAAAGTCTCAACGTAATTTTAGTAATGAAGCTATATAATTTTAGAAACTCCCTAATTCTTCTAAATCATATCAATTATTAGAAATCTAATAAATCTACTAAATTTGAAAAATCTAGAAGAGTTAAATCTAGAAACTGCCGTGAAAATCAAGCTTCTGTCATGGCTGGGCCTTGTGGGCTTTGGGCCTTCTGGAGTAAACTTTCAAACGGGCCTATTGGTTTGGCCTGCATCAACTCTCCCCGGCTTGGAGAAACTCGACTCTGGCTGGTTATCAGCTTGGTACCTCTCGTACAAATCCGGATTGAGTCGCTGAAAATCTGTAGCGGTGATCCATGTAGCTTCAGAAAATGGTTTACCTTTCCACTTGACCAAAAACTTGTGATATCTGCCCGTCTTTGTTAACACCAGCTGGTCATCATAGACATCTGCAATCTCTTCTCGAGGAGTTGGAACTATGGGAGTGGACTTGTTTGCGGAGTTATTATAGGCAAACTCCGCCATGGGTAAAAGAAGATCCCAAGAAGAAGTTGTCACAGGAATTCAGCCGCGTCTTCCGATTGATTTGAGTCCTTTACCAGCTAACACCAGGCCTAGCCAAGAAGTTGAACAATTAGCCCGGCGCATGAAGGACGTTCATGATGAGGTCCGTTAACAGATTGCCAAAAGTAATGAGACTTACAAACAGCACGAGGACACTTGAAGGCGCCATGTTGAATTTAATGAAGGAGACATGGTCATGGTGCGAATTAAGCAAGAATGGTTTCCCATAGGCACTTACAAGAAGCTCAATCCTTGAAGTACAGGTTCATTTAAGATTATGAAGAAAATAAGCTCAAATGCCTATGTGTTCGATCTTCCGCCAGACATGAATATTAGTTCAACATTCAATGTTGAAGATCTCACAATTTATCATGGTCATTATCAAGATGAATCGTTTGAAGAGCAAGATATCCGGCTTCCCGTAGTTCCAGCTCCTTGAGAAGAGATTGGGGGGTGACTTGAGAGGGAGGAGGCAGAGTAAGGGGGTGTACTCGACTCTGACTTGGATGATTTTTAAAATTATTCTCATATAGGGATCCTTGGAAATATAGCAAATGTCCTCTGTCCATCTAGTAACTGAGCTGCTTTTTTTTTTTTTTTTTTAAAAGGAAGAACTGAAATTCAGTTCATGGAAATTGGATTTATTTTACTGCCAGAATCATTCCTTTTGTGCTTATTGTCAAAAACTCCTTGGTTCTTCACATTGCCTATGACATTCCTATTCTCATTTCAGGTTATTAGTACATGGGGCGTTCGAAACAATATCGACTTCCTCTCCTTGTCATATACCCGTCATGCAGAAGATATTCGCCATGTAAGTGCAACTCATGATGGTTATTCTTGTCAAACCTTTTTTTCCTTAAAATATGTTGTGCAAGAGATAGTGTAATTTTGTATTCATTTTCATTAGTGTTTTTTTTTTTTTTTTTGGTTGCTGCTTATACTTATACATATTCTATTTTATCTTGGGTGTACTGTTTCTATATACAGGCTCGTGAGTTTCTTTCTAAGCTGGGTGACCTCAGTCAGACTCAGATTTTTGCAAAGATCGAAAATGTGGAGGTGAGCTATGTATTATTTTCTTTCTTTAGAATCTAGCCCCTTTTACTTTAGTCTAGCTGTTTAATTATAAGATTGTTTGTCAGGTGTAATTTTTGTAAGATTTGGACTCAATTCTTTTTCCTCCCAATTCTTTCTTGCCAGGGATTAACCCATTTTGATGAGATCCTACAAGAAGCAGATGGCATTATCCTTTCTCGTGGAAATCTGGGGATAGATCTTCCACCTGAGAAGGTCAGATTCCCAAATAAATATTGTAGATATTAAGTTTTCATGCCTTAAGGGATTATATTTTCTTAAGGTTTGTCCTGATGTTTTGTGCAATGAATGGCAGGCTAATAGAATTGAAGGGTTGCATTTTATGTATATTGTTAAAAAAATTAGTATAGTTGGGTGGAGCGTTTATTTGGCAGAGTCTAGTTTCCGGTTAATATTACTTCGGAGGTTGGTAGTCCCTTGATCAGAATATTATGATCAGAATATTATGTGGATATTCTGAATATTTTCAGAAGAGGTTCTTCTACCGAAAGGGATGCTTTTTTGATAGTTCTACCGTCTACCAAAAAGAACTTTTTGTTCTTCCACAAATGCGATGAGATCCTGGTAGTACGTGTTGAGGCTCATTCAGGGGCCAATTTGTAATTTTCTGTTACTCAAGGGACTGTTTTGTAATTATCTGAAATTCAAGGATTATATTATGAACATTTTTTTCCTTTTAATAAGTATACCAGGCTGATCTTCTAACAAAGAGCTGAACGATTAACTCATAGTTGTCAATTTCGTTTTGGACCCCAATACAACTTCATTTCAAATGAAATGTTGCTGCTGGTTCTGCATTTCATTGTTTTATTTCAAAGTTCCATTTTGGTAAAATTTACAAATTAAAAATAGAAAAATTATAAAAAAAGTGAAATTGACATGCCATTATATATCTTTAATTCATTTTACTAAATAAGAATATAATATGTTATTTCTACATGCCAAATAAATAATTATAAGTCATCTTTGTTTGTAACAACATTCGTTATGATCTTATAACATTCACTCTCAGCTCTCATCTCTACTTATTATTGTCGCTATCTAAAATAATATAACATAAACATGTTCACATATTCATTGACGGTTCGTTCACCAGAAGTCTGCCTCATAATTGTCTATGATGAACAAGGAAAGAAATTTGACCCACCTAGACGTTGTCCATGTAGTGATATTTTTTTTATACAAATTCTGTGTATAAAGATAGTTAGCCAAACACAACTTTGAAAAGTAAACAAAACAAGTTTTTAGTGTATGCGTCATTGTGGCGCAGCCCGGATCTGCGATCGAAGCGTTAGATCAATCTCCCGAGGGATTGATCGAATCCAAGAAGGATTCCAGCCACTAGGGCACAAACAGAACCATGTAACCAAGCATGGAACACACAATGAACTCAGAAATCCGTTTATTGATTGAAATTAAGCATGATAAAACAATAGATCTCTTTTGTTTATATAGAACATTTTGTTTCTAAAACTAATCAAGATATTGAAAATAGTAACATACCTATTCCTAATCAAATTAGAATTTTAGAAAGCAATTCTATTTAAGTAACTAATTGATATTACTAATTTAGATGGATAGGGATTCCCTGATTGAATCAGGAATCATGTGGACCCCATTAGATGATCCCAAGGTGGCCTGCGGGCCCTTAGTCTTCTGTCGGGCTGCATCACATTGTTGTGAGGACTTGGGATCTTGGAACAGTTCTTCTACTGTAATGTGCTCAATGATCTCTATTACTATTATTATTATTATTATTATTATTATTATTATTTTTATTTTGTTTCTAACTGTTTGGACCCAACAACTCCATTATTGTTGATTTTCCCCTGGTTCCTGCTGCTAATAATCCTCCTTGGCTTTTGTAGGTGTTTTTATTTCAAAAGGCTGCTGTTTACAAGTGCAACATGGCTGGAAAGCCTGCAGTGGTTACTCGTGTAGTGGACAGTATGACAGACAACCTAAGACCCACTCGTGCTGAGGCAACTGACGTAGCCAATGCAGTATTAGACGGTAATTTCTTATTTCAGAAAGTCACTTTAAAAAAAATGTTGGGGTACTCAGAAGATTCAACTAGTCTTGTATCAATCATTTTCTTTACTCGGCTAGCGCATGCACTATTGAATACTGCCTTGAATCTACTAGCCCATACCTATGATGCATGGATACTTCAAAATGGGCAACGTATCGTATCCGATACTTAACTTTTTATGTGTAAAATCCGTGTCCCTGTGGTGTCTATTGCGTGTTCTTGCCGTATCCATGTCGAATTTGTGCATGCCCATACTGGCATAAACCAAGTTATGCTTTAATAACAATCCTTATGTTTGAGGCATTTTTGGACTTGAATATTCTTAATATTTTCCTTAAATGGCTGCAGGAAGTGATGCAATTCTTTTAGGTGCGGAGACTCTTCGGGGTTTGTACCCTGTTGAGACTATCTCAATTGTTGGTAAAATTTGTGCTGAGGTAATTTTGATTGTACTGAGATCTATACAACCTGGAAACTCTGTGATACTCCAATATTTGGATTTGTACGGTTGTACTACATTGGAATGTGCTCTAACAATACAGGTTCACATAATTTTTGCCATGTTTGGTTTTCCTCAAGATTATGTTACATGCATGATTCATGATCATGTGTGTTATGTAGTTTTTTGTGCAGTTTCCCATTTGGGGGGGGGGGGGGGGGGGTGGACAGATCCAATTTGTGGTGTGAGATGTCTTAAGAAGGGATAAGGATTATCATTTGTATGGGAAGGGGATTAGCTCTCACATTTTTTCTACTTGTATGCTGACATGGGCTGCTTTTGTCTTTTATTTTATTTATTTTTCTACTCTTATTTCATTTAATAATTTTTTTCTCATTGCCAATCAAGGATTAGAACTTTGTTGATTCCACACATTTTAATTGCTTTATTAAACAGTAACTTAAGATAATTTTGTTAAATGTATATGGGACTTATTTGGGTACGGATGCCTTGTACACCTGGTGGTCATATTACATTGTGTTAAATCTGGTAACATATTTCATCTCCATTTGAGTTTATTTAAAGCAAGTGTCTAGTACCTGAGATATTATTTTGATTACATGCAATCTTCACCACCTAAGATTCTGGTTAGTCCGAAAGCTACTCATTCGGACATCTTGCAATTCATATAAGCTGCTGTGTATCTGCAGGCAGAGAAGGTTTTCAACCAAGACCTGTATTTCAAGAAGACTGTCAAATATGTTGGAGAACCAATGACCCACTTGGAATCTATTGCTTCATCTGCGGTATGTTCTTGGTGTTCATATTTCATCTCTTTCTATGAATTTTTTATGCTTATGATAATGGAGAGTGACCTAGTATTCAGTGCTTACACGATAATCTAGTGAAGGCAGAGAAAATAAACAATTAGGCCAAACTTTCTTATTTGCACTCCTACAATACACTGTTTATATGCTTGATTCTTGTTTAGGTACGTGCAGCAATCAAGGTGAAGGCTTCTGTTATTATTGTCTTTACTTCATTGGGAAGGGCTGCAAGGTATTTCTCTGATGCTTATCCATATATAATCGAATTTATGATCATACTTATATGCTCTTGCAATTTAAAGGGCAAGCTGTTTGTTCTGCATCTTTTCTAGTTCATGCGAACTTTACATGAGGAGAGAAAGGACAAAGGACTCTTAGAATTTTTTATTTTTTATTTTTTTTAATCAAAGACTAGGGTTTTGCTAATTTCCAAGAAAATGATGGATATTTGATATATTCTTTTGTATCAGAGAGATAGATGAGCTAGGGTTGAGATGCAAAGACAGGATCTGCTCCCATTAGAAAATGCTAAAAAAGAAAAACAGAAGCAGGAGTAAGATTTTGAGAGGTTGAGTACCTATTTTTCATAACAGTAAAATTAGAAGTAAAAATTTCAAAAAAGTATATAAAGTACATGAAGATTTGAATATTTCAAAAAGTATAAAAGTTTTCCATAATTCTTTCAATCAAGTCCTCTCCATAAAAAAAGTTTTAAAAATGCCAAAAATCCCCTTCCCTTATGAAATGTTTTTATCTTTTATTAATCTTTTCCTCCCCAAAACCAACCATTTTGATTTGCTGAAGTGGGCCCCACTAGGTCATTTGGGTTGAACTTCATTTTTCTTAAATGATTTGTTAAAGGGAAAATTTGAAAAATGACATAAGGGTGTTTTATCATTTTTTAAACTTTTGTTCTGGTGAGTACTTGATAGAAAGAAATATGGAAAACTTTTATGCTCTTTTGAAATAATCAAATTTTCATGTAGTTTTTTGAAAATGAGGCAGAAGTTTTATACCTTTTTGAACTTTTCCTGAATAAGAAAGATAAGATGATAAAAGGGATGACAGAGATAATAAAAAGGGAGGTAATGCGATGAGTATATTAGAAAAATGAGCTGAATATATCAGAGGAAGAAAGAGATGGTTGACTTACGTTTGCTTGTATGGAACCTCAGGCTGTTTAGAGTGATAACTGGTACCATGAACGTTATATATAATCACTTCACTTAGTGAATTATGTAGAACAGAGTGAACTCAAAAAAGAACATGATCTCTATTAAGACTTTTGTAGAGAGGTTACATAAATGGAAAACTGGATGAGGCAATGCCCAAATATAAAAGGTATTCAATAGATAAATTAGGTGTAAAGGTTTTCAAATAATGAAAATGTGTCTAAAAATAGTGGTGAATGATACTATTTTCTTCTAGAATGTGCATGTGCATTGTTCTCTAGATATCTTAGAGGTTTCTTACATATGTTTATTGTGAAAATGCAGATTGATTGCAAAATATCGGCCAACCATGCCAGTGCTATCAGTTGTTATTCCACGACTTAAAACAAACCAACTTCGATGGAGTTTTACAGGTGCATTCGAGGTATACCTGGGGCTTGCCTAAATATAGTGGATTACTCAGCATGCAGTAACTGTTTTTAAGTCTCCCTCTTTTTCTAGTTCAGACATACTTTTTCTTGTTGGTTTATGACAGTTTTGTTTATTCCACTACCAGTCACGAATAATAAAGGTGCATTTGGCCTTAAGAAAACAGGGAATCTGAGTTCCCAGCAGGTGAAACAACAGAGTTTTTATTTTGTGGGGCTGACACATGAATGCCTTGAAATATTCTAGAGTTTCATCTCTGCAAAATAGCAACTTCTTGCAGACTCTATGGAGTCCAGGGTTTCAGCAGTTGTCCATAGTCCAGGCCTGGACTTATCATCGCCAACACTACCTGAAGTGGCTGGTTCTCATCTATATGAGAATAAAATTTACTGATTCAACCTTATTCCTAGCAAGCAATAAAAATAATTTAAAGAAAATAAAACTATAAAATCATTAACATGCTTATGATGCTTCTCATGCCTGTATTTCTTCCTCATTTTCGAGGGGGCATGGAAGTGAAGGGGTTTAAGGACCTCTGTGTTCATTTTGGATGAACTGGCATTTGAGAGGATTTTTATACCAATAAGCAGAGAGAGAGAGAGAGATGGTACCTCGCCAGGGCGATGGCTGGGCTGACAAGCAGATGCATGGTCGTTGGTGCTTGGTGCTCTGTGAAGAGAGAAGACGAGGGAGGGCTTTGAGAGACGTGGGAACGGAATTTGAATAGAATTAATAGTAACTTGTATCCCTTATTGTCCAAAAACAATGGTTGATTAAAGAGTCCGGATCCCCTGTTTTGATTAAATTGAATAGAATTAGTAACTTCCATCTCATAAAAAACTCCAGATGTCTAAATCATCTCCAAAGCTGCAGTGTCCCACATGCCAAAACCCTTTATTTTTTTCTTTTTATGGTTTTTTTTAAAGGAGAGCTCTTTGAGTGCTGACGTGGCAAAAGAAATTCTATTATTTTAATATATATATATATAGAGAACTAGCAGTGATGACCCCGAGCCAAATAATAAAAATATATTTAATCTGATTGGTTTCTCTAAAATACTGTATATGGATAAAAAAATAAAGTAATATAAATAAATATATTATTTAGCAAAAAAACTAAACTAATATATATAATTTAGCTTGAAATGCTACTGTCATATAACTATATAAAAAAAGTAGAACGACGATGATAATTGGAATTTTTTACTATAAAGCTAAAAAAATAAAAATAAAACACCACTACGCATGATAGATATTTTTTCTATCATTCATCAAACAAGTCCCATAGATGATGTAAATAACTTAAAATGACAATGATCTTTATTTGGTAGGTCCCACTCATATGGTATACGGGCCACATTTTTTGAGTTCCATAAAACTTGTATTGGATGACACATAAGTGAAAGGGTTGATATTTTTTTGTCACAAGATTTGAATAGTCGGTCCCTTAGAAGCTTCTTTTGTGTTATATTGGCAACATTGGGTTTTAATTGCATTTTGCAACCACTTTGTGGTAGCACGTGATTTTTATAGGTGGGCCCACAAATGGATGGCCCTCTAGGCACATGATATCACATACTTCTTTTTTGGACTATTGATTACTTAAATTATGGTCCAACTAAAGTAATATCAAACGGATCCATCCATGCAACCACATTAAGTAATAATTTTCACAAAACCCTTTACAAATTTCTATAGGGAGCCCACTGATGGACGACCCTATACTTATATCGTATCAAATGATCTTTAAAAATATTGTCCATTTAAACATGATCCACATCAGGAAAGATAAGAATCAGGAAGTAGATAATATTTGAGACGTACATTTCAAGAGTGGAGTTAAAGTTGAGTGAATGAGGTGTATAGGATTTGTAGTGATTGGTTATTTTGAGATTTGTAGAGAATGAGAGAGAGAATTATTTCTATTAGAGATTTTAGGAGTTGTTTGAGAGAGATTTAAGGTGAGGTGACATTTTAAATGAGAGAATCTTAGGAAAGGAAGATTAGAAAAGTTGCATGGCACCTTAAATAACTATATGTTTTTTGTTCTTATATTTTTTATTTATAGGAGAACTCTTGTGCTGCTGACATGGCACTCTCTATGACCTCCCTTCCTATTTCTTTAATATATAAAACTATACAACATGCATGCGCCCAACGCAGGCTATGATAAAAAAATAATTAAGATTTTAAGTTGAAATATTTGTAAATATTTAAATAAATTATAAATGAATACAAACAAAGAATTTTGAAAGAACGGGTCAAAGAAAATGGGAAAGTTGAAGAGTAATTATGAATTAGGCAATGACACAGTATTGTATTTTTGACGCAACCACATTCTTTTCAATGAAGTGCAAACATCTTTTGTTTTTTATTGGTAACATGACTTGAACCCACTACCTCAAGGTTGCAATAGTAAGCACCTTCCATTTTGCCACGGGTTCTAGTTGCACCTTCCATAAATTGCTAACATCTTTTTCGAAGGGTTCATTTTGAAAAGTTAAAATAACACTTTACAATTTTCCTTTCTATCCCTCTTTGTGAGAGGATTTTCATTTCCTACCCTCTCTGATGCAAGCTGCATTAAAAAAAAAAAAAAACAGTAACTTTAAATTTTATTAAAATTGGAGAGGCTGCATTGTTTTGTAGGCCAAAAGACCAATGGTAGTTTACAACAGGAGGCCCTGGCCCCGGTGCAGCCCGATTAATTGAGAAGTAGACCCATGGCCAGGGGCGGAACTAGGATTGAGGCTATGGGGGGGCCATTGTGAAAAAAAAAAAAATTTCTTGGGGGGGCCATGTGTAAAAAACTGCTTTAAATTTTAAAATATCTAATGGGCCTTACTGTAATTTTTGGGTTTGGGAGGCGGGGGGGGGGGGGGGTGCGCCCTAATTCTGCCCCTGCCCATGTCCATGTGCACATCCAACCTGTTGAAGAATAAATCTATAGAGATTTGCCCTGACTCGGTAAATCAAGAATAAAGCTGTAGAGATTTACTTTGTCTTATCTTTGCAAGTCAATAGATATTTATTTTCTTAGGGGCATGTTTGTGTAATTTTGGACTTCCATGTCTGAGGTTCCGCACCAACTCCCCACCCCCCAAATGGGAAATGGTTTTCCGTGGATTGAAAGAAAATTGTTCTTTTTTGTTTACTCATTCCGCACAGAAAAGTACCGCACTGAACCATGAAAAAGCAAATCATTTTTTCTAGAGTCGGTGTTGCACAAACATGCCCTTTAGAGCTGTTCCTTTCTTCAAATCTTATCTTACTTAGTTCTACAAAGGATCCAATCTTATTATGATATAAACAAAAACAAATCAAAGCAATTTTCTCAATTTCTTGGAACTAAATTTAGAAAGAAGATGAATTCGGCCATTTGAAGGGATTTGCTCACATTATAAAAGGATGTCTTCAAGTGAAAGTATCTCCCTAGACCAGTTGCCCAAAAAACTAAACTTGGGAGCGTGCAATAGTAATACTAATGATAATGATAATGATAATAACAATAATCTATAAAAAAAAGTTTAACTCAAATTAATTCTTGCTAATACCCAATGCATATCGCTAAAACCAATGCATATCAATGGATACATATCATCTTGGGGTGGCGGCTGTTATGCCCTTTGCTGCAGCTCTTTTTTTATTATTATTATTATTGTTTGACTTTATGTAGGAAGGAATTTCAAGGGTGTACAAGCAAGCAACTGGATATGGGTTTAAAGGTGTTTTGGCAACTCTTCTATTCCTTTTATCATTGCTTGACAAAACAGTAGTTGAAAAATAAATAAACAAAGAACTTTTCTCATAAAGGTTTAAAATTGTCAAATGAAGATCGACTCTCCAGCACAAAAATGTTGCGGGAAACTTATAACTTGTCAAACTCCTAGGGTAGCTTTATCTCTGGTTTATCTTTTCAGCTAGTTTATTGAAGTACCATCTTTAAAACATCTTTACTAATTGGCACAGAAAATTCTAATTCATTTAGTTTTTTGATTTTGTACACTAAAAATAGTACGTTCTGATAAAATAGATGTGCCCGGCCTATTATTCCCTCTAATTTGTTAATATTTCTTCTGTAGTTCCTTTTATGTGATTGAAATAGTTGATGAGTGCTGTGCTGTTTTACGTTATGTGTGCAGGCAAGGCAATCACTCATAGTAAGAGGACTTTTCCCCATGCTTGCAGATCCTCGACATCCAGTAAGTTCTCTTTTCAGCAGCTTCCTTGTCAAATCATAGAGAAAACTCCTAGCTTTGGCATGAGTTTATTTCAACTTCATGGCTTTTTATAAAAGAACATGGTCTATTTGTTTATCCTGGTGTTATTGTATTCCTGATACTTTCCATCCAATACTATAGACAGAAAGGTATGAGTTGCTCCATGCCTCCCTCCATCATTGGAAACACATGGGCATGTCTATGACAGTATGGTTATCCAGTGTTTTGACATGCTTTATTTAGTTGTCGAAGTAAAAATCCAACTAATCGGGTAGCCCTTACTGTTACTGCTCATTTAATGGATAGCATGCATAGTTGCTCCATGCCTCCATCATTGGAAACACATGGGAATGTCTCCGACAGTATGGTTATCCAGTGTTTTGGCATGCTTTATTTAGTTGTTGACATAAAAATCCAACTGATTGGGTAGCCCTTACTGTTACTGCTCATTCAATGGATAGCATGCAATCAGATGTTTAAAACCGAAGTAATCTGCCCTTCTGCACTGGATTGGTTAAAATGCATATTGGACAGTTTGGTCTATCCTCGGTATATATTTGTTTCCATCCTGGGCCCACCACTGGTTGGATCGACTCAGTGGGTGGTCCAGATCACCGTAAATCTGTCAATTTATTTGTTAAAGATGGGATGAAAAATACCAGACTTCCTAAATGCTATACTTGACACGTTATGCCTGTTTTCTTAGCCTGTACAAACTAATATTTTAGTATCACATATTTTAAAATGTTAGCATGCTAATTTTGTATGGATTTTTCATGTTCTTTTCTTTTCTATTCTCTTTTAGTTCTCCCATGGTGATTTGTATTTTGGTTGTACTGGTAACTAAGCTCACATTGCATTAAATTTGAATCTTCCATGTGTATGACTCATTGTTGACACTTGACACGGTTCACTTTTTTGAACCTTCTTCAGGCTGAGTCTACAAATGCCACTAATGAGTCAGTTCTTAAGGTTGCTCTTGATCATGGCAAGGCATCTGGCTTAATTAAGCCTCACGATCGAGTTGTTGTTTGCCAAAAGGTAGGAGATGCATCGGTGGTGAAGATTATTGAGCTAGAAGATTAACTCCTGTTTTTTCCTTGGTTGTCGTGGACTTCGGTGACGGACTTTTGAATGTTATGTAATGAGGCAATGCCACTCTTTAATCTGTTTTTGAATTCTGGTCTGTGTTAGGCTTGATGCCTAGTGCTGATTTTTAATGTGTCATCTGTAGAAGTACTGGCCCGTTTTGTTCAACATAAACAGTGGCTGTTAAACTTCATTTTATGCGTAAACCGTTCATGTGTTAGGATAATGCAGGTAAATGGATTTACACACAACAGGAGCATTTTAATTTTTCAACTGTTGGTCTAATCACCTCAAGATTACATAAAATATTAAATCTACATCTTCCAACTAGGATGATAATCATTTAACCATATCTTACCCACAATGAGACTCAGAACATCTCATCCCATTCTGTACCTTGTGGTGGTTAGATTAAACACAATGAAATTACACAATAATGGGATCGACATATCTTACACAAAATGAGACTTGAGAACATCTTATCACATTCTGTAACTTGTGGTTGTTAGATTAAACGCAATCAAATTACACAATCATTGGATCGAACATCATAGGATTAATCTCTGGTAGCTATGTGGGGCACCTCCCTTCCACGTAAACAATCAGGGTTCTACGTAAACAACCAGGGATTAATCCTTGACTGTAGCAATGATGGAGGGACTTGGGTGTGTGCATGATGGGTGTTGATATTCAACCCACAGTGGCGTCTTGACTCTTGAAGCCATTATTTATTGAGAATTATTGCTATTGTTTCCATGGGCCGGGCCAGACCCAGGTGAAAAATCATCATTTGCAGTAACATCCGACTGCACAGGTCTTATTCATAGTTTTAAAAACTAGACTAGACTACATGGTCAGGCCTGAAACCAGTGCCCTGGACTAAGCATTATGCTGGTAAATAATCAGTCCAAATATTTTATGGTGGAGCCATTATGAACCAGTGGGTTTAACCACATCTAAATTGATCCAATCTTTGATTTATCGTGCTTTTGTTTTTTGGTCATGACATCAAGGTTGGCCTCGAACCCGTTCCAACTTAACAATTCAGTCAGTTTGGACTGGACATCCAACCAATTGTTTTGACCAGTAATCTTTAACACCTAATTGCTGCTTCCTAGATGGCAGGCTTGCTAAGTAGCTGTACCTGAGTTTAAAAGCCACCCTAGTCATCCTGACTGATACCAGTCCACTTATTTGGCAAAGTACGAGGGAGGCAAGGTAATTGGGTGTAACCGAGTTAGAATTTCTTAAAACTTTATGTAATAGCTTATATATGTATCAGCAAGAGATGCGCCCGTGGCCTAATGGATAAGGCGCTTGACTTCTAATCAAGCGATTGTGGGTTCGAGTCCCACCGGGCGTGAATGTTTCTTTTTTTTTATTTCCTTTCTGCCCCTTGAGCGACCCATTGGGTCCATAATGATTTTGCTAACTTTAAGTAATTTGGGTAATCTATTTGATATTGGACTGGTAAGTTTTCTTTTCATTCTGAAAACTAGAAAAATAGTTTTTAAACTAGGCCCATAATTTATTCTTATTTCTGAGAAATGGCAAAACTATTTTCATTGAAACCCCATGATTAGCTCAATTCTGAAAAGGCCCCTTTAATGTTTGAAATTCTATGTAGGTGCCTTCTGGTTAAAAACAATTTTAAGTAAGTTGGTTTTTCTATTTTCTACTAGCGTCATAAATTTTGCCTCTTTTTTTTTTTTACCCCACCTTATGGGGTTGGGACCCACTAGACCTCGGAAGAGATATCAAAGCCCTTAGGTGAGGGAAGGTGGTATGCACAGGTTCGAACCCTGGGTAGCCAAGTGAGAACTACAGTGGTAAGTGGCTGTCTCATTTTACCTTAGGTGTTTTTTTTCCTTTTTTTTAAAGGAAAAATGGCCATAGAATTTTGGTGGTCCATTGACGTCATAAAAAAAAAAAGGAAAAATGGCCATAGAGTTTTGGAGGTCCATCGACATTATAGAAAGCAAACTGCACCCGTTGCTCTACTAACAAATTTGAGGAAATTATGCAAATTATATTGGATGTGTTTTTTTCTCTTCTTTTAATACAGTCCTTGCCTTTTAGCCAAAAAAAATAATATATATATTGGATGTAGAGTGTTCTATCGTAATCAGATTATGGTGATTAAAAAAAAAACAGAGAGAGAAAAAAAAAAAAAAAAGAATTATCATACTTACTTCGTATGGTCATTGTGTTCTTCAAGTGCAATTTCAAATTTCAGATGAAGGGAATTTTTATAAGAAAACTACTGGGCCTAATTTGTTTTATGGAGTTGAATATTGGGAGGAAGAAGCGCAAAGAAGCGGAAGTTCAAGACACCAGGAAATGTGTGCTAGGAGGAAGGATGTTTGAAGTCACCAGAATAGTAGAATTAGGAATATAATTTAAGAATCCATTCCTTGATTTTTGGATCTTCTTATCGCTTCTTTAATCTTTATGGTCCAACATTCAAAGTTTTGTTGTATTTATAAGATAAGACAAATGTAGCAAGATGTCAATGTGATTATCAGTGCCAGATTTAGGAATAAGAATATAACAGAAAACTTAAAAGTAGCTGCAATGAAAGAAAAAATTCAAGAACTGTTTTCTGGCAGAAGAGATGGTATGGGGTCTGCATAGAAGTCCTAAATAGGACTCGGCAGGTCAACTGAGAGAAGGAGACTGCTTAAGAAGACACTGGGCCAAGTGATGAGTAAAGACAATCACCATATGGAGTTACTAAGAGCATCATTACTAATAGGATTAAGTAGAGGAGCAATCATGTAAAGCCAATGCTGAATAGATGATTTAGGCAATGAGGACAAGGATTTTGCTGGTTTAATCTGGAATCAACTTCAGATTGATGGGATGATGCTTTTATGTCCATACCCTACCATAGTTGTTAACGGGCACCTTCAACCAGGGAAGAGCTATGGTTTTAAGGCTCGGCAAGGCTGGGTAGAAGCTTGCGTTACCTAGTCTGCATTTCTTTATCATCCTTTTTTGTTCTAGAGCCTCCCTCAGATCGATTTCTAAGCTTCCCACGTCTCTAAATGAAAAGGTTTCAATGGACAGGCAAGGTCATGCCGAATGGGTTCGGGCTCTAGAGGCCGCAGAACAATATGCTTTAAAGGCAAAATGAGATATCGCAAGTCCATCTCAAAACTAAATATGATTCTATCAAGGGTGATGGCAACAATGATTGAAGACTTGTTACGAGTGATGGTGATCAAGAGACAAATAGGTATGCCCCATCCATTCAACATAATATGCATGCTACCCTAAACTGCACATGGATTATTGCTTTTCTTTTAGAAGGCAAGTGTCAAGTTCAAACCCAAATCTCAAGAGTTCACCACCTTAGACTAACTACTCTGCTGTGTGCAAATTGGCATCAAAGTATGCAAACACATCAGGTCTGCCTAATCTATCCAAACTCACCTTTATACCTTGGTGGTGTGGAAGAAACAATATCCCAAAAATGATTTTAAATTTCTGTATGTGCTACCTCGAAACTCAGCAGAACAAATCCAATTCACATCCAATGCACCCTCTGCTCTGCAATAGAGCCTAATTTTAACGTATCTATTGAGCGTTAGTTACATATAAGCAATCCCAAAAGATCAGTTGATATATATTTTTTCATCACGTATCACTCGAAAAGACGGAGAATTTACTAAATAAACTCAATTCATTAAACTAATTAAAGTCATAATAAAGTAGTAAGTATTAGTCTGAAATCCTTATTCCATAATCATTTGAATTGAAACTAATAGCTGATATATAAAATCAAAGTCACCCTTAAGCTTAAAGCTAAATTTATCTTAAGTCTATGTAATTTTGTAATCCTTTATCAACTTCCAAGCCCAGCAGCATCTAACCTTCACAACTGAAACAGGCATTCATGACATATATAGAGTTAGTTAAATCAAAACAAGTAAATAAAAGCACAATTAAAACATATAGAGCTAACCTTGATGGCATGTAATGCATATACGGAAAAAATGAAAAAAAAAAAATTTATGGGTTGGAAAAATTAGAACACTAAGTTATTTTGACATTATACAAATATTTATAGATAGAACATCACCTTACTAATTAATGCCCCACCAACTTCTTATGTTCTTCCAAGTCAGTATTTCTTTCAAATATCTGATTGCATTTTGTGCATTTTATTTTCAGTTTTGGGTGTACGTCGTCATTGTGTGTGGAGTGAGCCGAAGGTTTGTCAAAGGATTTTGGCTCATTTTTCCACTTCTGGGAGCACAGCAGACATTTGCGCTGGTCTACATAGCGCCGGTGATCTTGTTCAGACAAAGGCATCTGCAGATGTTTATCAATCAATGAATAGTAAATGATACTTGTATAGTTAAAAAAATGTAAATAATCTTTTTATGAAACTGAATGGAGTGAATCTAAATTTTCAATTGTTGTTATGAAGAGAAAAAAAAAATCTGAATCTTTAAGGAAAGGTTTTAAGTTGGAGAGATAAGTTAGCATGAACTCCTTTACAAGATAATGGAGTGGGACTACAGATTTTTTCAACTCCAATGCAATAAATTCAATGTTTTTTTTTTTTTTTTCGGGTGGGGGGAGGTTGTCACCAAAAATAGATTTTGCTGTGGCCTAAGAGGGGGGAATGGATGGACCCGAAGACCATCCACATAGCCAATTATGAATCAAGTTAAGGTGGGCTGAGAGGACCGGCTAATCTGTTAGGATGGCATGTGTGACATGGGAACAAAGGATTGCATTATCCTCGTAGATTTACAACAGCTCACAAAGATTTACAAAATGGATAATCGGTTCAAGCTGGATTTTTCATGGGATAGCCTAATATTAGTGTGTTTTCTAGTGTTTTTTTATTTTTCTTGGAATTTTTCCACTTCAATTGGCAAGATCTTTACCCTGCTCAATAGTTTGATAGTTTTCTCACTAGTTTCTCATGAAACTTCACAAGGAATTTTATTCCAAACTCTTCATGGCTTTATATTTTATTTCATAGGACAAAAAAAAAAAAAAAACATTGCATTCAGATTTTTTTTATACTTAATGACTAATCTCATTAAATTTTGATAATCTTGATTTAATACTTTAAAAAAATTATTTGTCAAGGAAATATAAAACTACCCCTTGTATAATTGTTGATATACATGAAGAAGTTGTCTTCCCCACTACAAGGATGCCCCTCATGAGAGGAGAAACTTTTTTTTTTCTTTGCTGAGAAAAGGAGAAACGTTTTTAAGATTCGGATTGCTTGAGCCTTTCTAAAAGAAGACCAAGATTCCCTCCTATTTCTTTTGTCAGTAATTTAATCAGATTGTTTTTTTTTTTAAATTCAAACTAAGACCCATAGTTTTTTTTTTAATCTCTATCCTTACTATTGATGCCCCAAAGTTCTGGATTCGTTCATCAAATTCAAGTGGCCCCACAAGTATTCTAAATACAAATAGTAACCAATCCCTTTAATCCGCGAGTAGACCATTTTTTTCAGCCCTCTCTGTAACGACACCAAACCCGGAACCCTGACATGATATTGTCCGCTTTGGGCCTCGGCCCGCGCAGATTTATTCCTTTGTAGCTGGCCCGCAGGCTGGCCCCAAAACACGTCATACCAAGTCAAGGGGGGTTCGCACATATAAGCCCGAGATCTGTGCGGTCTCTTGGCGATGTGGGATCTGACAATCCCCACCACTCAGAGGAGAGCTGCCCTTGGCTCTGATACCATTTCTGTAACGACCCGGCCCACCTGGTATAATATTGTTCGCTTTGGGCCTCGGCCTGCACGGTTTTGTTTCTTGGATCGGGCCCGCAGGCATTCACATCCAAAACGCGTTATACCAAGTTAAGAGGGGCTCGCACATATAAGCCTACTCTTCGGGCGCTTCTTAAGCGATGTGGGATTGGGTTCCCTGCCTTACTCTCGGCTGACCCGGGTTCTTACAATCCCCACCACTCAGAGGAGAGCCGCCCTCGGCTTTGATACCATTTCTGCAACGACCTGGCCCACCTGGTATAATATTGTCCGCTTTGGGCCTCGGCCCACACGGTTTTGTTTCTTGGATCGGCCCACAAGCATCCACATCCAAAATGCGTTATACCAAGTTAAGAGGGGCTCGCACATATACGCCTAGTCTTCGGGCGCTTCTTAAGCGATGTGGGATTGGGTTCCCTGCCTTGCTCTCGGCTGACCCGGGTCCTTACAATCCCCACCACTCAGAGGAGAGCCGCCCTCGGCTCTGATACCATTTCTGTAACGACCCGGCCCACCTGGTATAATATTATCCGCTTTGGGCCTGGCCCGCACAATTTTGTTTCTGGATCGGGCCTGCAGGCATCTATATCCAAAACACGTTATACCAAGTTAAGAGGGGCTCGCACACTGACCCGGGTCCTTACAATCCCCACCACTCAGAGGAGAGCTGCCTTCGGCTCTGATACCATTTTTGTAATGACCTGGCCCACTTGGCATAATATTGTTCGCTTTGGGCCTCGACCCGCATGATTTTGTTTCTTGGATCGGGCCCGCAGGCATCCACATCCAAAACGCGTTCTACTAAGTTAAGAGGGGCTCACACATATAAGCCTAGTCTTCGGGCGCTTCTTAAGCGATGTGGAATTGGGTTCCCTGCCTTGCTTTCGGCTGACCCTGGTCCTTTCACTCTCCCTCTCCCAAAATCAAGTGGTTGAACTCTCTTACTCTCTTCTTTCTACTCTTAACATATTTCCACCTACTTTCATGCATTTTAATTTATTTATGTTTGCTGATGTAATTTTCTCTGGTTTGATGACTATTTAATTGGCTGAACTATTTTTATTTAGTTGATATTGTAATAAGATATACTGTTGAATGTTAAGTACTTATATATGTTTGTCATTTGATATAAATTTTTTATTGTATTTAGGGATGTAGATCTGGTCGACGTTTGATTAATATTTTATATCCATGTCAATTAGTTTGAATTGTTCAACATGAAGTTGTGGGGGTCTTTAAATAGATTTTGACAAAGAGAAAACTGTGTGGATTGGCTATTTTGTGGGAGATGATTAGGATTTATTTGATCTGGACTCTTTTTCTTTCTCATGCAAGTTACCATTCAAGTGGGCCATGTTGCTATAATGTTCATTTGTTTCTAGTTTCTAAACTGTTCACTCATTGATAAATTGATTTTAAAAAGAGATGCAATAACGATAGTACTTGCTATGCATTTTACAACGTTAGTTATTTGTTATGTTATTATCTTACTTTTTTTCTTTTTTATTTTTTAAATTTAGGTCCACCAAATGCTTTTAAAAATAATAATTGGAGTTTTACATTGGAATCATTAGAAGTCAAGCTCTAGACTCCTTGATTCTAAGTGCTTCCCTTCCAAGTCTTGCTATTATCTTTTTCTATATATTTCTTTTCTATTGCTGCATTTTTGTTTTTAATAGTATATCTTGTTTAACTGTTCCTAGATCTAAACATCATCTAAAAAAAAAATGATTGCAAATTTTAACTGATTTTTCAAAAAAAAAAAAAACCCCATATTGTAAAATGAACTGGAACAAAACCTAACAAATCCAATCAAAATATATGAAGATTTTCACACAATTCTGTCAAGAAATTACCTCCAACGATCTTCAAAAGATGGGAAATGTCTATTGTGTTTCTCACGAAATTCCACAAACAGAAAGAAAATGATACAAATTAAAGAGAAGGCAAACAGACACTATAATAGAAGGAGAGAGAGAGAGAGAGAGAGAGAGCAGACTTTTTAAATGAATAACAACATGCAAAATCTACTTCTACAGTTCTACTTTCAATTTTCACATGCGTAGGATGTCTTGGTGCTTTTAAAATGTACTTTCGGCGACTGAGAGTTAATTAGTGTGCTGGTCATATTAAAAGCTTTAAACGGTCGAAGATGATCAACCTTTAATGGAATGATATTTTACTAAGTCATTAGTTTGATTGAAATTTGAATCCACCATAAAATAGAGAATGTAAAAAAGACAGCTTTTATTTGTATGCTTTGTACATGCTCAATTTTACCGTGTGTCCAACACCTGTTGCAGTCAAATTGGCAAAATCTCATCTAAACTTTCAATACGGACCGAACCCAACCCACTATGGTACTGTTTTAGACCAGTTCCCTCACCCATGGAATGCATGACCGAGAGACCTCCTGCCTTAATTTTCCATTAGCCCAATAACCCGTACTTAGCACGATATCTCCATGCACTGTAAAATAAATAATCATATACTAAAAAAAATTACCTCTTTCCATAGGACAATTTGAATAAAATAGAAATAAAGAAATTGGAGCAAAAATGATATAATTACATAAGAACAACTCAAACATGAGTGGTTTGAAGAAAAAATGAGTGGTTAGTTGCATGAGTAGTTTACATAACCATCGGTCAAAATTATAACCAACGGTCAAAATTGAGGCCAAAACCTTCTAATTTAATATATTATAATTTGTTTTTAGACATGCGTTGTATGTGACTGTGAGATACCAACATTCAACTCGATCTACGATGCTTTTTTTTTTTTTTTTTTTTTTGTAAAATTAAGTGTGGATTGAGCGGGTTACGAGTGCTAACTTTGGCCCGACCTCTCTCTCTCTCTTAAATGGAAATCGGCCAGCACAAAGACACTCTATCAGTTCCCATTCGAATGGAGGAATCTCGAGTGCTGCTGATCCAGACATTCTATCTTATGGGTCCCGCAAATGATGTGAATATCCCTAAAATACCTAGGTGAAAGATTCCAACACCTATATATATATGCAAGGTTTAAATCCCTGAGCTAGAAATGCACATGGTCCACTCACGTAGATGTTTTGATCGATGCACCGTGGGCCACACATGTTGCTTTGGGGAGGATAGAATAGAGAGGATAGGGCTGGCTATGGGCCTGTTCAGGCCAAACACAACCTGAATTTCAGTAAATTGGGCCGAATAAATGTGATGGATCGATGGCTATGCTTATTTCACAACCCCACGATTGTTTTCTGCCTCGCCTACTGCCCGACGATTGACTATGCACTTTTCCTTTTTAAGTCATTGAAATTGTGGGCCGTTTATCTAGGGCTAGGATGATCAAGTGGACCCCAAACATGGTAGGACCCCAAACATGGTAGGGATGTACAACCCCTCGGATCTTCCAATCCCCAAGGAGGGGCGCTCCAGGGGGCGCATGTTAATAAAATAGCAACAACAATAATAATAACAACAACAAACACATTTGTTTAAGTAATATACATCCACTGGAAATTAAAAAATAATAATAATAATCTTTCTTTCCATGCATTAAATGAAAAGCCATAGAAACTAACCAGGGAAAAAAAAATGTTAAAATGATCCATAGTTAATACCAACATCAAATGTATTCTAATTATAATTCTCTTATTTGGAGAAAAAAAGAAAAAAAGGGGATTTTTCTATTAACATAAGAAATATAAGTATAAATAACCTAATAATTAGACATTCAATACATGCATCAACTACCCTCAGAAATACATACAGGAATGTAATAAGCATCCATCCATCCAACATCCACACATATCATGCATTCACCACTAAACCACGCCAAAAATGAAAAATAAATTCATAGAGCACCCAAAAAATGCAAGCAAAACAACTAAAAGGCAGTAAAATTTGTTAGACCATTGACAATAAAGAAAGATAAGCATTGAAAGGAGAGCATACAAAACAAGTTGCCGATCAAAGTCACAACAACTGTACCTCATTGAGATTGCAAATATCCCCGGCCATGCATTAAGAAATCTCACAGAACAATCAGCATCATATTTTTAGAACTAATTCCAGAACCTACACAATTTATCATCAACATATAAGCCATATCCATGTAAGGGTGGCTTTGTGAATTCAACATCTGCAGGCCCTAAATATAACAAGTGACATCCTAGTCAAATAAAAAGATAAAATGATAATAAAAAATCCCTTGATAATAACAATAGCAAATTCATCACAACTATCAAGAATAATCATGCATTCCAACCTTACTACATTAGAGGACGAATAGAATAAAATTGCGAGTGAAAAACAATGGGAGAAATAATATAAATAAAAGTTAGAAAACATTATTTGTCCATTTGCACTTGGACATAAACACATGGGATTCTTACTAGAGTTCCACCATCTAATCTAGTTACAAATAAAGATTGCGCTAAGTAGAAACATCATGTGATTCTTCAAAGTGTGGACGAGTAAGGAGGGATTGCAATCCATAAAGGAGGTGACCAGATAGGATGAAATCGATCCACAAAAAGTTGCTCAACAGTTCCATCCTCGAGGCTATAGACACCCAAATCACAACATCCATATGGATTAGTGCAATAACTTTCCCTATAATTGTCTGCAAAATATATGCAATTTCCTTTGAAGCCCGGGAATTGGCTAGCCATGACATTAATGGAAGAATTATACCCCAAAAAGAGTACTCGGTCGCCTAAGCTTTCCACCTTGGCAGACTCTTTCAGCGTTCTATCATGTGCCCCCTCTTCCAAAGTTACCCCGTAAATGTCAAAATGGTGCGTTTGGTGAAGCTTGGATTCTCCGGTATGTTCGATTAACTCTATATCTCTAATAATCACAAACATGGTATCAGTCAACATGTCTGGCACCAAATAACCAAAGAACGTACCGTGAGGATTCAAATCCATGGTCAGTTTTTCACCGTGCGGATTGATGGCTTCTTCCTCAATGTGGAGAAGGTAGATTCCTGCTTCCACACTAAGGGCATAAAACTGCCCCTTGTGATATATCACGTCTTCCGTCATCACATCAAGCCCGGACTCAATCTCAGTATAAGCGTCATCTCCAATTCTGCAAAAGGCCAAAAGTCCAACTCCGTAGATGACCACCACAACTTTGCCATCATCTGATAGGGCTGCCTTGGTTATGTGGTGGTCGCGGATCCATTCCATGGAGTTGTCTCCCTCTTCAAAAAGCTGGTTTTTGAATTTGGACTGGTGAGGTAGGTCGAATTTCCTTTTAGACCAAGGATGAAAGAGACATATATCCAACTTGTCGTCCACAGTCATCAGCCACCCGTTTTGGAAAGACCCACAGCAGCGCTTCCCACGCATCTCCGGGAGACAAACGGCTTGGGTCGTCTTCTTGAAGAGACTAAAGAAAAGGCGAGTATCTGGATCTTGTTCTTCTTTTTCTTGTTTGTTGTTGTTGGGAAGCAACATGAGCCAGGGCAGTTCGCGTTGAATGCTCTTCTTTAAAACCGAGCGCCATGATTTGCATACGAACTGCATTCTAAGAATGCAATCAGGTGTAAAGCAAAAAGTGGAAATTCTCTCCAACAGATCCTGAGGAAGATCGACCCACTTGTTGGCTTTTTTTTCTTTCATCTGTTCGCAGTTAGTCATAACAGATGCAACAAATATGAGAAATCAAAAGGAGTATAATATAATTATTAGATATCAGGAAGAGAAGAGAAAGGATGAATGGCTACCAAGAGCTGGGAAAGAAACATACAAGGGTTTGCAGAGTCCGTCGCAAGTCGTGCTATATCATATATATAACAAAAAAAAAGTAAGGAGATGAAACCAAGTAGATGTAGATTTGCTTACTAGCATGAAGCCCATGTGCATCGCATTGGTTTAGTCTCGTGTGACCCAAATAATATATTAAAATTAATATTTTTTTCATATAAATTTATTTATAATAAAATAATTAAAATACTCAAATCTACAATTTTTTTTTTATAAAAACCAAACAATTCTTCCCTTAATCCACGCTAGCATACACATTTCATCTTAAAAATAAAGGATCTATAAAAACTTTAAAAATAACATTTATTTATAGAGTTAGAAGGCATCCATTTAAATTTGGTTACATCCATACAAATAGGCCCAAGAGATATTTTATTGAAAAGGTACATATGTAGCCCAAGAGACACGTTTTTATTGAAAAGGCACATTTGTGTGTTTTTGAACGGACACATTCACAGACGATTATTGAAAAGGCACTATGTAGTCCAAGAGACACGTTTTATTGAAAATGCACATTTGTGTGTTTTTTAATTGACACATCAACAAACGAGCCCCAAGAGAGCCCCAAGAAGCTGATTTGACTTCTCCTAAGGCTAGAATTGAGGTTTTTTCTAGGTTTTTTTTTAACCAACGTTTAGCTTTAAAGAGAAAGAATACTTACCTTACCTAATCTAACAGACTCCGTAGAAAGCAGGGTCTGTAGAAAGAGTTTAAACTTCGAATCCTCTCGCGCTTTGAATTATACTTTTAAATCCTAATATTATAATACTAGCAACAAAGGCTCGAGACAAGAAAATCAAAATATATTTAATATTAATATGACTTTTATAATAAAATTAAAAAAATAAGTAATTATTATTATAAAAAAAAAAACCACAAGCTCAGTTTCACAACTAAATTTATTTATTTATAAAAGTTAGAATGCAACTCTAATGATATTTAGCTTCGGAATTAATATAAAAGAATTATAAAAAAGGAGAGTAATGATGATAATAATTGAATATCTTATTCAAATAAAAAGATCCTAAGTGTGCTTGGATGCATGTGTTTGAGTCAACTATAAAGCCCGTAAAATAAAAACCGCTACCTTCTTATGAAAGGCCAATTTTTTCTTGGATTAATTATGGATCCCACAGAGGGAAAGAGAGAAATTAAAGGTTAAAGCAATATCAAGAACATCCAAACATAGAGAAATTTAGAGATTTGTAGGAAAAGATTTCGGCTAGTGCCCACTTGAATTAGAATTGGTATTAAGAAAGAAAGATGTAAGATTTGAATTTGAAATATTTAAGATTTGAATTTGAAGTATTTAAAATTTGTGATAAAAATTAAAAGAAGATTTAAATTTAAAAAGATGGAAGGAAAAAAAGCGTAACTAATCCTGTTCAATCCAGTCTTTTGCCCCCAATCCATTGATTCATCATCGTCATTATTTTAGATTTGGGAAAATGACCGTACGGACGACCTAAAATCCAACATTTATTCAAGACAAGATGGAAAAGTACAAATTACCCACCGGCAGATTATACAAGAAATTCGGACAGTTTTACCCTTTTCCTGCAATGTAGGATATCCCAAGAGACATATGTAGCCCAAGAGACACGTTTTATTGAAAAGGCACATTTGTGTGTTTTTGAACGAACACATTCCACTACACCATTTGGGCGATTTTGCAACATTTGGGTTTTCTTATTAGTAACGGAAATATTTCCGTTAGGTAATTTGTCACATTTATTATCCGTTAGCAATATTCATAACCGTTAGTAAATATCTTTGCAAATACTTGAATTATTTTGTAACATTTATTGGATATTTTGTGACGATTAGTAATGCGTTACAATGGTATCAAAATAATAAAAAAAAGAAAAATCACATTATAAAATAAAAATGAAAACAGGAGGGGGAAAAGTATTACTTATACGCGGAGGAAAGTATTACTTTTACTGGCGAAAAAGGGGCTTTTGCCGGAAAAAGATAGGATTTTTCCGGCAACATATTTTTGCCGGCAAATGTTAGGTTTTTTCCGGTGATTTGCCTTATTCGCCGACAAAGTTCAAGGTTTTCTTGACGTTTTGTTTTTCTCGCAGGCAAAAGTCAAAGGTATTTTCGGCGTTTTTTTCCGCCGGCGAAAGGGGAAGGTTTACTTTCCCTCTCCCGCCAGCGAAATATTTATTTCCCGCGTCTTCGTTCTCCCATTTCCCTCGTTTCGTTCTCTCTCCTCTCCCATTTCTTTCTCTCCCGCCTCCATCGCCCTCTCCCTCTGCTCACTCATTTCGTTCTCTCTCCTCACTCATTTCTCTCTCCCGCCTCATCGCCCTCTCCAGAGCCCACCTCCTCTATCTCTCCCTCCCTCTCCATTGCACGACGACCACAGCAGCGTCGCCAAGAGCTCGCAGCAGCCCCCCCGGACGCCTTCATCTTCCTCCTCGCGCGGCGGAACCCTCCCCGGCACCAGGTACACCCCTCGCTCTTCCTGTACTCACGCACCATTCCCCCACTCCTCTCTCTTTCTTCTCTGTTCTCTCTGTCCCTCGGTCCCCATCACTCTATTTCCTCTCTGTCTGCTCTTCTTCCTTCCATTCCTCTCATCTTCCTCCCCTGTCTCCCCTCGCCTACACTTGCTGCAGCGCCCGCGACCTGCACACCACTCCCTCGCTCCCTCGGTTCTCTCTCCCTCTCTTCTCTTCTTCCTCCCCTGTTCCTCTCCCTCTCCCCTGCTTCCTCCTCTGTTCCACCCTGCGCCCACCTGCGCACCACTCCCTCTCTCCCTCGGTTCTCTCTCTCTTCCTCTCTTCTCTTCTTCCTCCCCTGTTCCTCTCCTCTCCTCTGCCCTGCGCAGCCGCCTTTTCCTCCTCCTCCTCTTCTTTCTTTCTTCCTTATCCTTCTCCCTTATCTCCCTTTCCCCTTTCTCGTTCCACGCTCTCAGCAGCCCTCTCCCTACTCCACTCATTCATCTCATCTCCCATCTGGTTTTCTATTCTCTCTGTCTTCCTTTCTTTATTTCCTCCTCTATAAGATTCTATTGAATGTTAATGTAATATCAAAACAATCCTCTTATCAAAATGTGTTGTAGGCCTCAAATCTTCAAACTAATGGTCGAGTTAAAGATGGTAATGGCCTAATGGGTCAAGTATCAGGGTAACAGTGAAAGAATTGATGGATGATTCAACAAAGAGAATGATACAGTGAAGAGATGGTGGAGCAGATTGCCATCATTAATCATCATTGACAGTGTCATATACATTTTGATTACTACGACTACTTTCCACTTGTGCCTCACATTTTCTGTTGATTCTCATTTGCCCATGTTTCAAACAGGCCACCAGTATCAGTATTCCTATCCATTCTATCATAAATGCATTGAAATATAATCAATTTTTCCTGCATCTCCATGAGCATCATAATAGTGTTCTTGCATTAATGCTTTGATTTCAACTGAAATGTTTTAACAGCAAGACAGAAGAAACTTTTCAGGGAGAGGTGCTGTTCAGGAGATACCCAGTTGGAATTAGGATATTATCACTTTTGGAGCATTTTCTTTAGGATATTATCACTAATGGAGTGTTTTCTTGAAGTCTTTCTAGGGTAGTTACATTCCCTTTCTCACACCCAGAGAGCCTCACTATTGTGCACCTTATTGGATTTGGTTATTACATGGTGTAGTTTTTCAATGTTAATTAATAGAATTCTTTAAAATTGACCTCAGATTGATGAGATAAGACTAAGTTGTTGATGATGATAGAAGGAACTTTTAAATAATTAATTGCCACCATAGCTTCTTCTTTGCCGCTCTGCTTATTTGTAGAAGATGTCCATTCTTGCTTTGCAGAGGTCTCAGCAACATCTAGTTGACTGTATCTGTTAGTACTTCTTACTGACTCAGAACCCTTTGATGTGTTATACCTTTTTCCAGCTACACTTGAACCCATTGTAGAACTAATTGCTGGTCTAGAAGCCATCACATTCTCACCTTCCCTTGGGTTTCTGTTCCCTGAGGATTGAGATGCACCAGAATGAGAGAGATTGTTGTGAGCAGTTCCAATGGTATCCTCTTGGGGATTGTATTTTGAGATGGCGCTTTTAGGATTTTCCTGTGCCTGTGTCTTCTGCACCATTCACACTCCAAAATAAGAGTTAGTATACAAGCAAACATGATCAGTAGTAAATTAACATTTTAATACTTGATAATTGGACCAGTTGCTTCGCTGAGATAATTGGTTTGGCTTGGGGAAAAGGACCTAAATTAGATACAACAGTGGCATAAGCAACTTCTTGAATTGTCACACAAGAGCCCAACCAGCACTGAAACAAGAACAACAGGCAAAAGGACAAGTCAATGTGCTCAAGTATATTATATGAATAGTTTGTTTATTAGTTCAAATTTTTCTTCCTTGATCTTCTCGTATTTGTTGCATATGCAAAGCGGCACCAGTGACATGATCGTGACTTCTCTATCTTTTGTGAATCCAAAGAAATTTCTAGGTTCAAGCCAATTGGCATGTACTCTTACTCAATACTAAATGAGAATTATCTATTTTTGGAGTTGATTTTAACTCTATTATTGTAAATAGGTTCAAGAAAGTAGTAGCAGTCAGTTTTTTTTTTTTTTTTTTTTTTTTTATATTTTGGTTTTGGTAATGTGGGGTTTGAAAGGCTATAAAAATTAGAAGCCCCTTTCCTCCGCATGGGTAGGTAAATTTATTCGCTTATTTTGTTTTAAATTTCTTAAGTATAAACATTCTTGAAAGTGCTTTGTTGAATCACAGAATGTCTGAGCAAATACAGAAAGATTGGATGGACGAAAGAAATAGGAGGTCCACACTTTATGAAGATGGGGTTAGGCATTTTGTTCTTTTTGCCCAAACAAAGTTGGGCGGGTCGGCTTGTCCTTGCCCATGTAAAATCTGTAGGAATAGGTTCCGATTGATATACGAGGTGGTTGAAGATCATTTGATCGCAAACGGTATAGATCTCTCATACCGTGTATGGGTTTTGCATGGTGAAAGACGCTCGAAGACTCTGATGGAGCATCCAGTGGTGGGAAACATGAATAATGAAAACATTGAGGAAGAAGGGCTTGGAATAGGGGACCTTGTTGATGCTTATATGGGCTGCCATGGTACTGAAACAGGAGATATTGAACCACCATTTGTTCCTGAACCAGACTTGGGTAAAAAGAATCACTTGTGTTTTTCTTTGTCAATACAAGTGATTCTTGGGCAAATGTGGCACTAGAAGGAAAGCTAGAATAAGTTCCATTCTTGGCCTGCAGGCTAGTCAATCCCAGCTCAATTACCTGGGATTTCCAATGGCTTTTGGGGCTCCTAAATGCACTCATTTCCTCCCTCTGCTGGACTCCATCAATTGTAGACTGACTGCTTGGAAAGCTAAGTTCCTCTCATTCGCTGGTCGTCTAATCCTAATCAAGCATGTCCTATCCAGCATTCCTATGCACCTAGCTTCCATCCTCCCCCTTCCAGCTACTATCTGTAAAGGCATTGAGCGACTGATGCGTCACTTCCTTTGGTCAGGCAATTCCCCCTCCTCCAAAATTAATCATGTCAGCTGGTCTCAAGTAACTCTCCCTAAGCAAGAAGGAAGGCTAGGCATTAGGAAGATCTCTGAAGTAAATGAAGCTTCTCTCTTAAAGCTGGGCTGGCAAGCATCTACAACGAGTTCAATCTGGTCTTCCTAGTTCAGGAGTAGGTACTTCAAGAGCACCTCCATCTGGAATCCAGCTAACACCATCTACGGGTCATGTATTTGGAAGCGAATTAGACGTCTCTCTCACTTCATCCACCAGGGTAGTGCTTGGTCGTTTGGCAATGGAGAGAGTATTAATACATGGCACGACACTTGGCATGGACACTGTAACGCCCCAATTCCGGATACCGATATATTCGTTCGAATACCCGAAATTGGCGCGCTACTTCCCGGAATATCCGAGAACTTCCAAGATCGTAGGCCGCAGTGAGGTCCAATTTAAAACTTTTTGAACCATATAATAATAACATTAAATTGCGGAAGCATAACAATTAAACAATGCGGAAGCAATAGGTATCGATATATAAAGTGTGAGCAGAACAAAGGTCTAGTTACAGTATCAGTTGTTAATCAAAACTTATACATTTGAATCTACCCAACTTGCTACAAAATTGTCTCTCAAAACCCAAATAAAAGAGTGTCCCTCAAAACCCATATAGATCGTCTCCACCCTCCGGCTCGACATCCGTGTCGGCCGGGCCCCACGCGTACTCTCCTGCAACGGGTGCCTCCACTACAGCTAGTGCATCGTCTGGGATCTCGGGATCAAGGCCTAAGCACCACTGAATGGGTCAGATCTAAACGATCTGGCAAGTTACAACATACTACTAACATAGAACATATATATCAAGGGGAATAGAGACAGGTACATAAATTAAATGAATAGCAAAGGAAAAGAACTAGGCAGTTGTGCATTTAAATCATAAGGAATCAGTATAAATGAAAACATCTAAACTACTACAACTAGGTGGCACATTCACACGAGCTGGAATACCGCGGGATATTATGCCGCGGCCCTCCCATACTGAACACAGTTGCTGCGGGGAAATCTCACCAGTGGGAATAACTAATCCCGAATATCACTCATCATCTCATCATCTCATCACTCCAGACCGGCACGGTATCACACCGTCCGTCAGCTCATCATGATAGCTCTACAACACTCATCTAGCTCCTACCGGGGATGATCAGTCCACAGGCTGAGCTTAAATCAACCGAGTGAATGTTCATGCCGACTCGAGAATAACTCTAAGGTCTGTGTCTGTCTAGGCTTTGCTTTGCGTGAACAAGGTCCTAACAATATCTCTAAGAGGTCTACACATCTCAATACAGTCTCTGGATCTCATTCAAGGTCCAGGCCCACTCGTTGGATCCATACCAAGGCCCATCAGTACATGGCCTGGTCTAAAACCTTCCAAACGAGGCAACTAATCCACCTATTACTGATAACAGTTCCAATTCAATCCATAACAGCTTAACAGTCCAAAAGAAACTACCTTTTCAAGCTAAAGGGTTCACATCTCCACACTTAGGCCCAATAAGGGCCCGCCTAGACACAAACACGGGTCAATGATCTCCGAAACCACACTATCGGGTCACCTCTAGATACCCTAGGTTCAAGTCTTCCAATTATATTTAATTAATAGTAAACAACTAATCTAAAGATCTAAGAATGACAGAATATAAATAAAGAGAAGTATAAACTTCAATGAAGGAATCAACAGGGAAATCCAACGGTCCAATCCTAGGTAAATGGGCCACGTTAGGTTCAGGTCCATCTCCGGTAATTTGATCTCTAAACGAAGTCATTGATGCCATAAGATACTGTATTTGGTGCTTAGGAAAAGTACGGGCACCATTAACAACTTTTAGAGGTCAAATCATCTTAGATTAATAACCAAAACCCTAATCGGTGGTCCCCACGAGTCAAGGTCGAGCCACGCCATTGACTCGTGCTTGGCACATTGATGGAAGTTCATTTGTATGGTTAATGGGTCCCACAATCGATTAATCATACAACAATGCTAAACTCACACCCTAGAGTTCACAGAGTAGCAGGTCGACCTGGCAAGGGTCAAGTCGATCTGCTCCACTGGAATCAAAGTTGGGACTTGGTTTGGATTCTGGAATTTCCAGTGTACCCGATCGACCAGGTGGCCAGCCGGTCGATCTGGTACACAGGTGTACCTGAGTCAACAGACTTCAGGCCAAATCTCAACTTTTACACTAAGGTCTGGGTCTGATGGAAATATCCAAGTCATGCACAAACTATTCGAATTCGGTTCGTAAAATACCCAGGGCTTAATCAAATTATAAAAACTAATGATATTTATAAAAGTGGAAAACTAAAGGGTCCAGATTAATTTAAATTAATTTAAAGACCAAAGGGTCTGAAAATATTAATTTAAGGGGTAACAAGTTAATTTATTCTAATAGGGTTCCATAAGGCTAAGGTCCTACTCTCCTAATTTTCTAAAACCAATGGGTCCCATAGTACACATTAGAAACTAAATGTTTTGTTTAATTAATAAAGCTAACGGGTTATGGCAATAGTGGGCCCCACTGGGCCCAGCTCCGATTTGGTCCGATAAAATTAAAGGGTCTATATTTCTAGTTAATGAAAATTAATGATGCTAATAGAAGGTATTGAAAACTAAGGGATTATTCTTAATTAAGTAACTAATGGGCTATAGATTGGTGGGCCCCACTGGGCCCAAAGCCCCCATCCAGAACCTAAGTCCACTAACACTTATCCCCACTCCCTTTTTTTTTCTCTCTAATTCCCAAGCTCCCATGGACTACACAATCACCCACCCATTCCAACTTCTTACATGAAGACACATGTCTCACAAAATGCCCCTTAACTTTTTCTCTCCATGCCACATGGCAATCATCACCTCACTCATCCCCCACATGCACCCATGGACCCCACTCATTCACTCATCTCCTTCCTCACTCAACACAGCACAATACAAGTTCTGTAACAGAACACATCGTTGCAACAGAGACCTTGCCCGCCTGATGCATGGAAAAGCAATGATCGTGGGCCCCACTGATCAAGGGCCCACGATCAGCCCTCATCGTCTGGGTCGCCCAAGGTGGTCCTATACGATGAGTGGTCCTGATCTACAGAGGTGGCCCACCTGGGCCCACTGACTACAATACAAAAAAAAAACCAAGAACATCCCTCTGTCTTCCATTACAGTGACTGTAATAGTCACTTTTCTCCACCCATCTTCAAATCAATTTGCTTCTTAAACTAAACCATAAATCAAATTAACAATTACAAATTGTAGAGACACTACAATGCCCATCCATCAATGTCCATTTCATCCAATCAACACAACTAGGCTCAGGTAGAATTCTAAAACTCAATAATCACAAATCATGAGATGAAACCATAGAAATCAAAGGAAACCACATACATTCTATGTTAACAGTAGGTGCACTTGCCTTAATAATGGAGAGAAGGTTTGTAGAGAGAGATAATCAGCTACAGAAGTTCCCAGGTGCAGAAAGGATAGGGGAAGAAGATGATGTAGCAACTGCTGCCCCTTAATGCAAGAATCCCAGCAGTGACAGTAGCTCCAAGGAAAGAAATTCCCAGCCCAGAATCAGTCCCGTTCAGCACACAGTAACAGTAGCTCAAGGGGAAAAATGAGAGAGGAAGGAGAAGGAAATGAAGAAGAACAATGGCTGCAGCAACAGCTTGGAGGGAGGGGAAATGAGAGGAAACCAGAGTGAATAAAGAGGGAAGAAGAGTAGTAGCTGCAGCTGCAACAGTCGTTTGGAAGAGGGAATGAGGGAGCAGGGAATTAAGATGAATAGTGGCTGGCTTAGGTTTAGGGTTTTTGGGAATGGTGCTAATTTATAGATTAGGGGGAAGTGATTAAAGACAAGTTTAGCCCTTGGGTTATCATGAAATTAGGGTTAGGGTTGGGGTTAATCTGGTCTTTTGGTAGGAAGCTTCTAGAGAGGGGCACCTTTTGCACTAACCCAACCTAATTTAATTAATTACCCCACACTAATAGCCTAGGATTAACGCAACACCCAACTAATTAAAAATACTAACCCACTAAGCTAGTCTAACTAACTTAGGAAAAATCTAACTAATCTCTCTATCAACCCCTAATTAGCACAAATAAATAGTAATTAGCTATAATTAGCAAATATTAGCAATAATTAGCAAAGATTAGCATAATTAACCAATAATTAACATAAATTAGAATTAATTAGTCTATAAAATAGCAATTAGAGGGCCCACCAAGGGCGGGACCTCACAGAGACAAACCTCTCTCGGCAGTCTTCCCCACTCTGAACTTCCCTCCTGACCAGCGGCTTTCCTCTTTCTTCCACTCAAACGCTTGGCACTTCCCTCACAGCCTTCCTGCTCCAATTCGTGATCTGCTATCAGCTGCAACTACTCTTCTCTCTCCCAGCCCCTCGGATAGTGATCAGCTCCACTGGAAGGAGGCCACCGATGGAAACCTGTCTCAACAACATGCTTGGGAGACCCTTAGAGTGAAAGGCTCTGTTCCCCTTTGGCCTCCGCTGATTTGGAATGGCATTTCCCAGCCAAAAGTCTCCTGCTTCGGATGGCGCTTGATGCTAAAGCGCACCCCTACTGAAGATCGTCTACAACACCTGGGCTTCTCCCTAGCTTCGAGATGCAATCTCTACTTCAAGGAATCAGAATCTGTCAACCATCTTTTCTTCTCCTGCAACGTAGCCCAATTAGTATGGCATTGGCTGCTCCAATCCTTAAAGGCCAATCTGCCCCCCCCCCCCCCCCCCCTACACTGCATCTTCTATCTGGACATCTATCACCAGAGACAACGACCAATATGGCAAGATCATTATGGCCTCTATTTTCCTTTCAGCTCTGCATTCTCTCTGGAAGTCCAGGAACTTAGCCACCTTTGAAGGCAAAAATACCCCCCTCCATCTTCTCTTGGCCCAGCTGAATGAAGTCCTCTGCTACTCTCTAAGGAAAATATCAAAGCCTTTTGTTAGTCTTCAGCTCAACTCCCTCATTGATTTTTTGCATTTAGAGGCTCTCTCAGCCTCTTAGGCCTCTGTTGTAGCACTGGCATTTTTTGTTTTTGGGCTCTTTCTTCTTTCTTTGTTCTTTCCTCCTTCTGGAGGCCCTGTGAATTTGTATCTCCTTTTTCTTTTTTCAATACAAGTACCATTATACAAAAAAAAAAGAGTGGAAAACAACAGGAGAAATAATATAAATAAAAGTTAGACATTTGCACTAGGACATAAACACATGGGACTCTTACTAGAGTTGCTTGCCTATTTCAGACCCATCATCGGCTCTAGTTATAAATAAAGATTGCTAAATAGAACATCACATAATTCTTCCAATCCACAAAAGAGGCGACCAGATAGGATGAAATCGATCAGAAAAATGTCGTTCAATAGTTCCATCATCGAGACTATAAACACCCAAATCATGGCATCCATATGGATGCGTGATATAACTTTCCATATAAGTGTCTCCAAAATATATGCGATTTCCTTTGAAGCCCGGGAATTGGCTAGCCATGATAATAATGGAAGAATTATGCCCCAAAAACAGTACTCGATCGCCTAAGCTTTCCTCCTTGGTTAACTCTTTCAGAGTTCTACCTTGTGCTCCCTCTTCTAATATTCTATCCTGTGCCCCATCTTCCAAAGTGACGCCGAAAACGTGAAAATGGTACGTTTGGTGTTTAAGGGGTTTGTCGGTATCTTCGATAAAGCCTATATCTCTAATAATCACAAACATGGTATCAGTCAACATGTCCGGTACCAAATAACTAAAGAACATACTGTGACGAGGACTCAAATCTATAGTCAGTTTTTCCCCGTGGGGATTGATGCCTTCCTCGATGTGGAGAAGGTGGTTTCCTGCTTCCACACTGAGGGCATAAAACCTCCCCGGACTTCCGTCATTGCATTAAGCCCGGACTCGATCTCAGTATACGCATCATCTCCAATTCTACAAAAGGCCAAAAATCCAATTCCGTAAATGACCACCAAAACTTTGCCATCGTCTGATAGGGCTGCCTTGTTTATGTGCCCGTCACGGACTCTTCCATGGAGAAGTCTTCCTCTTCACAGGGCTGGTTTTTTAGTTTGGACAGGTGAGGTAGGTTGAATTTCCTTTTAGACCAAGGATGAAAGAAACATATATCCAACTTCTCGTCCACAGTCATCAGCCACCCGTTTTGGAAAGACCCACAGCAGCGCTTGCAGCGCATCTCCGGGAGACAAACGGCTTGGGTCGTCTTCTTGAAGAGACTAAAGAAAAGGCGAGCATCTGGATCTTGTTCTTCTTCTTCTTCTTCTTCTTCTTTGTTGTTGCTGGGAAGCAACATGAGCCAGGGCAGTTCACGGTGCATACAAACTGCATTCTAAGAATGTAATCAGGTGTAGAGACAAAATTGGAAATTCTCTCCAACAGATCCTGGGGAAGATCGACCCACATTTTGGCCTTTTTTTTTCTTTCATCTGTTCTCAGTTAGCCAAAACGGATGCAACAAATATGAGAAATCAAAAAGAGTATAATTCTATAATTATATTAGATATCAGGAAGAGAATAGAAAGGATGAATGGTCACGAAGAGGTGGGAAAGAAACTGAAGAAACAGATATGTCAAGGAATCGGATGACACATACAAGGGTTTGCAGTTAGCTAATCTAACAATAGCACGCCAGCATGGATGCATTCCAATTCAAAGTCGTCATCTGATGGGGCACAGTGTTTGTCACCCCACATTCCAAAAGATATGATGATCAAGTTGCCTATCTATCCAACTGTTGGCCAACAATTGAACAATCAAAAACAACAAAAAGAAAAAAGAAAGAAATATAACTTCCAAAATTCCATACTCGATGGGTGAAATCAGAAACTGGCACTTTGGATCATCATGTCAGGATGATTTCTCCTCTCTATATCTATCTATCTATCACAGAGCCCAGAATTGGACAGATCGGAATACATACAGTGTTCTCCATGATCCTCTACAGATTTCTCAATCTGGCAAACGGCCAGATTGCAAGGTCTTTGGAGAGAGAGAGAGAGAGAGAGAGAGACCTCGCCAGGGTGATGGCTGGGCTGACCAGCAGATTTGAGAAACTCTGGCAGCAGATGCATGGTCGTTGGTGCTTGGTGCTCCGTGAAGAGTGAAGACGAGGGAGGGCTTTGAGAGACGCGGGAACGGAATTTGAATAGAACTAATAGTAACTTGTATCCCTTATCGTCCAAAAACAATTGTTGATTAAAGAGTCAGGATCCCCCGTTTTGATTAAATTGAATAGAATTAGTAACTTCCATCTCATAAAAAGACTCCAGATGTCTAAATCATCTCCAAAGTTGCAGTGTCCCACATGCCAAAACCCTTTATTTTTTTTCTTTTATGGTTTTTTTTTTCTTTTTAAGGAGAGCTCTATGAGTGCTTACGTGGCAAAAGAAATTCTATTATTTTAATATATACTAGTAACACAGGCCCATGCTAAGCCCGGGCCGAAAAAATAAAAATATTTTTTAACTTAATATTTTCTTTAGAATGTTATTGATAAATAAGATAAATATATAAATATATTATTATAAAAAATGGCTTGGGTCGTCCCAACATACCTATTTAGGAAAAAAAGCAATGGAGAAATGAATAGAGAAAATCTTTTCTTAATAACCCAAAATAATGTGTAACATGAATCGATAAGAAAAATAAAAATAATAATAAATAACATATATATTATCCATTCACGTGCGCATTTCATAAGGTTGACTCACTAAAAATCAATAAATGAACCTCAAGAAAACACAATGACAAATGCATCAAGCAAAATCAATATATTGAGTTTTAGATATATTATTCATCTATGAAAAATTCTTTCAAAGAAGAAAAAAAAAATTTCAATCTTCTTATTTGTGGAAAAAAAGAAAAAAAAACATAACTGATGAAGTTTTTGTCACTAAACATTAATGATTATCGAAAACATTTGAAATTTAATATATATAACTCCAACTCCTAACGATGCCTCAAAGAAGAAATTAGCATGATCAATAATATGCATTCGCAAATGCATATTATTTTCTCTTTGGGCCTATTTGTTTCCCCATTGATTATCCGACTCCCATGGTCCTCCTCAAATCAAGGTTAATTTCTATGGATCAATGACATGTGTGGCATGTGGTGGGCCACTTCAAATATACTTCAAGCCTTTGTGAATTAAAATCTCTCATTTGAGGCTTAGGGATTAATGGCATATGGTGGGCCACTTCAATTAGGCTTCTTGCTTTTGTGAAGTAGCAATCTCACATGTGGGGCTGTAGTACAAGCCGTGTAGCCAATTAGAAACCAAAAGACATGAAAACTAACAACAATTGCATACCAATAATTATGTGGGCCCCACCTTGTGCATCTCAATCACATGTATGGTCCATATACTCCTAGTGAATGTAGGGGTACATCAGGGTGGGCCCTGATCTGACCTCATTTTCTCAAGTAATAATTAAATAGCATAGCAGTATGTAATATGCGTGAGAATCCATCACGTCGGTGAATCCAACCGTTTACAAAGTTAATACTAAAATTATAATGATAAGATGATTGGTTAGACACATTTTAGGATGGATGAATACTAGAGAGTGATTTGAGGATTAAGAGAAGAAGATAAAATATAAAAGTTAGGAAAAGAGAGATTTTAGGGGAAAGTGACACACATTAAACCCAAAACTTTGTGTGATTTTATAAGTATTTTTCTTAAAAGGGAACTCACTTACTAATGACCTGGCACTTCTCACAGCTCACTTCTCCCTTTGCTTTAATATATATAATATATAATCATATAGAACTAGCAGTGATGACTCGTCTTTAGCCCGAGCCAAATAATAAAAATATATTTAATCTTATTGGTTTCTCTAAAATACTATAAATGGATAAAACAAATAAAGTAAGATAAATAAATATATTATTTAGCAAAAAAAACTAAACTAATATATATATATATAATTTAGTTTGAAATGCTACTATCATATAACTATATAAAAAAAGAAGAACGTACGATGATGATGATTGGAATTTTTTACTATGAAGTTAAAAAAATAAAAATAAGACACCACTACACATGGTAGATATTTTTTTTTTATCATTCATCAAACAAGTCTCATAGATGATGTAAATAACTTAAAATGACACTGATCTTTATTTGGTAGGTCCCACTCATATGGTAGATGGGCCACATTTTTTGAGTTCCATAAAACTTGTATTGGATAACACATAAGTGAAAGTGTTGATATTTTTTTGTCACAAGATTTGAATAGTCGGTCCCTTAGAAGCTTCTTTTGTGTTATATTTGCAAGATTGGATTTTAATTGCATTTTGCAACCACTTTGTGGTAGCACGTGATTTTTATAGGTGAGCCCACAAATGGCTGGCCCTCCAGGCACGTGATATCACATACTTCTTTTTTGGACTATTGATTACTTAAATTATGGTCCAACTAAAGTAATATCAAACGGATCCATCCATGCAACCACATTAAGTAATAATTTTCACAAAACCCTTTACAAATTTCTATAGGGAGCCTACTGATGGACGACCCTATACTTATATCATATCAAATGATCTTTAAAAATATTGTCCATTTTAACATGGCCCACATCAGGAAAGATAAGAATCAGGAAGTATATAATATTTGAGACGTTTCAAGAGTGGAGTTAAAGTTGAGTGAATGAACTTTGCATAACAGGACAGGTGTATAGGATTTGTAGTGATTGGTTATTTTGAGATTTGTAGAGAATGAGAGGGATAATTATTTCTATTAGAGATTTTAGGAGTTGTTTGGGAGAGATTTAAGGGGAGGTGACATTTTAAATGAGAGAGATCTTAGAAGAGGAAGATTAGAAAAGTTGCATGGGGCCTTAAATAAATATATGTTTTTTGTTCATATATTTTTTATTTAAAGGAGAACTCTTGTGCTGCTGACATGACACTTTTTATTGCTTTAATATATATAACAATACAACATGCATGCGCCCAACGCGGGCTATGATAAAAAAAAAAAATTTAAGATTTTAAGTAGAAATATTTGTAAATATTTAAATAAATTATAAATGAATACTAAGAAAGAGTTTTGAAAGAATGGGTCAAAGAAAATGGGAAAGTTGAAGAGTAATTATGACTGAATATAGTATAAGAATAATCAGTATGGATTTTTATGGTACGAACAGTGAACTAATTTATAAAAACTGTTCAAGCTTGGAAGACTCTATCTATTACTTGGTCCAAAATCTTGAGTTGCCGCATTTTATTATTATTATTTATTCTACATATTTATTATTAAGTTAAATTAGTAAATATAAATGATAATAAAAAAATATGTGATAAAGATGGAAACTTGCAAGAGAAGTTGTAGGGAGCTATGAGAGTTAGGTGAAGATCAAGTAAATAGTAGATATTTTAGGACCATAATTTGATTATATTTGTTCTTAGGCATATATTGAATGTCAATTTCAAAATCAAATGTGGATTTTAAAATCATTGGCTTCCACAATGGGCCCCACATATTAATCCTACCAAATATTGAAAAAAAAATATAGAAAAAAAACTAGTAAGTACAGCATATAAAAGTAGCCCCGTCAATTGTGAGTTTGGAAAGAAAAGAATCGTGCTTTCACAATGGGACCCTTAGATTTATTTAATCAAATTAGTAAATATAAATGAAAAGAAGAAAATTAGCTCGGCAGTGGGCACCACATACTGATTAAAAATAACAAAGATGAAGCCAACTATGACCAATAAATAACCCTTAAATTTATGCAATTTGGATCTAACCCGAGGGCCCCACAAATTGATGTGCAATAGAACTTAATACATACATGCTCATCTATCATGAAAATAATAGCCAAAAGTGGGGCTCAATTTGTAGAGATTAGAAATTTGGGAAAACCATAGAGATTGAAATACTTTAGGACCACAACAATTTGTACAGATTAGGAATATGAGGAAACCGTGTGGGCTGAATTTGACTATTTTTTTGAGGAAATACTTTAGGAAACCGTGTGTAGAAATTTGAGGAAATTGTGGACTGAATTTGTAGAGTCTAATATACTTTAGGGAAGTTAGAAGTTTTCTCTCATTTGAATTTTAAAAATAAAATAAAATAACACTTGACTTATCTATTATAAGGATTGAGTGGGGTGTGTTAGATGTCATCAAGAGGGAGCACTACGTGCCGCCCTTCTGGGAAGAGGGTTGCGGTGATTATATATAGGGAAATTTTTAAATATGGCCTTAAGTTTTTCCCTTATTTAAAAAAATGACATAAGTTTTGAAACTTTTCAAATTAGTCCCTAAGTTTTTTAATAAATTTTCATTTAAGGAATCTGGCCATTTAAAGGTATTTTCTGGTGACTTTTACCCTTAATATTTTGAAAATACCCAAATTACCATTTATTTAAAGGCATGATATGGTTTCGGTAGCCAATCGCTTTAGGAATACTGGGTGTCCTTGATCACCGTAAGGACACCGGCGAGGGAAGTGAGGAGAATGTAGAAGAAGTGAATGAGAGTTTTATCACAATGAAAGGTAATTTGGGTATTTAAAAAAATAGGAAAAAATTGCCGAAAAATAACTTTAAATAGATGGATGTCTTTAATTGAAAACTTTCTGAAAAACTTAGGGACTAATTTGAAAAGTTTTGAAACATGTCCTTTTTTGAAATAAGGCCGAAACTTAAGGACTTTTTTGAAATTCTCCCTTATATATAATGTGGAACTGTGAAGTGAAACTTGCTGACCGAAAATATATCGGCTAAAAATAAACTCCTTCCCCATATTTTACTTTTAGGTTTAAGCCGGTTTGGCCAATCTTATATGAGTGAAATAGATGGTTTCAAATAGAATGGGTGAAAACAAATGTTTCAAATAAATTTGATCCCATGACCGTGTTTAACCTTTCAAAGAAGATGACCGGCTTGGATATTATTTTTGGGGCTCGCAAAAGTCCAAAAAAATATATCCAAGGGTCTAGAATTTTTGCAAATATCTTAAAACTTATGACCTCTTAGCTATTTTTAGTCTTTTGCATACACTCATTTTTTGGTTTCTTGAATACACTCAGCCATTTGGATCATGATTAATGGTTACACATGAATAAAAAAAAAGGATGAAGGCAGACAAGTGCTTCATATTCTCTACTGTGAGATTTTTTTTTTTTCCCTTCAGATATCTTTCTCTAATTTAAATCTGGCCAAATATGTGACGGCATGGTCTTATGTCAATTTTTTTTTTTTTAAACGCAGGGTACCTATCCATGGTCCTATGTCCATTTGAAACAAACATCTAATATTGTACTACCAAACAGACTTAAAGCTATTTAATACGGTTTTAAGACATACAAAGGCCACACAATAGACTTGTCAAACATAACCTTTTAATTGCAACTTTAAAAGGTAAAAAAAGCACGGACCAGATCAACACCAACCAGGGTCAGGTTAGGTTGGGCTCCACCATACCCTGCCCTATTCGTAGTCAAGTTCACAAGGGCCAGTTCAAATGGGGTGGAACAAATTTCCTGTTCAAACAGGCCTTCAATTCACTCTCTCTCTCTCTTTCTTTCTCTCTCTCAGATTTTCTCCTCATCAAAGAGATCTGTTTATGTTTGGGAAGTGGAGTGGGGAGGGGAGGAAAAAATTGAGGAAAAAAGAAAAAAAGTGAAAAAGTAAGATTTTATTTATTTATGAGATAGAGAAAAAATTACCATTTTATCCTTACTTTTATAAAAACTTTAAAATTATATTTTATAGCAAATGACAATTTTATAAATTTTAAAACCCCGCTCCCCCGGTAAACGAGGGATGTTCACCCTTAATGAGTAAATGTTTCTTTTTTTCAAAAAGTCTACGGACCTTGATTCTAGAGCCCGAAAAGGACTCTAGAATGGGCTGCCACTGCTTCCTGAAAATGAGACAACACAATGTCTGAGTGACATTAACTGAAACATTTGACGCCTCAACCACCTGGGTTTTTGAGGGCTCAGGCGACCCAGGTGGGCCACCGACTGTAGATCAGATCCCTATATTTTAAAAAGAGGGCTTAGGCGACCATGTTGATAAGGGCTGATCATAGGTTTTTGATCAGTGGGACCCACTATCTAAGTGGCCCAGTTCTATTGTACCGAGTTTCATCCAGAACTCGGTTCTGTTTACAGTGAGGGAGAGACAAGGAGAGAGAACGATGAACTGAGGGATAGGTAAGGAGCGAGAATGATGATGTGAAGAGACAAGGAGAGAGGATGATCAAGTGAGCAGTGAGAGAGAGATCAGAGAGAATGATGTTGACGTGGGACAGTGGGAGATTACAAAAAGTCTATGGAGCCTGAGAGGTCCAGCTGGACCTCCCGCTCGGACCGGGGTCCTTTTCGGGCTCTAAAATCAGGGCTGTAGACTTTCTTTCTTTTTTATTCGAATTTTGCTACATGTACATACTGGGGGACCAATTCTCTGGGATCCAAGGGCTGCACTGGGGACCTGGTTAAGAATCGGTCCCAGTATGTCCAAAAAGAATTTCTCTTTTTATTCCTTTCCTTTCCTCTTTTTAGTAAAAGTACGAGCACAAGTGTCAGACTACCAAAACTTGAAAAAAAAAAAAGTCTTAGCACAAGTGTCACATCAAACCAACACAACGTAAGCCAAGATGTTTACTGTGCAATCCATGGTCACAGTCAATTGAGAGACCTATAACCCCAGAAAACTACAACCCTTCTTCAAAGGATTTCTAACACTCTTACTAGAATAGTTGGTACTAGTTTGGCCAGCCAAGACACAGTTCGTAAAGCTGCATTCTATTCCCCACATGTAAAATCAAACACTGAAATCAAAGCAAGAAGATCTAAATGAATTAGAGGAAAAAAAATATTGTATATCCCCCTTCCCTCCCTTCAAACAAGGGAGAACTGAAGCACATTCCCAAGCAATTATATAGAATAACGCCTCATTTATAGTGCTCCCCAACAACACAGCATATAACAAAAGAGAATATAATAATTTATTATCCCTTAGGTGGTCCAAGCCTTAATATATTTTAAAATACAGAGATCCAAAGCATTTGGCAGCAGCTACTGAAACCAGGAAAAAATTTATATATAGCTAAACTAATATATGTATGAATCTCCCCCAAAAAAGGCAAAAAAAAAAAAAAAAAAAAAAAAGGTCTTGAAACTACAAATTAACTCTCAGACACGTGCATGTTGGCTTTAGCTGGAAGCAATCGGCTTGGCAGTCGCCCGCTTGATAGCCTCGGCATATGTCCTGTGTTGATAAGTCAATGTTGATTCCAGCAAGTCCCAGAGCGATGTCTTGGGATTCCAACCTGCATAACAACCAACAGGTTACTTCATTTGATCAAACAATTGGACTCTGACAATCCACAACCTTGAAGCTAGCAGAAGAGGTTAAAATAAACTTAAAAGAAGCCTTAACGGTCCAGTTTAGCTTCCATTTTTGGGGAAAGGACAGTAGCAAATTTCAAGATGGAAAAGCAGATGGGGGCTAGTCTCTTAAAACTAACGAGACATTCTTAAGTTGTTCAGTGTGATATGAGACATCACATTCTTAAGTTGTTCAGTGTGATATGAGACATCAATGATGTCACAGACAACATTCATCAAGACCAAACATCAAATGGTCATGGATTTTGGACTCAGATCTAGCTCTTTGGGTCAGTGAGTCTATTCAAAACAGACTTTAATCAAGCCCAGCACTAAAACATCCCTAAATCTAAAACCGAGAACATTCACTCGAACAATATTTTAAAAAAAAATGTGAGAGAGAGCATACCAAGCTGTTTATTTATTATGGTCATGTCAGGAATCCGTTTGTCACTGTCATCATATCCCACGCCATAGAAATCCTTAGAGCTGATATCGATTGTTGGTTGTTCTAGTACGGGTTCTCCACTTACCTTGCAGTACACCTAAAACAAATAGGGAACATGCATTGCCAATCAGAATCAGATGGAAACAAAATGGTCATTATTACATTTGTATGCCCCTTGTTACATACCTCTGTCATCATTTCTGCAAGTTGCTTGACTGTAACTTCATTATTTGGATTTCCAACATTAAAAATATGTCCATTAGCCCTGTCTGAATTTTCCTGAAAAAAAAAAAATCAGTTGGGTCAGTTGTTATGCTTTGTAAATTTGACGAATTGTAGAAGGGTAAAATGAAAAAGTTTGACATACAATCATCAACACAACAGCTTCAATTGCATCCTTGATGTAAACAAAAGTTCTCTGGGACTGGCCACCATCCACAAGTTTAAGTGGTTCACGGCGTAGGAGATTCTGGATGCAAGAAGGAAAAGAATTCAGGAAGAATAGAACGTCATGGTATAACCCTTATATGGTGCACAAGAAAGGCGCAACTTACATTACTGAAGCATGCCAGAACCCTAGGTACACCCTCACTCGGACCATCAATTCCAGGGATGAAATCCATCCTTGGTCCAATCCAATTGAAAGGCCTCACAATGGTGAACTCAAGGCCATTTTCCGCACCCTCGGCTATTATAATCATTTCCAAGAAAATTAAAAAGAAAAAGGTTAGGCGAAGGATATTGCAAATATATACAAAACGTAAAAAAAGTATGGCTGCAAAAGCTATAAGTAATATTACCATAAATTAGCCTTTCAATCAGTTGCTTTGCACATATATACAAAAGGTAAAAAAAGTATGGCTGCAAAAGCTAAGTAATATTACCATAAATTAGCCTTTCAATCAGTTGCTTTGCACATGCATAAGACCACCTCTGTTTCTCGATGGGACCAAAAATGCATGGAGATTCATCTTCTTTAAGGACATAGAAAGAGGGGTCCTGTTTCATGGGGAAAACATCAATTATCAAAACTCCAAACACTAAAAAAGATGGATAGTCAAGATGATAGATGTCCTCGGATGTGCACCAATATCCAATTAGCCAAAACCAGATTGAAAGTTTGAAAATCATGTATATTATATACTGTTTTACCAAAGAAAGTTTGAAATGACTTATGTTGTGTACTGTTTTACCAAAAGAAAAGTTACATGTGGCTCAGATTTTCTAATTTAAAAATTGTTTCAGAGCAGATTAAATATTGTCACACTTCTTTTGGGTTTTAACTATAATAGACTTGACACCTAGGATTGTATTTTTTTACCTTTTTTATAATGGTAACATGACTTGAACCCACAACCTTGTAGGTGTGACAACAAGCAACGTCCAACTGTGCTACAGTGCCTTGTATCCATTGGTGTCAAATTTTGCACATGATTATTTAGTTAGGCTTATTTAAATATTATTTTGAATCCACATTTACTATTTTTACTAGCACAACAACCCATGCTTAGTACGGGAATGTTCACCAATAACTGAAAAGTATATTTACTAATTTGTTAAGAAAAACTCAAATTACACAAAATCAATCATCAAATACTCATGACAATGATTTGGCGATTATAATAGAAATGAAGTTTTCTTGCAGAAAAGTAAAAGTGGGAAGAAGGGGTTGTTAAATGAAGTTTAGGAGATAAGTAGTTACATGTTGAGAGTGGACTGGTTACATATTTGAAGTGGGGAGTTATAACTCTCGCTCAAAATCACAGTTATGGTAAAAATCACCTAAAAAATCGTTCAGCTTAATATAGTATGATGGATTAAAATATTACACATTCACCTCAAGCTAGCACAGATTCCAACACATACCATTACTCATACGACTTGGCCCTCAAGATACGCAACAAAAATGATCAACATACTTTCCTATGTATTTACGTGGATTCTTTAAAACAGGTGAAATGTAGATTTTCTCCAACTACTTGGGCCCTTGCATCATTTAAGGGAATTATTTGAATGGGATTGGTGGGTGGGCAAAGAATTGGCGGCCAAAGCCATGGAGATCAAGGACCACATCCATGAAGAAAAACTTTCCCAAGGCTGGTGAAATTAAACTACTCATACAATTAATTCCAGCAGCATTTTTATATATGATAAGATCTATGAATGAAATGGTGCACTTTCTAGCAGAACCCTGTATAGAATAGAGGGGAAGTACTTTTGTACAGCCACATCATGTCGCAGGGTATTATTCTTGCTACTGCGGGGTGGGGTGGGGTTGAGTTGTCACCTCAGCCCCTGTGCCTATTTTACTTTGCTTTGTATTTGTTTCTTATATTTTTTTGTATGGAAAGAAAATATAGACACCTCATCTTGCAATAAGTGGCTGTACTTTTCAAGAAGAGAATTGACTTTGAAAATATAGCTGTACAAAAGAGAACACATTGATAAAATTCCACAACTTCTATAAGACTATTAGACAATAAAAAGCAAGTGTTTAGAGAGCAAGAACAAAATAAAATGTAAAAATTATCTCGGCAATTTATCAGGAAATGAATAACAATTTTGGAGGATTACAAACAAAAACAATGGCTTTAAAAACATGAGGCATAATTTTGGAACAAGATTTGCATTCCCTGTAGCTATGGGATTCAGGTAGCTCCTCTCAAGTTCAGTTCATAACAATCTACTCTTAATGCGTAACTAGAAATCCCTAGGCACTACAGCGGGAAAAAAACAGAAGTGGCATAGTTTTGGGAACTATTGCACCTAAACTCCCCATCACCTAACAATTTCAGGAAGCTCACTTGAGTTGAAATCATACCAATAACTCTTGGCAAGAAAGCCCTAATTATGAATACCTGCTAGAAGATTTCTATGATCATGCATTAAGAGAAGTTTCTACAATGGGCTTATGTGGATATTTTCTAGTACATAGATCCATTTCAACATCAATGATCAGACTAATTATACAATTTAAGTCCAAGACAGCTACTTCTTTGCCTTTTTTTTACTACATAAGTATCGATTCTTTGCCAAATTATTTAGTATATTTCCAAAATTCTATCAATTTACTTTTGGAATCTATTCTTTCTCAGACATATGTTGGTAAAATTAGACACTTCCATGTTCAAACAAGTGAAAAAAAAAATACTAGAATACCGCTATAGATCATAATCAACAGTCAACAATACAATCACAATTCACTGATATGCATCAAAGAGAAACAAAGAAACTCCCAATCCAATGCAAAAGCATGTAAACCAACAACTAGAGATTTAAATCAACAACAACAACAAGAGGAAAGAGATGTGATCATTACCTGACGCAGAGGGTGATCCTTGGGAAGATAGCTTCCAATTGTCTTACCATAAACTTCACAAGTAGAGAAGTGAATTAGGCGCTTGTTGTTCTCAGAGCAGTACTTCACCTGCAATTCACCATCATCAACATCAATGTCACCCACCATTCACAAAAAAACTTTTTTTCCATATCTAACTGGAGATATTTTCCCTTAAGATTGATAAACAAGAAAAAAAAAAAAATACTTCATACACATCATCAACCAAGATGAGACATTTCAACTACCTATACAAAAAACAACAGTCTACACTCTACACCACACCACCACCGTCACATCATCCTACTAGAAAAAAGATCTCAAATATCAAAAACCCTATCCATTCATGGAGAGAGACCTTTCCCCATCCCAACCACATGATTCATCATCCTACTAGAAAAAAGATCTCAAATATCAAAAACCCTATCCATTCATGGAGAGAGACCTTTCCCCATCCCAACCACATGATTCATCATCCTACTAGAAAAAAGATCTCAAATATCAAAAACCCTATCCATTCATGGAGAGAGACCTTTCCCCATCCCAACCACATGATTCATCATCCTACTAGAAAAATGATCTCAAATATCAAAAACCCTATCCATTCATGGAGAGAGACCTTTCCCCATCCCAACCACATGATTGGTCATGCGGATCCCGCAGATTCCACATCACGGCACAAAATCCCATCTTTTCTTTCCTAACCGTTGATCAACAATCTGATCTACACACTACACAATCCCACAATGGGCCTGTGCCCAACAGATCTACATCACCGTCAAAAAGGAACGGCAGCCGTACAGATCATAGATCCTCTCGGGCCCGTGCATTGGACGCTCCACAACAATACATCTTCCTTGCAATGCAAGAAACCACAAATTCCCAACAAATTCAGAGAAATTAATGTTAAAAAAAAAAAACAAAAGAAACGGAACCCTACCACCGGAAGCGCGTCGATGAAGTTGCTGTAAATAGTATCAAGCGGCCGCGTATTGTAGTCCGCAGGAGTACAGATCGCAGCAAGATTAATAGTCTGACGCAAAACAAATTAAAAAGAGGATGATTGACGGGACACCAGATCTACATTAACGAAACGAAAGAGATTTGCAGAGATAGGGAAAGAGAGAGAAAGAAAGAGAAAGACCAGATCTGCCATCTTGATGAGTCCCTCGAGTCTTGAATCATGCTTGATGTTGATTCGATGGAACTGGATCCTGTCTCCCCAAGGCAAGGCCGGATCGGACGAACCAGGCTCAAGTAGGTGCCTGATCTTGTCATTGTAGACATCAACGGCCAGGATCTTGTGCTGCGTCTCGGACAGCAGCTTCTCGCAAAGGTGCGACCCTATGAATCCCCCTGCCCCGATCATGCAGATCGTCATCGGCTTGATGGGTCGACCGTCCAGATCTACTCTCGCACCCGCCATTGCTTCTTCTTCTTCCTCTTCTTTTTTTTTTTTTTTCGCCTCTGATTACACGCAGAGAAGGAGATGGAAAAAAGAGAGATTGATTTGAGAGAGAGAGCGCTTCGCCAGAATGAAAGGTACCTGACAGGGTTATTTAAAGAGCGGGTGGTTACGTGGCGTGACGAGGGCCGTTCACAAGTGGGTCCGGATGAGAAGTCTGGCCCGTTGAGGATTTTAGCTGGCATGAGCTTGCTCACGTGTTGATTGATATGTAAGGGGGAAAACCTGTAGAGGCTTCTAATTTTTTTTTTGAATGATTTGAAATCTGAGGGCTAGAGTTGGCGGAATTTACGGGGCGTACCAGGGGGTGGGAATGAAGGGGATTGGGATGGGACGTTGATTAGGCTGGCACAAGGAGATCACCGGCAGATGCCTTGCTTGGACCTGGACGACCTTGTATTGTTCTTGTAATAATAATAAATTAATAACTGTAATGTAAGAGAAGGTCTCAAATGCATGAATGTGATTCATAATCCTTCCTTTTTCCAAGTGTGTGTATACTCATACACTTGTAGTTGTATTTGTGTATATGGAGGACAGGAGGGTGGAATTTGGCTGGCTGTCAGTGGGATGGGGTCACTAGGAAACTTCTCGCCCTTGTATAGTACTTTATGTTTTTTATTAAAATCCTTTCCAGCTTAACTAACATAAGGATATTTTCTTATTTAACTCCCAATGCTGTCCTTATCGAAATTAAAAAATAACACATCATGGGGTAGGCCTGGGGATTTGATGCGTGGAGGGATATATGGTTGTAAATCTACGAGGGAATCTAGTGAGAGTCATGAAAGTCAAAATATGTAGATTCGCAGGATTTTTAGGATTTTTTTTCCTTTTTTGTAATTTAGTGAGGCTCCTGTTTTTTTTTTTTAACAAAAATGGTGATTACATTTATGATGAAAAGATTTTTTTTCATATTAGCTTAACAGGGGTGTTTATTAGGGATGTAAATGGGTCAGTTACGGTCCAGGTCCACCGCTCATTAGAGATGTAAATGGGTCGGTTCTAATCCATGTCCATGGTGGAATCGGACTAGGACCTAGAACCGTTAAAATTAATTTCTTTTGTTCTGAACACGGAACAATCAGCGAGAATGTGGAACCGAACCCGAAATCAAAACCATATATGGAACAAGTCGGGGTCCAGGTCTAGATAGATAATGATATCAGGGGAAAATCTAATTCTTAAAAGAGATTCTCGCAAATTGAGATAATGTGTTGAGTCTTGAGTCCACAGGTTTGACCCAAAGTGGAATTCGAACCGGACCCATATAGGTCACCGATGAAAAAAAGGGATCCAGACTCATTTACTTAGAGGGGGCCTAAATAAGAACTTAAACTCAATTTTTAACGGGTTAGAACCTCCGGATAATTAGATAATCGAAATCCATTTACATCCCTAGCGCTTATGGACAATGCCTAGATGCATAATACAAGCCCCATTTAATTTGGGCTAGGCTTTGATTGGGTGATAGGCAGTCAGGGGCGGACCCAAGTGTATGCCATCTGGGGCGGCTACCCCAGGTCTAATTGAGACCTCCCTTTAAAATCCCAATGGACCCTAGCCCATTCCCCACATGTACCAAAACTATCGCCCCACCTCTTGCATCCGTTTGGGAAATCCCTTCCACACCCTTTCTTTCATTCTTCCTCCCTTCAATGGCGAAAAAAAAAAACCCTCACCAGTCAGCCCTTATTCCTCCTAGAGTCCTAGTGCATGAGCGCTGCTTTAGGTAAATCTCTCCCTCCCTCGATCGCCTCTCTCTCCCTCAATCTCCCTCTTTGCTCGTCTCTTTCTTCTCTAGCGCCTCTTTTTGTTTTTTTTTTTGTTTAATGGTGCTCCTCTCTCTCCCTCTTCCTCCTATCTTCTATGATTTCATTCATTATTTTAGGCTCTACACAAAAGAGATAGGGTTTTGTTTGTTTGATTTCTGTGTGGTGGTTAGGGTTGGAATTGTGTTGCTTTAGGGCTATAATTTATGGTTGTCTTTGTTACATTACTTGATTTTTGTTTTTTTGTGTTGTTTGATCTGTGAATGGGTGAGATTTTAGGATTTTTATATGTTCGTTTGGTGATGGAATATCTTCCTGTAACTTGTAAGCGTTGGTAAAATTGTAATTTTGTAACATGATCATTCTGTTTTTATTATTATTTCAATTTGAGAGACTTGAATAATCATGTGAGTCTGAAATATTTATCATTATTTTGTTCTTTTGGCTTCTATGTTTTTGAAAAGAAGAATTGTATTTGCATTTATGAGTGATTGATTGGGGCTTCATGTAGAAGTTAGGCGTGGTTTGGGTATTTCTGTGTTATGTTTTGGGGATGGAATTTTCCCCCCGGAAGGCCCACTTATGAGTAGTTATGAGAAGAGATGCAAGAGCAAAGATTGTAAGATGGGGCGGTTCTGGGGTTCGATTTCAAACCATGATGACTTCGGGGTTGTAAATTGTAAAAAGGTAATGCCAATGCTTTATGCTTCTAATTGTCTTGATCAATAGTTATTTTATTTTATTTATTTATTTTTAGATTGTTGTGACTTGTGAGCAAGTGTTCTATTGATGTCTTGTCGGTCCACGTGACTGATTGCACATGGCCTGAAGAGGAGAACTCCATTTTAATATCAATTACGAAAATCACTTAATCAATGATATCCTAGTGCTTCACTAGCCTAACCACATGAAAATGGTGTCTTTGTAGAATATTAAAATGTCCTAACTCCTATGCATATGGAATTCTCACTTGTTTTGTGTCTATTATGTGTTAGATCTAGGGTTCCTTGATTTGGTAAGATTAAGTGTGCATTTTGAATGAACTAGAGTTTCCTCCAATTCCATAATCCATGGTTGTGTCACATTATTGCCATTCCAAATCTCTTAAATTCTCCTTTACTTTTTGCATTTTTTTTCTTAGGGAGGAAAGTAGGTAGCAACAAGATTATAGAAATCAAGCTTTAACTACTTATTTCTTTTTCTCCATTTTTCTTTGAGAAACTTTACTCTTGGCCCATAATGCGTTGTTTATGATTATGCTGACAATGTTCACTTATAAATAAATGTACTCTGATTTCGAGTTGAGATGACTTTTGATGAGAGAAATATATGTTAGTTGATGTGGTTAAATATTTTGTGTCTATTTGAATGCAATGCATTCTCTTTTACTATTGTTAATGTGAAAAAAAAAATTAGCAAGAGTTTAGCCCCACCTAAATGAAAATCCTGGGTCCGCCACTGTAGGCAGTCCAAAGCTCAGCCCCAACTTGTTAAGGAGCGCTCGTGATTTAGTGATTAATTTGTCTAATCAATTCCTAGGAAGCTTGAACAAGTGCAAAAATAAAAGCTCGGCCTAGCCCTCCGCAACTAACTAAATGAGCGGAGTCGAGCTTGACACTCAAGGTCCATGATGGCTTGGGTCAGAAACACTGCCCAACCTGAACCAACACTTGGCAGCCTAAAGAAAGACTTTTAAATAGCGTTATATAAATGTGTATATTAGTATCAGCTCGATTTAAAATATACAAGCAGAACGTTAAATCACCAGGGTCAATGGGTCATCAATCGCAATTATAGGAGGGGGGCCAATAGCATAGTAGTGGAAAGTGGAAACTGACAAGACTCATTATTCTTTAATGTGGCTGGTATTTGAAACCATGGACGATGGAGACCGGTAATGAGTGGATACTATTACTATCCCTCTGTAAAACATATGACCACAGCTATTTAAGAAAATTGCAAGAAGATTCTCACCTAATAAGGGCAGTCTGCATATTGTGGATATGCAGTCCAGTTGGTAGGGCCCATTTGCATACACTCCTATCAAATATCAATGGGGTTCGGAGGATTGAAATGTCTTTTTTTTTTTTTTTTTCTTATAAAAGTCATGTAAAATGGTTTGATGAATGTAAAATTGAACATGGTTGTAGATCAGGGTTGGAGATTTCGGATAAAGGAGTTTAGCTCGTCAAAGGTGGGCTTGAGTTTGGCCCATGGAGATGGGCTACACAAGCTGTCCACTTGTTGGATAAAAATCCCGGAAGATTGCATGTGCAATGTCCGAACCGGTCCCGCTGCTATAAGAAATATGTTTCATGTTAAGAATGTGAACGGTTGGCATCCTGCTGTTGTAGATATAAAAATGTGTCCTTTTCTCATAGGAACCGAGTAAGAACTTGGAAAATTTTCAAATAAGGACTTAGGTTTTAGCCTTATTTAAAAAAATTACATAAGTTTTAAAACTTTTTAAATTAATTCCTGAATTTTCCATGAAGTTTTCAATTAGGTCAGTTTGGCAATTAAATCTATAGGGAAAAGATTTTCGGTTTCCATATAATTCCCTATAATTGTAGTAAATCCATGTTTGATAATTATAAATTCCTGAGGATTTGAACGAATGAAAATCTTCATTTGATAGGATTTTTAGACCCGACCACCCCTCATAAGATTTGAAAATCCTCACTTAAGTGGATTTGTACACCGAACCCTATTTTTCTTAGTTATATTCATCAATACATACCAATATCAATATGAAATCCTCAACTATAAAAATCCCTAGTGAGAAATCCTTATTCCAGTAGTAGTGAAGAATCATAAGATCAATGGATTCCTCGCCTGTTACCAAACATGCCCTTAAGGACAGTTGGTAATTTAAAAGAATTTTTTATGGCACTTTTTCTCAATTTTTAAAAATACTAAAAGTACCATCATTTAAAGTCATGACATGGTTCTGGCAGCCACAATATAATTAGCAGAAGTACCCAGTTTTCATCAATCACTACAAGGCTGCTAGTGAAAAAAAAAAGGAAGAAAATATCGAGGAAGTAAAGAGGGGTTTTATTTCATTGAATGATAATTTGGGTAGTTTAAAAAAATTGAAGAAAAAAGTTGCCGAAAAATAGCTTTAAATTGATGAATGTCCTTAATTGAAAACTTCATGGAAAATTTAGGGATTAATTTGAAAAAAGTTTTAAAACTTATATCCTTTATTGAAATAAGATAAAATTTTAAAAACTTATTTGAAAATTTCCCCAGTAACTCTTGATGAAAAGTTATAGTACCTAGATAATGACTACCTAAGTTAGGGATTGGTGACCAACATACTAGGTAACAAAAATAACAAATTACCCTCACAAATACCCTCTCTCCCTCTCTCTCTCTCTCTCATTAGCATACTTAATAAAATACCATTTCGCCTCATCAAAGCTCATTACGACTACTTCAAAAATGCCAGAAACCATCTAGTTTTTCACGCCTATACAATTTTGTACAGCCAATTTGTCTATTTCCTGCTAGTGAGAAACCTACGAAGTGAATGATTCTAAAAAAAAAAAAAAAAAACAAAAGGCGTTTTGATGGCTTAGAGCATCTCCAAGAGATACTTTAAATTTGGATATGCTTTTTAAAAAATGAAGGCTGATGTGGCATATGTATTTTGGCAAATGTAACTTGGCAACTCCAAGAGAGATGTCAAATGCAAATGTAAGTGGGCATATGATCATTATTTTATGCAAAAGAAAGATTTGCACCCAAAAACTCAAATGCAAGTGGGCTCTCACCATTATTTTATTCAAAAAAAAAAAATTGAAGTATGCTTTATGGTATGCCAAATTTGGCATACCACCACATACTTCAAATGCCATGTAGGATATGAAGTATCTGTTGGAGACAATCTCATATGTCATTTAGAGTTGTTGGAAGATGACATGGCCATTTGAAGTATCTGTTGGAGTTGCTCTTAGGTTCATAAACAATTGACTTTTGCCTAGTGGATATTGACACTTCAAAATTCTTGTGCATCGTAATATATTCACTCGTTGGACATCTTATGTCAATGCATATTCTTCCTAACTCAATCAACGCCCCTTTACATCATCAATTGTATGTAATATCCTAAAGACGTGATATCATACGGTATAACGTACAAAATTATTATTTTTGCGTCGTTCTTTGTCATATAAAATGTTCTGCCTTGATTATTTAAATGTAAACATTAACAAGGTCAAACTAAATCATAGAGGCTCCACTGAGCACCTAGAAGTCACCTAGGCTTTTGGATTGTATTCAATGAGTTTAGTCTCTTCTCTAGGTTTGTAGAACAAGGCAAAACTAAGGTTTATGGACACCTGTATGATCAGAATTAAAAATAAAAAACTATTGCATTCAAATGTCCAAAGAAAGAAAAATCCGTTTGCTGGTCATCGACTTTTTAAAATGCATTGCAAGCAATTTTGTAAGGATTTGTTCTCCTTTATGCATGGAATGTAAAAATGGGTTTTACATATGTAAATCATTCAAATATTGTAACCTTTTCATATGCAAATGATGCATATGTGGAAATCATTACCAAATATGTCCTAATTACCCTTTTCATATGAGTAAATGAGTACATTTTAAAATTTTAGATGCATTTAGAAGTATTTGCCCTTTTCTCATGGATGTGAAAATAAAATGTCTTGGTGCCTATCATTAATACGAGAATATTGAATGGTTGGAATCATGAATTGAGAGCCCGCGATAATGCAAAAAAAAAAAAAAAAAAAAGAAAGATTTAGAGGTTGATTTCTTTTTGGACTTTTTAGCGAGTTTATCAAGATCGATAAAGACTCAATATATGAAATTAATCATCTTGGGATTTTTTCTAGACATATAAAGAAGATGAACATGTTGGATCACCGATTTGGGGGCTCACGCAAGTGTAAAACGAAAAAAAAAAAAAAAAGTGATTTCAGGAGTTAAAACTTAAAACCTGGAACATGCATCAGCAGGGCACCCTATCATATATGTACCGGCACCTTTTCCCATTTGCACGTATAATGATTTACATCTTCCCATCATACGTAAGTGATCCATTGAAAAGGGCCTTACTTACATGCTATTTTAGCACCTCTTTTATGCATGAGATGCATAAATAAGTACAAACAAGTGTGATCATGTAACATGATCACACACGTTTTTGCTCATGTTTGAAATAGTGTGTAAATGATGTCATTTTCAACTTTCCTTATACAAACTTGAGGAAGTAACAAATGGTTACGTATGTAAATAAAGAAAAAATAGTTGTACAAACTGCAATAGGGATTTTTGTATAAAATAGGTTGTGGGTTTGATATCTTAAATCTTCGTAGATTTTGTGGAAAAAAAAATTGAAAGAATTTCAACCTGAATACGAGTTTATACACTTTGACTTCTAATTCATGATCCGAACCATTCAATATTCTCATATTAGTGTTAAGTGTCAAAATATTTAATTTCATATCATAACTCTTAATAGATTTTGAGAAAATGCGAAAATATGAACACATCTATGGACATTGGGCGTACTCATTTATTCATGTGAAAATGGTGGTTTTGAAAAATATGATAACGTGTTTTTGAAAATTGTAATTTTGATAAACATGGTAATGTGTTTTTACCCACGTCACATTTGCATATGAAAATATTGCATATAAATCTTTTACATACATAAAGTCCATTTTTATACATTTGTAAAAGACAAATGACTTGGAAGTAGATTTTCCTGTAAAAGACTATTATTCCCCTTACTATTTAAAAAGAAATGGCCTTGAAGCAAAATCCTGATGTAGAAAGATATATCATTTTTTGCTTGAGAATAACCTAAACAAAAAGGAATCCAACAAAAAAGCACTATCACCGTTTGAATCATAATTGTGTGGATCTTGATGTGCAATAGACAATGAGCTATGTGGTGGGGCCTACTCATTAAGATATTATTCGACTACATTGGTAGGCCCATTGTGTTTGTATCTTTTAAAAACAAATTATGGAAGAATCTATCTATCTACTCTTATAAAAGACAACAAAATGCACTTTGCTTTCACAACACACCTGGCCCACTTAAGAACAAATGACATAACTTGTGTGGGCCCCACTCATATAATATAATATATATAGGGAAGGGATCTCCTGAGCTGCAGTTGATAATTGTATCAGCTGGAGCGTGCGAGAGGCTCGTGTGGGCGAATGAGAAATGCATTTGAAATTTTGTTGGACCCCGCGCTTTTCCAGTTTGCCCTTTTCATTCCCCCCTTTCATCCAAGGCAGATCTAATCGAGGTCCAACGAAATTTCTCCCTCTCGTCGAGCTCTCTCTCTCTCTCTACAAATCTGCACTGCTTCTCTCTCTCTCTCTCTCTCTCTCTCTCTCTCTCTCTTGCTGAAGAAATGCGTTGCTGCTCACTCTCTCGTTGCTGCTCATCCCTCCATGTCTCATCGATCTCTCTCTCTCTGATGCGCTCCCTCTCTCGTCGATCAATCCAGAAAAGGGTCTCTCTCCCGGACGTCTCTCCCGCTGCAGCGACTCTTGTCGATCGATCCAGAAAAGGTTCTCCCTCTCTTGTCTTGAGCTTCTCATTGTCTCGTCTACAACGATCCTGCAACTCTTCCACAGAAAACAAAGTAATTTGTTTGGGGTTTTTTTTTGTCTTTTGTTCATGTTGTCTTCTGAACAATAGAATTCAGTCAATCTTTGGTTCTTGAAACTGCAGCTCAGGGCGTTCAGTCAAACTGTTCATGTTAATGTACGTGTTTGACTAAATGTGTGACTTCTACCATTTCAAATCTTTTTTTTTTTTTATGATTTTGGAAGGGGAGATAGATGATCAAGCAACTGGTGGAAAGAAGAAGAGTCAGAAGACTTCACCTAGACATGTTAGTAAGCAATTATTTTTGCCAAATGTTCAAACAGGAAGTCATACATGCCTTCTTCCCCATTTGATTTGCAATGTGATTTTATTTTCATCTCACTCATCTGTTTTTTTTTTTTCTTTTTTTCTATCTGGAAACTAAATCAAAATCTGAGATGATGCACTGCTACTGGCCGCCTAAAAGTTACCCAAAGATCATGTTGTCAAGTACATGAAAACAAATTGCCCTCCTCTCTCTCTCTAGTTTTTGTTTGTTGTAAGGGGAAATTTTTTCTCTTAGAACCTATCAGAGTAAGTTGAGTTTAATAAGATGAGTGAAATGAAATGGAAGAATGGATTGTAATTGTGGAAAGTTGTAATTTTGATGAGCAGCCTTTCAAGGGGTGTAGCTCAGCATCAATCATCTCAACTCTGCCCAGCTTGGAGATGATGTCATAGCTTGTCAATGGTAACTGGTTTTTATTTATTGATTTAATAATCATAACGCACCATTTCATATATTTCCTTTTATAATGTTTTTTGTTCTTGTGGATGGTCATAAACTTGCAGGTGATGGGGTTGAAGCTGTGGAATGGGACCTGTTAGTCTATGTTGTGGATGGTGTGGGGGATGACTGTCATGTTTGGATCAACCTGCAATATTATCTAATAAGTTATAACAATGTCTCTAGGGCTAATATTGTCATTTTCTCCTCCAACTAAGTGTTTTCATCATGTTCGACCCATTTTTGAGGCAGTGGTAACAAATCTCCATGGGAATTGGGTGGATGACCTGTTTGTCTATGTTGTGGATGGTGTGGGGGATGACTTGTCTATGTTGTGGATGCAAACAGAATTAATGTTGAATGTGGAGTTAATGTTATGGACGAACTTGTTATTAGTTGAACAGTGGGAGTAAAATATGCAGTGTGATTATTTTATCTCAGGCTTTTATTCTATTTTTTGTTTGGGCGGAAAGGTCATCCTGATTATTACCATTTAAAATAAAATAAGGCAGGTGTAACAGGCCACATGATCAATGCTAACCATAACATAAATTATATGATTTGAATTGCATTTTCATTTAAAAAATACTTTAAATAAATTTGAATATAAATTTTAGCTTCGTTGGAAGGATGATGTGGTTCGATTGACAAACCTGCTTTAAATAAGTGCAGGCCTGCCTGTGGTGCCCACGTGAAACCACCACACATCACACTTTGAGATATAAACCTTGCTTCAATTATTAGCTTCAGATTTGCCAAACCCACCCATTTTTCTGAAGCTCCATAAGCTTATCCGAATGCTGACCATAGCTTCAAATTTAAGGGGTACCCATTTCTCTGATGTGGTTCCTCATGCTTTTGCTGACTTAATCCAACCTAATAGAGTTAAATCAACAATGAGGAGTCTGATTCCCCCTCATAGTGTAAATGAGTTGGCTTAAGTTTGGTTTGAGTTGAAAAGGTCGGGTTTAGTACTGTACCTCATTAGTTGTTTGTTCCCACTGAGAATCACTTCAAATGTTGGAGATCAATTCATATGTAGATAATGATCTCAGTGGACTCCGACAGAAGTTATTTCATTCAGTTATCAAGAATGAAGTTGTCTCATTTAGGTATGTGAGTCTAAGTATGAACCTTATGAGATCCAGGGGCATTTCATTTGAGAATATCAAGAAAATATTGGTTGTTCTGTTCTAAATGTCCATGGTGAGTGAATCATTAACAGTATGTGCCATGCGAGACTTTAACAATATATGAGTATACTGGCTGCTGTTCTAAATGTGCCATGCAAGTATTCCAATGAAAGGTGCCCATTTATGCAGCGTGCTACATCTAGTATGGTTTACCCTGTTCAATCCATTAATCGAGACCATCATTTTCCTTGATAGATGAAACATGAAACATGTAATATCATACATAGTTTTAAGAAAGAGCTAACAATCACAAACAAGCCATTTGCTGTGGGATAAGTAGGACAATATATTCAACAAATCTGATAAAACTCTAGAGCATTGAAACAATTTTAACCATTGAAACCAAAATCCCAAGCATTTGCAAGTCTAACATTAAGGGCCCTTGTAAGTGCCTAAAAATTACGGACTTGGTTATTAGAGGATTAAGCTCTTCGATCTGGAAATCTTGGGAAGATGAAGGGAAAGGATCGAACCTCCGATGACCTGAAAAAGGGAAGATAAAGGTCAGAGCCCCTGACTACATGTAGCCGAAGGCACTCCGATGTTTAAGTCAGTGTGAGAACTGAAGGAAGTGGAGAAGGAGCGCCTTGTGAGGGAGAGATTATGCGTACCTTATATGGTTTTCCTTCATGCAATATATAGACGTGAGAGTCATCATTGGACTGTTCCCATGAAGGGACGGAAGTCCCATCAGTGTGTACTCTTATGTCCTGAGTGGGGGTAGGTAAAAAGGGAATGTCCCATCGGACCATCATCCCATGCCTATGGACGTGACCCTGAGATAAGGCGTGCTCCTTATCTAGGTCCGGCGCCCACTCTGTTTGTCAGTTCGCCGTTCTCGTCACGGCAGTCGTATTTATTGCTGCATTTATGGTTGAATGACAGGAGGCTGAGATCAGGCTTGAGGCCGAGACCGATGTGGATGCTTATGATCGTGGCCACCGAGTCGGGCTTCACGTATCTCCGAGATGGTGCTATCTCCAACCTTGGGCAAGCCCGAGACCAAGGATTGCCCAAACTCAGGGGATGACCTCACATAAATCCGTGATCATGAAACGACCCCACACAATTGCCCCCTAGCTCTTGACCTCCATGGTTCTCCCTAAGGTCAGGAGCTAAGGTCTGAACAGATGGGATGGCCCTATCTAATCATATCTTGCTGTCGTGCGATTCTCATCATGACGCCCCTTCAGCTGCCCTAGGAAATAAATAGGGTACCATAATCGTTTGGCCTAGGTGGGCACGCGGGTGCCGCTTCGTATGCCCGAGGCGATAAATGTTGTACCAGAGGCATGGCGATAGATGGAACATCACCGCCACGTGGAACTTTTCGTGTGGCTGTTCACCGGAGTCGAGGCGATGCGTGGCGAGTCCGAAGGGACGCTTCACGTGCGCGATAATTAAGAGGGGCGTCCCTTATAAAATGGGGATGCCCCTTTTCCTTTCTTCTCTTACCCTAGTCTTTCTGAGAAAAAGAGTTTTCCTGAAGACGACGTCTTACTGCAGATTCGCTGAAGACATATCAACCGAACTCGGAGACTTTCTTCCTGCTTTCTGCTTCCTCGTCCTCCGCACTCCCCCACGTCCTTTCTGTGAGTTCCATTTCCTGTCTTTGCTACTTCTTTGTGCCTCTTTTTCTCTTCGTTTTTAGCAGGTTTTGGTCCCTTAGGGCTTTTCCTAGTCTCCGCTCCTTCTCCCCCGCTCTTTTCCTAGTTTTTAGAAAATGGGGATTTACAGTCACTAGTTGGAGGGTCCTGGAGCCCTAGAGGGATTTAGGGCGTCGTTCAAGGTTCCGGCCGACGTCCTGGTGAAGCCTTGCGATTTCCAGGGCCTCTTTGATGGCTTCGTCACTTTCAAGGAGTGGATGCCCTTCCCTTTGTTGTCGGTGTGCGAAAGGGGGGGTCAGGTTCTCTATCCACTCGCTTCTCCGATCCTGCCTCGGTGCGTGGAAGATTTGCCCCTTCCAGCTGATGCCAAATGGTTTCAAAATAATAATGGGCGTGGCGGAGTTGAACTGGATTCTGGACATCAATCTTGGCGTGCATAACATAGAAGATGTCTATGACATTTGTAAGGCCGCGGGGGGCGAGGACGTCTATTATCTACGGGTGAAGGCCAGGCGTCGGCCCTTGGTGAACGCCCTAGAAGATTCGAGCAAATATGCCGAGGATGACCGGATATTGGTCTCTGGGAACTGAGAGTTCAAGGGGACCGAGACCGAAGAGGGGCGGAGAATCCAGGTCCTGCAGAAACCTGAGACCCCTCCTAGTAAATACCTGTCCTTCTGGGTTTATTTGCGTTGTCCTTGCTCGTTATTATGCCGAGCTGACATCCACTGTCGTTCTGTGCGCAGGTATTCAGCGAAGGAGGAGAGAGGCCAGTTTCGACAAGTGGAAGAGGAACGATGCGTGGTTAGAGAAGATCTATCGCTACCACGGTCACCACAACCGAGCTACCTTCTCTCTGCTCGGGTACAAGCCACGGTACCAGTCTTACACCAGGAAGACTGCCGAGGTCCCCCTTGAGCCAATAGGGGAGATCGTACTTGCGCTTGCCGAGACCAGCGGCCAAGCCTCAGAGTCCCAAGACCCGATCATCATCGCCGACAGCCCCCCCACCCGAGATCAAGAAGAGGAGGGGATGGACGGACAACCCCCTCCTTTGAAGAATCGGGGGGCTATGATCCTCGGGGACCGAGCTCCCCCCACCTCCAAGCGTGCCCCTAGTGGGCCAGGCGCCGCCCCGGGCTCCGGAGCTAGTGCTTCCTCCTCTTCGTCGAGAACAGCGTTGAGAGCAGTAGGGGCCTCCTCCACCAAAGCCAAGAGGTGGAGGTCAGAGGAGCCCCCCTGGGACATCCGGCTGCCCAAGGAGCCTCGTCCGCTCAAGGATAGCAGGCCGCGAGTGGTGGAGGCCGAGAAGAAGACTCTGCCGCCTCCGCCGCCAAAGGGGACTCAGCCTCAGACCGCGGAGGCCGAAAGGGAGGGCGAGGGCCCCCCTCCCGAGAAGAGGCCCCGCGTGGAGGGCATGGAAGAGAGGCTCCAAAAAGCGGCCCTGCATGCCCGGCCTCACAAGCCGGCGCCCTGGAGGCCCAACTTCGACCTCAACCCCAACCAGCCCATGACCATGGAGGATCGGCTGGGGAGCAGCTGAGAGTCGGTCGTGGCCCTCGCCTGGGGATGTGCCCTCCCTGTGGATATGGAGAGGCATAAAAAATCCGGGACAATGGGCCTGCTCCATGCGACAATGAGGGTGTCGCTTGAGGTGATTTTCCTTGTCCTGCATTTGAATTTCTGCCTCTTGGTTGTCTGATTTGACTCCCTTACTCTTTTTATCTTTTTGCAGAACGTACAGAGGCTCCAAATAATAATGGAGAGATGGGCGGAAACAGCTGCTCAGGTCATCGAGATGGAGAAGGAGAAGAAGAAAATGGGGGATGCGCTGGAGGCCAGCGCGGCAGAAATAAAGAAGTTGGAGGAGAAGATCGCCCAATATGCAACGGAACAACAGTCGGCGAAGACCGAGATCATTAAGTTGCGGGGCGAGAATAAGAACTTAAAGGGCGTTGTTGATGACAAGGCGAGGAGGGCGAGCCAACTGGAGGCCGAGCTCGCCAAGATGCAAATTGAATTGTCCGAGAAGAAGACCAAGCTCGAAACCTCCCGGAAGGAGTGGGCCGATGTTGAGTCCACCCTGCGAGCACAAGTTGCTAAAGCTTACCAAGATGGGGTGGACTGGGCATCGGAGGAGTATTTGGCTCAAATCACGAATCTGAGTCCGTTGCTGTTCGAGATGTGGTGCAGGGAGGCCCTTCTCAAGTACGGGATTTTTGAGGATGACCCCATATTTGCGAACCTTCCTCAGTTCCAACCTGTAGTACCGAGCTCAGAGTCAGAATCTGGCTCCAACCCTCCTGAGGCCCCTCCCGAAATCCCAGGCGCACCTCCTCTGCACCCGACCCCCGCCGAGGTCGAAACGGCCCAAGCTCCCCCTATGGCTCCTCCATCTGAGGCTTCTGGCGCCCCGGTCTCGTCCGATCCTTCAGAGCTGAAGAATAAAGATGTGGTGCCCAAGAAATAGAATCCTAGGAATTAGCTCCTTTCTGTGATGTAATTTTTCCTCTCTTTCTGAAATGTACAAAGCCTTGTAACCGTTTCTCTGATAAATGAAAAACACATTTCTTTCAATTTTTAGTTGCTTATTCATTTCTTTTTGCAATGGTATGTGGATGTTCTTAGATACACAAATATGGCTAAAAGCTTTGCAAGGGACTGGGGTCGGTAAGGAAAACTGGACTGTAACTTTCTAGTTTCTGGATACTAGATGAGAACGAACCCCCTTTTTTGAATTTTCTGAGTAGCCTAGGTTGGTGACCATCTGGCCCTAAGGCAGTATATCGAAAGGAATGCCTTGAGGCAGGCCGAGCTCTGAGGCACCAGAGTGAATTTTTAGATATTTGGTTGCTCTCGCCCGAGGGGGATGGTCTTGACAAACCGTAGCCCTGTGGCTGATTCTGAGGAGGCTGGTGCGAGGACCGGAGCCTTGGGGAGCTGGTCCTATGATCGAACTCAAGGAGGCTGGTGCGAGGACCGGAGTCTTGGGGAGCTGGTCCTATGACCGAACTCAAGGAGGCTGGTGTGAGAGCCGGAGCCTTGGGGAGCTGGTCTTGTGACCGAACTCAAGGAGGTTGGCGTGAGAGCCGGAGCCTTGGGGAGTTGGTCCTATGACCGAACTCAAGGAGGCTGGCGTGAGAGCCAGAGCCTTGCTCATAACTCAAAAGACATAAGGCAGATTTCTTCCAAAGGATCATTCTTTATTGATTTATCATTTCGAGTACAACTAGAAGTAATACTTCTTGACGTGCGCAGCATTTCATGGTCGTGGCAATTCTTTGTCATCCATCCCCTCAAGTCTGTAGGCCGACCTCCCTGAGACCGAGACCAACTTGAAGGGGCCGAGCCAGTTTGGTGCGAGTTTGCCTTCGTTAGGTTTTTTATCTGCTGGAAGCGCTCTTTTTAAGACTAGTTCTCCAACTGAGAATCTTCTTTCTTTGACCATCTGATTGTATCCTTTGGATAGCTGCTGTTGATAAGAGGCCAAACGCACGGATGCCGCTTCCCTTCATTCCTCGGCCAGAACGAGCTCTCTGGCGAGGTTTACCTCATTCTGCCCCTGATCGAAGAGATCCGTCCTCAAGATTGGGAGGCCGACCTCGAGAGGGATTACAGCTTCCATCCCGTAGGCCAATGAAAAAGGAGTTGCCGAAGTGGATCACCTCGGGGTGGTTCTGTACGCCCAAAGGACACTTGGCAACTCTTCGACCCACCTACCTTTAGCCTTATCAAGTCTTTTCTTGAGTCCGTCCAGGACCACTTTGTTTGAGATCTCTGCTTGCCCGTTGCTCTGTGGGTAGGCCGGAGTCGCATAGAGGTTCCTGATATCGAGCTCCTGATAGAAGTTTTTGAAGAAACTTGAATCGAATTGGGTCCCGTTGTCCGAGACCAGAGCCCTAGGGATCCCGAACCTTGTGACGATGTTCTTCCACACAAAATTCTTCGTGTCGTGCTCGGTGATGGAGGATAGGGCCTCTACCTCTATCCATTTTGTGAAGTAATCGGTGCCCACCATCAGCCACCTTTTATTTCCTGGAGTTCGGTGAAGAGGTCCCACGATGTCCAGCCCCCATTGAGCGAAGGGCCACGGACTGGAGAGACGACTCAGGTCCCGAGCTAGCTGATGCAAGGAGTGGGAGAACTTCTGGCATTTTTCGCACTTTTTGGCGTAGAGCTGGGCATCTTTCTGCATGTAGGGCCACCAATAGCCCTGGCTAATAGCTCTGTATGCCAGTGACCTTCCTCAGATGTGGCTTCCACAGATTCCTTTGTGGATTTCAAAGAGGAAGTCTTCCACCTTGCTTGGATGAACGCACTGGAGATATGGTCCTGAGTAGGATTTTCTATAGAGCTTTTCATCCGGGGATAACCAAAAGTGAGCCGCTTTCATCCTGACTTTGTGAGCTTCGTTCCTGTCCTAAGGGAGCTTATCTTCTTTCAAGAATGCCAGGATTGGATCCATCCAGCTTGGTCCGAGATCAGCACATAGGATTTGCCGAGCTGGAAGTAGCTCTATGCTTGGTTTTTCCAATGTCCCTACATCAATTGTCCTCCTTTTCCCTGCTTCTATGGCCGAGGCTAAGTTGGCTAGGGCGTCTGCGTGGCAGTTGGATTCCCTGCCGATTTGCCTGACTTCAGTTTTCTCGAACTGGGAGAGGAGCTCTTTTGAGTGGGCTAGATAGGCCGCCATTCTTTCGTCTCAGGCTTGATAATCTCCGCTCAGCTGGTTCGTCACCAACTGGGAGTCGCTGAAGACTACAAGCTGACGTGCCCCCAATATCCTTGCACTACCGAGACCCGAGACCCGCGATCAGTGCTTCGTACTCCGCTTCATTGTTTGATGCTTTGAAGTCAAGGGTCAGTGCTTGTTCTATGACTAGTCCTTCTAGGGATTGGAGGACTACGCCGGCGCCTGCTCTCCTGGATGTTGAAGATCCGTCGACGAAGACTTTCCAAGCTGACTCAAGGAATTTTTTCCAGGACTGGTCTTCCTCGGCCTAGGTTTCGACTCCATTATTGCCCTTGGAGCCCCCCAGTTCGGTATCGAGCGAGGTCGGTGCCGAACTAGGAGAGGTGAATTCGACGATGAAATCTGCTAGGACCTGTGCTTTGATCGCCGTTCCGGGTTGATATCGGATGTCGAATTGCCCTAGTTCGACGGCCCACTTGGAGATTCGGCCAAAAAAGTCCACCTTTCGAAAAAGGGATTTGAGTGGGTATTCCGTGACAACTATTACCGTGTATGTCTGTAAGTAGTAGGATAGCTTACGAGAGGCGGTGATGAGTGCCAGTGCTAGCTTCTCAAGTGGCAGGTACCTGGTCTTGGCATCGAGCAAAATCTTGCTTGTATAGTAAATAGGTTGCTGCTGCTTGTCGTTCTTTCGAACTAACACCGAGCTTACCGCATGGTCCGAGACTGCGAGGTAGAGGTAGAGGAGATCACTTGGTGATGGAGTGGACAATAGCGGTGGTGAAGAGAGATACTCTTTGAGTTTTTCCAGTGCTAGATCACACTCGGGAGTCCATTGAAATTTGAAACTCTTCTTCAGGAGCTGAAAGAAAGGGCGGCACTTATCCAAGGCCCGGCTGATGAAGCGATTGAGGGCGGCAGCCATCCCTGTGAGCCTCTGGACCTGCTTGACCGAGCTCGGGCTCTGAAGTGCCTGGATAGCTGCAATCTGCTCTGGATTGGCCTCAATCCCTCTCCTGGTCACCAGGCTTCCTAGGAACTTGCCAGAATCGACGCCAAACGCACACTTGGAAGCGTTTAGTTTGAGCTGGAACTTTCTGAGGACGGTGAATGTTTGGCATAGGTCAGCCAAATGGTCCTGTGACTTTTTGGACTTGACCACCATATCATCAATGTAGACCTCCATTGTCCTCCCGAGCTGGTCCTGAAACATCTTCGTGACCAGCCTCTGATATGTCGCCCCGACATTTTTCAACCCAAAGGGCATCACCTTATAACAGTAGATGCCTCGAGGTGTTATGAATGCAGTTTTTTCTCCATCAGGCCCGTGCAGTGAGATTTGGTGGTAGCCTCGGTAGGCGTCTAAGAAGCTCATTCTGTCATGCCCCGAGGTGGCGTCGATCATCTGGTCGATCTTTGGGAGGGGAAAACTGTCCTTAGGACAGGCCTTGTTGAGGTCGGTGAAGTCCACGCAGACCCTCCACTTACCATTCTTCTTCTTCACCACCACTGTGTTAGCCAACCACTTTGGGTAGTGCACTTCGCGGATCGCCCCAGCCTCGAGGAGCTTGTCGACTTCTTCGAGCACTGCCTCTGTTTGTGGGACTCCTGTCCTGCGGGCATTCTGCACCACGGGTTTGTGTCCGGGATCAACATTCAGCTCGTGACACATGACTTCGGGGTTGATCCCGGGCATCTCATATGGAGTCCAAGCGAAGACGTCCTTGTTTTGCAATAGGAAGTCTAGTAGCTCGGCCCTCTCATTGTTGGGGAGCTAGCTACCCAGCAGGAAATAGCGCTCGGGGTCTGGTGGATTGATTCTGATTTCGGTGAGATCTTCGACGCTCTTCTGCCCCGCTGTCTGTCCGACATCCCCGATGTGGTCTCAAGCTCGGCCATATGCACTTGCTTTGGCTCCGTTTCTCCAGGTGCTATGGCCATGAGGCATTCCCTGGCCATTTGCTGATTTCCCCACACGGTCACTATCTCGACTGCACCTTCAGCCTTCTCTAATGGGAACTTGAGTTTCTGATGAAGGGTGGAGGGTACCGCCTCCATGGCATGCAACCAACTTCGCCCCATTATCACATTGTATGGAGACGGTGCGTCCACCACCATAAAGTCTGCCATCTTTGTGGCGCCCCCTATCCGGACTTCGAGCGAAATCCTACCCTTGCGATAAACCGGCTTGGCGTTGAATCCTATTAAAGGGACGTGGACCTCCTGCAGGTCGGACTAGGTCAAGCCGAGCTGCTTGAAACAGCTAAAGTAGATGATCTTGGATAAGCTCCTTGGATCTACGAGGACGCGCTTTGTGGTGTAATTGTTGAGCCGCAGGGTGAGGATGAGGGCGTCACTGTGGGGGAGTTGGACTCCTCTCAGGTCTTCGTCCGAGAACCAGATCTTCGGCTTTTCCCTCTTGGCTCTTTTCAGAGCGCTTTCTAACTCAGCCGACATCACCTGCCTATTGTGGGCGGCCTTCCTCGCTTCTGACAGAGCTCGGGCACTTCCACTGTTTGCAGCGGGAGCCAGATGGATGACGTTAATAATACCTGTTGGCTCATCGCTATCCTGATCGTCACCGGGTGGGGCGCGCTGCTGAGCCTGGTTGACTCTCTCTTCCTCCTTGATGTATTCCTGGAGGTGCCCGTCCTTGATGAGCCTCTCGAGGTGTGTCTTCAGAGCCATGCAATCCTCGGTCATGTGCCTGTGCTGCTTGTGGTAGGAGCAGTTCTTACTCCGGTCTCGGGTGGATGGATCACCCTTCATCGGCTGCGGCCACTGGAAGTAGGGCTCTGTCTTGATTTTGTTCATGAGTCTGTAGATGGGCTCCTTGAAGACAACGTTGATGGCCCTAAAAGGATTACCGGCCGGCCTGGGGGGCTGGAACTTCTGCCTCTTACCGCTGTCCGAGATGGAGAAAGACGTTGAACTGGTCCCCCTCCTCTTATTTGGCCTTTGTCTGGGGAACACGCCCTCTCTAGGGGTTTGGCCCTTCTGGGAGAGTCCGAACCACTCTTTGCCATGAGCTTCGTCCTCCTCCTGCTCAATGTACTAGTTTACCCTCGCCATCAGTGCCTTCATCATGGTCACAGGGCTCCGGACCAGGTCCTTACGGAGTTCGTTTCCTGGGAGTAAACCCTCCCGGAAACACATGATGGCGATGTTATCATTGGCGTCGGTGATCTGGCTATATATCGTCCAGAACCTCCTGGCGAATGCAGTGATACTCTCGCCGTCCTTCATCCGGATCGCCACGAGGTTGTTGCCTGTCTTCAGGATAACACGGTGCGCCTGAAACTTCTCGATGAAGGAGCTCCGGAGCTGCCGCTAGCTCGTGACCGACCCCGAAGGGATCGCGCAGAACCACCAAAGTGGGAGGTTGCCTAGGCTTGAAGAAAAGACCCTGCAGTTCAGGTGGCCGACATCCCCCCAGATCGACATCCGTTGAGTGAAATGCCGTAGGTGTGCTTCTGGATCCAAGGTTCCGTCGTAAAGGACGAACCTCGGGACACTGAATCTCTCGGGGAGAGTGAAGTCTTTTATCTCCTGGGAGAAGGGGGACATGCCTTGGTTGTCGTCCTTTTCGCGGTCCTCCATCTGGTCTTGAGCGAAACTAATTTTAGCCAGCCTGGCCTGGATCTCCTGTTTAACGTAATGGTCCAGCAGTTCCCTCAGGCCCGTCGTGTTCTCTGGCCTCGGGGATGTTGGCCCGCAGCGTGATCCCCCGAGGTCGCTGGGGAGGTGGCTGCTGCTCGAGCCTTCTTCTTCGCAGCGCTCTCTCCTCCTATTGTTGAGGACCTGCCTCAGATCCCGGCTACCCGAGCGGCTCTGTTGCCGTCCGGAAGGCGGAACAAGAGACCTCCTCTCATTCGCCCTGAGCCGCTCCTGGAGATGACGAATCAAATCCTCTTTCTCTTGGAGGACCTGATTCTGGGCATCGAGCTTTTTCAGTAGGGGGTCGTCACCCCTTGCATCATGGGCCTGGTGAAAGGACTGGCCGTCGTCGTGAGTGCGATGATGAGATTGATGAGATTTCATTCTTACAGGGGTTTTGCCTCGTTGTCGAGGGTCCGACGGGGAGGCGTTCTGCTGTAGACCCCTGGGTGGCTGATCATCGCGGGGGTGAGGATCCTCACGACGGTCGTCACGACGGAGGTGCGTCGTGGCAGGCCGAGACGAGGAGGCCGACTGGACAACGCCCTCCACGTACTCGGGACCGGACTTTCCCCCGAACCTTCTCTGGCGGGGAACCCCCGATACGCCTGGAGGGACGGGCGGGACCCCTACTGGTCCCGGAGGTGGAAGGAGAGCGGAGCGAACGCCAGCGGGCTATTCTGGGGGTGCTGACTGGAGCGGCTGAGGCTGTGAAAATGGTGGAAACAGGGGTTGTTCTAGAGGTGGAAAGGACGACGCCCTTCGGGGCTTCGACGACCCTCTACCACCGTATCTGGTCTTTGGAGGCATGGCTATCACTGGCTCGAGGATTCTGTCCCCACAGACGGCGCCAACTGTAAGTGCCTAAAAATTACGGACTTGGTTATTAGAGGATTAAGCTCTTCGATCTGGAAATCTTGGGAAGATGAAGGGAAAGGATCGAACCTCCGATGACCTGAAAAAGGGAAGATAAAGGTCAGAGCCCCTGGCTACATGTAGCCGAAGGCACTTCGATGTTTAAGTCAGTGTGAGAACTGAAGGAAGTGGAGAAGGAGCGCCTTGTGAGGGAGAGATTGTGCGTACCTTATACGGTTTTCCTTCATGCAATATATAGACGTGAGAGTCATCATTGGACTGTCCCCATGAAGGGACGAAAAACCCATCAGTGTGTACTCTTATGTCCTGAGTGGGGGTAGGTAAAAAGGGAATGTCCCATCGGACCATCATCCCATGCCTATGGACGTGAGCCTGAGATAAGGCGTGCTCCTTATCTAGGTCCGGCGCCCACTCTGTTTGTCAGTTCGTCGTTCTCGTCACGGCAGTCGTATTTATTGCTGCATTTATGGTTGCATGATAGGAGGCCGAGATCAGGCTTGAGGCCGAGACCGATGTGGATGCTTATGATCGTGGCCACCGAGTCGGGCTTCACGTATCTCCGAGATGGTGCTATCGCCAAGCTTGGGCAAGCCCAAGACCAAGGATTGCCCGAACTCAGGGGATGACCTCACATAAATCCATGATTATGAAACGACCCCACACAGCCCTGTTTGTTAAAAATCTCAACCATTTAGCATATCCATCCTTATACATATAAAACAACAAAAGTTGATCTTCCAAGTTGATCTCCACATCTACATCAGGTTCAAAAAGGAAACATCCTGAATACCATTGAATCCCTACAAAGCAAAAGAAATGGAATACACATGTCAGTAATTAGTTAAATTAAATTTCCTCAAGAGGAATTAGTAAAATCAAACAGCAAATCAACAAATACAAATCCAAACCCAAACCTTCAACCTTAAACATTTCAACTCCAACACATTAATCTGAATCCCTACAAAGTAAAAGAAACGGGTCCCACATGTCAATAACTTCTCCAAAGAAAAAATTTCCACTTGCAACAAACAAAAACTAGAGAGACAAAGGAGGGCATTTGTTTGCATGTACCTGACAACATGATCTTTGGGTAACTTTTAAGCGGGCAGTAGCAGTGCATCATCTCAGATTTTGATTCAGTTTCGAGATAGAAAAAAAAAGACTTTAAATCAGATGGGTGAGATGAAAAAAAAATCACATTGCAAATCAAACGGGGAATAAGGCATGTAAGACTTCCTGTTTGAACATTTGGCAGAAATAATTGCTTACTAACATGTCTAGGTGAAGTTTTATGATTCTTCTTCTTTCCACTAGTTGCCTCATCATCTATCTCCCCTTCCAAAATCATCAAAAAATAAATTAGATTTGAAATGGTAGAAGTCACACATTTAATCAAACACGTACATTAACATGAACAGTTTGACTGAACGCCCTGAGCTGCAGTTTCAAGAACCAAAGATTGACTGAATTCTATTGTTAAGAAGACAACATGAACAAAAGACAAAAAAAAACCCAAACAAATTACTCTGTTTTCTGTGGAAGAGTTGCAGGACCGTTGTAGACGAGACAACGAGAAGTGTATTACATCTATATCTATACATCTATACATCTATATCTATACACTATTATAAAAGAGAGAATGTTGCATAGTTTTTTCACTACACCATTGTAGGGCCCACACCAAAATATTATAATAAAATATAATAATATATTATTATTATCTACTATATACTATACTTCTATCTATCTATCTATCTACTATTATAAAAGATGAGATATTGCAAACTTTTTCACTACACCATTGTGGGGCCCACCCCCAAATATGATAATATAATATAATAATATAATATTATGAGAAATTACAAACTTTTTCACTACACCTTTGTGGGGCCCACCCCCAAATATTATAATATAATACAATAATATATTATTATAAGAAATTACAAACTTTTTCACTACACCACTGTGGGGCCCACCCCAAATATTATCTACTATTATAAAAGATGAGATATTGCAAACTTTTTCACTACACCATTGTGGGGCCCACCCCAAAATATTATAATATAAAATAATAATATATTATTATGAGAAATTGCAAACTTTTTACTACACCTTTGTGGGGCCCACCCCCAAATATTATAATGCAAACTTTTTCACTACACCATTGTAGGGCCCACCCCCAAATATTATAATATAATATAATAATATATTATTATAAGAAATTGCAAACTTTTTCACTGCACCATTGCGGGGCCTACCCCAAATATTATAATATAATATAACAATATTTAATTATGAGAAATTGTAAACTTTTTCACTACACTTGTGTGGGGCCCACCCCCAAATATTATAATATAATATAATATCTATACACTTATTACAAAAGAGACGAGAGGTTGCATACTTTTTCCCTACAACTTTGTGGGCCCCCCTAAATATTAAAATATAATATAATAATATATTATTATTATATTATGATAATAATAATATAATATATATACCCTTATTATAAAAGAGAAGAAAGTGTTATGCTTTTTCTTTACACATCTGTGGGCCCCACTTAGTATTATTATATTATATATATAAAATAAAATAGAACTACACATATGTGGGCCCCAATGAAAGAGAAGAACTTGTCATGCTTTTTCTCTATACATCTGTTTGCCTCACTTAGTATTATGATATTATATATATATATATAAAATAAAAGAGAACTGCACATCTGTGAACTCCACTTAGTAGAAGAACTTGTCATGTTTTTTCTCTACATCTACACATCTGTGTGCCCTACTTAGTGTTATTATATTATATATATAATACAAGAGAACTACACATCTGTGGGCCTCACTTAGTATTATTATAACATTTGTGGGCCCCACTTAGTATTATTATATTATATAAATGTAACAAATAAAAGAGTACTACACATCTGTGGGCCCCACTTAGTAGAAGAACTTGTCAAGCTTTTTCCCTACATCTACACATCTGTGGGCCCCACTTAGTATTATTAAAAGATCTGTAGGCCCCACTTAGTAGAAGAACTTGTCATGCTTTTTCTCTACATCTACACATATGTGGGCCCCACTTAGTATTATTATATTATATATATAATGAAAGAGAACTTCACATTTGTGGGCCCCACTTAGTAGAAGAACTTGTCATGCTTTTTCTCTACAAATATGTGGGCCCCACTCAGTATTATTATATTATATTATATATATATAATCAAAGAGAACAACACATCTATGGGCCCCACTTAGTATTATTATATTTCGATGAAATGCTTAGCACAAATGTTCATGTAAAGGGTTGTGTTTGAAGAATTTGTACATTCGCTGCAAGAACTCAAATGAAAATTTTCAATTGAGATTTTCATGTGTAGAAATTTTCAACTTCGATCTTAATGCCTGTAAAGACACGATTTACTTGTCAGAGAAAGATATGAGAATGCCAAAGATTGCTTGGAATCTTTGTGATTTGTTGTTGATCCGTTTAAAGCTATGAGTTGGGTACTATTCTGGTTGGTTGGTATTTTGTTTTATTGAATTTTCAATGCTAGAAATGAAATATGTGAAATAGAATTGTGACATTTTAAACATTTAGTGCTCCAACAACATTCGACAAAGTGAATTTGTGACAATAGTAAATCTCTTTTTAATGTTGGGCTTTTTTTATGTTACTTAAATAGTGAAATTTATTTTAATTTTTTATAAGCCGTTAAAAATGAAGAAAAGTTGAATATTAAAAAATGATCAGCAATGTTAGAAATGAAATAGAATTTTAACATTCAGGAGCGGTAGTGACCAGTTGGGCTTTTTTTTTTGTTTTGTTTTTGTGTTGTATTAGCCAGCTTGGTGGATTGGTTATCTTGTATGTCATCTTTGACATTTGTGGTTCTGGCAGAAGGTTTGGCCCATTTATGATTATTTTTTTAATCTTTTAATGCGTTCCCCTCTTTCTGGAAAAAAAAAAAGAAAAAAAAAAATTGTAACATGTCACACATTTTAGTGCATCTAACTTTATAAGGAATGACAGAAAATCGTTCCTATAGTTCCTAAGAGTTATAGGGCTTCATATTTTCATTAGTGGTTAAAATGAAAAATCATATATGAATATTAAAAAATGACAATCAAATAACCTCGCTTTTAATGGAAATTGATTTGAGGAAAAATGAGAGATGAATGCTCATCCATCACCCTGGAACTCAAATCCCACGATGGTCAAGTTCCCTTTTGCATTCATAACCTCGTGTTTCTCACCCCTCACTTCTTTAATAATCTTTCAGCAAAGCTTATTTCACTATGAAATCCTGTATATACTAGCAAATATGTTAGGGTGCAGTAGAAATCCGCAATCGATACAAAAAACTATGCAAGAGTAGATTTAACCAAATAGTCACTCTAAAAAATATAGAAAAATATTTTACGTGGTTTGATAGTATGCTTGTGTAAGATCAGAAAAAGAAATACTGGACATATATATATCCCATTTACTAAGAAAGTATGGTGTTTTCATGCTTAGTGATGAGGACTTGGGTGACATTAGTGGGTTGAAATGAGAAAGATATTTCATTGATGTGTGGTGCACTAGCCAAGGATACAGAGATGCTGTGGAGAGGCTTAAGGTCTATTTAGATGCTTCATTTTCTTAGTAGCCAGATAATCAAGGTGTCATGAAAGTTTTTTTTTTTTAATTTGCAAGCGTTTGCAGATTTTTGTCATGTAAGCCTTTTCTTGATTTCTTCATTCCATGTAAGTTGGTTTTCTTTTAAATTTGATTACTATATATCAAACCAACATCCAATGCAAGTGACTAATGACTTGTCTTATTATTTCTTGAATTATGATAAGGTATTTTATTTTTCCTTTCAAGTTTTTATGAGTATGATGCATTGGAACCCATCATTTTGATATGCTGACTCATGTTTTTAGATCCGCTCTTTTATGTTGATTTGAAGAGATTGCTTTAGGGCCCCTGGTTTTTTTTGTTTTTTTTGTTTTAGGCAATTCTGGCAACATGCATTCATTCATTATCATTCTATGTGCTAAACTGTGTTTAAGGGTGCTAATTGTCTTTATTTATGATTTTACATGCTTCATTCAATGCATCATTTTAGGTCAAACCAGTATTACTCTTGGACTTGATTCATGTCCAACATTGCAACCACATTACTATAATGCTAGGATAATAAATTTTCCATTAAATTTTCTTAGAAAATTTGAAGGAAGTAGTTGCGCCCACCCTGAGAGTGCCTGAGAGTGCATGCCTAAAGATCTCTTTGTAGTTGGTTATCTTGCTTCAAATTATGATATTTGTTTCAAAGATTCACTTACTACAAAATTAGAATGTAACATAACTGATTTATGATACATAAAAAGCTAACAAAAGTGCCACAAATGTATATGGTTCAAAATTTGGTAGTGGTGTCATCTTAATTCAAGAAAGCTTTTTAAGTTGTTGCTTTAGCCCTCATCTTGACATATCAATCTTGTTTCTTTCCATGATATCCAAATTTCTTTGTATTGGTATTACTGCCATTCGGTGCTTCTCAACATGAATTTTGTATGTATTTGGCGTTAGGCTTTAGATAAATTTTAATGGGAAATAGGCCGGACTATTGATCTATATTGAAATTGGTGAGTGTTTTGCCTAATTATGTATGGTCAGAAAAGGTTGGTTTTCAATTTTTTTCCAGTTAGTTTCCTTCCATATATCTTGTTATTCCATCTTCTTCTTACTTTTTTTCTATTGAAGCTTCTACTGAATTTCATAAGAACAATTAGTAATTGTAAATTGCTTAATTTGCCAAAAAAAATGAGCTATATGTAAACTGGTCATTCTCCATTGGGATTGTTAATATTGAGTTTTTCAATAACTTTATTTTTCCAGATTATCACACTGAAAGATTGTATTCCTTGCACGTGCATGACTCTACTAGTTTTCTTAAAAAACACTCATAGAGATTTTACTTAGTGGTGGAAAAGGTATTGGAACCTTACAATGGAAGCAGGCACAAAACTTTTGCAATTATATCAATTCTTTTGGGTTTTTGACAAATAAGCTAAAAAGGCGGGGGAAATATATAAACAACATCTTGGAGTCCAAAGTATTTTCATTATAATAGTAATGATAATAGATTTTAGGGACATCTATCAGAAAAATCCCCTTAAATAGGGTAATTATATAGGAGGATCCTAAACTTTTATAATGACGGCCAAAGACTTTCAGCCCAAATCAACTTTTGGGTAAAAATAGAAAAAAAAAATTTAGGCTAGAGGTTATTGACCGTCATTATAGAAGAAAGTTCAGAGTCTTCAAATATGATTATCGTATTTGAGGGAAGTTTTTGTGGCAGATGTCCCGAGATTTAAAGGGCACTTACGCACTGGGTTTTTAATAATTTTTATATAAACAAGGGGCATTTTCATAAAGTGAATGAAATCCAGGTTAGCCACTGAGGAAGCATCCTCACCACTCGTTCGCTTCCTCCACATCCCTCTGTCTCATCAGAACACAGAAGGAAAAAGAGAGCAGAAGAACCGGAAGAAGAATAAAACGCAATCCAACATCGGCCACCGAAATCTAAAAACTGAGAATATCGGGTAATCCTTTTACACCTTTTCATATTATTCCTTCTTCTCTTCTTTAATGATCTCCGAGCTTCCTCTCATGAGGCTGAGATTCGGAAAAAAAATTCAGAAAAGCTCGAGAAATGAAGAACCAAAGTGAAATCTGAAATGGGTTTTTCTCATTCTGCGATTCATCATCTGTAGACACTAAAAAGTTTGAAACTTTGTAGAATTTCGGTTCCTAGGCATGAATCGTCCAAGTCTTACCATGAACTACTGGTCATGAGCCATTACCCAATCTGGGTGCTCTTTCTCTATTTGTTACATTGGGCAAAGGCATCGAATCCGGTGCATTGTTAGGAGCATTTGCGTGTACAATCTTGAATGGGCATCTTTTGATTGTGGCAAAAGATCAAGTCTTTCGAGCTATTATGATATGGAAAAGAGGTTTGTGGTAAAGTCAAATCCAATTGGCTTTTGGCTGTCTACCATATTTCCTCCCAACAAACTTTCAAGACTTTTATTTACCACTCTTGTTTGTTGGGGTGGTAACTGGTTAGCAGTACTATAATGCAAATTAGTGCTTATCCTATTCAAGAAGGTTCTCCAAAAATGACTTCAAAATTTTGAGCCTCAATCAGAAGTAATGGGTTTTGGAACACCATGCAATTGAGGTTGTTATTTTAGATGTAAACCTCTTTTAATTTGTTTAAAACATATAACTCATGACAGCTACTTGTACTTTAATATAAATCTTGACTTTGCTGTTAGGCACATCACTGACTTGCTATGTATTCTTTGACAGGGTTTATGGGTAATCTTATAAATGGATTCGTGTAGGGAGGCGCTCCTTCACAGTTAGAAAGATCTGATTATGATGATGACATTGGTTGAATCATCCCTGGTTGTTGGATTCCGCAGCAGTGGTATGCCCTCTTCCATTGCTTCTGTTGGTGAGTATTTGATCCAAGAGGAGTGCCACAAAAGTCTTCTTCTCAAGCTGTTGATCTCCGTGGCATCACATTGAAGTAGGGTTGGGTGTGACATTACAGGATCACCAAAATAGGGGGAGAAAACTCACAAAATTTCATACAAAATAAACTTAAATTGTTACTGATGATTGTTTCTACCATTGAACATAAAGTGAATATGAATTTCAATTCCCTTCCCATAGCCGATCACTTTGGAAAATTTTACTATTTGAAACTTTACTAAAACATCACTTTTCTACTTGAAATATTGCTAAAACAATAGATTCTTGGGTTACTTGAAACTAGGACTATTTGTCCCTTGCTCATAAGATCAGAAAAGGAAACAAACTAGCACTCTTTAGACTTGAACCTTCCTTACTAGGACTCTTTAGAGTTTTTCTTCTTCTTTTTTTTTTTTCTTTTGATAGGTACCGTGACTTGAACTTACAACCTCAAGGTTCCAATACCGCGTACCTTCCACAACCTCAAAGCTCATTGTCAGGACTCTTTAGAATTTGGAAAGAAATAAACAGCTAAACATACTTTAGAAAGAAATAAATGCTAATAATTGTAATTGTGAAGTCCACATGTCTAATTAGATACGTGATAATATTTATCATTTAAAAATCATGGATCGCAACATGGGCACACATCACTATCGGGGGGGTCCAGTTGGGCCTTCCCTTTGGGCACCCTGTATACACATGAAGCACAGTTGTCCATGGGTTGCTTCTTTAGTATAATTCCTTTTTCATTGTCTTAGAGACCCGCATCCTTTCAATTCACCTTAAACCTTCCAGATTCTCTTGTATTAATTCTTTATATTCTCATCTGCTCATCTCTCTCTCTGTATTCCTGATCTAGGTTCATGTCAGCCCTCATGTACTATTTCTGCTGCCGCCACCACCAATGATCAGATTACTTTATATCCTGGCTGGTGCCGCTTTGGATCCCAAGCTAGCCGGACATTTATCAGCGGAGGAATTGCCCATGTGACAAATGTCAACAATAGAGGTTTATGGTAATTCTTCTCTTTCTTGTCCTGCCTGGCACCATCTCTCGAGTCTTCAGCCACTGAATTCCTTTCTTTGGTACTTGGAAAATAATATACTGATGCTAATTATTGCCTCAATGGCTGTATTTATTTTATAGGAGGAATGGACTAATGAGACGAAGTGATCTCCTCAAGGGCAGTGTGGTTAGAGCTGCAGCTACAGAACATTCTGGCTCAACACCAGATCCCCTTGAGAGAAATGCTGGCATTAGGCAATCCTACCATCCCTTTGAGGAAATAGAGGAGTCTGTTTCGAAGCCAGATAGTGAAGAAGCTGCCAGACTCTCAGATGCTGAGATGACAAGAACAATGATCGAGGTACTGCTCCCTTTGTTTTGATTATCAATGGTTTTCAAAAGCATGATTCAGGTGAGGAATGCTTGGTCCTTGATTGAAGTGAGGTATAATCTTGAAGAGTAAGCTTAACTAAAAGTCTTAGGAAAGAAACAATAAATTACTAAAGGGAAACTTTTGCTTCAATTTTTTTTTTAATGAACCATCAATAGACACTATTATTTCCTGTTAGATCTGTTTATCATTAACATCCAATAGAGACAATCTTCTCCTTAATACCACATGATCGGGAAGCAAAAATGCAAATTTTTATTTTATTTTATATCATGTAAAAGGAGGATGAGGAAGAACAAACTACTTGCTTTCATTAGCATTCAATACTGGGAAAATCGCAAATAGATCCTTAATATTTTGGAGTTTTCAAAAAAGGGCATCACAAGTTCCTTATTTCAAAATAGTGTATAAGTTTTTTCGGCAGTTGACCCCCGACGTTGGTGACTTTTGCCTCACAGTTTTTTTTTTTAGATGATACAAATGCCCTTGTTTAAAGTAAGTGCTAGGGTTATTTATCCGAAGTGCTTCGTAATTAGTGCGCCCCACCAAGATTGAAGGAAAATTTTACAAGATAATGATTAGATCAACTATGATCCATGGTGTTGAATATTGGCCAATCAAGAAGCAAGACATGTACAAAATGAGTGTAATAGAGATGCGAATGTTGAGATGAATGTGTGGTAAAACTAGGGAAGACAAAATCAGAAATGAGTACTTTTTGGAGCATTCAACGGTAGCATCAATAGGGGATAAATTAAGAAAGGCTCGTTTGAGATGGTTTGGTCATGTCCAACATAGGCCACCAACATGTTGAAGAAAGTTTTTTTATATAGGTTGATGGCCCACTTAGGAAAAGTGATGGGCTAAAGAGGACATGGATGAAAGTAGTAGGATATATGTGAATAAGTGTAACCTATCCTAGGATTTGGCTCAAGATAGATTGGAGTGAAGAAATAGAATTCATGTAGCCGACCCCCAACATAGTTACTTGGGACAACAACAAGACCGTTGAAGAAAATTTTTCCATGCAGGTTGATGGCCCACTTAAGAAAAGGGATGGGCCAAAAAGTACATGGATGGAAGTAGTAAGGATAGACATGAAGAAGTGCAACTTATCCTAGGATTTGGCTCAAGATATATCAGAATGGAGAAACATAATTCATGTAACCGACCCCAACATAGTTGGGACAAGTCTTTGATGATGGTGATAGTTACTTTTCTCTCATTTCCTCTCATTCCCTCTCTTTCATCTTCTTCCCTCTACCCTCAAGCGCCCATGTTCCATCTTCCCCTTCATCGACCACTAGCAACAACCATCAATAGCTATAGGAATACATACACCCATTTCAATGCATAACACATACAAAAAATGTATTTTCAGTGATTTTAAATTATCTGCCACCATTTATTCAGAAGTGTCATTGTAAAAAGAAAATAAAAATGAGAAGTGCCCGATTTTAATTTTAATTTTTTTTTTGATAACACAGGGTTTTGAGCCCTTTGGGCCAGAATAATCCCTACAGGCCCAGGAGAGAGCAGGATAGAATTCCTTTCTGGCCCAGTGTGCTAGTGCAATTTCGAACCCCCAATTTTCTTTCTCTAATCCTTCCAATCCTCAAACCTCCTTTCTTTGGCTCATCTTGTCCCATTGTGGTATCCTTGATTTAATCGAAGAGGAACGAGAGCCTCCAAAGGAGGTGTTTGATGTTTAGATGCCCTGTTGGTGGCAGTGTTTTTATTCCACTCATATTGTACACTGCATCGGGAAGAAGTATGATCCTATTCTTATCCTATTATCAATTCTTTTGCTTTGCTTCATTTGCATCTCTCTTTTTAATTGTACTTGAGTATCTGACTAGTGTTTACCTGATTACCTCTATTATTTCTAAGAATCACTTACCTACGAGATCGGGATTGACAAATGAGTTTCTACAACTGCATATTATATCATTACTATTGTCATTTGGTTATCATCATAGCATTTCATCATCTATGCCCTTGAGTTTCATTCTTTACATTCATCATTAAAGGGACCATGGCGTTCTATTTTTGTATAAAAGGTTACTTTTGCATTTGTTTTGTTAATATTGAAGTATCAACTTTACTCTCTTACTATGTTGATCATTTAGAGATTTTCCATGGCTCTAAGTTCATCTTATTAATACCACATGCAGGTTAATAGCAAAGCAACATTAATGTTTTCAGGAATGATTGATGATGAAGTTCATGACAACGTTGTCTGGCCCGGATTGCCTTATGTGACTGATGAGCATGGAGGTATGCCAGAGAGCTAATGTTGCTTGAAAATTTATTTTCTCCTTGTAGCTAGCATCTTCTCATGGATCAGGAGTACTTTTGAATTTATGCTTCATATGATCTGGAATCTTGTTAGATATTTACTTCAAGGTGGATAGTGATGAAGGCATTATGCAAACCTTAGCTTCTGAAAGTAATGTAGTGGTATGGAATTTTTACCTCACTTGTATCAACATCTTCTTTGGACATTTTACTTCTGGGCTTGATATCATTGACATTTACTGCAGAAAGTAATAATTGGCTTGGATAATATGGGAATTTTCACTGAGATGGGACTACCAGGACAATCAGATATTGATTTTGGAATAGAAGAAATTACTGATGAGGATAGTGACAATGATGATGACCATGAAAATGATGATGAGGATGACGGCGACGATGACGATGATGAGGTCAAGTTTCTTTTTCAAATCACTTCAAAAGTTACTTCATTAGGGCTTCATAGGTTGGAGCTATTACTGTTGAGTCGTCTAATGGAATCCACACCTTTTTTTATTCTGTTAGCAGGATTGGGTTGCCATTCTGGATGATGAGGAAGATGAATTTGATTCTTCTGATACATTAGGTGATTGGGCAAACTTGGAAACCATGAGATCTTCTCATCCATTGTATTTCGCTAGAAGAATTGCTGAGGTATGTGCTTCTAGTAACAGATTCTTGATTGTGATTAAAGAAATAAAATAACAATATCTCTGGAGTATAATTATAGAAATTTGTATAATATTCTATCATGTTTTCTGAGGATATCTTTTTGGAGTAGAATATATATATATATATATATTGAATGGTAGTACATGATATTCTTTTATGAATTCATAGAGGCAGTGATTGTTTTTATAATAACCGATCAGAAGAAAAAAGAATGTTTCCATGGTAGTTGATTTTTTTTTCTCCTTTCGTAACTTGGTTTCTTTGTTCAGGTCGTATCGAATCCCCATTCAGGTTGCATTGATCTACCTTGCACAGGTCTTGCTATTCAAGGAATGTTAAGACCTGCCTTTTTTGAGGAGCAGTCTACCATCCAAAAGAACATGACAAGCCATCAGACTGGTAATGATGACACAAATCAGGTTGGGGAAATTGTGAACAACAATCTTGGAAATCTCGTCATGCATTTCTTTTTATTGATAGCTTTAGCAAGTTCTTTAATTTGTTTAGGGGTTAGGAGTTGGTTTTCTTATAAACAAGGGTACCAAGTATGCAACTGTATGTGTACCTAATAGTAGATAGTGCAATCTGGGCAGATGAAGTGGAGAAAGAAGAAAGCATACAAATTGGGACTGCTTTTTACAAGCTGGAGATCATTACCATTCAGTTGGTCTCTGCATATGGAAATCAGGCATGTGTTGACCTCTTCTTTCTGTTCAATTTTGGGTCCATTGACGGATATGGAGGCTAATTTGTTATCTTAGGAATCCATATTAAAATGCATGTGTGGCAGTTTTCTTCTCATAAGTCATAATGCTCTTCTATGGAGATTCTTATTTGTGGATCCCATGGGATACATTCCAATTACCTAAGAAAGTAGAAGCACTTATTTAGTTAGTTTGTGATATTGCTTGTTTCATTTTCACTATTGTTTATTGGCAATTGAAACTGGTCAAATATCCTTTTCTTTGATGGATAAAGGTGGAATTCTTTATATCAGACTTCGTTTCTGTATACTATATGACTCTAACATAAAGTCTTATAAACATTAGGATAACTTAATCCCCATAATTTGAAACTTATAATCTATGGAGATTTTTTCTTTAAAAAAGCATCACGTCTAAGATGTCATAAGCAGGTCAAAGTGTTGCTTAAAGTGTCTGGGATTGATGTTGATTTTACTCATGGTAAATAATCTTGAAAATTAGGGCCACAGAAGAGCACAAAATTGTGTGATTTTTGATGTAGGCTAGACCCAAGGTCTGCCAACCCATTGGGCCCAAGTCCACTAATAGCCCATAAAGAGAACACTTCCGCAATTGTGCAACATAAGTCTCTACTTAATTTTAGTATTAGCTAATAGGTAGAGATTTTTATGAATTTAATTAGAAAGTCTGCATTAGAGTTTATTTCAATATAATTTGCTTCCAAGAATAAGTTAGAGTACAAGTCTATATAAAGGATTGCAATCCCTTTTTAGGGACAAGTTTAGTGATCAATAAGACTTTCTTCGTTGAGAATTTTCTCAATTATTTGTCTATGGTGCCATGCCCCGAAAACCCGATTGGATCCTAATCGCATCGTTAGGGCGTGAGAATCGAGGCTAATAAAATTTTTTCCTTTAAGTACATTTGCGGCTCCAATTCCGGGTGGATCAAAGTCCATAGTGAGGTTATGAGTGATGATCAATCACCATAAACAAACACGAAAGCAACGATTCATACAATATATTTCAATTACAAAGTGCATTAGAGTTTTAATGAATGTCTAAAATACCATAATGACCTGTGCAAGAGGCACCTATGCTCACATAACCAGGATGTAGAGCAAGGCTCTCAAGTACCAACCCAACGACACCTCATTGCCCCCACGATCCCCTAGGGGTAATCCCTCAACTGGCGAATCCCGTAGGACCGCTCCAGCCACCTACACAATGGGCTCCACTATCTAATCACCAAATGTAGCATCATCAGATATACTAGAAAGTAGACTGATATGACTAACAATGTAACATATGCTAATCGAGACTGATATAAGAAGGTACATAATAATGGATAATCGGGACATAACTAACATACCAGTCAGACCATCATATAAGCCACCATGAATGCACAAACCTAGACAAGCTGGTACAATGTAGGGCTGTCAATCGTGTCTTGTTAACGAATTCGGGTTGCAGGTTAACGAATTCGGGTTAGAATCATCTCAACCCGTACACGACCTATTAAATAAATGGGTCCAAAAATCAAACATGAACGCGACCCGTTTATTTAACGGGTTACATGACACGGCCCGTTTATTTAACGGGCTAAGTAATTTTGTCCATTTTGGACCATGTCAATTAACACACTCTTTTGCTAATAAAAGGAGAGTGAAGGAGTTAGAAAATGATATTTTATATGTGGGTTTTAGAGTTTCACTTCAACCTTTTCAATCTTACCAAAATACCCCTCATGGATTTTATAATTTATGTCATTTATCATTTGGCGGATTGTATCAGGTTATTAATGGGTTACTGGTTTTATTCGTTAACGACCCACTAATTTAACGGGTTAACGGATCCGGCCCATTAACGACACGAACCCGTTAAGAGGCTACCCGAACCCGTTAATATCGTGTGGGTTTGTGTCGTGTTAACGGGTTGTGTGACATTTTGACAGCCCTAGTACAATGAATGCACAAACCCAGACAAGATGGTACAATGAATGCAAAACCCAAGTAAACCCGACAAACCCAATCTGCAGATAGTACGTACAAACCATACACACGCACACCCAAACTCACACATACATACACATACACCCAACCCACACATACCCCCCCACCAAACAAGAGGTCCGGTTAGTCCTACATAGGGTGCTCCCATCACATCGTCAACAGAGCCACAAAGGAGGGCCTCCCTCGTGAGCATATTAGTAGAGGGTATTAGACAGATTAACGAAATGGGTATATCCCCCATTCACGTAATATTCGAAAGATCCTAAGCTAGCCATAGCATATCTAGATTCTATAGTTAAGGGGGCCAAGGGGACTAGCCACTAACCAACCTGAGGCCAAGGGGAGTAGCCGCTAACCAACCTGAGGCCAAGGGGAGTAGCCGCTAACCAACCTAAGGCCAAGGTCAATCATTACACGTAGGGCCCATACAGTCTAACACCATGGTTACACGGGTCCGGAATGCCTTTTGTATTCATTTGGTGCTTCTGAAGTTGTTTGCACCCCAGGGGTCCATTATGCCACCCACATAGCCCAATATGGTCCCACATGCGCTACCGCACAATCCACAAGGGGATGCAAAGCCTACACACTCCCTGCTAGAGGTTTAATTCACAATCATAGGTCAAGTGGGGCAAGGGTCCAAGTTTCAAGGGTAAATGGGTCCCAAATCCATCCAATTTAACACCGTTTTAATACCCAATAACAACTCCACCATTAATGTATTTCAAATCCATACCCACCAATCCAAACATCATAAATGATCATAAAAGAGATATTGCACATGTTTGAAGCATTTAACGCAACCAATAGAACATGCCTACACTATTATTCATGTCTATATACTTGCCTTAGTTTGGTTGTGCCAAAAACCCCTTTCTTAGAGCATTGGGTTTCCTCATTCATTGCTCTCCACCATCACTCACTCTAGTCCAGTGTTCAATAGTACTCTCCTACATGCCAAACAAGAAAAAGGACATATCTAAGACATGAATGCATGGCTCTAGCATGAATAGAAACAATCTACATGATGCTTGGAAGTGGGTATCTTACTTACAAATGAACATGGGGAAGAAGACGCTGGTGGTGGTGCTCTAGGGAAGCTTGGAAGTCCTTGGGTTGGCCTTGGAAGCTTGCATAGTGGTGGGGATTGGGGAGGCGATGGAGGAAGAGAATAGGGAAAGTAGAGAAGAAGAGAAGAGATGGGGAAAAGAGAGTTGAAGAAGATGGTGATGGAACCTAAATCTTTGGGAGAGCCCTAGCTTGGTGATGGAAGAAGAAGAGAGAAGATGGGGAAGTAGAGAGGAGAAGAGGGATTGTAGAGAAATGAAAGAGGGAAATGGGTTTTAGGGATTTTGTAGAGATTTGGGGAATTTGCAAATAGGACTCAAGGGTTTAATTGTTTTACAACAATGTCCTTGGCTCTAGGGTGTGGGCTTAAGTTTGAGTCTTGGACCAAGATGGGTTCAATGGTGGGTCCAAGATAAGGAAATGTCATGTATGATGAAACTACTCAATGCACCTAATTATGATGCAAAACTAAGTTAATTACTACTAATCTTAATTAATTAGGCTAACCCACCTAATTAAGGCTAAGGGCCTTACATGTGGTGCGAGACCAAGACGTTTTGGATCCCATGGATCCCTATCCCTAAGCCTTTGGCTTGGAGATTTGCCCGTTGGCTATCCTCCCTTTGGCTTTGATGCCAATTGACGCAGCGTAGGGAAAGGGAGGATAGCCAGCGGGCTAATCTCCAAGCCAAAGGCTTAGGGATAGGGATCCATGGGATTCAAAACGTCTTGGTCTCGCACCACAAACAAATAATTGAGAGAAAATTCTCAATGAATAAATCTTATTGATCACTGAACTTGTCCCTAAAGAGGGATTACAATCCTTAATATAGACTTGTACTCTTTAACCTATTATTGGAAACAAATCAAATTGAAATAAACTCTAATGCAGACTTTCTAATTAAATTCATAAATATCTCTAACTATTAACTAATACTAAAATTAAGTAGAGACTTATGTTGCACGATTGTGGAAGTCTGCTCTTTATGGGCTATTAGTGGACTTGGGCCCAATGGGTTGCCGACCTTGGGTCTAGCCTACATCACTTTTGTTTGTTTGCTCGTCAGCAGGGAGAGGATACTTATCATGGTTTGAAATATCAACTGATAAATATAATATCAGCTGATATCTATCTGGTTTCCAGGTCCCCAAGTATGAAATATAATCATGGTGTATATGGGTCCCTTTTTGAGTTAATGGGATTTCTTGACTTAGCTTTCTATCCTTAATTATTTAAATAATAGAAGAAAGTAATGAAGAGAAACAATGGAAAAGAGTTCTTGGGAGAATATAATATTGGTCTTTTATGGGTTGACCATTTGATTATGGCATTATCTTTTTTTTTTGGTAAAATGATTATCGCATTATTGATGTTACTGTTAACATATTAGTTTCCAATACTTCCTCCAATTCTGGCCAATAGATGTTAATTGTTTCTCACTTTCAAAGAACATTTTGAAACATCTTTCTGTGGATAACCTCTGCAAACATCTCAGTCTTGTGATATTCTGATTTCAAATTTGTTGTACAGAGGACGGAACTGGTGGTGCTCTGTCGGGCCACTGAGCACTTGGTGATCATGGAGATGGGGGGATGGAAAGGGCCTCACTGGATAATAAGATGTGATTAAAATCTCAACCCCATCCAAGCATCACAGGACCCTCCCTCAAATAAACTGTCAGTGCTCTTCAAATCAATGGTTGAGGGGCATGTGATACTTGGATGTGGGTGGAATTTCAATTACCCCCTCTACCAAAATGGGGCCTGTTCCATCCCCCACTCTCCTGTCAATAAGTGGCCCAGGTGTGCCCCGCAGAGCATCAATGAACTATATGGTTATATACAATTTATTTTCTAACTTCATTTTGGAAAGGAAATTTTCCCACCAATTGGGAAAAAATAAACAAAATTAATTTACAAATGCCATTTTGTAGATACACCCTGCATCTTTTCCTTTCATATTTATGTTTAAGTCTGTTTCTATGAATATTAATCATTTATGAAGCAGTCTTCAGAAATTTAAATACATGCAGGAATTGGGACTTTAGTGTTTCAAGAGTGATTCGCCATTATGGAATTAAACCTGCTGGTTTTCTTTTTATATTCTTTTTGTTGTTTCAAAGTGTGCACTTCTTTGGATTATAGTTATTTATGAGACGTGTGCTTTTTTCTGCTATTTTGGTTTTATTATTATTATTTTTTATTTTTAACCTTTACGAGGGACTCAAACTCACATATCCATGCACATAGACCTAACCAACTAAGCAACAGCCCGGAACTTGGCATAGTTTATTTATTTATTTATTCTGTATTAGCATAATTTTTGTAGCTTTTATGTGGGAAGTTACATGCTGATCAATCTTATGATACATGATCAATGTTTTGCATGCCATATATGCCGTCTATAAAAATTTACACTAAAACTTGTTTGTATTTTCACTACTATGCAGTGTGTGGTAAATGTCGAAGATTTTCGGCGAGCTCGACCAGATGTTATTGCACATTCTGCGGCCAATATTATCTCTCGCTTGGAAGCTGGAGGTGAAAAGATAGTTCAAGCCTTAAAGTCTCTTTGTTGGAGATGCAAGGGTATTATAGTAGAGGTAATACACTATGATGCACATTATAAAGTATTTTTTTCCCAAGATCTCATTATAAAGGAAAATTTCCACCTTTTATATACCACAAATTGCGCACAAACCTTTATCATCATCATCAACACCTTGAAACCTTTTCCATTTCGCTTTTGTGAGTTCTCTCATCCCTATCTTGGACATAGCTCTGCCACTCTGCCATTGAACATGCAATTCCCTTGTCTTTATTGGATCCCCTTTTCCTATCTTACCATATTTGTTTTATACCCAGGCCCCTTCATTCTATCTTTTCTTGTTACTCTTCACATCTGCTTTAGTATACGCATCCAGCCACATGTACCTTTTCTGCACTCTGGTTCCATAGGAAAACAATGCAATTGCCAAGCCATCTTAGAAAAATGCTCCTTCGATCTAAATGGCACTTGATGATCGTGCAAGAATCCACAAGCCTGTCTCCACTTTGCAGAAGTTGTTGTTGTTGGTTTTTTTTTTTTTTTTTTTTTTTTTTTTTTTTTTTATCTTGTTTGAAATTTCCTCCATAGACTTACTATTTTATTCTATTGTAGCCTTTAGACGTCAGTCTCTATTTGCAATTTGCACCAGGCAACTTTCAATTTGGACTAGATCATACTTTGGAGTCCCTACCCTCTGATAGACTTATCTCACCTATGAAAAAGCATAATCGTGAACGGCTACCATTTTCACACTGATAACATCATTAACCCTTCACTTTATTTGCATAACAGTTATAGTACAGGTAATATATGTTGCAGCCCCATTGTTAATGATGTTAAAAAAATGGTGCTCCCTTGGAATATCATATATCCACATGAGAACTGTAGGCTGCCGAGAAATCTAAACCTCCTTGGTATATGGGGGTATCCTTCCACCGTATAAAGTGCAGTGCTAAATGCTAATGGGGTTGCGGATCTTTTTGCCAAAGATGGAGTTTCTAGACAATCTTTGGTTATTTCTTTCTGTAATTAGCTTTGGTTTTTGTTTTGCCTTTTGTGCAGCTTTTTTTTTTTTTTCCTTTTGGTTGGGGGTGGGGTTGGTTTGGTATAGTTCTCTTATACTGTACAGGTTTTTCTAAGAAATGAATATTATCAATTCCAGAAAAAATAAAAAAATAAAAAAAGGGAAAACTGTAGGCGGCATACATCGACACATGCACTTCGGAATCACCTTAGTTGAGATTATGCTTCAAAATCACTTAAGATTGTCATTGCAATTGGATGAGGTGTGATTAGTCATATTAACTTTAGATTTAGCAATTTTCTTTTGAACTCTCAATTGTAACAATATTTTAGAGCCATGGTACTGCTGATAGTGCAAAGTTCTTGATGCATGCAATAAGACAATTAATAAACCATTGAAGATGTTATTTGATAATTTTAACCGCACACATTGCCAACAAATAACAATCCCCCTTTTCTTGAGAAAACTGAACGCACTGAAGTTGATTTCCTTTTTTTTTAGGAAAAGGTGGTCAATAAATAATTCTCTACAACACGTGAAAACATAGAGGATCAATTAGTAGTCCATTTTACTAGAGCTCTCGGAGATGGTTAGTTTCAGAAAATATTTTCCTATCAGATGTGGGAGACATCTGTGCTCCGGATGTGGATGACATGATATCTATGCTCCAGCTTGAAGTGGGATTTTGAAGATATAACAAAAACATAGAGGATCAAGGCACGGCATGAGGACTGAATGCCTACTCTTACAAATGCACCTTAGAACGGCCATATTGTAGATCATCCTCAGAAGTTGGAATCACTTCATATTATCATTGTAATTGGTTGATATGTGATTAGGATCATATGAGCAGTACATTAGCTTTATCATATCCTTTCAAACTCTCAAATGTATAAAAGATGCAACTGGCTCTCTTGGAGATCATGTGCCGTCCTTTTTTTTTTTTTTTTTTTTTCTTATTTCCTTTTAGTTTGACATTCTTTGTTAGATCATCTCCAAGATCTTTCACCATGTAGGCTTTTTTAGGAAATCACATTTTTCGGTAATTTTCTTCCCTTTATTGGTTCCTTGACTTGAAACTTGAGGGGAAGGGTCAGTTTTAGATGCCAGGGAAGGATGATTTTGATTTGGTGCCCTCCTCCAACTGGATCCTTCATATTCAATGTGGATGGCACAACTGCATGTAAGTGAAGCCTGACAGATGTTGGCTATGTCCTTAATTACAAGGGGGAATTATTGTCTATGTTTTATAAGCATGTGGGACTAGAGGATTCGAATGAGGCAGAGGCTTTGGCTGATCTGGAAGCTCTAAGGATTTATTCGCATGTTTTCTCCAACAGTTCAATTGTGGAAAGTGATTCTTTTAATGCTATCTCCTGGGTGACTTTCGAAAGGGTCCTGTGGAAATTTCACTTCTATTTTAATTAAATCAAATCTTTGTCTTCATCGTCTCAGGTGTCTTTCCAGCATGTCAATAGATCCACTGAGGGCATGGCAGGCAGATGTGTTAGCTAAGCAGAGGGTGGTAGACTCATTAGTAACTTGTGTTAATAGGTTTTAATTCACGTATGGATAATGCTTTTATAGTTGCACTGTTTTGGTTTGTTGTTGTCCTTTGTGCGTACTCTTGTTTCATCTTTAATATAGTTACCTCTTGCTGGTTAAAAAAAAAAAAAGAAAGAAAATGTATCATACAAACTTAAGCATGGATCTAAGCCATATTTCAACATTATAAAATCACGTTTTTGTTTTGTAACCACATGTGGGGCCCTTCTTAAGCCCACTTGTGACCCCCCGTGATGCCCCAAACTCCACCCACCCCCACCACCACACGTGCACTCATGATTTTCTTACAGCCAATGATCCTTGGTGGCCAAAAGGGGAAAACATTGATTTTTACTAGACCAGTCATATGATTAGAAGTTGCTCCTACCTTTCTCCCCTAATTCCTTTTTTTATTATGTTATATAAATCTTCTTTATGAAAACTCAGTCTCTGTTGCACCTTAACACAGGAGGTGGCTCTCATTGGTGTGGATAGTCTTGGTTTTGACTTGAGAGTCTGTTCAGGAACTCAAGTCCAAACCTTACGATTTGCATTTGATACACGGGTATGTATAGTTATTACTGTGACATGTGAATATAGAATTCTGTCCACAATTCATATATTTTAGATTTTTTTTTTCTGTAGCTCTTGTTAATTCTGTTCAACACTTTGTTCAAGGCGTACTTCATTAAAAATTCTTTACACAAGAAAACGAAGGCCAGATACTTCATTTTAAGTCTTTTTATGCCTTAAAGTGGTCAAATATTCTGAGACATCCAAATTCATTGTTGTATAGTAGGCCCCATATACTTGAGGTATGTATGAGTTGTGATTAACTATGATGCCCAGATATTTGTACAAGCCCACCGTTACGCCGTGTTAGACCGATACTACACTCGTATTGATACCCTATACTGCACTGGTATTTCTAGGGTGCTAGTTTAGCATATCCCACTTACCGAGCCCACTATTTCATGAAGTTCTTTTAATTTTCTTCTCAACTTAAAAAAGATGTTAGAAAGAAATGTAAACAATGATAATTTCATTAAATTAAAAGTGATCTAAAGAAAAAGATTAGGATTGTTGTATCCGTATCCGGGTCCTACATTCGTAAAGTGCAGAGTCATATGACTCATATCCCCGATCTCCGTATCTGTATATTGTATTGCACCCATTCACTTTTACATTACCAATCTCATCATGCAGTTGTCCCTGTGTTCTTGCTGGCCCTGGGTTACTTTTTGTGGCTCCGTCACGTTGAAGTTTAGACATCCAATCGGAGGAGTTCATTTCCCTACGTTCTTTATCTTGTTGTCCCTCCTTTTAATGCTTCCCAACTTTGTAACAAATCATTTATAATGATATTAACAAAAATATTGGATACCCATGTTCCCATCCATATGATAAAATAAGATTGCATCTTTCAGTCTGTGACCTTTGGAAATCTTTACAATCTTTTTCCCCCAATAGAGACCACAAAATGAAGGCAAAGAGAAACGTTCAAAGAACCCGACCTCTTCTATGAAGCGGACTACTTCCCCAACACAACCACTTTAGATTTCAGAAAGGACCAAGCACCATCATAACAAGAAAGACATTATTCTGAACTCTTAAATAGATCAGTGTCCAACATATTCAATAACTTATGCAAGAAGAAGAAGAAGAAGAAGAAGGGACGGAACAGTTACTCATTTTTTTATCAGTTGTAATAGCACAATTTGAGTACAAGCAGTGGCAGAATTTGCCTTGATAATCAACGTATTTTATATCCTACTGGTAAAAGAAAAAAAAAATGAAGAGCATGTCTATCTATTATCTGGAACATTTTTTTATTTTTATTTTAATATTTACTTTTTGCCCTCAAACCAATTGCAGGCAACTTCAGAATATAGTGCTGAGAGGCAACTTCATGATTTATTATTCCCAAGGATCCATCCCAAGTTGCAAAATTGTCAAGAAGCTCATCAAAAGGATGGCTGATATCATTGATTTTCTGCAGCAGTCCTGCTTGTACTCATGTTGTTTGTTGTTTGTTGTTTGTATTCTTTCAAGAGCTGAGATCTGGAATCAGGTCAGCAGATTCTTGTACATACTTGTAACATATCTGAGCATTTCTGGTCTGGTCTTCTTTCCAATTCCAGTGATAAAATGTTTTGTTGATGATGAAAAGGATTGTATAGTCAAATCTTTCAGTCCATGGAGAGGGAAGGTTTGCATACACTAGGAACCCCATTTGGATCTTTGGAACTTGGTTGCTCAGCACTCCATTACCTGTAGAGCTAATTACCCCTGAGTTCTTTACGTGGATTGGTTATGGTATCAGCGAGCTGTGACCTACAGGTCTCAGGTTAGCCAAAGGCATGAACCTTCATTAATGTATAAACTGAGTTCTTGGCACTTGGTTTATGAAGATCCAAATGGAGGCAGAGGTTGGTCAGGTGTGAATTGAAGGCTGATTTTGATCACAAGGTGAATTCAAGTTCAAGTTTACAGTTCTTGCTAACCTCAAGGAGACGGGTCTTTACTGCAGTGGCTGAGCTAGCAATAAAGAGGTGACTGTGTGAGTGTTGCACTGGTTATGCATCTCTCCTTTGATATGAGCTCTAGTAAGACAGTGTGACACCCAATTTTTTTTTTTTTTTTTTTTTTTGTGTGGAAACATAAGAGGATTATAGAGGCGGAGTTTAGTTTTGTTTGTGGCGGTGTTGGGTTGGCTGGTTGGCAAGCGAGCATGAGAAAAACCAAAACTTGCCCATTTCTTGATCAGGTTAGAAAGGTCAACCCAGATCCAACCTGCAAGTAAATGGGGTAAAGCAATTCACTAAATTACCATGTTGGGTTGGTGGTTAAATTTGATGCTGTCAGGCTTGGGCTTGCTTTGGTTGGGTTTAGGGGTTAGTCTCATCCATTTTTAAATCTAATAGGAAACGGCTAATCAAACCCAACCTGGTAGTAAAAGAGGTCACTGAGCCTTAGAATTACGGGTCTGGGTTTGGGGTGGTTTGGCAGTTCTGGTCTGGAATACAGTCCCCTGCTTGTCTGGTATACCAATGGGCTCAGTTTTTTTCCCCGGCTAGGCGGTAGAAGCCAATGGCCTTTGCTATTACTAAATCCCAGTTACTGTTATTAACATCCACGAGTTATTTTTGTTTTTTCAAGGTAAATTTCTTTTTCCATGACTCGTTTTCTTGTATGTTTGGACAAGACAACAGATTCAGGAGTAGGTAAAAAGACTTGTACTGGGAGGGCGTTTGTGCACCATGGCTCACCTGTCACCCATCTACCTTCCTCAACATCTTTTCACACACGAAAGAATAGAAAGATGCTGTTCAGCGTAAAAAGAGAGAGATCCAAGTTGCCAGCAAGTTTCAGCCATCAAAACTAGAACCCAGTCTTTTTGGCCTCTACTTTCAGGGTCCTATCTTGCCATTAAGGTCGCAAGACCCAATAGATAACCTTCTAAGATCGAATTCAGCCTTCTTCCTCAAGTCTTCCATCTCCCTTCGAACCTTCACTACACTCTTCAATAGTTCAATCTACAAGAGCTTCCACTGCAAGAGAAGACCTACCCCAACTGAATTTTGAACTCACTGCACACTACCTAGCGACAGAACTGACTGCCTAGCAGATTGCTGTTTTTTAATGACTCATATTGTCACTTGTAAACGAGTGGTTTTGAGGCAGTTTGCTTCAACCCATGTCACTACTTGTAAACGAGTGGTATTGAGATAGTTTGCTTCGCCTAGTGGCCAAAGCCCAACAACTGCTACTATTAAACCCATGAGTACCAATACCAGCAATTGCATTTGAATCCAACCCTGGGTTCACTTTATAAGACCCAGTGATCCATATGCACCCACTGGCACAGACACCCCTTATACCCTGTTTTACACCCAAACCTCCTCGTCGATTGTTTATTCTAAACCCATTTTAAGGAGTGCTTCTTGTTTAAATTTTAATAGAAAGAGTTGAAACTCATAAGATCACTAGCTTGACCACCTGTTCTCCAAGGATCCTATGCATCGAAGAAGAATAAAATTAATTATATTAGCATTGATAGGGGTCGAGATTTTAAAAATAAAACTAGTTTTATGAATTGGTTAAAATTAATATTTTATTGGTGTTCATGTTCAAAAATAAATAAGACAAAATTAATAAAATGCAGTTTTTTTTTTGAGAAATAACAAGTTAATGCAAATTTAACGTGGAAGTTGTCCAAATTACAAGGAAAAAGTGTTTTTTTTTTTTTTACACATTTAAGACTATTTAAACACATCTGAAAAATGCGTGTAACGACGTAATGTCCACGAAAGATCCTTGAGAGAAATTTATCTTCAATTCCTATTGGACCCACCATTAGATTGACTTCTTGTAACATATATTATTAAAATACATAAAAGGGAGGAAAACAATAAATACTAAAAGAAAAAAAATATAGAACAGATAAATCTAAATTCCACTCTAACAAGTTAGAAAATAATTTATAAATAAAATCAAGTCATAGTTCTTAATCAATTTATCTATTAGTTTTCTCAGTCATTGGAATTTGCATATTTTGTAAACTTACTTAAATTATATATCACGCATACTTCCATGCATCGGCTGTGACAGGAATTGAATCCTTCATCTCCCATTTGTCTAGGACCATTTGCCCTGTCTATAACTACTTTTGACATTTCTTTCTATTGACTATTTATACATATCATTATAATTAGGGGTTGCAAGCGAGTTTGGGTTCAGTCGACCTGGGTAGTTTATAGGTCGAAGGCCAACTCGTATATGGCCTGTTCTTTTAAAACCGGTCAGATAATCCCAACCTACACTCATTGCGGGTCAATCTGACGTACCCCAAATAACCCGCATCCAATTTGGGTCTCGATCCAACATGTAGAAGTCTGGCTCAAGCACAATCCATTTCAAGTATTTTGGTTGTAGTAAAAGAAATCCAAATGTACAAAATATTAAATACTAAACTATATAAATTGGTGTAGATATGCTGGTTGGCCCTATCCCGACCCATTTTAATATTATGTGGGTTATGCAGGTCAATCCTAACTTGACCCATTTTACTATGGGTCATATTTCTTTAACCCATAAACCGCTCGACTCGTATAGGATGCTGGTTGGGTTAATTTGGGTCAAGTCAGATTTTACCATCCCCAATTATAATGTTTTAAAATAAAATGCGGGCTCCGCAGGCTACGTTGAAAGTCAAAATTGAGGAGCGAATCACAATTACAAATAAAATGGTAAAAATCATTGTCTTCCATATCAAATAAAATAATTTAACTCCAGTTCACAGCAGACATCCACCCACCCTCCATTGGATTGAAATTTGGTAAAGAAAAAATGGCAACTTATAAAATCATTGAACCTTGAGTTCAATCAAATAAAAGATTAGGGTTATTTTGATTGGGTTGAGTTTTTGCCCTAAACCTAATCTGCAATAAGACCATTCCATCCCCACAACTGTCATGATTATCATGCAATTAAGCAGGCGCCTACCTGGCTTAACAGTGCACAACGCTTACTACCTCAAACTGAAGTGTGCGCCACTGCCAGTTATAAAGATCAAAGGGCTTGATCGTATTAGGAATGGAGTGCATGAAACTTGGAAAGGGCTGGCAAAATATCTAGAATACTAACCTAGTATTCTAATGCTCAAAGTTCAAATAATTTTTCCAGTGCAGTTCATTTTTTTTTTTTTTTTATTGTTAATTCAATATTGGAGGATAACGGTGGGAGGAGTGTCAAGTACTAGGGCCACCTTACTGAGATTTGGAAATTAGATATTTTTTTTTCACCACAGAAAACTCAATTTAAATTAAGAACTGAAATCATTTTAGCCCACACTTAGTTCATACTCATGCCATGATACCAAGAGTACCATTTTGGCACCTTGGTCTGTGGTGGGTCATGCATGGAGTTGTCTTCGCTAAGGGGTCATTTGTTTGCACCCGTTTACATACGTAAATGTCACGGATGTAAAACATCCATGCATGCTTGCGTTTTTTTTTTTTTTTTTGCGCTCGTTCAGGCATGCCATGTGTAATGAGGTGTGAGAATATTGTGTAAAATGAGGCAATTTTCATATAAAAATTTTTAAACATGAAAAGGTGTGAAATGCTTCCGCACCTCTTCATTAAGAAGGCGTTAGTACAAAGATGTTTAAGACACTTTGTGATATCAAATTCATCTGCCACCTTTTATTTTTTGCTATTCCCGTGGGCCACATTCTTAATTTGAACTGTTGAAATTTTTATTGACCCATTAAACAATAAAATATTTAGTTTCGTGTCTTAAAAATTCATAGATTTTAAGCAATATATGAAGCTTTTATATATATAATCGGAGCATTTAACATTTACTTGTGAAAATGGGCTTCCAAATAAACATGGTATTGTGTTTCACATGTGCAAGTTTTACATATATAAATCCCATTTTCATATCTCATGCATAGAAGATAAATGACCTCTAAGTGGTTTCCAAATTGGCATTTTCAGAACCAAATAGAGTAGAAAATTGCTACCTTAATTATACCTTGCATATTTTAAATTATCATGGATTTTTAACAAACTTCATAAATGGAAAATTGGTTTTGATTTATGTGAAAAAAAAAATATATTCTTTCAATTTTTACTTTCATATGAAGACTTGACAAAAGAATTCCTCCTCTCCTATACATTTAAAAATCCCATTGTTTTGGAACACACTATCTGCACAGTAGTTCATCTATTACTCCCCTGTGTCTGACGAGTTGACTAGGTGAGTCACCCAGTTGTCATATGGTTAATTAAAGATGGGAACACGCAAGAATATAATAGGGATAGCTGGAACCAAGGAGAGAGTCGCACACAGTAGGAACATGCAAGAGTAGAGCCTGCACGTGCAGGAAGAAGAGGTGGATAGCCACGTGAGAACTGCCCCTCCTTACCACTTAGGTAAGAAATCATTCTCTCTCGCTTAGACCCATAATTAGCAATGAGAAAAACTTTCCAAACTAAAATTTAACTCTACAAAGTTAAAAATAACACTTTGGCGAATCCAATTAGATGAGATATGAGAAGACTTCAATAAAAAAAAGACGAACACCACCAATCCCTTTCCAAAAATTAAATAACCAAGACTAAGAAGAAAATGAAGACAATTCCAGCAGACTATGTCAATCGAGCATGCAAATAGTAAAAGTCCTGTTCTTTTTTATATTATATATTTGGATAGGTTCCTTTTGACTCGGCCCTTGTTAAGCCTTCTTAATCAAGGAAGTAAGTGTTCATAAATCATTGAAGTTTTAAATAGTGAATAAACAATAGCATTTGTACCTGAATTGGATAAAGAAAAAGGAAACCCGCAGCAGACTTCGAGAGAAAACGATCATCTACCCACCTCTCTCACTAATGACTAAACTAACAAGATACCACAAGAAACCAAGGAAAAATCCATAACCACTGGGATATGATATGCAAAAGGAAAGTTCCAAAGACATGCCCCCAAAGCTAGTCTAGTCAGTCTTACGCGCTTTAATTAGTTTCTAAGTCTTATGTTTCCTGCCACTTGCAGCTCCAAAACTTTAATATGTCAAGGACCTGTCGCAAGGGTACAAGGTCACATTGGGTTTGGTGAATACTTGACTTTGAAAATTCTACATTCTAGAATTTGTGTGAAGGACTTGTAAATAAGGGTGAAGTGGTCCCTGACTATACTGGAACCAAATTGTAAAAAAAAAAGAAAAGGGATATGGGTCCTAGATTTGGGCCAACTTAAGCAGGTCTGGGGTTCAAGTCCCACTGCATAAACTTGAATCGAATTTGTCGGGTCCGGATCGGGGTCCAGGTCGAATACCCCAATAGTATGATGTATCTAAGAGAGGAATGGCAAAAGGAGGGAAGAACTATCAGCTATATAAGTTTGCATAAGGGCCCCACAAAATCTCAAATCCGATATTGTTGAGATACGGCTGCCCCAAAATCATTGATTTACTTATGGGTTAAACCCAACATTGAGAACATTATGGATAAGTGTCATTTCGGCAAAATGATTAGGGGATGGACCCACAACACATGGTCTCTTGGCGACGTTTAATAAAAATTGTACACAAGCATATACCTAGTTGGGTTTCAGTTTGACGACGGTGGGCACTTTATTCACTCAGGTCTGGATTTGGGCCGAAGTTTTAATTTAAATTGGGTTTAGGTTTGGGTCCTGGTTAGGATGCAGGTTCCCTTCCTGTAATTCTGATTTTGGGTCCTGAGACAATGTGGGTCCAACTTAACAGTACCCATTTTCATTCCCACAACATGTCAGTGAAGTCAGTAAATGCTTATTATTCATGGGCCACAATAATGTGGACTTTCATTGTTATTTTTTAAACAAAGGCATCGACATGAGTGGAAGAACATCTTGACATAGTTTGGCCACATAAATCTAGTAAGTATAATAAAATTAGAGGAATAAATAATAATGGTTTTTCATTTCATTTAATTTTTTTTATATTTCTTTATAAGTAAATTGAATACCCATACCCTCGTAATAGATATGTCCTTGGCCAACTGAGCAACATCTATTGTAAGAATGAAATGAGGATTTGTAGCAAAGGTATAACCCGATAAGACTACTCTAGAAAGACATTATAATGTAAAATTGAGACTTTTCCTCCCAATAGGCTGTCACAGGGGGGTCCTACAAGATAAATGGTTCAGATCACCCCGCCACAAGGTGCAACTGTCCAACCTACAAGAGGGATTAAATTAAACACAACATGTAATTTAGAATCACACTAAAACTTGAGGGCAATGAACAGCAACCATATTATAATGACACCGAAGACAAACAACTAAGTCGACCCATCTACTCTACAACGCCTGATTCATCCATATCCACGACTTTAACAATTCTGTCCCATTCTTCTCATGTTATAAGAAAATAGTGTAGGCCCTGTTGCTCTCTTATTCTATTTCTTGAATAGATCATCCATCAGACAAATCAAGGCTAGCTAAACCTCAATGGATTTTGTTCTAAAGACTTCCTCATCATCACCGCCATACCCTACATTGACATTGAAATGTAAACCGAAAGACTTTCACACACCCATTCCTCAACCACAATGCACAGATACCCTTAAAAGAAGATAAACTTGTACTTTTATTAAAAAAAAAAGAAAAAAAGAAAAAAAGAAGAAAGGAAGATTCGTTTCAAAAAACTTGTGCAAATTATATATAAATCACTCTATAACCACCACAAAAAACTTCAAACTGTGTTTTTGGTGGGAAGTGATTCTAATCGCTACCATTCTAGTATTTGATCTTCACAATGCCAAGTATTATAAACATATTACCCATATGTTAATTTTGCAATAAAAACAAGAAAAAGGAATGTTTATCGCATATTTCTCTCATTTCTCCTCAGATGACGAAAGAAATTGAATTCTTATGAACTTCTTCTTAGACATCCCAAATCATTTAACTCAAAACATAAACAAAAACTTTAGCAAAAATAATAGTACCCATGTGATAGTGTTGCAATATGAATAAGGATTGGTTAACAACCATTTCCCTCATTTCTCCTAGAACAAGGAAACAGAGAAAAGTGAGTTATTTTATGAACTTATATCACATCCCAAATCATATGACCCAACAAAACATAGAAGCCAAAAGCAAAATCAATTGTTTATGAACGCCAATTCCATATTTTAGCCATGCTTCTTCCCTTGTGGAAAAAAAAAAGGAAGAAAAGATGAGGTCAAGGTTTTCTTTCTCCATATGCAACTTGTAATAATGATTATTTCGTATGCATGTAAATATTAATTCATCACATGAACAATTTAAAATACCGCATGGGTGGGTGAGTAGTTAATCTTAAACGAGGGGTAATCCACAACAATATAAAGCTTAAAGCCCTCTCCCCATGTTTTAGACCAGAGAAAGCTTATAGAGAAGAACATCAATTGCTGTGATGTTCTTCAAAATGAGGAACCTAAGTCTCATTCTAGCCCTCTGGGCATTGTTGTTTTTCAAACCCTCTCTCCAGCAGTACTACTTTCCACCTATCCTAAACCCCAGGCTTCAACAAGCTTACATAGCTCTCCAAGCATGGAAACATGTCATCACGGCGGACCCGAAGAACCTCACATCCAACTGGGAAGGACCCCATGTCTGCAATTACAGCCGAGTCTATTGTGCACCTGCACCTGACGACTCCAACATTACTACTGTTGCAGGCATAGACTTGAACCATGGTAACATTGCGGGGTCCTTGCCTGAAGATCTTGGTCTCCTCATAGACCTTGCCCTCCTTCATATCAATTCAAACCGCTTCTGTGGAACTATCCCGAAAAGCTTCGAAAACCTGCACCGTTTGCATGAGCTTGATGTCAGCAACAATCGATTTTCGGGTCCCTTCCCACCTGTGCTCCTTCACCTCCAGGCACTGAAGTATCTTGATATTAGATACAATCAATTCAACGGCACCGTCCCAAGTCGTGTATATGACTTGAAACTAGATGCTCTTTTCATCAACAATAACCAGTTCCGAGCCACCATTCCCAGGAACATCGGCAACTCCACTGTTTCTGTACTTGTTTTGGCGAATAACAGGATTGGTGGTTGCCTGCCCAAGAGCTTGGGAAAGATGGCGGCAACGTTAAATCAAATAATGCTAATGAACACTAGCCTTAAATCTTGCTTCCCTCCGGAGATAGGATTGTTGAAGAATGTGACAGTATTTGATATCAGCTATAACAACTTTGTTGGGCCATTGCCCAAAGAGATTGGAGAAATGACAAGCTTGGAGCAGCTGAATGTGGCTCACAACCAACTATCTGGAAACATTCCAGAAAGCATTTGTTCATTGCCAAAATTGAAGAACTTCACATACTCATATAACTATTTCTGTAGTGAGCCGCTAAGGTGTCTAAAGCTTCGCACAAAGGATGACCGGAAGAACTGTATTCCTGACCGGCCACGTCAGAGATCAGAAGAGGAGTGTGCCTCTTTCCTTTCCCATCCAGTTTACTGTGATGCCTTCGGCTGTCCAGCACCGCCACCGCCATCACCGCCCCCACCATCCCCTCCACCGCCGTCCCCGCCCCCACCCCCTGTTCATGCCTATCCATAGTCCTTACTAGTTGCATCATTGTACCATTTTCCAATTCTTGTTTTGAAAAAAACTGTCCATTTCAAAAGGGAAGAAATACAATGTCTAGTATAACTTTGTTGTATCAGATATGGTTAGTTTTGAATAACAATGTAGTTCATGATTATATATGCAGAAAGAGATATTTTAATATTGCAGCTTTTCCACACTACATATAGAAGAGCACGGATACGTATACAAGGTAATTTACATGTTTAGATTTCAAAAACTGCTACATTCAGTGGAGAGAATTTGGAGTTTAGAATTTCAAACACTGCTATGAAGAGAATTTGGGTGTTTGAATTTGGTTGGATGAGATTTTGTGGGGAAGATATGTCATGATTGAAACGTGGTTTAAGAGACGGGGGTGTAAATGAACAGAACCCCGTCCACCGTCATTCAAAAAAGAAAAGAAAAAAGAAGTAATAAAAGAGGCAAAGATTGAATTTTGGTAGTGTAAACAATTTATAAGGATGACAAACTCTTTTTGTCGTCGTGTCTTCATCTTTTCTTTCTCTCTCTCTCTCTCTCTCTCTCTCTCTCTCAGACGTGCTGTCCAGGCACCATTTTTATCTAATGGTAATGACAACATTAGTTTATCTTGTAAAACAATTAGAGAGAGAGAGAGAGAGAGAGAGAGAGAGAGAGAGTCTCAAATTACATAGAAGTCTAACATAACTGGGGGGATCCAGTGCCAGTGCAGATTCATAATACAGAAAGGAAGAAAGTAGAAATGTCATAAAGCGAAATCACACATTATTACAATAAATACGGGATCCAGTTTCTTTCGCATTTGATCCATGACATCCATAAATTATTATAGACATCCAACACGAATTACTTGGTTAAATTACATATGGCCTTCCATCTACTAAAATTGTGATTGTGAGAGGCATATCATGCGTGTTGCATCCTACAGAGTCACCGGTGCAAAGCACTTTTGATTTGCCTTTCCTTCGCTGTAGTGACAACAGCAATCAGTTTATTCCACTTATTCACCTATACTGGAGTTTCATGACTGGTTTCCAACAGACAGAATTTTTTTGTTGCTGCGAAGGTTTAAAATCTGCTTTATAATTCTGCATGGACAAGTTAAATTTTGCTTGACAGAATTAAAACAAAAAAGGATGATAATAAATATGGTTCAAGAACTCAATGAAGCAACACTATCAATTATTACAGTATGGGGAAAATGGAAAAAGGAAAAATAGGATTTCAAACATAAAAAGGGAATTTTATATACTTCAACTTGAAGATTCTTGACCTCAGTAAGGTGATGAAACAGAACACTCAAGTTCATCAAGTATCGATAGTATGAAATGATCAATTGAATGTTTGCTGAGCAATGCCTTCACAAGGATATCGATGTCAGATTTGTAGGCAATTTACATCACTGATTATCATACAATTGACGACTAAAAATGACAATTAACTATCAGGTATCGGCAGCTCTGAAGATGTTAAGTAGAGCAAGGAAAAGGTTGATGACATCAAGATACAAAGCAACAGCAGCCCAGATATATTCGTCATAGGAGTATCGCTTGATGATGTTGTCAGTGTCATAGACAATGTAGCCACAGAATATGAGTGCTGCCAGTCCACCATAAATCATAGTTGAGATCTTCCCCAATGGGAAAAGGATCTGCAAGATAAGAAGTAGCAACATTGTTCAGGAGAAAATTCAACTGCATTGAAAGGCAAGATTCATTTTTAGTTGGATAAATGGTGAAAGTAGATAAACAGAAAATCTAGTTTACCTGGATGAAAGAGAAAACGAGCAGCACCATGAGGGCACCAAATAAGAAAGGCCCAAGAAAGTTGAAGTCATGGCCTCTCTTAGCAGCCCAGAATGTGTACAGGTTGAGGCTCACAACAACCACAGCAGTTAGGATCACAGCTTCTAGAATAACCTTTCCTGTTAAAAAGCAAAATATTGTGAGTTGTTCAAATATGGTTACAGGTTTTCTGAGTTGTGTGATACATCCACATCATCACACTGTGAAATTACCCCCCTCCCCCCCCCAAAAAAAAGCTTAGGATAATGTCTGGCTCCTTGGCGTTTTGGGTGCAGAGAAATATATCCCTAATTTTGTGTGAGGTTTAGTTTCCATACTGACACCAACCCCCTAAACTACAAAAAGATCCAATGTAAAGAATACTAGATTCAGAAGCAAAGCACTCCTTGAAGAGTTTAAATATATATATATATATATATATATATATATATACTAGTTCTCAAGGTTTTCTTTCAACTAGAAGAACTACTGAAATCAGTTGAAAAGTTCTCTATTCACAAAACACCAGAAAACCTTTTGCAACCCTAGTCCAATAGTAGTTGGTACTCGGGCCTAGGGGGGGTTATATCTGCCTGGAACATGGGGAAAACCACTCCCCCTGTCCTTCTGATGAGCCAGACGCTCTGGGTGGCTGTAAATATCCCCTAGATTGACACACCCATGATGAGAGAGAAGAAATTCCAATTGCTATTTTATAAGATAAGAGGCTTAACAGGGATAATCCCTCACCTGTCTCTGATTATTCACTGCAGACATTCATAAAATCAACAAATAAGAGAAATCAGATCAATACGGAAATAAGAAATCAGAGACTCAACTGAGCAACCCCTCAGAGATGGACAAGTTGCACTGCAACAAATCTGAATAAATTTGACTAAATTAACTAGACTACAACCCTTCAGTAGGTGGGCCATAACTTCTACAATTTGTATCAGAATTTAGTAACTAGAATTGTTTCTTCTGTTTGACCTTTTGTTATAGAAGATACACTACTCAATCCGAACACCAAGTATCTAATGATAGTAGCCCACAAGCTGCATATGAGGTGTCACATGCAAATAACTCTTAAACGTGATGCCATAAAGACCTTTTGAAACTGAAATTTTGAGAAAACAAACCAAGAGAATGCCCGTGAGATAAGCGGGCATCCTCAAAGATGAATGAAAGGGAGTCAAATTTGTCTTAGTAGGTCCAATCGGATTAAACATTCCAGCAAAGAAGAATTGTTGGCAATTAAGGAGGCAAAGAGATAAGGATATATGGGGTGCAAGTTTAGTGGGTTAGAGAGTGGAGAATTCAGATGGTTGAACTTGAAAACTAACCAGTACCACAATATGTTAGATTTCATTACTTAGAAGATCTCGTCGAACAAAACGGAGATTTCAAAGACGAATATAACTAGTATAATAAGTACAACACAGCATAACTGGGGACAAGCTAGCAGAGAGTTATGCGATAGATAAAGGGGCCGAGCTCAGGCTTGATGAAGCCCTGCTCGTAAGCCCTAAGGCCTACATATATTAATACATATATTATATATATGTACACTATATAATATATAATACATATATGATATAACATAATCCATAAATCCTAAACCTTAGTTTTAATCAATATAAATAATCTCTAAACCCTAAACACTAAATAATCCATAAATCATAAACCTAAGCAGGAAGCCATAGGGCCTACATATATTAATCCATATATTATATGTATGTGTACACTATACAGTATATAATACATATATGAATCTATGATACTAAATAATCCATAAATCATAAACCTTAGTTTTAATCCAATATAAATAATCCCTAAACCCTAAGCACTAAATAATCCATAAATCCTAAACCTAAGAACTAAACATTAATCCAATATAAATAATCCCTAAACAACCTTGAGGATGCATGTATATTAATGGTCTAGAAGTCATTTTTTAAAGTCTTGTAACTCTGGAACAACCTTTCCTTTGTTGTTATTATTATTTATTAACAATGCTCTATTGTTGTTGTTTTAGGTGATACTGGTGCTGCTAGAGACTTTATTTTATGATGCTAGCCGAATACTTTATTTTATTCTATGATGCTATTGGAGTTTAATTTGATTTGTATTATTGTTGGAGTTTGATAATGCTCATCTACATTAACATTGAACTATTATGGAGTATTGGAACTGGGCTCCCTTTGCTTTTATGGAGTCTTTCTTATTTTAGTTAATTTTATTGCGCAATCCAAATTATGAGAATGAGAATATGGGATGAATGCATGCATTTGACCATTTTTTGTTCTGGTTTGCAAATGTAGATTTCTTTGAATTCCTACAGGAATTTTTTTTTCCGAAAAATATTTTCTTTCAGCTAGTGTTATATCATTTGAGCTCGGCCCTAGGGCCTCATAACTTAATAAGGGCCGAGCCCGAGCCAGGGTTTTTGAGGCCCTTTAGGGCTAGGGCCGAGCTAGGGCCTACTAAAAAATACTAGGGCCGAGCCTAGGGCCTGTCAAAGCCCGGCTCGGCCCGGCCCACTTTCATCCCTACTTGTAATCTGCCTTAAAAAGGATTAACCAGACCCAAGATGAAGAAGGAAAAATCGTGCAGTGAGGGAGGGGACATCCAACTCTTTTATGCAATTTAATTGAATTCTGAAACCTACTTCCTACAACCCTTACATATATGCATTTACAGTGGTAGGCTTTTAATCCAAGCCATACAAGTATCCAACGGATCTCTAATCCAGCCATACATGATAAATGTAAGTACTTAATTGGAGAAATAGAAATGGAAAGAACTCTCTCATGTTTTATAAAATATATAAAGAGTCCAAGGAGAAGGGAAGGTAATTTCTTGGGAAGTGAGCTGGGAGTGAATCTTCGAAAGGATAGAGAATTTAGGAAATGGAGGATTTAGAAGTCATAGATCTTAGAAAGGAAGGAAATTAGGGAATGGAGAATGGGAAAGAAACAAGAGTTTCTTGTATATACCCCCTTATGGTTTCAAAGATTTGTAAATAAGCCCCTGTGGTTTCAGAATTTGAAAATGGGCCCTTGTCTATGCATTTTAACACCTTTCATATCCCCAAATAAGTAGATTTGACGGTTAAAAGAAAGGGGCGTTAGGTTTTTCCTTATTTTGACCATTTTGCCCATCTCTTTATTGATCATTAAGAAAACCTTTCTCCTTCCTACGATCTTTTTTAACATTTTTACTATAAATTTCTTTTTCTTAATTCAACCTACCCTCTTGATCATTCTCCTTATATAATTTGGTCATCACGTGTACATTGGCGAAGTTCTACACAATTTGCAACCGGCGACATCCTCTGTTCTAACATTGGGGTATTTTTTTTTAGTTTTCTTCACATCGATTTTTTTTTTCCTGAAATCTTAGGTCTCTTTTGCATCGGTCTTTTTTGGAACAAGGTAGACTAAAAATAGCATTTACCAAAATGAAAAAGAGTTTTGATGTTGTTACATGTCGTCTCATAAACAATTTGATGAACACTCCCTCCCGGCCTCTCTCTCTCTCTCATAAAAAACTGACTGAATAAATATAACTAAATATTGAAATTCATTAGATTTTATTATTTTTTGTTGTAGACTTTCA